>CM065925.1:47250521-48450521 GCA_033439105.1 Magallana nippona
AAAATAATTGCTGCACAATGAATAGGAATGCATTAATACAAGCACTGAAATTAATTTTTGTATCTTAGCTCGTCATTTTATCTAATCGATTTTGTAAGTTAGATATAAAGTTCTGTGAGAGAAAAAGTATTCGTGTAAAACAAAAATAAGAATATCAATGATTTGGTTTCCACTAATTAATAATTAATTACTAATTAATATATTGACGTCTTGCTGGATCTATAAATTTCCTTTGATAGTTTGAAGGAATAGCAAGTAGTTTCCTCGTAGTTTGATGCAGCAAAGAAATGCCCGAATGGGCCCATCGCATGATTGTGTTTTCTCCACTAAAAATAGAGATACGGACCAGCTTATACAGGGACCCTAGGGATTCCAAACTCCGGGCGCAGCGTTATAGTATATCGAATTATCATATTATTTATTCTAGTGCATCGCTAACCAATCTGTAGGGATATTTATAGAAAACAACCAAAGACTCATAGTCCGCATTAGAAAATCTTGAGGGGCCCATCATGCTGCCAAAAAGCCCAAAATTTTTCGAAATGCAGTTGCACGCCGTTTATAGTTGCTTCATCATACAAAATTACTCAAGACTATCGAAATCTTCAAAAAAAGAAGAGAGCAGATTGTAACGAGTTCTTTTTCAGTAGTATTTAGATATTCTTCCTGAAGGGAAAAAAGGTGTCACAAATAATTACGGAAGATAATAAATGTGGAAGGCTAAAATTAATCACCTATAATAACTCTGAAAATTAATTACGACGTCTTTTCCCTTGAAATCGTTCACCCCGTTTTCACTAATACGCGCAATCAGTCAACACTTAAACGTGAAACGTCAGAAAAACGGCAATAAAGCTGACTAAACCACGCTCCAAGTGAATATCTCCCCCTGATTAACAGCGTGTGATGGGATACAGGAGGGACTAAAAATCAAACCCACCTAGAAGGTGTGTGGTCCAAGTATCGATCGAATTATAAACTATCTAATCGGGTTCCACAGATCTGTCATGATTTATAATTTAATTTGGAAAAATTACCACTTGGATCAGGTTTTTGCCAATTGTTTATACATCGATTTCTATTCTACTATCATTTAAATCTTAAACGTTTTCAAATTTAAGGTTCTTTTGATTCCGATCATTTAGTCATGGTGAATCGTTTGAGAAAGGGAATGTTAATACTGTACCAGACATAAATTTGAACTCTTCTTAAATAAATAAAAAAAAGCCTGCAGAGTACTCAGCAAATGTCCCTCTTGTGATTTTTACGTGCAAGTCACTTTCACGTGCACGTGTCACGTGAGGAGCATACAAATCAAATTTACTTCAATTTGTACATCATATCATACGCATTTCATTATAACCTAATTCTCTTCATGAGCATTTAACGTGAATAAATCACGTGACGAGTTTCTTTCACGCGTGATTAATAAATCACAATACCCAGCTGAGGAATAACTTCGTTTCTGATGAAGCCAGTCAAGCCACTTACCAACAAAAACACGTTGTAACAATGAAGGACCCCCGCCAGGTAGTGGAAACACCGGTCTTTTTTCCTCCGCGCCGCCCGGATGTGGATCCGCCGACTGTGCGTTGCTGACCTCTGTGACGTGTCATTCGAGGTCGTGCTGTATTTCTTCTGATTCGTACTCTTTTTCAGCGGCTGAAAAGAAAAAAAAAAGAAAATTTGAACAAAAAAATGATTTTTTTTTTGGTTTCTATAGTTTATTTCTTTTTATCTTGAATGAATGAGTAAAGATTGAAAGTTAATCAATATATCTATGTTATACATTAAAGTTCAAATTTCATCAATTTAAACTAATCAATAACATGCACTGTTTTAAAAAATCAATATATATATATATATATATATATATATATATATATATATATATATATATATATATATATATATATACTTCTAATTTGACATACGCTTCGATATTTATACGATACGTCATTTCGATATAGAGATACATTTAGATTACTAGTATATCTTATTGTTTTCAAAAATGTATATCTTAGTCTGATTGTTGATGTAAAATAAGTAAAATAAAGAAACACCCTTTCCCATTAAGGTGTGTTCTATTTGAATCAAGTATTATTTTCTCCTCAATTCTGCCATAAATGTTAAAAATAAATAATACTATCAGTACGCATGTGTTATAAAACGTCGCGCTATTACAACACCGTCATATCGCATTTCATCAGGACTGCGCTGGATTTTTTTTATCACGGGAGTGGCTTTGACTCGGCGCGTTATACAGGGATTTAGTGCTAAATTCCCCGATCTCGTCAAGACTGCATACAAATGCACCGGTCGACAATCAGCTGTCAAATTCAATAAAATTGGAGAAAAATGCGAAAAATCAGACACTGAACAAAGGAGCGTTTCCTCTTTAAATGCCCGCCTGTTCAGGGCAGATGTTGAGAAAGGAACAATTCTTATTTAAAAATTCGGCAGCAAGTTTCTGTGTGTCATCAATGCTTCATTTCTAAGTGGCTCAAATAAATACTGGCTTCAAATGTAGAGACGAGCGCTCAAGTGCCCTCTCAACAAATACCACTAGTGCATGGATATTTCATCATTTGGTAGCTATTTTTTTTCTCTGCTTATTTTTTCCTTAAACTTTCCATTGGCATGGTATTTCGGGGCAATGAAGGGAGCTTTATAACAGTTATACACACTGGTTCGTACTTTGGAGATGAAGTAAATTTAACCTATCGTTTTAAATCACCCAATGGCCAAATTGACAGTTGAGTGATTACTTTTCCCCCGTTTTCGCTTGTGGAATATTCTGAATATGATTTGATCTATTAAAATTGAAAACAAAACAAAATAATATCGTGGATTCTAAGGCCCTTAGAATCAAAACAAAATTAAAAAGTTAATGCAAATGAAAAACAGCAAAGTCTGGCGCGTTCTGAGGAAAACCAAGACTTACACGTTCTAGAGAGTCTGTGGGTCCGAGTGACCGCTGGATGCTGGCCTCGCAGTGTCTGACCAGGTTAGCTACCTTACCGGTGGTCAGTTCAATCGATTGGTTTAACTTCGACGTCATTACTCGTCTGTGACAGAGCTTGTGACTGAGGCGCCAAGTCACACGCTGTTCAGCGACCGGATGTTGCTCGTAAAGAATACAGCCTTAATAGTACATTCCCTTTTGATTACGACATATGCTTGGGCCATGTATGAGTTGAGACCTTACGCAATAGTGATTCCTTCCCATATAATTTATAGAATTTGTCCTTAAAATTTAAAAAGGCGTATTTGCTGTTTTTTAAACGTTACGATACATAAAGAACGTAGAGAGAAAATAGTTGGCCAGGCAACGGGGGCACCTTTCTGCACACTGCACCGTAAACGACACAGGTGTGAAATCGATGAAATCAATGTTTATCACTTGTACGGAAAGGGGGTTAGCATTATTTTGGTATAACCACGTAATTAATTTATCTACGAAATTGTATATAATTGTAAATGTTTGGTTTCGCTGAATATTTCCATCCATTTCCATCATCTTTATCGAGTTCATAGCCCTAGCCAGTAGCCGACAGCTAGTTAATGTTAATGTGTTTTCAGTGAAAAACAAATCCCAACAAAACGTTTTTCCAAATATATATGTATGTCACATTTATCTTAACTTGACAAGTGGTAAACAACGTCATCTCGCTTAATTTAAACCATGCCCTTTACAACGGCACTCGTCAATCAGCAATCTTATTTAAAGAAGGAAGGTGTGGCCAGATTAATATACCACCACACTAAACGTTGTACCCACAGACCCTCTCCCTTGGGTCTTGCAAGTGGTCACTCACATCTCGTATCATAAAAACTACTTAAACCCAGATACAGTCAATTTGAAATGTCGACTCCTGAGTTCAGTCGGATTTTTTTGTCATTAAGAGAGCGTAGACCTCCGCCATATCACGAGTTCTTTTTTATATTAACAGATTTAAAAACGCAACTTTGACTAGATCTCTTGACCCGCGAGAGTTTAACATCCGTTTTGTTAGTCCACTGGCAGGGACATGAGACGATGACTCGGTATCGAGATAGTCAATATCACCGAACCATAAACAGACCAACGTGTAATTGTTTTACTTGGTTTTAACTTAAATTGTTAAGTTCAGCTACTATCAATATAAGCATCAGTAACATCGTCAATCTTCAATTCTACTCTCAATGAAACGAAACGCTGACAAAAGCACCTTGCAATAAATCAAAAGCCCATCAATAGCGCCTGTAGCACGGTGTTGACACAGTCCCCAACTTGATTGACACCATTATTAGACACTCTCCATGGAGTTTACATTTCGTCAGTAGGTTTTTAAATGTAACACTCGCCCTCTATCCCCTGCATCGATCCCCAGCACTTGATATTGTACTTACAGCCTCTATGTAAACACAAGTATCGAGCTCCGCATCACCCCTGTGTTTGTCCATGTTTATCGTTGATGTTGAGGCCTGATTCTTACAATGGTCACAGACATTTTACATTTTTAATCCATTAGCAGCACCCCGAACAAATTGTTTTTCCAAGGAATGAACGACGTCCATATTTTAAAGACGTTATTGGTGTACAGCAAGGCGGATCATTGACGGAACCTTTGTTTAACCAATCTGACAATGTCTCATACAAAGCCCAGGATTGCATTGCAATCATAAGCGATTTCTGGGAGTGAAGTTAAATGCAAAATCAATCTGAATTTTAAAAAAAAATTACATAAAACAATATTACAGGTATACACTTCTAGGTATGTAACATTTTGAATTTATTCTGCTTTTCGTGCCTATGTTACAACCTTTGTGTTTTTATCAAGCAGTCTCAGGATGTCATTGTGCTGTAAACACTAAACACGGTCATAAGCTCTAAGGTTTGCTGTAAACTCGTCCATATATTGCGCTTTCAGTTCAGTGTGCTGTAAGCACATGGTCATTTGCCATATTAAAGCCATTGTGGCTGTAAACACTAACTTAGGTGTATTATGAGGTGTGTTGTAAACTCGTCCGTCTGTTGCGTTTTCAGTTCAATGTGCTGTAAGCACATGGTCATTTGCCATATAAATGTTTCACAGTTAATGGCTGTAAACACTGACTTATGCTGTTATGAGATGTGCTGTAAACTCGTCCATTTGCGCTTTCATTTCGTTGTGATGTAAGCACTCTGTCGTGTGGCATATAAACGTTGATCAGTAAATGTGCTGTATGTGACAATCAACACCACTCACATTGTCATAGTCATATATAGGAATATTGTCTGCTGTTCAATCTTTTCAATGTATCTATACTTATTTGAATAAAATACTTCTTTAATTAAAGTTATCGGCAATGACAGTGTTTTTGGCGACGAGCATATTCCGCTCGTGATTATCGGGAATTGAGCCGATTTACAGCGGACTGATTATATATTCTTTTGATTTCTACAAGAAGTCTTCAGCAATAAGTTTCCCGACACTTGCAACACAATGTACTTATCGCGAATTGATTGTAATCATAGAAACCAATCAATCTCATCGCCATATTGATCTCCTCCTGCTAAACACATTGTTCCCAGCGTCTTTCATGTTTTGTTTATATTGTTTGATGTTTGAGAAATCTCTTGCGCACCTGAGCACTGATGAAAGATTCTGATCAATGAATAGTCTTTGGCAGCCCCCACTTGATACAGATTGTGAACACTTCCTAATCCTTTCCGAATCCTTCTTTTTCTCTTACCAAGTTAAAAAAAAATTCTTTTCCCTCTTACAACAGAGCGCCTCCAAATTAATGCTGTTTTACGGTATGATTTTAAATGTAACTTTCTAAAATTCGTTTAAATGAAGATATATTTTTGTTAAACCAAATATTAGTTAATTCAACGCAAACTCTTACCAACGCTTTAGAATTTGATTTCCGCGTAGAAAAAAAAATCAAAATCATCATAGAAATGGTCCACTAGGATATATATGAGGAACGAGCGCCCTAATTATCATAACCATATGGCTGCATACTCCTATGCAATTTATAATGCTTATCAAGTGAAGTGTACACGAATAAATTTAGAGGTAATTGCTAATACACATTCAGATAACAGAGGATTATCGACAATCAATTACGGCGACCGGCCCTGCCATTTCACATGGTCAATTCCATATCTATCCATGTTAATTATTAATTTGTGTTCGAGAGCACCTAACTCTTCATTTTGTTTTATCTGTCTGTCATTATATCGTTAATCTACGACCATTGCAAAATTAGAGCCCAAAATAGCCATACTTGTTTTTGAAAACTTAGTTTAAAGTGAGAACAAATACTCATAATATTTTCAATAACCCCAACCCCTCCCTCCCTTTTCAATGACCCCCCCCCCCCCTTTTTTTTTTTTTTTTTTTTTACAAATTAAAATGTTTATTTCAAAATTTATCAATACACAAATTTGAGTTTTATATTGTACAATACTTTAATTTCAGAAAAAATTTCAATGTAGTTATTTCCTAAAGACTAACTTTGATTCCCCCCTTGTCGCCCCCAGCGGTCAATGGGGGTCCCCAGATAACACTCCTGCCTCTCGGCGTCCGCTTCCTTTGTCCGTCACTAATCCATTACATCACCCAGCTCTGACCACTCTCATCTAACGCAAGCTGACACAGATTAATGAATAAAACTTACCTCAAAAACTTCGTTGAATTCTGCCATTCCAAAATAATACCACTTTCCAAACACAACGTGAAAAAAAATAAAGTTTTGATGAAATGTTCAAGACTCCGGCACTTGGTTGCTAATGAGAAACATGTGGTCGTTTCAGAGGGGACAGAGTCGTAAGTTTCACCATCGCAAAAGTTGTTCCCACGATCGCAGCGCACGGGGTGTATGATTTCACAAGAGTTACACAAACAAGCGGCGAATATTAAAATTGATTACTCGAAACATATACAACATATACACATCGTTAATTACTGAGAGTTGAATCACCCTTGTAAATTTCATCACATCCAAACTGCCCGTTGTGTCACTAGAAGTTCCTCGCGCACCCCGCTCTGGATACATCCAATCTCGAGCGCGATTCGTCCATTAACAATCCAGGCTCACGCCCTTTGTCGCAGTTCGAAACTAAATTATTCAATAAATTCGCCGCTGCATCTGTTTATTTCAATTTAACACATTATCCAAAAGAGGCGACTTCCGTATTCTTGGCTCGAGTGAATCTATGTTCGGCAGCAAGTGCTCAGAGGCTATTAGATGGAATCTACGGGGGAAACAAAGCGGCCCAAAGTCCATCTACCCACAGAGAATCACCAGATCTCGGTAAGAATATATCTCATCTCTCAGTCTCTCCTAAAAAAAAATAAAATCATGATCTTCAAAGATATTGATAGAATATCTAATGCTGTTTTTACCTTGAAATCACGTACGTATTTTCACAAGAAATAAGTAACAAGTCAGTTTTTGGGTTGTTTCTTGACAAGATGATATAGTTTCATTTGCTATACATCATTTTTTTTCTTTCTCGGTATGGTGTTAATCTTGTGAAGGAAACTTGTGAGCAAGAGCTGAGTATATATTGATCACAAGACGTTAAAATCTTACCTTTGAATAATTAATTGCTCTTTATTGCATGTACGGCTCTTTCTTCGTTATTCCCCTAAAACTGCTCCGTCTGAAATTTCCGCCAAAATGGCAACGGCACAGACTAAGATCCGTAGTCTTCTCCCAGACATAACCCGCTGGAATTCACGCTTTCGTTCCCTCGGGTATGGCGTGGATCTCGGACCTTTATTGGCTGGTTTCGGGTCAGGAAGTGTTTCATATTCTACATAATGATAATCAAGAAATCCACGTCATCGCTGAACTTTTGCAGAAATGAGTTTTTAAGAGGCCTTTGTTTGACGCTGATTACAATTAAATTTGTGAAGACTCGGGATAAGTTTTCTTCTTCTCATTATCCCCCGCCTCGCCGCATTGTAGATCTCAGCATCAGATGGCCAGGGTTTGGTTCACCCGACACCTCCCTCTCACAAAGAACGCGCTCCTTGCCGGGAAATCCCTGGGCTCTGAAGTAAATGATACCTCTGTATTTGATGTTTCCTGACGGGGATTTAATTTGTAAAATTATTGATAAAAAAGGACTAATCAGTGTGACATGGAGATGCCAGGTAGACGAGGCATCACGTTTATACCTGACAAAGGTGTTACAGAACAAGGTGTACGTGTACAGGTAAAGTCTATGTAGTTAATAATGATATTGGACCCTGATCACAGAGAACCCATCGGTTCCTAGGAAACCAAGCAGCTGCTTTGCTCTTGATTTTCTTCGAATAATTTAAAATCTACGCGGAATTCTTTGTATTTCATCTACACGAAGATTCTACGTTACAAGATTTCATCAAATTAAATTATATTTTTTTTTAAAAATATGTACTCTAATTTTTTATTCCTTGGGTGCGTGTGGAGACACGTTACAGACCCGGCAAATTTAGTTGTAAAAATTACAGTGTATTAGTAAGAGATTATTTAAGGAATAAGGAATCATTCTTTGAGTATTATGAGGTGATAATTTCGGTCGGGGCGTGGTCAAATCCACGAAGGGCTTTATGATAGATTTGATCACGCCCCGACCGAAATTATCACCTCATAATATTCAAAGAATGATTCCTTATTACTTGTATTTATAAAATTTTCAGCAATTGTACGATTAAATATTTGAATATAAATAGTTTCAGTTCAGTTTCAGTTCTTTATTACCTTTAAGCTGTACAGCTTGTCAGTACATTAGATTTATACAATATACACGTACAGGTAGGTTAACAGGAGAATGTGGCATAAGTATTCATATAATATCAACATCTAATCTTGTCTTATTTTCAAACTAAAGTGAATAAATTTACCCAAATTACCAATCTCATTTACATTTTCAGCATTAAAAAGCTGAAAAAGTTTAGACATTGAAGGTTTTTTTCCAGTAATAAGGCTTAACTTATATTTTTGCGATAGCCTTTGTATATGGGACATATTAAAATAAAATGAAATTCGTCTTCAATAGAATATGAACATAGAAAACAATTACAAATAAGCAAACACCGCTTGTGCCCCAATTATGCGTCATTTGAATTTATTGGACTGTATAGTACAAAATCGATACGTAGTGTTATCATAGGCAAATACACTGAAAAATGTAAATATAGTTCGATAATTCCATATTGCAGGTTGATTTTTGTGTTTTTTACGTAGTACATTAGCAACATTTATTTTTCAAAAATTAGATATATAGATACATGTAGTTTTAAATTCTTTGAATTGCAAAACTCTCATGTAACACAAATCCAAAACAGCGTATAGCTGCAATGAGTCACGGTCATACATTTACATACATATCGAAGCCTTTTGTAATGTGTAAATTATCTACATGAGCTGTATGTACATGTGCATTTATTTGCTTTATCAAAGTCGTTCAATCAGATGCACATAATTTAATTTTACCGTTTCTTTCTCTTTTTTTTTTTTTTACTAGTATCTAGAACAATTTTGAGTCTGAGCAGATGTCTATCTAGTTCGATTACGAGGTCGAAGAAGAAATGACGCTTTTATATCATTATAGAAGACTGTAGAATTTTTCCAAGATTGATAAAATAACAAACGGGGTGGGGATAAACATCCATAATGCAAAATGGAATCACTATAGAAATTATTCCAGTTCAGTTCGTTTTAATGGGTGCGAAAATGAGTAGTTCTGTTTTTGTAAAGAATAACGCGAGTTCGTGTCAATTGATAGATTACTTGATATTCATAATGTTTGGCTTAATCAATTTAGCTGATTTGATTCGAATCCGATATTTATAAAAGCTAAATATTTCAACAAGCAATTAAAAGACACTTTGTCGTCGCATATTTCTGCATATAGAGTGGGGTTTTAGTTGGCAATATATTACTGGAATCGTTGTCTTTGAATAATCGGCCATAAATATTTTTCACAATGTGCTTCTCCGGCAGATACAGATGAGATGTTTAATGGAATGGAAGACCAAGAGCTTTATTATGACGCGCCGACATCGTGCGGGATGCTTTTTTATTGGCGGGTTATATCAGGCAAAATTATTAATGCAAGCGTAAATCCAAGATATTCCATTTCATCTGTTAGCTTTTACCATTTCCATTAGCTTAATTTCATAAACCTCTTTTGGAATGCGATGGTATTTCAAACGTAAACTCATTGAAAAAGGTCTCGCGTCCCGTGGGGCCCAGTTTCCCGTCCGGACGACTCCCGAGGGGTCAATACAACTTAATTAGAACTTAGATGCCTTAATGGCCATGAATAAACGATATTTATTTAATTCTTTTCCTGGGAGATGATTCTAAATCATAAATGAAAGGCACAAAGTGAAAAAAGCATGGCCCAACATCGATTTGAGTGTTTGAAATGTTATGGGGTAAACAGAGTAACAAGGGGCTTTGTCTTTGAAGTCGTCTGCTTTAGGAATCGTAAATTGGACAGTAAACTTCCTGAGAACACACGTCTTCAAACGCGTGGACCAAGAATTAACGGGGTAAAGTAGGTGTAAAAGCCATCGTAGAGGGAATGATCCGGCCGCTCAAATTACGACGTAATTATGACGTCGGCACGATTTGACTTGGTAATCGCTCTCATCATTTTCTGTCTTCTAAAACACAACCCCATCGATTGCTTGTGCCGCTGATTTCAGACTGTCAAATTGACGCCCATTTCCCCGACAATTTTATTACGTTTATACGGCCAAATCAAATTTACCACCATTTATGAATTATCCTTTTTAACAAGAACTATGAATACATAATGACGTTATTATGTCGTCAACCAAGCCTTGTTAGCTCGAAATTACAAGTTATTACGGACCGAAACCAGTATGGTTGATCGGAAAAAAGGTCGTTGCTGCTTTCTGGGTAAATTATAATTGTTTGTACGTAGCCAAAGCCTACTTGCTTTGTCTTTTGCAGAAAATTGCTGACCATTGATATTTAATTGATATTAATGAACGTTTTGGTATTGTATCTCTATGTTTTACAATATGAGAATGTATTGATAAACTTCTCTTTTCCTGAGCTCTAACCATATGTAACGGTATCCTGTTATTATCTATTATATATAAAAAAAAAATCTTGCCTATAGGCAGAAGCGCGATTTTACTTGTTTGCATTGTATGAAGGCATTGTGTTTGCACGCTTTGTAATCGTCATGTTATGATATATCGTAGATCTTTTTTGAGATGAAATGGTCGTTTATAGTCTCTCGAGCACCTGTAAGTTAAAGGACTCCCTAGTTCATGGTTTTTTTATTCTTTGCGATTCCCATTGTTAACAACCCTCCTTATATTTTGATTGTTGCAATGTAATTACAAAGTAACAATGTAATTACAAAGTAACAATGTAATTACAAAGTAACAAAGTCTTGTGATATTTTTGCTTCATTCATATTGTAATTTGTAACTTTGAAATTCTGTTTTCTTTTATGCATTCTCCCCAATACTACACTAAATAATGCCAGATCGGACCAATTTTCAAAACCTGAGTTCGATAGACGGTCATATCCCCCTCCCTCAACCTGTTCATACTCTGGATCTGCCCACAGAAAGTTCCTAAAAATGAAGGTTCTGCATCCCATTTCTGAAAATTCCTCATTAAGAACTACTTGTCAACGATCTAGAATAGTATGCACAGAATATAATCAGTAAAGAGTGATGTCCCTTTTGTAAGGAATCTCCGAGACAAGCCACATCTCCGTTATATTAATTTAATTCAAACATATTTTATTGAAAGATCAAATGGATTGGGTAACAGGCAAATCCTATGTAAATCCTCTCCGTTATATTTATCACTGAAATTAATTTCAATAACAAAATTGGTTATCTTGTCCTGCATACAAGGGATTTATAAAAGTTTTAGAAATTGTTCAAACTAGTGGACATGTTGTACGTTGCTATTCAAGCATCGCTTGCTTTGAACGCTGTGTTGAACTGTGTTACTGATGCATCAAGTCTGTTTAATTTAATATGTTTACATTCAGTGTATATTTCCCCTTATCTCTGCGACGTTCAATTTTCTATGAATACACTTTGATAATTCATGCGCCATGTGCACAAATATAAACGTCTCCACGTGTTTTGAGTATATTTATTTTTGTAAGATTAAATGAAACGTTTAATCTTACATAACCAATTTGATATTTACTTTTGAAAAATAATCATTAAATTATATCTATTCCTTAAAAAATGGGATTTTTCTCTACAGAGTTTCTGGCACTATATTTTTAATCGCGGAACCGAACTAAATAAGATGTTAATATGGCTGCTCCATGTATGTTTCATATCCCTGACTGAGAGCGTATATATTTGCTTTACAGCAACGATACACATATATTTCATACAAATAGACATCAGTATGAATATAAATATAAGCATTGAATGCTTATTTTTGGATGTCGTCGGTCCTATGACACACCAAGCGGTGCAGACAAATTATCATACCGCGCTAACGCGCGGTATTCAATTAGTGTGTCATAGGACCGACGACATCCAAAAATAAGCATCCAATGCTTAATTAAACAATATTTTATTATGTATCAAGTCTGTTTAGAGTAGTATAATGATAGCAGAGCAAAGTTGCTTCAAAAGGTCGCCAGTAAGGTGTACGATCTATGTGGATGTCCCTCACTGTGCAATATTAACGTCATCAGCTCGATGTTCTTCCACAGATCAACCACGTATGTTGGGCGAGTGTTCAGTGAACGTGGAATTCTTGTAGGAGAATGTCTGAATCTCAAGTTTTAAAGTAGTTCTCGAGAAAATTGCTTAAAAAAGAACTTCTGCTCCACTAAAAACATATTGGTACATTCTATGTTTCAATTTCAGAACAGACAGGAGTGTTGCTGAAGAGGTTGAGGTATGCAGTGATGTATTCCGAGTGAACAACATGCAGGATGAGTAATTAGGGAATGGATTTGTCTTAGGAGTAGTCCCAGGTAAGTGCTAATCCATTTCTTTCATTTGTAACATCTCCGAGGGTCCTCATAATACTTATTCAAAGTTCAGTAACTCTAGATGGAACTTCAGCAAACCTGACATTGATCTATTTAATGAAAAAATATACTCAGTAGCTCTTACCAAATTATTAGAGGTTTATTTTTTCCAATGCCAGAAAAATACAAAACATCAGGTACCTTTGCTTGAAGATTGCAATCAAAATCATTGTTGGACAGAGCTTTAAACAGGTTGGGACCAGTCGCCAATATTGTTTATTATAGCATATTTGGGATATAATATCCAAAAATGGGATACAAATTTCTGGTGCAAAAATTTGAATTTTTTTTTCTGTTAAAAACTATATATCCACATTAAGGTGGTAAAATGTAACACAGTTTTTCTGCCACTCTACTGTTTGGGAAAATTGATCCCTCGGTAGATCCAAACATTGTTGGATATCTCAAACTGTAGGTTAACAGGAACACAATGCTTACTAAAAGTTATTGTATTTAATGCATAAATATGTGGATTTACAGTAAAACTTGTCTAATCTGGCAGAGGGTGGTTCCGAAATATTTGGCCGGATTAGGCAACATCTGGTTTGGAGGACATTGTATATAAATAAGTACAATTTAAAATTTTTCATTTTTGCACTCAAATTTATATCCCATTTGGGGTATTATATCCCAAACTGGTTTTGTGATTGGTCCAACCTATTACACAAAGAACAATGCCATCTTTATTTTCATCTTGTCATTTATTGTAAGAGTTTATATTATTACTCAAAACAAATCACAAATGCTATTAGAAATAAAAATTCATTTTTTACGTAAACAATGCAAAATATTTTACTGATCAATAACCACAGATTGCACCTGTACAGCTAGATTATAAACTCTGTTTATGAAATATCAACTACACAACGAGGTCATGTCTGTCAACAACACAGAAAAAAGTAACAAAATCATCCTCATGATCTATAGAATGAAGGCAACACTCTAATTGGTCCATAAAGTGGTCACATGACCAATGGGATGCTAGTCTCAAAGTTCATGCAGTTATAATAAAATAATAAAATCACTCTCACCCAAACACAAAGGTACTCTTGTTTTGGGGTGCAAATGTTTATCTCGACAGAATATGTCAGAGGATTAGCAAGTTTGATGAAAAATGATGATGACTTGTTTGTTGCTGAAGGGTAGGCAACTCTAGTTTCTATGATAAGCTCCAACTGAATCCTGGGTAGCGGCTCCACCAGTCTTTGGTATTTATTTTTTTGTGTTTTGATTTGACCAATGATGACTGACTGTGTTATACAGTGTTATAGTGAGGAATGAGTGAGGAATGGTAACAGTGGGATTTTGATCCCGAACAATGGAAACATCACATGATCTGACACAGCCTTCTATGTATCACACAGCACATGTATACAGACAAAAATCATAGTAAAATATAGGTCAGTGTCCTAATATATATCCTTGTTTTACACAATGAAAGACCACATGACTCGTAATCCACACAGAATTAACAACTTTTCCACACACTTTCTTCCTTGGTCGACGGACATACACACACACAATGATTTACACTGGCTCTGTAAATAGGGACAACACATGGGCATCAACTGGAATGTTCCATGGAATGTGGCGACATGATCTGGGCGGGAATGTTCACTGGTCCTGTTACCATGGTAACCTGCTGCTCATTGGCAGTGTGTCATTGCTGACATTGAAACAATGTCAGTTGCTGTCAGTTTTTGAGATCCTCTGTCATTTATCTTGTCATCTCTTGATTTTAATTGTCTGTTACATATCCTCTTCATCAAAACTGGTGTCTGATTTCTTGACTCTGGCACACAGGCAAAAAGCTATGATGGACCCGACAACCTAAAAATTCAAAGTCATGAAACATTACCTGTTACAAAATATGAGTCGATTCTCATTGCATTATGCAAGAGATAATCTTGTATAAACATTGCTAATCAAGATTATTTATTTCAGTTTTATATGCAGTAGCTAGGTCATAAAACTCCTCTTTTAAAAAGAGGCACTAAGGAAACATTTAATTTCAGGCAAAAGAAGAGCAACTCTATTAGAATTAAGAGAAGTTATCCCTCCTGCATTGATTACCTACCAGAAACAGTGGTACACCAAACGCCACGCCTCCAAGGATTAGAGAGTACTCTGTCAAATATTTCTTCACTTTTTCATAACAACCCTAAAATACAAATTATATTATACATGTAGCAAAAAGTTTTTCAAGGTCCAAAGTCATTCAGGCCTCTGTATCTTATCAATACTGGGTTCTTGGTTGTTTTTTGGTTTTTTTTATTTTGCACTGAAACTGGTAAATGATGATGCCCCTGAGATGAAGAATTTTTTCAAATACATATTTGTCTGTCCATAGCTTTGAACATGGCTATACCTTTTGAACTTTACTACAAGAAAGCCAAAAGGTTTTGGGTCCATTCTGCTCGGAAATAGACATGTGGTTTGAGGCAATGACAAGATAGAGACTTATCAATATAGGTCAAAGATAATTTTTTCTTCAATAGTTTTTTTCAGAGTCAGGCTCAGGGTATAGATCAATTACTGGTAGAAAGAAAATATTTATAAGATTTTCTATAAAATATTACAGCTACATTTGATTTTACTCGATGATCCATCAGTCAGAATTACCTCAGTGTGCAGGTGAGATTCAAATTTCTTGGGTAGATTTGATGGTCCATAGTTAGGCGGTCCGTTTATGACGATGCTTTGGCCTTGACATTTCTGTTTGTCAGCTCCTTCTATACAGCAACTCTCTGGTACCATAGGATACTCTGTTTCATAAACATACCATTGCTTTATTGCCAGTTAGTTTTGCATTGGCATGATGAATCAAAGCTTTAAATGAATATTTATTCATGAAGCTTAAAAAAAAATAATAAAAATCCACATTTTTCATATAATGTTGATTTTTAACAGGCTATATATATATATATATATATGAAATACATGTATAGATATACTAGAAGAAAAATATTTAAGTATGTAATACAAGTTTAAAATTAATCAAAATTTGATATTACAAGAAAATTATTTGATTTGAAATGCAAAAGCTTCTCTCTTATTCAGAAAATTTTACACATGGTTTAAATTATTAAATCATTAAGAGTAGAACTTGTCTGAAGCTGTGAAAGGTTTATTATGTTGTAATACACAAGTTAAATATTAAAAAAAGGAAAATAAGAACATTCAGATTACATGCAGAACTGATAAGTGATGGATCAAATGCACAAAAGTAAAAAAAAAACAAAAGATCTCAAATCAACAAAACTATTACATGATTATAAACAGAAAGTCTCAAGCTGATAATGCAAGTCTCTAACCAAGGTATCAGACAAAAACAAAAATTGCTAAAATAAAAAAAGCAGACTTCCTCCACAGCAAGTTCATGCATACCATTTCCATGACAACCATGCCCCTCCTCTCACCTTAGCACACCTGTGGGGTCTTTACCTTGAAATTCTCAGCCTCAGGTAACCAGAACCAAGGATCAATTAGGCATACAATGTAGGACTTGTCTGATAAACCCTCCCTATCATGCAATGAACGGTATAAAACTGGAGCTCCTTCACCCTATCTGTTGGGGACATGCATTTTTCTCTGTTTACTGGTCCCATTACCAATATTTTTATCTAACACTAAGAAAGCTTCTCAAACTAGGCGGACAGTACTGTACTTAGTTATGCTGTACAACTAAATAGAGTATTGAAACATAACATATTGCAGTATGTATCGGCCGCAGATAAAATATCCAACAGCATTACCAACACCACTAAGAATTAACAATGGTCTTTACTTGGAAGCTTTTCACATTAAGTTTTCTAGTTATACATGACATCTGATCTATGTAGCAAAATGTCTAACTTAAATTAGGCTGCAATGATAGCTTTCTGTCTGACATTGAAGCCAAAGTTAGGTTAGGCCATTGAGAAGCTTTACCATAGGCCAACACCAGCCTGTACAACAGCCAAACTTTCTGATTAATTAACAGAACAACCCTCTGCTGAACTGGGATGATGTGGCTGTGCCACCTATAGGATATTGTTTGTTTGCCTTCTCCTGACCAACTCTAAGAGGAAAAAGTACCCAATATGGGGATTTTTATTAAGAATCTGGGCACCCTTTCTTCTTAAATCCATTTTCTTAATCAAAATGTTTAAAATTTTCGCTCAGCTTTGAAAAGAAAATTGCTTAATTTCCAAACCTACAGACTCAAAGTTCATAAAAGGAGTTCGGAGAGGGCAAACAATATTTTAAAGGTGGCCCTACTGTAGACCTTGAGGCAATAATAGAACAGGAGAGACTGATAACTTACTTTGTGGCTTGCTCATGTACCACATGGTGCTTTTATAAAAGTCCCAAGACTTGGCTCCTCGTAAATCTTCACCGTCCTCATCCAAACTATAGGGACCACAACACTCAAACTGATAATTCAACATAAGCCAAAAATAAGAAATTAGTAAAAGCAAAAATCAAAATGGTGGTGACAGTTAAGGTTCCCCTGTCCGGTGGTGAGGTGGTGCCCGGAGGAAGGAGGAACCACCTGACTGGTTAGCTGTCCATACAACATAGACTTACTATTTTGATCACCCCGATGAATGTACCAATCACTTAATTTATAAAATGCCCATGAAAAATGAGAATTAGCTTGTCCGTGTGCTCCACAGCACTGAAGCTGGTAGAAAGAATAAAACACTTCATTTAATACATAATAAATGTAATACTGATAAAATCATATCATTATAATTATTTTAAATTCACAGTTAAAAAAAATTAAAAGAGAACATTTTACACTGCTATGTGTTACTTGTAATAAGAGTTATTTCCCTTTGAGCACTATTCTTTTTAGTACACCATCTGGAGAGCATTTGTGCACATAATTTGATTAAACCGAGATTCCAGAAGTGTAAGATATTTATAACTTGTTCATGCTGAGTTTGTGATGTGTTTATTTTTGTGTTGAGTTTCTAATGGTTATCTTGTTTCATCAATTTGATATTTTTGAGCAAGTCTTTTTTGCATACTTTGTTGTTCAATTCAGTACATAGATAATTTCATAAACATCTGGTATTCACTCTCCTGTCTGTTTAGTTGAGTTTGTGTTATTTGTTTAATCAATAATGATATGACTGAGTTTATGTACTTTTAATTTTATTGAGTTTGTATTTTGTGTTTCAAGTGTATATTGTTCATAGTTTTTGTACCCAAATGTCGTTTTGGCATGATTTTTCAGACAGTAATTTTAGCAGAGTTTGAATATTTTCATTGGTGTAAATTTTGTAATTTACTTTTAAATTGTGAACCAAGTTTTGGATGTACATACATACTGTGTATAGTGCTGAGTCTGGGATGTGTACTGCTTTTTGTACCGAGTCTTGGAATATATACTCTGTTTTGTGTTGAGTCTGGGACAGGTACTTTGTATTTCGTTGGGATGTATGCTGTGTTTGGGATGAATACCATATTTTGTGTTGAGTCTTGGAGTGAATTCAAAATATACTGTTGGGTTTATTTTTTTGCAAGGGTATAAACAGTTTTTGGAACCTATAATGTGTTTAGGACACATTCCTTGTTTTGTGTTGAATCTCAGACTTGTAATTTGTGTTCTGCTGGGACTTGAACAATGTTTGTGTTCTGCTGGGACTTGAACTATGTTTTGTCCTGGCGCATGATGTCTAAGACATACATCATGAATACTTAGTACTATGTTTTATGCTGATGTCTTGAAATAAATATATCATGTTTTGTGCTGGTTTCTGGGACTTACAACATGTACACTATGTTTTATGCTCAGATATATACTGTGTTTGTGCTGAGTTTTTAGCGTGTGCTGACCTTTCTCTGCATTGAGTCCCAGGCGTCGGTGATCAGTCGGTTTGATGTGTTTCCTCTGACGTCCCGTCCGTACTGGGCCTGGAGGGTGTGTTCCAGCTTACTCTTGATGTCCTCAGATATCTGACAGAAACATAAAAAACCTCACTGATATATCAAGTATCACAAATAATCAGTTACACAACATTTTTTTACATCATAAAAATATCTCACTGAATCATTTATACTGGGATATTTTTCTGTTAAAACAAGCCAGAAAAAAAAGTCATTGATATGAATGAAAAGTCTTCATAGATATTTGGAATGGGTGGAGGCATTAGTGTTCATTTGACCTGGGAGAGGCAGAGTAAGATATGTTTATGTCGTATCTGAAATGCTTTGAGCTTTAATACCGACTGTTTACATCCCACTTGAACAAACCTTAATGATTATATAGAATGATATATATTGTTACATAGTAAAATCAAATATTTATATTAGTTTTTTAAATTGGTGTGATTATAAATATGAACAGGCATGAAAATTTCAAAAATAATTACAAAAAAAAGAAATACAGTAAGCTAGTGAGGGAAAATATTCACATCAATAAGACTCGGGGACTTTAATATTGAAGCAGAATCTAGCAATATAGAGACTAGTGCTCTGCTGAGGGTGCAGAAGAATCGCCTTTCATTGCTTCACACATATAGTCTTTCTTAGTCTCTTCTCTCTTATGACATTTAGGTACAGAATTGATTAAGAAAAATCTGCTTATGTTGTCGAGTAATTCATCTGTAAATTTTTCTGTAATGTATAAAGCTTCCTAAACTGTGAGCCTAACTTACTGCTAGCATTTATATGAATAATTTACATCTGTAGTCTTCTGATGGCTAATCAAGCAGCTTATTTAGATTTTCTGGGGTAACAGCGGCCTGTAATGATGCTTCTTATATCTTTCACTCCACTGTTTATGAATTCAGAATACCTAAACATCCTGAATATCCCTGTGGTATAACCTGCAATTTTTGTGTAAATGAAGCTATTTAGTCAGCGGTGGAAAGGGAAATTTTATATTAAGCAGTTGATACTTTGGATGAGAGTTACAGAATTTTATCTTGAAGAGGGACCCTGTATCTTGTCAGGGAGGCATATGCTTAAACAAACTCAAGGATTTCATTCAATACTCACATTTTCTCGGAATAAAAATGCCATGGCTCCACCAGCTAACAAGGCCATGAATACCAGGGCAAGGACTACTCCATACTGAAATCAAACCCAAAGTCAGTCTTTGAACATGAATGTGAAATTCAAACGCTTGTTTATGCACCAGGAAACATCATTGAATCAGCTTACATTCTAAAAATTTCCACCAATTATCACTTATCTATTTTTTTTCTTCAGTATTAACTATTTTTTGTTTTATTGTCTCATACAAGACTGCAAACAACTTTTCATTGATACAAATCACTCAGTGCTAAGTGTAATGCACTGTATTTATTTTAATGCAGAGCATTAGTATGATGAGTAAGGAACTAAGATGTTAACGTGACAACTGCGGAGTTCATGGTGGGGATGATAGTTGGTTAAACTGAGTTGGTTTAGCCAGAGTTTGATATCATGAAGAAATATGTACAGAAGGAGAGAAGAGCATGACACACTGCAGTTTGCAGACGATGAAGCTAAAATATCTTGATTCATCAAGATGCTAGCCATTTTGTATAGATATTGATGATTTTAATGCAGATGCTTTTGGTAAATTAGTGAAGAGAGAGATAGTTAATGCTAAATGAATCAAGAAACATAAAAATGAATCTCATTTCAAAAGCCCCAAGGAAGCAACAGCTAAATAATCCACGTCAGATAGAATGATTTAGACCAGACGCCCCTTGGAGGGTTCCTTATTATATCAGCATTATCTAATGTCTCGTAAGGATCTTCAAGGGGCTGGCTCGATCAGCAGAGGACCAGCAAAGCAACCAGATCTTGTTATGGCACGGACCATTTGCTTGTAAATCTGCTTCATACAACTACATCAATATTCCTTGATTTAATTCCGAAACGGACAAAGTCCGTGCAGAGAGGAAAACAATTTGATCACAGCGAAGCTGCGGCACAGTCCTAATTGTCAAAACAAGCCATACATAGAACGGAGATGTAGATAATAACATAAACGATCAAACAACAGCAACATTTTTATGTTGTTGTCCTTCACTCAGCTGCAAAAAAAGAAATAGCTTAAAAAAAGAGTCTTACACATATGATCAGAGTCTGTCGTAAACACCTAGGAATGAAATAACAGAAGGGTGACAATGGTAAATCAATAAGGTATCAGGCTGTGTCTGTGTGCCTCATATAACTACCAATTACTGCAACAAAAAAAGGAGGGGGGGGGGGGGGGGGGGGGGGGGGGGGTTGTTGTTAAGGATAGGAGTCAGGAGATGGGATATAATTGTCCATACTGTATGACAATTTCTTAATGACCTAAGTAATGTAATGTGGAACACATTTGTAATACATTTTTTACTCTATAGTAGAAAAGGTACTGCAATATCTCATGTCTGACCTAAGAGGTTTCCTTGGATGACTTTCTGCTATAAAATTCAGTATAGGTACCTATACAAATATTGAGTTTCATAATAATGCCTTATGTAATGTATGAAGTACAATCTTCTTGGTCATTTATTTGAGTGTTCTTGGGTTTTTTTTTTAATTCTTCAACCATTATGTCAGCATCATCAGTAAATTCTTCGATACTGGCAAACCTTTTTACTCAATATTGTACTTTCTATATGACAGTTTGTATCTACTGGCATGTTACCTGTTCATTATAACACAGTCACCTAATCTTTTCTGTCTAATGACTGTAAAATCAATGACTTCTGAATATACCTCTAATTAGAACTGAACATCAAGAGACGGTCACAATTCACGTGCTGTGTGAATCAGCCATTGATCTGGCCGACTATTTTCAATGAAAGTTATTGATCTGCCTAGGGTTGGTCCTGAAGATAGCGGTAAAAACGCTGACTTTTCTCTCTTTCCAATAGTGGAGGACTCAGCCAGTCCTCTAATCAGGCGAATGTCGATACTGCTTTAGTTTTGGCTGGTAGATACCTTATGTCACCATTAGATCAATTGACATGTTTTAATGCTCCATTACCACTGGAGTACGAAGACCCATGGTCCTTACAATGTGATTTACGATTAACGACATCTCCCTCTCTCATAACACTTTGCTGCTTCAAAAACCTAACATGACAGTTTTATTACCCATAATGCCAATGGTTAGTTCTTTATCAAAGTCTGATGTAAATGGTGATACTTGGATGGATTTTTTTCTTGTTAATGAAAGACATACTGTCACCATGCATCATTCTGATATACTTACAAATCCCAGAATGCATCTGTCCTCTCTCATCGTGCCACAACATCCACAGAAGGCAAGGAGAGCCACTAGTCCCCCGCCCGCCAAGATCATGTAGGTCCCGATCTCAAACATGTCCGAGTTGATGATGACGGTGATTTCACGGGCACTGAAGTCCGTCACTAGGAGCCAGATCCCCACCCCCAGCAGCCCACAGCCCATGATCTGTAACACAACCACACCATAGTTAAGAGACAGATTATATCAAAAACAATATTTCTTTCCTCATCACACTGAACTCATTCCATACATTTATTCACTGTCACAAAAATACTGCACATACGTGTATCATACTTCTTTGACAAGTTCCTAAGTAAAATTTTTACCGATATATCAAATCACTTTCAAAATGCTAACAAATTGCAACCAAATTACTTAGAAGTGATTTGTTTCAGTGATTTGTAGGCAATTTGTTTATCAAACCACCAAAAAATCAGTTTCTAGAAGAATCTTTAGGATATGATTTGTTTACAATTTGTTAGAAAAGTCAATTTATAACACTGATTTCCAAGTAATTTGTTTCAGGGATTTTTAACTTGGATCTTGGGTTGGGTGAGGGGAGGTAAAGATTATTGATATGAGATTTTTTTTTTCAATATTGACATTACACAATACATATAACTGAGTACCTGAGGATCTATCTCATTCACAAGTTTTGCTTATTTGTCAGTTTATAGAGATTATATTAATATGTGTAGTATCAGGCTTAAAATGACTAAGACAGTATCATATTTAATCTGATTTAATTAACTAGCAGCCAGTACCTCCTCCTATACAGGGTGATATACTTCACACTCAAATAACTGTACAAGCTGTGTTCTGTTATTACACGAATGTTGTGTGATCCCTGACATAGTGTGGGGCTGTGGTGATAATGGGAATCTAGTACATGACACAGCTGTCTCTGTCATTACACGGGGACAATCCGGTGAATAACAATCCAAAATAGTTGGTGCAACACCATCATTATCAAATCACTGAAATATTCATCAATTCACAGACTGTTTACATTGCAAGGAAATCAAACAGAATGACATGAATTAGAAAATGATTCAGATACCAAATACAGTTTTTGCTTATTGAATATTGATAGCTTTTGCATCGACTAGACTCCATATTGTATGAGTGTGGTTGTTCCATTAAATATCACTACTCCCTGAAGTATCACAGATATTTCAGGTGTTTGTTCTATTACTTTTTCAATTTCAATACAAAACATTTTCAGTACTTCTTAAATACTTAAGAATATGATGCATGTAGTACTGTTAGTTATTACTAATATTACAAGATTTAAAAGAACTACAACGTTGTAAAAGTGTAATGCATTCCGCAGGCACTTACTAAAATTACAACGTTATTGCAATGTAATGAATTATGTTGATACTGACTAGAACTACAACATTATAACAATGTAATGCATTCTACAGGCACTTACTAAAATGTTGACATTATTGCAGTGTATTTTATGCATAATGCTTTCTGTTGATACTTACTAGAACTACGACATTATAACAATGTAATGCATTCCTCAGGCATAGGAAGCAGCTATCCCGTTCCTGTTCGGAGGTGACGCTGCGGATTCGGTGTTCCCGCGGGTGCTTGATGTATCCGTCATCCACGTGGTTCTGATCCGGCCCGCCCCTTAACGGCTGTAAGTAAAAGTAACATAGAAAGTCAGTGAAAGTAACTAGAAGTTGGGTAGGTTTACAGAATAAAACAGTGAACCAAGTTCATAGTAAAACAAACTGTGGATTTGAAATAAAGGTGTAAAGTTTCAAAAAGAAATAATTCTTGGGGCTTCAACCTCACTTTCACATTCCCTTGATATCCACAATATTTCAGGTGTCAAATTTCAACTGTATAAAAATGTTGGGGAAGTAGCAGTAAAGCAAACTTTGTGTAGGATTTGACACCTTTAGGGGGAAAAATGAACACCGTTAAACACATTGAGGGAAAAAATGCACAGATACTAGTAAAAGCATCAGTGAAAACCTACTATCATACACATTTGTAGAATGACTTTGTATTTGTTATCATAGGTCAGGCACAATCTCTTAATTAACCTTCATACCACTAAACACCTGGTAGCTATTTAGCTTTAAAAGCTATAAAAAAATGTTTGATTAAGCTATTCAAAACTGTTTAAAATATTACAAATCAATATACAAATGACTGCATGGACTAGTATGTGAGTGAATAAATATTTCAGCAAAACTTTCTGTCAAATATGGCATACCATAAAATATGAGTCAAAAATGGTATATATTTTTGTCTTGTTAATTATTAACAAAAAGTTACGTATTAATATCATCCTGATCAACAAAGTAATTGTGTATCAATCAGAGGGACTTATTCCTGCCTCAACATACAGTGAACTGGTCAGTCAAAAACATTTTTACTTTCCTGAAAAAGTGATGAAATGCAGCAATTATATTCTTTTAAAATGCAGAAGATTTCAAATATTTTTTTTTTTTAATTCTGTCAAAATAGCTGTTAGATGAAGATTTTATAGCCAAATTTACACTACACATATCTAAATCAAAACAATGTGATGGTCCTGCGGGTAGAATTTTACTTTAGTCACTTTCAGCAAAAATTGCACCAAAAAAAAATAAGATGAGCAACAGAAAAGCAATAGTTGTACCAATCCACAGATTTCCCGGCAGCTGAATTCAAGAATGCAATTTTCAGCCGTCTTATGCACTAAGCTGATTACAATCTTTGAATTTCTCTACTTCTTAAGTTCATGTATTCTTTGTGTTCTTGGGTAAATAATGAATTATTGAGGTAATTTTATCCTCTATCCCCTTACGAAATGAAATTCAGCACCCCAAGAAAAATGTAGACAAGACACAGCAGGTAACTAAATGAGAATGGGTCAAAATACAAGTGTAACATGGACAATAGAATAACAACATCACAAATTTCATCAAATTTTGCGTAATTACATGTATACTTGTAATAGTGTCATCAGCATTGGGCGCAGGCACCTAATATCATCAAACATTAATCATTGGACATAGATTGTGCCGTAAGATAGCATCACCACGATGTAGAACGAACGCCAGTTATAGTGAGTAGATTTCCCTCGAATCCTAGACAATAAAACCCAGTCAAACAATATTACATTCAAACTAATCCCTTGAAACTTGCTATAAATTGTGTTTCTGACAGCGGGAAATATTTCAAAACAAATCAGATAATTGGAAAAATTTTCTTGGTCTGACTCGTTTTTCTTGGATTGATGTAATTTGCTGCGATTACATTAGAGAGCGGTTGAGCCGCTGGCTTCCTAGGCAACGCCACGCTGTAGTGTTTACAGCGCGCTACAAAACAATTCATTTCCCCAACATTTATAGCAATCTCCCCGAGTGTTGATAATATGTAACAGAAAGGTTCACCCGTAACAAGCAAACAGTCGGTGTTCTGTCGTATATAATTAGAGCATACCGCATGCTGTCGTCCGTCATTAGGGATGAGTTCATTATAGAAAGAAGCTCCCCTAAACTCCACTGCTAATTGACAATTTGCACACGCAGTGGTATTACGTAACCGCAACGGGAGTTCTGTATATCCACAAAAATGACAAAACATGTTAGTTCTAAACAAATCTGAACATGAAGTTGTAATTCTGTCAATCTGAAAAAATAACAACCCATTAACATGAAAAACGTGCGTTCGGGCAACGAATATGAAGTAAATTACGGAAAAAAAATCTCCCGTCTTCGATCGAAGTAAGGAAGTGCTCCATTAAACGGATATTAAGTTATCATTAGAATAAAACACACCAGTATTTTCGCTGTATCGATCTACCCTTTCATACGTCAATAATCTAATGTTTTAACATGGCTTGCAAAACAGTTAAACGGAAAATCGATGATTTGACGTTTGCCTGGCAGGCTGACATTTTTCTATGGAGTACTGTATGATATCAAACAAACTACTTGCCGTGCTTTCAGGTACGGGTTTCTCAAATCCATAGAGTACTGTATTCCGTTTATTTCCTGTTCCATAGTCAGTGTTATATTCCATGTCCGTCGTTTGGTCGTCTGTCGCTCACTACCTGCGAGAAGTCGTCTGCTGGATCATTGATTCCAGTCCGCGCGCGCGGGACTTCACCTGCCGAATCCAACGCCAGCTTCAGCACCACTGGAGACCGGCAGCGTAAATCGTCCTTAATTGAACAGCCTCCTCAACTAACCCAATACTGTCTTATGTATCGATCCGATTTCACGCCAAACACATTATTATAGAAACTTAATCATACAAAGTTTAACCTTTCTCGTACACAATTAGATCATAAAGAAACTCGGTCCCCGAGGGACAAATATTGATGATACTAATAATATACTCCACTAGATATTTAGTAACAAATTGGAAACGATTAGCGCTGGACCAATCGTAGCCGACGGATGGGACGGAGGATTTTCATGTAAGGGCTCCGTTATACGTCACCAGATATCATCCTTGATGACTGCTTGGGGCCTTGTGTCCAAACATAAAGTTACCAACACTGGTATATCTGTTCCATGCGCAGTGTATGATACACAGCAACGCACGTACACAATATATACTGGGTCCTTTCATATCGAGGAATAATGATGAGGAGAAAGCTCGGGTTTCTATTGATGAGGTGGATCAGTCGGATGCTGTAGGGATGATGGGCTTACATACAGGTGGTCAGTTCATTAATACACGTTGGTCAGCCGTCACAGCAAGCCGTTATCTCTTTAGATAGCTGTACACTGGGTCCAGACACCCGACCGCTAGTACTGGGGGAACAGTTATCTAAGAGGGTGTAACATTCCTGTGTATACCGAAGACCGTTAGACGACTGACATCTGTAAATACTAACATTCTACTGTCTGTTAGTTCATCACAGTGGGCTCGGTGGCACATCACACCTCTGTTCTTTCTGAGGGTTTGTCTTAATTACAAACGACAGATACTAGTAGACAGAGGCATTTACTTTGTTATTTCATGAAATAATGATTTCAACAATCTTACACATAGCAAATTCTCTCATTGCCCCCCTTTCTCTCTCTCTCTCTCTCTCTCTCTCTCTCTCTCTCTCTCTCTCTCTCTCATATTAATTGGTTTTGATCCATATTCCTGGCTATGGTATCTTTTAACTTTATCTTTGAGATCAGCTGTTCACACAATCCACGTTAGACCGTTGCTTTGTGATGTACACGGTCCGTGGGCCCCCTAACCGAGGCTCGACCTGTATGTACACAGACACCAAGATAAGTTACAAACACCCCAGGGCAGGCAGGTATAACTCGACCACGACACAGGCCCGTGAGAGAAGGTGAGCCACCAAATAATGGGTAAACACCGAGGTTCCTGTACCGGAAGTTCAACAAATACCTTATCTACATACTTTTACAGCCCCATAAACCAATGTTTACTAGTACATGTTATATACGTCCCTGGTGTTACCACTGGTTTTTGACAAAGATCATTAACAATGTCAACACTAGAGGTCCCCTAAACCTCGCCTCAACACAGTACTACAACAGAATAGTAAAGCGTCACCAGACGCTGTGCAAGAATTTTGACATACGGTGACCTTCTAACCTACTATACAAGGTACTAATTTTCCCTGTGGTTCTCCGATCTCAATGAATGACTTACCAATGTATCAACAGAGTGAATATCCCTTTTCTTCATTTTCTACACAACAATAACTATAGTAAGGGTCAATGTCGGACGTCGTCTAATTCGTCTTGTTTACACCTATACCAAAAGCCAGGCAATCTCAGGTAAAAACAGTCACGTGGTCTCATTCAAAATTGCCCAATCTGACAATGTGTAGATTATTTAAATTTAACAACAACCACAGGTCCAATAAGTCAATGGCCCCGATTCACGGCCCTATTTGGTTTCATGTATTTGGTCATTTGAGAAACTTGGGGCTTTAGGTAACTTTTGGTGTTAGCGGTGTATAATTAGCTTGTTTGCCCCGTGGTTAGTGATGCGTGCCATTGGGCATGCATTCTACAATTCATGTATGACAACCTCGTCATTATCTCCTCAATGCTTTCTTTCGTTGCGGAATGTCGCACAAATTGTGCAGTAATCAGTTTAGCAATGACTCCAAGACTCGGGTTCGCTAATGAACTTTTGTAGGTCTTCAAAATCAATATGATCTAGCTTATTCGAGACTCGGCATTGATTACAAGACAAAATTGCATCCCTTTCATGAGGGATGACGATATTTTCGGTCTTTTTTTTATATTCGTTTAAAGGGAGATTTTTTTTTATCTCTGGTCTTCTGTGGACAAAATGTTATCAGCACCTTGTTTTCAGAACTGTTAACACGTTTCAAAATTACATAGTACAAAATTTTTATGAAGTACAAAGTCCAACAACCAAAAAAAATCACATGCCGCGCCACGAGTGACATATGCAAGTACGTTGTTCTTATTGCTGGGGGTCGTGCAATGGCGATGTAAAAATCCCCGTCCCCTTTGGATAATAGTACAGTATTTTCAAAATTTGAGAAACAAATAAATTTTACCACATATCCCTCCAAAATCGCAATTTTGACATAACAAATAAAAAAGATGTGATTATTAAAACGAAATAAATTTCAGATTAACGATTATAGTAGAAAGTGACACCAAAGACCGATGTCATCAATCGGTATATAAAGCTCTGTAGTGAGTGGCCGCCCGGGAATAAATACACGACTCGAATCCCGGCGACAGGAAGCGTCGATGTTAGCGATACCGATACTCTGACGGCGGCCCACCAATCAATGTCCGACAAAGTCCCCATCAGTCAACAGTAGAGGTCTCGGAAGACGGCGGACCAGTTCCCCGCGTCCAGCCGCTGTAGCCAGTGAAAGGCAACACTCCGCGCGCCATTAATGGAATTAGCAATTAACTAATGAAGGACAAAAAAGGCAGTCTCCCACAAGAACACTTTTCTTGACATACGAACAAAAGATTCCAACGTCATGACTTCATTCTGACTTAAAATACCTCGCTATAACCGTAAAGGGAGGAAGGATATTGACAAACTAGAGAAAGCCTTTGAACCTATTATTCGCTTCAGTTCATACTAATGAAATATTCAACAAAAGTCATCTTGATCACATATTCCCACATGCGCCATGAAAAGAGCCGTCGACACTGATTTTAATATGGTCGCCAGTCCATCACTGGCCCCCAATGGAAACACAAAAAAACCGCTCATACAGCAAAAATGGTAAAGACCAGAATCAGATTTGCACTGATTAATTTTAGATAAAATGGTCATTGCAGACGTGACCTGTATACATAGAAATACCGGAAGACTAAGCTAACACTCACCCATGAGCCAAGTGAGTATCTGTTTCTAAGGTTGGCCGCTAGGTCACTCAGTAATGCCCCCTGAACGTCCATGGCTAGGGGAGCAGGCTTCCCGCCAAAACTTCAGTGAGCTCAGCTTCAGATTGGCCCCAGCAGACGATTGAGAAGACACCATGGGATTGAGTGAGAACAGACGAGAGCCACTGGCTTAGGAGAGTTCGAATCGAATAGACAAGAAACTAATCCAACAGTTTCAAAATAAATTTAATTGACTTTTTTTCACAGAAAGCGAATCTAGCCAGTGGTTGGTGTTACTGGGACGCTGGGCAGTGCTAATCGATACATCAACTATAGTGAATGGCTGATCCGGGTCTATGCAAGGAAATCTGATCAACCTATCATTGTTTCACTCATTGTCTGAAAAAACTTAATATACAGATAAGCACACTCTTTATACCCTATTGATTCTCAGTCGAGGGAAATAATTACGGGTTGTGGAGTTAGATTTGGTGGAGAGTTTGGAACTTCAGTGTAGCATACCAATCTGGCAACTGTTTGATGGCTTCCGGAAATTACGTGCGGATCACATGGAAACGGAGATCAGCAAGGAGTCACGTGACATTACGACAGAATATTAATATTCTATTCACTTCTGTAAACATCTCCTTTGGAGTTCTAATTAACCGCGTTAGGATATCAATACTTTGCATTATGTTAGGAATTGATTCAATTTTAATACTCTTTGAAGCAAGTTTACTCAGACCAATTTACAACACCCACCGTTCTTGTATTTGAGAACTTCCTTTAAAAAGCTTCTTAACTTTACAAACACATTCAGTGTGTGTTCTTTCAATACACTTCTATAATTATCCTACCCATACCAAAGACGGAAAGATACATTGTATATGGTGTACGAGATTTATTTACTCCTTACAAGATGTTCATTTTACAGCTTTATGTGTAACAATAGAATTGGATCAGTAAAAAAATTAAAAACTTTAAAATCAACAGATGATAAAGATAAAAGTTTGAATAAGTAATAAACACTTTTTGTGTAAGTACAATATTTACAGGTGAAATGCCATATTCAGTGGAATTGTTTTTAATGTAAATATCGACACATGAGACGATACACACAGCATCCTCACAATGTCAAGGCGTATAACGTTATACTGTTTAGGGTTAGCGTAAAGAACGTAACAAATAAGGCTTGGACTTGTGAGGATGCACACAGTTGACATCTCAGTTTGAGTGGAAATTTTAGAAGATACATTAACAAAAAAAAAACCCCCAAAACATTTTTAAAAAACCCACGAAGATCACTATGCACGGTACCTGTTATCAGAAAACTCAAATTTCTGTAAACTGAACTGACGTGCATCATTTATGATATGCATGATGATGACACCAAAAGGGCGATGCATATAATATGAAATATGTTTATTCACCAATCAAGGGCCCTCGGGGGTATAAGTGTGCCCCCAGAAATGATTGAATATCAGCAGAGATAAGCTATTTCCTCTCCTTACATCTTTTACTGTGAGGGGTCCCTGACAGAACAACTTGGGCCGTACAGTAATGACATACATATCGATATTTTCTTTTGTCTTTCAAATAGAGGAAAAGAAGACATATTGGTCTTAGATTGTTTAAACAATATAGTTGCTAATCTGTGAAATGATCTTTGATACACTAAGAGCAAGAAATGCCGGTATATTACAAAAGGACGGTAACAGCTCGATACAGAGCGCACACATTTATAATTTAAACTGTAGTAATTTATCATAATGTCCTCGGGAAATATAACAAAGCGTTAAAGCAGTGTGTTAGGGAAGTCCAATTTGCTTTCTACATTAAATAATTGAATTCCCCAGCTGCCTTTTTATTTCATACTCCAGTGCTCTCTCTTGCTCATACATCAAACAAAATGTATGGGCTGTCAACCAAACGTTTTACTAGAAAGTGTTGTAAATATAAACCTAAAGAGAGTTGTTGGAGGGTAAAACAATCAAATCATTTGACTTTGCGAGTACTACCCTTTGAAGTTCAGAACTATCTTGTATTACAGAGATGCACACGATAAATTATATTTAACAGTTGCTTTCTACCATTTAGATTTTCATTTTTTTTTTTCTTTGACAGTGGTGGTCGCCATCTTGGGCTGACGTTCTATAACCACTGATCAATATTCACACATGACTCGCTCTGTTTACAATATGAAGACGACAGTGCCCGGCCTACCTTAGACTTATGGTTGTTGGCCAGTAGTTTCTCGGACGCCCGTTTGTCACTATTCCTTCGCCTCTTTTTGTCCTTCTTATCACCTTTATCCTTCTCTGGCAGGGATGTGAGCGCCATTGCCTCCTCGGGAGTCTCCGAATTGAAAGTGTCGATGAGTCGACTAACCTGCAATAGAATCACTTAACCATTTACAGATGAGCAGCTCCGATGGTTTGACGGTCTTATTCTATAGTCCCTGCGGATATGACATTAACACACCAAATTGACTTGTGTGTAATGATATATATAAGTTAGAAATCGTACACAATACGCAATGAAATTGATGAGGGAAATCTGAAGAAAATAGATGAACGGATGTGAGAAAATTACTGCTGTTCCTAACACGTGTCATAGTTGACATTCGATGTCAACACGTGACGTCACACGATATGTTCGTGTTAAGTTCAAGTTGCTACCTTTGTTTGTACCCGCATAAAATCTTCTGTCGGACGGTCGTCGTAGGCATGGTAATAGGGTGGCTCCTGTACAGGGTCGTATGATGAACTGGGTTTAGCATGAGTCGAACTGAAGATTTTGTTAATGAGATTTGGAAAATTTAGACGAAATCGACGCACTTACAGAAAACGTGTTTAATTCTTGATATATTAATATAAACTTACTAATTCATGTTGTTTGGAAACATGAAACTTTAAAATCTGACAGCAAAGATTTTATGCAGGATATGGCGTAACAATAAAAATGACGTCATTTTTGTTCATATGTATCAAAATACCGATCCCGATATTTTTGGAGAAAAACCTCAAATAAAAATTTGATTGCGACGATACGAGCCAGAATTTTTCAAAACTTTTTAAATCAAAAAACAAAGTGAAAATCATTAATATTGACAAAGTAAGCATTAGGTCTTGTTACCAAAAAAAAAAGCAAAAAAAAAAAAAAAAAAAGAAACAAAAAAAAAAATTGAAACGAACATTTGATTTAATAGAACTGTGTGTTTGTCCTTATTATCATTACAAAACTATAAATAATGGAGACGTTAATTTAGTTCGAAATACATCATTATAATTGATTGTATGACCGAGGAAGATGGGGTCTTCAGAATCTTCACAAATTTAGTGCATAATATTTCTTTAGAGGTAGAAACTATACAGAATTTCATTTTAAATAATTAATGTGCGTTATACTTGTAGATTCTGTTGCATCGAAGCAAAACACAATTTTCAAATATGATGATTAAATTCGGATTTAAAAAACCGACGACTTACGTGCGTTTCGTCACAGAAAATCTTCTGCAATCAGTGAAACTTTCTTTCATTACGTAAATTATCTTATAAAGACACTCCCTTAGTTCCGGTTACCAAACAACACACGTTTATGCATTCACTGAACATTGACATGCTTCATGCAATGATACATTGAAGATACAGAGGAATGCTCATTTTTTGCAAAATAAAACTTAGTGGGCTGACACACATATTAATGACACACACACACACACACACACACACACACACACACACACACACAATTATATATATATATATATATATATATATATATATATATATATATATATATATATATATATATATATACACATGTGTATTGTATACAGGATTACTGATTAATTTTCAATTGATCCTTGGGATCCACGCGCCAGGGTTTATTAAAGAGGCATTTCTCTGGCGATAATGAAGAGATAAGTATATAATTACGGAGATTTTATCAGCCAACCACTGTTGAAGCTTTTCCCTGAATCACGACGGCCGTGTACACCGACCCCGAGGTCTTGCGCAACACGTTATACTCTGTTTGCAGTTTATTTTATATTCAGATCAGCGGTCTTTAATTGTACATAGAGGAGAAAAGATCTATTGAACAAAAAAGATGTAAGCTATTTGTCAGTGGGCCGCTAAAGAATACCCAGTGGCACATAACATATCTTGTAATTTAAAACTATTAAATGGAGTTTTATATATCATCCGACCTCAATTGATCGAATTTAACTAATTAAAATCCTAACCCCTTTATATATTCAAAGGGTCATTTAAATTCAAACCTTTAATACTGTCCTATATATCAGAGATATAATGTTTCACCCAAACGGATGAGCGTTAAATAGACAATAGAAGCAAATTTTAAACTCGGTCGCAAAAATATGCACGTATGGACTTTGGTTTTATGTGGCTATACCTGCACAAATAAGGGTAAAGAGTAAAGTCAATTTGCAATGATCTTGACTTTCCTTGGATGATTGGGGCTTACCTGTGACATCACAGTATTGTCAAACGCTAATTCCAATTGTAAAAGCAACACGAGACTTGTCCTATAGAGGTTTAGTTTGTATACTTCAGAGTGAAATTAGTAAGATTGTACGAATTACTACAAGAGAAAGAATTTAAACCGACCAGGCCTGATAACGTTTGTCAATAGGGCCCCGGTATTTCGACATACCCCAACTCTCTCATGTAACTTGTTTGGGTAATTGCATCCCCCAAACAATGACCCCCAAACTAAGAAACCAGAAAGAAAACATTTTTATTTAGCGTTATCTGTCAATGAATAAATGTCACAAATTTAACTTGTTCGATTAAAACTCACCTGTCCTACCTCTTTTGTTTTGCCTTTCTTGGCGTCAGTCATACTTCGTGTGTTTAAAGTTGTTCACTTAAAGTTGCTCCTTATTAAAATTGACATCCATGTTTTTGACACAAAAAAAAACGACACAGTTTTTCTCACTACATAATTTACAACCCGTTCACTTATGAATCAAAATATCACTCATTAATTCCAAGCTCTTAATCCAATCTCACGCTCACTACGAGCGTTTGCTGTATTTACTAATCACAATTATATACACAGGTACAGGGGTCTAACGATCTGATCGCGGCTTAGTGATCCGTGAGTGATCATTTACAATAGGTCGGGTACAGGCTTGTAGGAGGAGATAACTCGTACAAATACCTGTTATCACGAACCTACACAAATATCTTAAATATCTTTAAATATATCAAAATTAAAAGTCACACACATCAATAAAGGCCACCTCTAATCAACAAAGAACCGAACAAATATTGATTATTTCACATAGTTGCTATAAATAGAACACTTGACCATTGACCAAATAAGCCATGCACTTTTGAGGGCGTCCCTTGTACCTTTATGACCAAGGTGCGATCTTTTTTCCCATTTTATCAAAGTGTATCTGGAAACCCATACAATTTAGTTCTTCAAAGTAGGCCAGTTGTTATATCTTTTATTACGTAGACAAATTTGAAGAATGTTTATAAGGACAGTTTAACTTGTTTTTACCACCATCTGAAATGACCTGACTATTCTATAGATAACGGGACGATCTGTTGCAGTCCTCTTGCGTGGGCCTCTAGGGTCTATTGAGCGGGAAACTCCAGCGATTCCGAGATAATTGTTTAACACAAGGAAAGGAATTCATAATGAGTTATGGATATTGATAAATCACAGCCGTTGATCAAGAATTAGCTAAAATAAACACGGGCTGCGTTCATATACAAGACCATGTGCGTCTGTTTATAGAATAACCTGAAAGGTGAGGCATGTGGCCATTAAGACGGGGATCTAATTGATTTTAACATTTTCTTCTGTACAAATGGATAAATAACAGCGCTTTCTTCTTGTCGGATAAACTTTTCTTATCGGATTTATTTACTGATTGTTCCATGGGTGTGAAACCTCATTTGTTCAATGTCAGATGAGGCAAGGAGAAGGCGCGTTCGTTGCCCAGACACAGTACTGAACGCACGCGCTCCGAGCAGACTACAATAAAGTTAACGTCTCCGTCAGAAAAAGCTACATTTACATACTCGTATAATATACCGAGGAATATCTTTGACCGTTGTTTTACAAATGAAATAGCTTTGCTAATGACAATGCTTTGTTCTATAGTTCGTAATTTTCTCCATGAAATCCCCATTGGACCATAGGATTTCATCTTCAGAATGCGACCAATAGAATGCAAACCTTGCCATTGATAAGTACACGCCATAACAGTCTGCTAGTATACAATGATCGTGACACACACACACACACACACACACACACACACACACACACACACACACACACACATTTCGAACACACGAATGGCAAAAACAAAAATATTTCTTCTACGTCTATGCCCTATGCGCAATTTCTATGAATTTCAAGAATTTGAATTTTAAATCTCAGTTATCCGGGCTTCTTCTGGACTCTATTACTTCTAGCCTACGTGAATTTCCTTTCACTCGAACCAGAGAAAAGAAACGGGAGAAACACTGGTGTTTCTCTCTTTAATGGCTGAATCATCAAGATAGCCCCCATGAGCGACCCTTTCCAAAATGTAGCAACTTTTGCACCTGCATATACAGACAAAAACCCCATAAAGCCTTTATTAAAACAAACTTTTTATTACAAAAAGTAAACTCATATAAAATATATTATTCAACAAGGTCAATATCTGTATCCTCGACTCCGGATGGATCGGCATAAACACACTCCAAATATGACACCGAGGAGCTGTAAAAGAGAAGTAAAACCCGGGAATTATCGAGGGGAAGTCTGTACGCAGACGGACCCGACAAGTACGGAAGCCGGTCTCAAGTCCTTGCTACCAACGTTACAGAATGATAAAGGATATAGTTACCATGACAACAATGGCAGCGATCGCGATTCCTCCAATCATGAGGGCGTGTCCTTGAATGTAGTGCACTATTTCGTCATAACAACCCTGCAGATACAAAGTAAACATCGACATTATTAACGATGTCTCGTCACAAAATATTTGTTTTTAGGGTGTTTGGGGGGGGGGGGGGTGACTCTTGTAATCGACACTAAAATTCAATCTGTCGTTTTTAATTTTTTTTTAAACCATTACGTCCGCAGAAAAAAATATTGCTTTTGGGAAACGAAAGACTTGTGATAGACTTGGTCAAAAGCTGATACCGTGTGGTACATGTGGGGGTTCTTCCGGTAGGGGACGTTGTACGGAGGGTCGGTGTTTGGGGGTCCGTCAAAGGACGAGGCCCGGGAACACATTGCGACGTCACCATTAGGGTTACAGCAGCTCTTGGGGACTAATAGGTCACCTACAGAAAAACAGGAAATTTAAGAACTGATTTAGTTTATGTATACATGCATGAAGCAACATAGAGCCAAATAAAAATGTCATATCCACTGTTTCGCCCTGAGACTACTTTTGATATTGTATTTTTTTTTCAATATACCATATTATATTTCATGTTAAACATCATCAGTTTCAGATAAAAAAAAACCTGATCTTTTTATTGCCTGCAATCGGATTCTGAAATCGCTGACTTCTTATTGGTATTCTTACCGGATTCTCGTATTCTGTACCATTCTGATTTTGTTTTGTAGATTGCCCACGAGTCTGTTGAATTGGCATCGCCCGACACACCGCAACACTTCAACTGAAGAGGGAGAAATCCAGATATTAAAAGAGTACCGGTACTAGTGGAAATGACGAAAGTTTTATAGTTGTCTGGAACTCGACAATATTTAAAAACATGGTGCAGTATCTCGGAATGGAGTAGAGTACATCTTTACATGTACATTGTACGATTTCATGAGCTGAAGACATCAATAAATGATTATAACAAGAGAAGAGCTGTCAATGGGACAGTAAACCGGGTTTTCTTTTGTTTGCACAGCATCAATAATCCATTTGTCGACTCTAAATTGATAAACACTACCTATGCAGAGAATTGGGAGACTCTATATGCAATATTTTGCAAAAAAAAAACCCAAAAAACTAAGTTTAACAGCTGGTATTTTTTGCATTAATTATCAAAAATCAAAATCCAAGTAATATGCACATCTCTAATATATGTACAATTGATCTGCAAAACAAAAAACTTACAAAAGGGGTACTCTTTTGACAGCCGCCCACCTGCAATTTTCAACATTTCAACAACCGGATTTTTCCTATGGAAAACCCAGTTAAAAAGCATCGAAATTTGTCTGCTGGTTCTACAGTGTATTTTCTTAGAGTAGTGAAGCTAGGCTCCGCTTATCCATTCTCATAGAGAATAAACCTGCTTGGGGACTTGGACAGCTGACTGCCAGGCAAAAATTAAATGTATTTAGTGAGGATGCTGCAGTGACCGAACTTAACTTGTATCCTGTCCGGAGGATGTACTGTAAACCAATTTGAATTCGAGAAGAATTTTTTTCGCGACTTACCGGAGATAACCGTATTCGCGGCGACTAATATTCGCGACGACGAGCTCTCGTTAACCCTATAGGAACTCCTCGCATGCAAATAACAGTTAGTCTACAGTAAATATGATCCCTATTGTTGTACAGTTATTCACGTGGTATGAGGGCAATGTCTGATTTGTTTGACCGGAAGACACAGTTGCACAAGGCCGAGAGCAAAGTTTCTGTCTGAAGGTCAAACAAATCTTACGTTGCCCGAATCCCAGTCAACAGATGTTTTATTATACCCTTTATTACAGATTCAAGTAGAATGTTTAGTAGTCAGTCATTCATGTTATATATGGGGTTCAAAAGAAATACTAATGTACGCTCTGAAATGCTGCTACTTAAATTTTGCTCCTGTTGTGTGAAAATGACGTATATTTTACCAGCACTACCAAATCATGACCTTAAATTTGTTTCAGAATAGAAACCAATCAGTGAAAGGTGCGTAAACCTTCCAATAAAACCTTCACTACCCCTGTGTGGCTATTGCTGTATACTGCACGGGCTCTGTAGTACTTATTGGGATTGTATGAGCTGACTTACTGTAAACCTAGCTTGTCCCACAGGAGCTGGCAACTCCAATTAGATATTTTTCTTTAGCTGACAAAAAACAATAAAAAAAGATTTGTTTTATGTTTTTATTTCTAGAGAGGAATTATATTGGTAAAATGTTATGAAATATGGAGTAGGGTGTATTTAAATAAAATATAATTCTGTGAGATTTTCACACAAATTGCGTCGTAATTGGGGATTTTTTGATGGATGAGTCGAATTTCGACAGATCTAGCATGCTTTTTGACAAGATAATTATAAATTTCGATAGTTATGATCAGTGGAACGATGGGGTTCTTATAATTCCAAAGCATATAAACCCCGCCACTGAGAAAGCGGCTGCTGGGACCGAGTCCATGATTATAAGAGACTGGTCAAGGCCTGGGTAAAAACTAGTGACGGAATGACCAGGAAGCCTCTACCTAATGGATGAATTCGTAACAGGAGAATTACTGTAACAGTTTGTTTACAATGTTTCTTTCCTTTTTAGATATTTTTCATATTTTCCGACCTACTTTGCGAGAGTAAATCTGAATAAATTGCGTGTTGGGAGGACTGTACTTGTTAATTACAACCTTCAATCATACAAACTGTCATTGAGATTGTTTTTGTATTAATGCACCGTGGAATAATGGAGGTTTTTATGTGTCGTGATAAATTACATCAACGCAGTTATGAAAAAAACCTTGTTTCAGATTATATAAAAGAGAGAGTTGATAATATGATGAGTGGTTACTTTCACCGAGTCTTCTAAAGCCACGGCCTGGGGCTCTCTCCTACCTGCTCCAGAATTTTGCCGTGGTTTGCGACGAATAATATAAAATAACAAACGTATTTGGAGATGCATTTTGATGGTTAAAATTTTCACTTAAAAGCTGTGTACAGAGTATGTCCCGGGGGTATTGGGATGTTATTTTTTCTGAAATCGGATCTTTTGGTTTTCATAGGCAGATCGCTACACAAGGTGAAGTGTGCGGGCCATATGATCTGATTTTAATCAGATTGTGTATTGATACAAACCAAGGTTCTGACGTCACGTACCTGAGTTTGTAGGAAGTCCCACATTTCTGTGACGACACGGTTTTCTGGGTTCTCCTGGTCCACGCCATACTTCTCCACTAACACAGTCTTCATGGACTCTCTCGTCTGGTGTGACGTCTGAAACAGACCCCACAAGTCAGTACTAGGTCATACAAAACATATGCATAGATCAAACCACCAGCATTTGAACAACTAATGACTCGATTTGGGGTCTTGTAGCGTAGAAATCATCAAAATCACACTAAAACCATTGAACAAGCAGCCTGTCAAATAAACCCCTGCATGATAAACCATTGAACAAGGAGTTTCCTAGTGATGCCTTTACTTATTTTGAATCAGTTAAAAATGATAATTGATACCGTATCATATATATATGTATGCAATAACTTTAACTTTAGATTGAATATTAATGAGGGACAGTGCCAAAATATGTTACAGGCACAAAGGGAAAAAAATAACTTTGCCATCTGCATCTTAAAACATTTTTTCCAAACACTTCAGGCCAAGAGTAAACTGTGATGTGTCATGATAACGACTACGGCTGCAAGAGACCACACAGTCACCAAGGAAACAGCTGGCATTTACAACTCTTCTAGAGGATATACAATTGTAAATTAATATTCACCAATTGACATTTTATTATAGTATAAAATTGACTAATCAAATCAATTTTTTTCATATAAAATACGAAACAAATAAAAACGCCTGGTTAAACATTTAAAGTTTTATTCACATCGAACAACGACCTTCTTGCCTGTTGTGATATTATATTACACATTTTTTATCGTTAATAACATGCCAGAAGTACAGAGAAACACTAACCACTGGTATAGTATATTGTCTCTTTATGTCCAAGACACTGAATTATTATTAATGTTGAATTTAAATACCCCTATTTGAGGAATCCAGCCATATGGATAGGGCTTTATAATACATCGGTTTAAGATTGTACGAGTAGAGTACATTGTACGAGTAGAGTACATTGTACGAGTAGAGTACATGCAGAGTACATACAGTGAATACTGCAAAACTACATCATAGCCCGGGGGACGGATATCTTACCATTTCAAAAATGAATTTACATTTCTGCTTTCAACTCCTCTCCTTACATCACTAGGGATGGTACCGAGATGCATGGGATAGTTGGTTACACAACTAACGTGTAGATCCCAGGCCGCGTCAACTCTTTTATCACATCAATAAATCATCATGTTTTATGCTGCGATAGCTCTACTTCAGCCACACAGCGGCCTAAGTCAATTATTACTGTAAAGGTGGTTCATATATACCACCAGTAACAACAGCCATACATACCCGTACAATGTGCACAACAAAAACATGGGCAGCAATACAATTACAAACGTAACAAAAGTTGTCAAATTGTAAATATTTGTAGTTCCACCAGTAGAAAATAATATAATAACATGAAACAAGGCTGGAATTAAATGTACTATTTCTGTTAATTATGTGGGTGTGACTTACATTTTGAAATTAAATAAGTATCTCTGTGGAAGTGACTGACCTGACCAAGAAACAGGAAGATGAGAACCGCCGTGGTCAGTAGTACAATGAACACAATGGTCATCAGGACGGAGTACTGAAACAGAGAGCAGTGACTTTGACATTACATACGTGACCTTAACACCACTATCAATAACCCAGTGTTGACTTTACACAAATTCACCGGATCAGTCGGATGAGAAAAAAAATCGTATTGCTTTATATTGCATTGATATGTTGCATAATAGAATAAGAAATATTGTATTAATGTATGCCATTGACTTCTTGACCATATAACATTTTCTAAAAGACTGTAGATGCATGTATATTCATATCAGACAAAAGATTTACATGTATGGCTTATATATACTTAGATTTACATTCAGTGTATATTTCCCCTTATGTTTGCATTGGAAATCTGCGACGTTCAATTTTCTATGAATACACTTTGATAATTCATGCGCCATGTGCACAAATACGGTGCAGACAAATTATCATACCGCGCTAACGCGCGGTATTCAATTTGTCTGCACCGCTTGGTGTGTCACAGGACCGACGACATCCAAAAATAAGCATTTAATGCTTAAATAGATACTACCATTTTACTGAAAAGGCTAGGGCTTGAAAAATCTTGCTCTCTCTCTGTCGGCGCCCACACACCTGCACAAGGAATATTGATACTTACAAGGGCTAGAATAATCTTGCTCTCTTTGGTGGCGCCCACACACCCACATAGCGATATGATGGCGATAGCAGCGCCCCCAGCGATCGCCACATACGCTGCGATGTGGTAGAGTTCGTTTCCTAGGACACCAGACAACTCCCTCGGTCCATAGTCAGAGACCAGGATGTAGACACCTAGCGCCGTACACGCCGCACCCGCTAGCTGAAGAAAAGAAGGAGGGAACTTGTTGATTTTTCTTTTAATTGAATTAAATTGGTTAATGCATATAATATTTCTGAGGGTCATCGACCAAACCACAATTCAAATATGCGTTATGAAAGTAACTAAAGGTTTATGCTCCGAAATTATTAATTTTGGTTTTAATATTTTGTTGCTTTAATTAAAATTGCCCGAAGGGTGTAAATATTAGTACATGACACACTATCAGTTGACAAATTCACATTATACATGATTTAGATCAATTAAGATACATAAAGCAAACATACAAAGACGAGCAGGTTGAATATTAGAGAGCCGGTCTTCAGGAAGCTCATTGAGCCCGACATCGTCATCTGAAAGAAAGAACACAAACTCTTACATCTTCGCTAGTCAAGGGTCCGAGGAGAATGAACGGACTGCATCTTGGTTACAGAAAGTGGAAATGAATTCTTCCAAATACTGAGAGCAACCATTCTTAATTTTAATTAATTTGTATTTACTTAAATTATCGTAATACCTAGGAATATTTTACTGTCGATAGCATCAATCTATAAGATTGTTGACTACTACCGTGGTTGTAAGATTGCGCAACACCAGGAAGTGATTATGCGCTACGGGGAAGTACTGCATTTTTATACACATAATCACCAAATATTGTACTATCGACACATTATAGAGAAAAACAATGACTCCAAAACTAATGACATTTGCTCTATTATATGATTTACTATTATTGAAAAGCGATGGCAATATTTATAAATTCAAATCGAAATATTACATTGTAAAAATCTATAAGACTTTTTAAACTATTTTTCATGGCTATCAAATTGCCTTATGTTTAAGATTTCCTCCGGTCCATAAATTAATTTAATACATATTATAAAGTTTTGCTCCTGAGCTTGTGAAAAGCCTATTATTATTATTATACTATAGGGTGAACTTTTATTACAGAAACAAGCGCCTGTGGTCAATTACCAACAAAATTATAAATCACATACTAAGAAGGGGTTAATTATAATTCTTTAAAAATACATTGAATTATTTATGAAACTATATATTACTAAAACAATTCAAAAAAGGTCCTTACCTGTCTATAGGTGCAGTTACACTGCTGAATTCTGATACACGTGACGTCAACAAGTTACGCAAGGTCCCCTCGGGCCAGCACAGGGCTCGGGTAATTATGTCACGATGCGGGATACACCCGCCTGTGTTAGTCTATACCCTGACCCGGCTATGCACAACATAAAAAAGTCAGTTACAAAAAGTCTACTAACTTATCATTGTTTGTTGCAATCACAACATACTAGACTAAGTATCCATACCGGGCACTGGTTGGAATCCTTGATGTGCTACATCTTAGAAATGGACCTGCACTTCATCCACGCGCATCTTCTAATGTAAAGATACTTCGTAACACCCCCCCCCCCCCCCCCATCAGCATCCATGCAAACCTTCATGTAATACGAATCTGTTGAGCTACTGCAAAAAAGAACGGGGGCCGCGGCGTGCATGACCTGTCAAATCCGCCGCTTTGGAGTATTAAAACGACTAAATTGTCCAAGAAAAACCTTAAATTTGACTGTGCATTGGTACCTTAATATTACTCTCTGGCACGATAACAAATGTACATATTTTTCTTCTCTTAAGTTTTCTTAGCTACACCTTACAGCCCAATTCCATACAATTTCGGTACCAGCATCAAATAGTATACAAATTATGTATCTTTGGTAAACGTTATAAGTAGGTTTTAATATTTGATTCCTTATATATCATAATATATAATAACAAGAGGCCAAGGGGCCACATCGCTCACCTGAGCAACAATAGCTATAACTCTGATCAAATCAGCATTACAGTATCAAAATCAAGATATCTTGACAATTAGGTACAGTAGATATTGCACAAGAAGTAAAGAGGGCATGGCCTTTTAATTAAACTTGAATCCCCTTCACCCAGTAATGCTTTGTGCCAAGTTTGGTTGAAATCGGCCCAGTGGTTCTTGATAAGAAGATGAAAATGTGAAAAGTTTACAATGACAACAAATACAACGTACAAATCCTGATCAGAAAAGCTCAATTGAGCCTTCGTCTCAGGTGAGCTAATAAAAAATGAATGATTACTTTATAATTAAAGGGGCATGGTCACGATTTTACTCAAATTTAATTTTTCTATTTTTATTATTAACAATGCTTTATGATGATCAACCAACATTTGAGTGTCAGTCGTAGTTATAAGCAAGATACAGAGCTCACAACTCGTTATGTAGACAAGGCTCGTGTTGTGTTTTTTTTTTAAATTTCGACATTCTTCTATATCTTTATAGAAAGCTTTCCTTCCAAAGGAGAGTAATATTGTCTAAAAATGGCCACGACCATATGTCCATCTTAAAGGATGTGCAAAGAAAAAACGTCCCGTAAAATTCGAACACTCTTCAAGCCTGTACAGCTTACCACGCTGGAGCGGTTTTTTAAAATTCCACTTAAAAGTTTTTTTTAGTATGGCGTCTAGAACCATTTTCAATCTAAAATTTACAACTGAAAGTGATTTATAAGTGAAAATTTTACTTTAAAATTGAAAATTATTACTACAATATTTACATTTTCATGTCTTTGTCTGTGATGACACTACGAATCAAATTGGTAACGTATAGTCCAATACATGCATATTTCATCAATGACGCCGATGACGTACTGTGGGGGTTTGCATAATTTTACAAAATATTATTTGATCACGCCCGACCGTATTTGATCACCTCGTAATACTCAAACTGAAAGGGTGTTTTGCACATACATTGTATTTGATAATCGGGAATAGAACAATATGTGTGAATGGTGTTGTGATAGCAATTAGTCTGCTTTCAATCCGAGATTTTACCTGGATTTATACCTGTGTTTTATCATAGCATTAACGATGAAACAAGAAGAATATAGATATTTTGTTGTGTTTAAGGACATATAACTAATAACTATCAGCAATTTTTTTCATAAAATAAAAATGATATTTTCATTCATAAATTTCCATTCATTTATAAGAAAAATAATGATTTAACTTTTACATTTTTGTCCATTTACGTCAAATATAAAACTGAATGAATTGAGGAAAAATTGTCGGTCCCAAGGCAATTGAAAGCTGATTCAATGGATAATGTTAAGAAAACTACAGCCATTTGGGGTACTCCGAATCTCTTCCCTTTACAACTTAGTTGCAAAATATATAAAACGCATGTTTATAAATGGTTGTTTGGTATCAACAGAAAGGAGACTTTGTCAAAAAAATATTTCTATCTTTGAAGTAGCGACTTTGACAGTAGTTTCCTTGACATCACCGCTTTAGTATATTGCCTGTCACTTTCTGATATTTCAAATCAGTAGCTAAACTTGCACAAAACATTCCAACAAAAATAATACTTTTAATATTGATTCGTATACCCCACAGAAGAGGGTTGAAAATTCATGAATTAGGTCTTCATTTGATGTGTTTTGTGAAAATCTTACAGTTCATAAAGCATATAAAGTTGCCGATTTATCATCATACAGTTTGTCAATTTTCTTCGATACTATATATAATTATATAGTATTCAAGCCACAGCATAAATGAAAAGTATTTAACAACGTTTTCACTAGACAAATTTCCTCCATTATTATCAGCAAAAACATTAATTAAATATCAACGTATGCTATTTTATCTTCAAACTTGTAACAGATAACTTATGACTGCAGGGTATTTTCATCTGTTAATGTTTTGAAATGCATGAATTATATCTACATATGAAAGGTTTTGTGAAAAATTTTTTACAGTTCTTGAAGCATATAAAATTGCCGATCTATCATCATACTGTTTGTCAATTTTCTTCGACTATTCAAGCAACAGCAAAATATTAAACAGCGTTTTCAATAGATAGATTTCCTCCAGCACAAACATTAATTAAATATTAACGTATGATATTTTCTCTTCAAACTTGTAACAGATATCTTATGACTATAGTCTGTTAATGTTTTGTACATTGCATAGCGACACTTCCAACGTTCGAAAATACGAAACGCGATGCGATTCAAAATATCCTCAAATGATTGCATCTCATTCAAAATTAGTCCTCATCCAAGCTTGATATATTATCCTGTATGGAATGTCCACCCAAATCTAAATTATCATTATTTTTTTGCATCAAGTATTAAGGTGACTATAATTTGTAGTATAAACAATATTCAGTATACAACGGTGTTAAATTCTGCAAACTCATCACACACACACACACACACACACAGTGTTTCATCATGGCTAATGTTTGGCTTGCTGTTGGTTTACATCTTCAATTCAACGGTTATCAAAATATGGTATCATATTTCAAAACATTTATAAAGGCAGTAAGTTCAACAAAAGCACTACATGTACAAAATTTTCGCAATAATAAACAAATAAATGAAAATGTTCCATGACCAATTTGATTTTTGAAATTAAATTCAAGAACATGGATGTCAATTATTATGTAAATGTGCTTTTATGCAACTTATATTGTAACATTAAATAAATGTAAATATCAATTGCAAGTAGATATGTTTTATTTAATTCATTGTCAATTCCCTTCACAGGAACTGCTATACAGATTATAGCAATTTTCCATCACAGGTCGAATTCCCGTTTTGCACACATTTTTTCAATATGTGCAAAACGGAAACAAATCCCGCAAAGAATGATTCCTAATTTCTTAAAGCTGACATGAATTCATAAAAGCATTTAGTCGCCATATTAGTTTCGATCGTTCATCTACTGCCACTGGGGTATATATACCGGTTGAGGAAGTTACGGTCGGTTGCTTTCCGATCGAGACATTCAGGTTGCACGGACTTCTAAATGCATAAGCTACATATTGTAGTAAAATGTTTGTAATAACGAATAAAAGAAACTACAATCAATAGAACACAAAATATATTTATACTCTGAGAGAATTTCCAAGGTATCCCTATTATTTGCACAGATAGCGGTGCCTTACTTCGCATGCACATCGAACACGTGTGTCGTTCATACAGGGTGGATAACATCTGCATCTTTTTGAAAACCCCGGCGGCACTGCATTCAACAAAGTAGATAAATGATAGTAAATCCAAGAAAGTAACAACGTAACATCGGTTTCTACAAAAACGTTCCGTTTCTATAATCCACGAGATCATTGACATTGCTCGATCTGCCACGGTGTGTGGTTTGCGCATGTGCGATGTTATAACATACACAGGAAAAGGGTGTTCGGGTGTACGAAATACCTGAATGCGGCGAATCATGAATGGTGCTATCGGCCTTATATAGGGGGTGTGTAGCGATGAGCAGAACGATAGAAATCGACAACTAACATGGCGGTAGTGAGGTATAGAATAGGCTATTTTTTATATGCTATAACCAGGCACTATAATCAGGATGTGCGCATGCGTGAACCAACTTTCTATCGGGATCGGTAAACGTTTGGGAGGAAATTCGAAAGCTATTTGGAGGAACTTCGAACTGATATATGTGCAATTTAAAAATTACAGGAAAATGCGATTTTTACAGTAAATGTTCATTAAAAGTGATAAGTACATTAGATTTTACACCGAAAGTTAAAAAAATAATTCAGAGAACAAAAAAAGCAATGTTATAGGAAAACAACAGGCATTTAATTAGCATTGGAGGGGGTGGAATGGGGCAGGGACAGGGGGACGGGACTGCCTCCCCCCCCCCCCCCCCCAGTACACGTTTTCTCGCAGCAAACATTTTCTTGCTTGAATTTACTTATTAAAAAAGTGAATTAGCATAGAGTCCTACCCCCAATGTTTTTGGGTACCATGTAAAAATTGAAATGAAAGGGAGGAAATAAACTGTGAAATTGAAGTTAAAGGTACATTTAGCCCCCCTACCCCCACGGATTAGGTTTTTCAATTTTTTAAAAAGTATTTCTGGGTTGTTTTTTGTTTTGTTTTGTTTTTTGCAGGTCAAATGCTATTTTGGGGGATAATATTAAGGGTGAACATGTCACTGACCCTTGTAGATCTATCAATCACCCATCACTAGAGTCTGTGTGCCCATCCCCTGGGTCTGTACAACCATAAACAGGGCCAGTATACCCATCACCAGGGTCTGTATACCCATAACCAGGGCCACTATACCCATCACCAGGGTCTCAATACCTATCACCAGGGTCAGAGTTCGTATCACCAGGGTCTGTATGGCCATCACCAGGGTCTATACACCCATAACCAGGGCCGGAATACCCATCACCAGGGTCTCAATACCTATCACCATGGTCAGAGTTCGTATCACCAGGGTCTGTATGGCCATCACCAGGGTCTGTACACCCATAACCAGGGCCGGAATACCCATCACCAGGGTCTCAATACCTATCACCAGGGTCAGAGTTCGTATCACAAGGGTATGTATGACCATCACCAGGGTCTGTACATCCATAACCAGGGCCAGTATACCCATCATTAAGGTCTCAATACCTATCACCAGGGCCAGAGTTCGTATCACCAGGGTCTGTACGACCATCACCAGGGTCTGTACACCCATAACCAGGGCCACTATACCCATCACCAGGGTTTCAATACCTATCACCAGGGTCAGAGTACGTATCACGAGACTCTGTGTGCATATCACCAGGGTCTATATACCTATAACCAGGGCCAGAATACCCATCACCAGGGTCTCAATACCTATCACCAGGGTCAGAGTTCGTATCACCAGGGTCTGTATGACCATCACCAGGGTCTGTATACCCATAACCAGGGCCATTATACCCATCACGAGTGTCTCAATACCTATCACCAGGGTCGGAGTACGTATCACGAGACTCTGTGTGCATATCACCAGGGTCTGTACACCCATAACCAGGGCCAGTATACCCATCACCAGGGTCTCAATACCTCTCACCATGGTCAGAGTTCGTATCACCAGGGTCTGTATGCCCATCACCAGGGTCTGTATACCCATGACCAGGGCCAGTATACCCATCACCAGGGTCTCAATACCTATCACCAGGGTCAGAGGTCGTATCACCAGGGTCTGTATGGCCATCACCAGGGTCTGTACACCCATAACCAGGGCCGGAATACCTATCACCATGGTCAGAGTTCGTATCACCAGGGTCTGTATGGCCATCACCAGGGTCTGTGCACCCATAACCAGGGCCGGAATACCCATCACCAGGGTCTCAATACCTATCACCAGGTTCAGAGTTCGTATCACAAGGGTCTGTATGACCATCACCAGGGTCTGTACATCCATACCCAAGGCCAGTATACCCATCACGAGTGTCCCAATACCTATCACCAGGGTCAGAGTTCGTATCACCAGGGTCTGTATGACCATCACCAAGGTCTGTATACCCATAACCAGGGCCAGTATACCCATCATTAAGGTCTCAATACCTATCAGCAGGGTCAGAGTACGTATCACCAGGGTCTGTATGGCCATCACCAGGGTCTGTACACCCATAACCAGGGCCACTATACCCATCACCAGGGTCTCAATACCTATCACCAGGGTCAGAGTTCGTATCACCAGGGTCTGTATGGCCATCACCAGGGTCTGTACACCCATAACCAGGGCCGGAATACCCATCACCAGGGTCTCAATACCTATCACCAGGGTCAGAGTTCGTATCACCAGGGTCTGTATGACCATCACCAGGGTCTGTATACCCATAACCAGGGCCATTATACCCATCACGAGTGTCTCAATACCTATCACCAGGGTCAGAGGTCGTATCACCAGGGTCTGTATGGCCATCACCAGGGTCTGTACACCCATAACCAGGGCAAAAATACCCATCACCAGGGTCTCAATACCTATCACCAGGGTCAGAGTTCGTAACACCAGGGTCTGTATGACCATCACCAGGACCTGCATACCCATAACCAGGGCCAGAATACCCATCACCAGGGTCTCAATATCTATCACCAGTTGGTCAGAGTATGTATCACCAGAGTCTGTGTGCATATCACCCGCGTCTATACATCCATAACCAGGGCAAGTATACCCATCATTAAGGTCTCAATAACTATCATCGGGGCCAGAGTTAGTATCACCAGGGTCTGTACGACCATCACCAGGGTCTGTACATCCATAACCAAGGCCAGTATACCCATCACGAGTGTGCCAATACCTATCACCAGGGTCAGAGTTCGTATCACCAGGGTCTGTATGACCATCCCCATGGTCTGTATACCCATAACCAGGGCCAGTATACCCATCATTAAGGTCTCAATACCTATCACCAGGGTCAGAGTACGTATCACCAGGGTCTGTATGGCCATCACCAGGGTTTGTACACCCATAACCAGGGCTAGAATACCCATCACTAGGGTCTCGATACCTATCACCAGGGTCATAGTTCGTATCACCAGGGTCTGTATGACCATCACCAGGATCTGTACACCCATAACTAGGGCCGGAATACCCATCACCAGGGTCTCAATACCTATCACCAGGGTCAGAGTTCGTATCACCAGGGTCTGTATGACCATCACCAAGGTCTGTATACCCATAACCGGGGCCATTATACCCATCACGAGTGTCTCAATACCTATCACCAGGGTCAGAGTTTGTATCACCAGGGTCTGTATGACCATCACCAGGATCTGTACACCCATAACTAGGGCCGGGGTACCCATCACCAGGGTCTCAATACCTATCACAAGGGTCAGAGTACGTATCACCAGAGTGTGTGCATATCACCAGGATCAATATACACATAACCAGGGTCTGTAAACGTATCACTAGGGTCTGTAAACCTATCACCAGGGTCATTATACCCATCACTAGAGTTTGTGTGCCAATCATCAGGGTCTGTACACCCATAACCAGGGCCAGCATATCCATCACCAAGGTCTCAATACCTATCACCAGGGTCAGAGTACGTATCCCTAGAGTCTGTGTCCTCATCACCATGGTCTGTATACATATAACCAGGGTCAGTGTTTGTATCACAACGGTCTGTAAATCCATCACAAGGGTCAAAGTACGTATTATCAGAGTCTGTAAATCCATCACCAGGGTCAGAGTACATATCGCCAAGCTCTCTGTACCCATCACCAGGGTCTTAATACGTATCACCAGGGTCTGTAAATCTATTAACAGGGTCATTATATCTATCATTAGTGTCTGTGTGTACGTATCACCAAGGTATGTGCATATTACCAGGGTCAATATACACATAACCAGGGTCAGTAAACGTGTAACAAGGGTCTGTAAACCTATCACCAGGGTCATTATACCCATCACTAGAGTTTGTGTGCCAATCACAATGGTCCGAACACCAATAACCAGGGTCAGTATACCCGTCAACAGAGTCTCAGTACCTGTGTGGGATCTGTGTGCCCAACATCAGGGTCAGTATACCCATTACCAGGGTCAGAGTACGTATCACCAGAACTGTAAACCTATCACCGTGGTCAGTATACATATTACTAGGGTCAGTGTTTGTATCACCAGGGTCTGTGTGCCCATCACCATGGTCTGTATACCCATAAAGAGAGTCAGTGTATCCATAACTACAGTCAGTATACCCATCATCAGGGTCTCAATACCTATCACCAGGGACGATGGGTCACAAACCCTTGTGATACGTACACGGACTCTGTCGATAGGTATACTGACCCTGGTGATAGAAAATGTGATAGTTATACCGGTGACACAGACTCTTATGATAGGTATACTGACCTTAAGGATGGGCATACAGACCCTCGTAATGCGTACACTGTCCCTGGTGATAGGTATTGAGACCCTGGTAATGGGTATATTGGCCCTGGTTATAGGTGTACAGACCCTGGTGATGGACATACAGACCCTGGTGATACGAACTCTGACCCTGGTGATAGGTATTGAGACCCTGGTGATGGGAATACTGGCCCTAGTTATGGCCCAGGTATGGATGTACAGACCCTGGTGATGGTCATACAGACCCTTGTGATACGAATCTGACCCTGGCGATAGGTATTGAGACCCTGGTGATGGGTATACTGGCCCTGGTTATGGGTGTACAGACCCTGGTGATGGCCATACAGACCCTGGTGATACGAACTCTGACCCTGGTGATAGGTATTGAAACCCTGGTGATGGGTAAACTGGCCCTGGTTATGGGTGTACAGATCCTGGTGATAGTCATACAGACCCTCGTGATACCTACTCTGACCCTTGTGATAGGTATTGAGACCCTGGTGATAGGTATACCGACCCTGGTTATGGGTGTACAGACCCTTGTGATGGCCAAACAGACCCTGGTGATGGCCAAACAGACCCTGGTGATACATGTACGACCTCTGACCCTGGTGATAGGTATTGAGACCCTGGTGATGGGTATACTGACCCTGGTTATGGGTGTACAGACCCTGGTGATACGAACTCTGGCCCTGGTGATAGATATTGAGACCCTAGTGATGGGTATTCCGGCCCTAGTAATGGGTGTACAGATCCTGGTGATGGTCATACAGACCCTGGTGATACGAACTCTGACCCTGGTGATAGGTATTGAGACCCTGGTGATGGGTATACTGGCCCTGGTTATGGGTGTACAGACCCTGGTGATACGAACTCTGGCCCTGGTGATAGATATTGAGACCCTTGTGATGGGTATTCCGGCCCTAGTAATGGGTGTACAGACCCTGGTGATACGAACTCTAACCCTGGTGATAGGTATTGAGACCCTGGTTATAGGTATATAGACCCTGGTGATATGCACACAGAGTCTCGTGATACGTACTCTGACCCTGGTGATAGGTATTGAAACCCTGGTGATGGGTATAGTGGCCCTGGTTATGGGTGTACAGACCCTGGTGATGGTCGTACAGACCCTGGTGATACGAACTCTGGCCCTGATGATAGTTATTGAGATCTTAATGATGGGTATACTGGCCCTGGTTATGGATGTACAGACGCGGGTGATATGCACACAGACTCTGGTGATACGTACTCTGAACAACTGGTGATAGGTATTGAGACCCTGGTAATGGGTATTCTGGCCCTGGTTATGGGTGTGCAGATCCTGGTGATGGTCTTACAGACCCTGGTGATACGAACTCTGACCCTGGTGATAGGTATTGAGACCCTTGTGATGGGTATACTGGCCCTGGTTATGGGTATACAGACTCTGGTGATGGTCATACAGACCCTGGTGATACGAACTCTGACCCTGGTGATAGGTATTGAGACCCTGGTGATGGGTATACTGGCCCTGGTTATGGGTATACAGACCTTAGTGATGGTCATACAGACCCTGGTGATACGAACTCTGACCCTGGTGATAGGTATTGGGACCCTGGTGATGAGTATACTGGCCCTGATTATGGTTGTACAGACCCAAGGGATGGGCACACAGACTCTAGTGATGGGTGATTGGTAGATCTACAAGGGGTCAGTGACATGTTCACCCTTAATATTATTCCCCAAAATAGCTTTTGCGAAAAAGAAAATCAAAATAGATTTTTCCTCTCTCTCCCTCCTAGGCTTGAATTTTTTAAAAATTTATTTATTATGGACTAAAGTGTTTGTATAACCTGGTAAATGGCACAATGCACTAGGTAATATTGGATTACATAAAATCCAATCTTGACCTGCAAAAAACAAAACAAAAAACAACCCAGAAATACTTTTTAAAAAATTGAAAATCCTAATCCGTGGGGGTTGGGGGGCTAAATGTACCTTTAACTTCAATTTCACAGTATATTTCCTCCCTTTCATTTCAATTTCTACATGGTACCCAAAAACGTTGGGGGGGGGGGGGGGGGGGGGGGGGGGACCTCTATGTTAATTCACTTTTTTATCAGTAAATTCAAGAAAATGTTTGCTGCGAGAAAACGTGTAATGGGGGGGGGGGGGGGGGGGGGGGCAGTCCCTTCCCCCTTACCCTGTCCCACTCCGATGCTAATTAAATGCCTGTTGTTTTCCTTTAACATTGCTTTTTTTGTTCTCTGAATTATTTTTTTAACTTTTGGTGTAAAATCTAATGTACATAACATTTTTATTACTTTTAATGAACATTTACTGTAAAAATCGCATTTTCCTGTAATTTTTAAATTGCACATATATCAGTTCGAAGTTCCTCCAAATAGCTTTCGAATTTCCTCCCAAACGTTTACCGATCCCGATAGAAAGTTGGTTCACGCATGCGCACATCCTGGTTATAGCATATAAAAAATAGCCTATTCTATACCTCCGGTAGTCGGAGATAAAAGGGAAATAATGCGTATTTATTAATTCATGTCAGCTTTATGGTACCTCACTTCATCAATTCTTATACCTTTAAGTGTTTGTATCATTCGATTTTGTAGTATATCATCATAGCTCAGTGAAACTAGTAAACTAGTCACTCCTGCCCCCGTTTTTCGGCCCCATATATAAATTAAAGAAGTAACGGTACATAACCAATAAAATGTTCATTAAAAGGAATTTTTTCTTTTCCTGTGCAGACCCCCTCAATTTATCTTGTTTAACAAACCGATAATTATGTGGTGGATGACATAAATCAGCTACTCAATAACTTACCACAATCAAACATGCCATCATCAAACAAAGGAACTGATCTTCAAATGTTTTTTATTAAATAAGTCATACATGTAAGCATGTTCTAATTCTTCCTTGATCGTGAAAAAATAAAGTAATACAAACTACTACAAACTGTCAGGAAAATTATCAATTGCACCAATATTTAACAGTAGACTGCAGAATAAAATTAACAGTTGCAAAACTAATAATATTGGTTGCTTACACAACAAAGTAAAATAATACATAAGTATAATGCACATTACATAATCATACAAAATCTATTTTCAATATTTTGAAGCAAATTCAAGTATTATTATTTGAAACAATCAGAATGTTCAAGATATTTCTTAATCAGTTCCTTCTCCGGCCTCTGATGCCAGTACATCACACGACTCCTCAGCTTTATCCCCGAACTCTCGAACCACCTCCTTCACTCCCTCCTTCAGAGAATGCGAGTCTTTTAAGCCGTCTCCCTCGCTGTTGATTTTGGCACGGTCGGAAACACTTGAATCCTTCTGATCTTGTCTCTCTTCTTCTCCATCAAGTTCCTTCTTGTCATCACAATCTGTATCTGCCGAGTCATTCTGTCCACAATCTGTCCCGTTCTCCTTTGACTGATCATGACCAGTTTCCTCCTCCTTTTTAGATTCCTCCTTTACAACATCATTATTGACAATATCTTCTTTTTCGTCTTTGCTGACACTATCCTCTTTATCTTTGCTTACTTCCCCTTGATCCTGAGTTGTGTCTCCATCACACTCCTTTTTTTCCTTTCGTTGATCTTCTTTACATTCCACAGTTGTTTCCTTTTGACCCTCTTCCACTGCTTCTCTTTCATGCACCTCAGTCATGTCCTTTTGATCTTCTTTCTCTTTGTCTCCTTCAAGTTCCTCACTTACTTCCCTTTGATCTGCTGTATTTTCCTCCATCATAGTTTTTTTGTTTTCTTTAGGGACAGTATCATCTAGCTTATCTTCAATTGATAAATCCGCAGTTGCAACATCTTCCCGATCTTTGTTGGTGTTCAATCCATCTTCCTCCTCCCTCTCTTCCATGTTCTCCTTCTCTTCCAGATGTTTATCGTCAGGTTCTTCATTATTCTGCTCCTCATTCTGAGAACTTTGGTTTTGTTCTGCCTGAACATCAGTGGACTTTTGTGGACTTACTGGAGAGTCTGCCTTCTTGGTTGGAGTGTCACTAGATGTACTATTCAAGGATTTATCCTTCTGTGGACTTGATGTAGAGTCCGCCTCCTTGGTTGGAGTGTCACTTGATGCATCATTCAAGGATTTCTCCAGTGTAGGAGTTAGTTTTCCTTCCTCATCATAAGCATCATAAAACTCATCATCCTCTTTGATCTCTTCTGCAATTATTGAAAAAAACAAAACCTTTTCAAATACAGCTAAGAAAATGCAACTTGAAAGGACAATACTATAGCACTGAATGATTTATTTTTGACGTCGTGTCAATAACTGCCGTCAGGTGAGCAGACAAATTGAATAACGCGTGTTAGCGCGTTATGATAATTTGTCTGCTCAACTGACGGCAGTTACTGACACGACGACGTCAAAAATAAATCATTTAATGCTTATATTTACATTCCCTTACTGATGAAATCAATTATCTTATTAAATAAATCGGTATAAATTACAGATCATGGAGGGAGTAAACTAGTAACAGCAAGAACAGCTGTTTCTAAAACTGGTTTAAACTGGTTATCATTTAGACTGTTGAGATGAGCCTTGAAAATATAATCCATGAAAAATAACTCTTGAAATTTTGCTTTTAGCAATAGAATGAACTGAATTGTTGAATATTTGTAATACATGGTGTTTTACCAACATGTATGAAATATATTTTTATACCGATAACATAGAAATCAATGTTTGGGAACTACTTATGTAAATTACATGTAAATTCATATGCAGTGATTGGGTTGTTGCATTTAGAGGCATTTAAAGATCACCGAATATAATGGAAAACACAGTAGAATGTAAATATATAGATTTGTCCTCAAAATCTCCTATGTACTACAATTAGTAATGTAAACTCACCAACTTTCATGTTTGTTTCTCTTTCTGTTAGATAAAAAGATAAATTTATTACATTATTTTTTAACCAAATATCAAAATAGCAGTTTTGTTTAACAATGCAAATGAAAACTTCTTCAGATATTAAAATATGTAGCCTTTTTTTTCATTATAATTATATGTAAATCAACAGTTGATAAACAATGCAAGCTTTATATCTGAAGTGCTGGATTTGGTAGAGTTGTAATAGTTAAGGAAACCTAAGAATGCCCTTTTTTGATAGCTGACACTTGCCTTTCTTGACATTGATGAAGTGGAAACTATCGGAGGCCCCAGTGGTCTCCAGAGTCGAGTCATGACACATACAGATGGAGGCATCACTGGTTTCAAGGGTCGAGTCCAAGTTCAAAGATTGTACTAAAAACAAATATGCAAACAATAACATCAAGAGATGTTTGTAAAACACTTATGCCCCCTCCCTTGAAAACATCTGCAAAGAAAATGAACGGAAACTGCAAATAATTGGCATTTTTCAAAGTTCAAGGGGCATAACTCTGTCAAAAATGGCTCGATCGTACCCAAAATCAAAGTTGATCTAGATATCAATATGATAAATCTGTATACCAAATTTCATTTCAATATGTGCAACCTCTGCAAATAAAATGAACGGAAACTGCAAATAATTGGAATTTTTCAACATCCAAGGGGCATAACTCTGTCAAAAATGGCTTGAACAATCCCATAATTGAACTTGACCTAGATGTTATTATATAAATCTGTATACCAAATTTCATTTTAATATGTTCAACCCCTGCGAAGAAAATGAACGGAAACTGTAGGTGGACCAACCGACCAGCAGAGAGACAGACGGGCAGCAGCAAAGCAATATGCCCTCCCTTCTTCGAAGGAGGGCTTAATAACGAGATATTTGTGAAACACTTATGCCCCCTTTCCTAGGAAAGAGGGCTTAATAACAAGAGATATTTGTGAAACACTTTTGCCCCCTTCCTTGGAAGAATTGGCGAAGAAAATGACCGGAAACTCCAAATTATTGGCATTTTTCAAAGTTCAAGGGGCATAACTCTGTCGAAAATGGCTCAATTGAACTTGATCTAGATATTATTATGATTAATCTGCATACCAAATTTCATTTCAATATGTGCAACATCTGCAAAGAAAATGAATGGAAACTGCAAATGATTGGAATTTTTCAACATTCAAGGGGCATAACTGTCGAAAATGGCTTGAAACTTGACCTAGATGTTATTATGATAAATCTGTATACCAAATTTCATTTTAATATGTGCAACCCCTGCGAAGAAAATGAACGGAAACTGTAGGTGGACCGACCGGCCGACCGATGGACAGCAGCAAAGCAATATGCCCTCCCTTCTTCGAAGGGGGGGGGGGGGCATAATAACAAGAGACATTTGTGAAACACTCATGCCTCCTTCCTTGGAAGAATTGGCGAAGAAAATGACCGAAAACTGCAAATAATTGGCAAGGTGCATAACTCTGTCAAAAATTGCTCAATCGTACCCAAAATTAAACTTGAACTAGATTTTATTCTGATAAATCTGTATTTCATATTGGTAAGTGCAACCTCGGCAAAGAAAATGAACAGAAACTGCAAATAATTGGAATTCTCTATGTCCAAAGGGCATTACTCTGTCGAAAATGGCTCGATCGTACCCAAAATCGAACTTGACCTAGATATTATTATGATTATTATCTTTATACCAAATTTCATTTCCATATGTGCAGCCTCTGCGAAGAAAATGAACGGAAGCTGTTGGTGGACCGACAGCAGCAAAGCAATATGCCCTCACCTATCAAACAACCAAACCATAGATCCTTTCTATAACTTAATACAGTACATGTCTTGTAAAGGCTTATTTAACTTCATTACCAATTACTGCATGCATCAATTTCAATTTTCTAACAAGAGTAATGTCAAGTGTAGCATCCCTACAGGACAAGAAAACTATAGAAGATTTCTTAGTTTTGTCGGTTTGTTTCTCTTCATACCTTTGTCACCATCTTCTTCACTGCCGAAGGAATTCTGTCTTTCTAGGGCAAGTTCATTGAATGATGTTTCTACAAGTATACAACATTCTTGGTAGGTCTCATAAGAGGTAATGGAAAGGGTCATCTCAAAATCAAAAAGTTTGTAATACAGATGCGTATTTACGCTGACCCTGCCACTTACCAAGGTTACTGGAATCATCCAACATCTGCTCAAACAGTGTGGTGTCTGCTTCTGCTCTAGCATAGCCCAGGTCTACTAACAAACGATTCAGCTCCTGACCTTCAAAGTCCAAGGTCACCTTGTACAGTCCACAGTCTGTCTTGTGACGCACATACATGATGGACACAAACTCTGCATGATCTTTAGAAAAAATTAGTTACTATGTAGTTATTTCAGATCACACTTTACACATTACTCAGGAAATTGTAAAAGATACAAAATTTTCCAAACCAAAATCAATCATAAAATCATCAAACAATGAAGAAAAGGGTGAATACCTTACCTGAGAAAAATAATTTGGCTTCCTTGCTCCAGTTTCCAGTGGGAGAAAATATGTCTGTAAGGGCACACACAGTAACCTGGGCAGGTATCTGGAGAAGACTGTCTGGGATAATGAACAACTTATCTATTTTTGTTGTCAATTTCTCACCAGAGTCTATTAAAAGCACCTGAAATAGAAAACAATACCAAATGTCTATAAAATGTTATTACCAATACTAATTAAAAGTTATTCAGTATGTCAATCATCACTAAAAAGTATAAAGAATAGTTGTCCTTGAACATCTTGATATGCAAGTAATGCTCCAAGTGTAAAGAATGCAGTCCTTACACTTTTTTTTAATGCTCCAATAATTTTTTGTGTGTAATTCTCCAGTATATTTCTTGTCGTAGCTTGTAAAAATTTACCTGAATTTGTTTTTCACTGAAAACTTTCACACATTTAGCCCTCTGATACTCTTTTTGTTTGGGGTTGAGGACAAGGCAAGGAGTATTTTCTGCAATACTGGACATTTCTTGAGGGTTCCCTTCTACGTAATTGTTGATCTCCTCCTGGACTTTTGACATTTCATTGCAGTCACTTAGCATAACATAGAACTGAACAGGACTTTCTACAGCTGTTACTTTGATATCGTACTCCATGTCTAGAGACAACAAAGTCCATGTGTAGGGAGAGAACAAGGACACCAGATCAATAGACTGGTCCTCCAACAAGCGGTCCGAAAGGGCGTAACCTCCTTCTACGAGGCAGCTGGTGATGGAAGTTTCCCCGTCTGACAGCTCCACAAGATGAGGTCCATCTTCCATCTTTTCTATTACATACAACAACAGTTCTTTATCATCCGTTAACTCCTCGAATCGTCCACAGGAGCTTGTATCCCACGACTGACTGGCAATTCCTCCCAAGCGACAATGAACGGCCTGAGCCGGCATCTGGCAGTAACCGTCGGACAGCTCATAGATATGACATTGATTCACAACCTCCATGTTTCCAAAATCCACAAAGAACACCTTGATACTGTCATCATTGAGAAGTTCTTGGATTACGGACCGATAGTATTGTCCATCGACTGGGAAATGGACACAGCAGGATATTCCTGGGGTACAATCGTCAAGTAGTCCAGGCCCTTTTGACTCATCTGACACTGTCCTTGCTTCACTCTCTGACGACTCTGTGGAGTTCTCCTTGGTTGGTGTCTGATTCTTTGAGTATTCTTTCAGAATCTCATCCATCAGGTCACTCAAGGAATGGACATTGTTGGTCAGATGGCACCAGAAGCTCTCTGGGTGCTCACTTTGGCTGATCGACACCACATACTCTGTATCTGCTTCAACAGCCAAAGGCTGAAACCTGAAAATTTCATCCCAGATTAAAAGTATGACATATATCAAGTTGTCCAATTTTTTTAACAACAAGTTACAAGTTGAGATTACTGATTGTCTAATTCAAATGACTATTTCTGAAAGGCTTATCATGTGATGTGTTTGTAGTATGGAGGCACTCTGATGGAGTAATCACTTGACAAGCAGTGACAAGCACCTGCTGACAAAACACTGACCTTCCATACAAGATAGTTTGTTCTTCTTTCACAATGGGGCACTCCTCAGATAGCTTTAGTGAAGGGGTAGCTACATCACTGGAGTCGGAAAAAACACGCTTCACTTTCTTGCTGATGGTGACAGGAGTGGTGGCTTGTATTCCGTGCCCCTCCTCTAACAGTCGCTCACTGATGGAGAGACCCATGTGTAGTAGTTGTACAATACAGCTGCTGTCATCCCCAATGCTAACAATGTCAGCTAGTAAAGTCCTATGAAAGAAAACATAATTAAGAGGTGAATGTTTTACTGAAATTGTTTGTTAAGGCTTCTAGCCGTCTGCAATACTGACAATGGAATTCATATCACTAAAATATTTAGAAGAATTTGATAGTTTTGATCAATGTTATTTCTAAAGTGTATGTAGTCAGCTTTGATCAGGTTGCTAAACCGAATCTACAGCATAAATAACCAAGCACCTCTTACAGAAACATTTAACAAAGTTGAAAACAATGCTACATTTTATAAGTATTTCTTTATAAGAGAGGAGTCCTTACTTGTCCTTGGTGAGGTTTGAGAACAGAGTGATGGCCTCTGAGCTCCAGGGTCCGTCCTTAGCTCGAACCCCAGCGAGAGAACACTCCACAGCCTGAAGAGGGAGCTCACTGAATCGTGACAGTAGACGCCGGAGGTCAGTGATGGCACACACCTCCACGTTACCATGGTCCAGAAACATGACCTCTACTTTATCCACGTCCACCTGTTTCTTGACGATGGCCCGATACCAAGTGGCATCGTCTGAGAACCTGGCAGCACAGGGCATATTGATGTCCACTCCGTCCAGCTTGTAGGAGCCGGCGGGGGCGTTACTGTAGAATTCAAACATCTGGTCCAGGAGATTGTTGAGGGGCATGGTGTCCCCCTGCTGAATGTAGAAACAGCTGGGGGAGTAGACACAGCTAACCGACACCTCCACACGACCCTCCTCTGACACGCCCACCAACTTCAGGTCACCAACACTGGACACGGTGGCTTCTTCTGGAGCATCATCTATATATCACACATCAAGTACATAAAATACTGCTTGCAAGAAAATTATCACCCTTATTTTTTGCTTAATTTGCCTTTTTTTGCAGTAAGCAAGTTTTGAACAAAGCTTATTGAAAACTTACTTCTTTAACCACAACTTTGTGGAGCAAATCGTGTTTTGCAGTTTTTAAAGCAAAACTTCCCCTACCCAGTTTATACTTTTTTAAATTAGATTGATTTTGAATTCATTCTTGAAGTGTTTAAACTGTGGAATAGTCAAAATTTGTGTAGTCTTGTTTTCCTTTTCTACTTAATAAATAGCCAGCTAGAAGATTTCTATTTGTAATACATACTTGAATCATTAGAGGTAATGTTGAGGTCTGCCTCCGAGAATCCAGTCTCGTCCAAAGTCACACGGGACTCATCCATTATAACAGACTGGGAAGCTGCCAAAAAAAAAAAAAAAAAATTTTTTAAATCTTGAAATTCGTAACTTCAATTTTGGTTCTAAAACAATTCACAAACTAGAGGTAACAAGAATTTCTGCCATCTCCCAGAACTCTCTTACCAGCATCTTGTCTCTCCTCCATCTTGGACAGATCTGTAGAGTGGCTGGTTGATACTCCCTGTCCATCTGAGCAAAGAAGATAAGTAAAATTGGTATCATTTCCACAACTTTGTTTCAATCGATACACAAGAAGTTTTATTTTTGCTGTTTCTTGCAAATAATAATCAATTGTGACAACTTTTTCACTTAAAACTAAGCCTTTCATTAGGCAGATAAATTGATGTTTACTTTAAACACATGCACATGCAATGAAATTTTCTGAATTTCTGACTTTTGTATTAAATGAAATGTACCTGGTAAAAGTAATGAATACAAATATTTTGTTGCCTTGTAACTCTGAGACTGACCGGACTGAATGATCTCTTTGTTCACATTTACTCCATCAGCTAACAGCAAGGTCACTTCGTACTTGTCCCCCACATCTTGGTCAAATGTGGCCGTGACCTCAGCATCCAAGGTCAGCTTGGAGAAGAGCTCCTGTTGTTGTGTGGACATCGAGGTACATCCCGATAGGCAGCAGTGGTAGGCAAGAGCGGGACAGTCAAATCCAAGGGACCGCAAGTTGTCCTTGGTCACAGAGTCTGAATTCCCAAAGTCTATAAATAGAACATCCACCGTGTCACCTCGGATGTCCTTCACATGTGCCCTGTACCAGGAGTTATCTGTGGAAAACTTAGCACAGCAGTAATCCCCCAAGGCCACTTCACTCATAGATTTACTTTTGTCACAATGGACCTGGATCTTCTCTATCATTTCTCCTAGCTCCTCTTCCTGACTGGACAGTTGCAGATAGAATTTTTCCTTGTCAGTGTGGCTTACATAGGCTGTAACAGGTTCTGTGGGAACTACTTGTTTTTCTAGACTAGTGACCCTAACAGGTTGGACATCCTCTGAAGCACCAGAACTCTCCTCATATTTCACCAGGCCTGCTTCCTGTAGAGATTTTCCCACATCTTTATCTTCTACCTCAAGTTTAACGTCTGTCCCAGTAACAAAAGTACATGTCAATTCTTTCTCCACAATTAGTGTCTCTAACTGTGAAGTGACCTCTGAACTCCATTCTCCTTCAAGGGGAGATACTCCATGCAGAGAACAAGGATATGCAAATGGTGGAAGCACAGCTAACTCAGACGGTAAGACCTTCAGAAAGCTAATCTCTGCCTCCTCACTATTGCCGTAATCGATGAATCTGATCTTGGCCTTTCCAGCATTTACTTCCTCTATGATGCCACGATACCAAGCCTTGTCCTCAGAGTACACGGTACCACATATCTGACCCAAACTTGGATTCACTAAACTGGAACAGTTCCCCATGACCTCCTGCAGGTTTGCTGTCATGGATTCCAGTGACCCCTCACAACCATCTTTTTGGAGATATATCTTGGAAGGTGACTTCACATAAGTAGCAAAACATTTGAATTGTGTCCCTGGAGGCTCGGCGTAATCAACATGTTTGTACACTGGGGCTTCCATGGAACTTGATTCACCTGTAGAACTTGCTGATTCCAACAATGGTTTACCATCCTCAAAGAACAAGTCCACAGTAATGCTTGAAGGAGACTGACTGACAACCTTCATAGTCATCTCTTTGTCCGCTACTTGATCTTCAAAACTGTCTCCAACACCATCTGGATTGTTAAGTCTGCAGTGAATGGCTTGAGCTTCAAGTTTGAAGAGTCCTGAAGGAATGTTGCGTATATCGTCTTTAGAGGTGGATTCTGAATTCCCATAATCAACAAACAGGACATCTGCAGTGTTTTCAGATACTCTGGTGATGACTGAGCGATACCAGGCTTCATCAGCACTGTACTTTGCCATACACGCCATGCCCTCTGACAGGGAATTCACATGATCAAACATTTGTGCTCGTTCTTCTATCTCTCCCAACAGTGTGTCCAGTTTCTCTGAGTTCTGCACAAGCTGACAGTAGAAGCTAGCTGGCGAATTGACATGGGATACAAACACTTGGTGGGTGCTGCCCTCTTGGAGAGGAGTCTGTTGCGGGAATAGCGACGTGACTTCAGAAGCAGATGAAGTAGAGGAAACTTCTCTTCTTGCAACTGCTGCTTGGATCAATTCTTCTGCCACATCCACACCACCAGCAGAAAGGGAGACCATCCAAGTGCCATCTGGATTTTTGGATTCAAACTTGACCTTGACAGCATCAGGGACCAAGCTCTGCATGATATCCTTAGTGTCTGCGGACCAACCACTTTGTAGGGACTTCACACCAGACAGGTTACACCTCAGGGCCTGGGCAGGGACTTGAAGGAAATTTTCTGCAACTTTGAAGAGTTCACTCTTAGAAACTTTATCTGTATTTCCATAGTCCACAAATCTTACTGTGGTGTCGGAGTCTTGAATGTTCTCTACATAGGCCCTGTACCATGCCTCATCCTCCGAGAACTTGGCAACCACTGCCTCCCCTGACTTCACATTGTCCATTCTATCGCCACCTGCTGCATAGAGCTCCTGAAGCTCTCCCACTAAATTCTCCAATGTCTCTGCTTTCTCCTCAGGTTGGACCCAGAAGCTGTGAGGATTCTCTATCCATGAAACATAAGCAGAGATGTCTCCTCCCACTTCATGTGGCATTTGAGGGTAAGGGTTTTCTGACGGCTTGGTAATAGTAGTGGATGATAATTTACATAATCCAGCACTGGCCAACTGTTGAGCCACATCTGCACCATTCTCTGAGAGCTTGACTAGATACACACCACCCGAGAAGTAGACAACATCAGCTAGAAGTTCTTTATCCATGACCAGCTCTTCAAACTTCTCAATCGCCTCTGATGACCAGTCTTCACTGACCACTCCACTAAGGGAACATTTCACCCCCTGGACTTCCAAACTCATGTAGTTTGCATTGGCTGCCTTCATAGCTGATTTATCAACTGTCTCTGTGTTTCCGTAGTCCACAAAATGGACAGTGACCTTGTCATCTTCAACTTTTGAGATCTCCCCTCTGTACCATCGATTATCATCCGAGAACTTAGCCACACAGGGTGTTCCCGTCTCATATTCATGCACACATCTTTCTTTGGGAAATAAACCATTATACTCTTCATTCATCTTCTCCATCATTTCTTCAAGTTCCTCTGATTTCTCCACTGTCTGACACCAGAATTCAGTAGGGGACTTGGCGTAGACTACATACACTTTAACAGACTTGTTTGATGGCAGCCTAGCATGTATGTAGGCGTTGCTCGCCTCATGGCCCCATTCACTGTTGTTGTTTGTATTTCTAGGTGTAGCACTCCATCCTGGGGTCATGACAGGGGCAGCTGGTGTGGCAGAGCCACCGTCTCCCCAGTCATCTTCTGCACTTGCTGCACTAGCTCCAAATCCTCCCCCTCCTCCTCTATCACCACCAAATCCTCCCCCACTCCTTCCTCCAAATCCACCACTTTGCTTTCCTCCTTGAAAGCCACCTCCACCACCACCGCCAGACCTGGAACCAAATCCTGGACCTTTAGGTTTGGGATCAGCGGAAAATCCACCCCAATCATCATCAGCTGCATTGTTGGACGAGTTCTTATTGAAACCACCTGAGAATCCTCCTGAGGGCCACTCAGACCGGCCACCAAATCCACCACCAGACCCTCTGCTGCTAAATCCACTAGACGATCCACCACCTCCACCAAATCCTGAACTTCTATTACCTGTAAATTGAAAAGTAAACACTGTGATAGGAGACAGCTGAACATATCATGCAGAAAAATACACGTAACTTGAGTCTACACATATAGAATTGGATCCTAACACAGAGCAAATGCTGGTTATTACCACTGGATGTACAGTCCTTCGCAAAATGACCCTCTTCTCCACACTTATGACAGCCCCGCCCCCTAGATCCACCTCCACTGGGGCAATCTCTGGCAAAGTGGCCCTCTTCTCCACATTTATGACATGCCCTCCCTCCTCCACCACCTGGCCCTCCCTTTGAGCAATCTCTAGCAAAATGGCCCTCTTCTCCACACTTGTGGCAGCCTCTACCACCTCCCGAAGAACCACCACTCTTGGGGCAATCTCTGGCAAAATGGCCCTCTTCTCCACATTTATGACAGCCTACAGAAGTTTTAATGGATGCTTGTTATAAGTTTATTTTACACTGTTTTCCACAATTTTGTATTGAAAAACTTTTTTATAAACATTTCCTAAATTTCATTTTTAAGTTGTTTTGAATATGTCGGGAGTCAAAACAAATAATTTATAAGTGATAAGAAACAGATAACACCCACCTCTCCCACCGCTTTCTTTTCTAAATCCTCCTCCACCCCCAACAAAGGAGGAGCCACCTGATCCTCCAAAGGAGTCACCTGATCCCCCGAACCCCCCTCTACTTCCCCCACCAAAGTTTTGTGTAGAGGAACTGGCTGAAGGGGATTCATCCCAGTCCCCACTCCCTGTGTGTCCACCGAACAGAGACCTGCTGCCAAACCCACTGGAGGGTTTGCTTAACCTTGAACCCCCACCAGAGCCACCAAATCCAGAGTGGCTTCCACCACCACCAAACCCTGGCCTGCTGTCGGACCTACCACCAAATTCTGATCTTGAATTGTTGAATCTTCCCCCAGAGGGTTTGTCTCCAAATCTGCTCCTAAATACAGAAACAAGGATACATTATAAAGCTATTGTGGTAACATCTAATATATTTCTTAAACAAAAGTCGTAACAATGTTAATACACTATATTCAAAATTCTTTTTTTTTTTAATCTAAAGGTACATGCATTTTCCTGATTTCTATTGAAATAGGTATACTGTAGTTGTTAACTTTGTGAATGTGACTATAATCCACTTAAAAGAATTCAGGAAATTTAAAGTGGTAAAGTTGCAATATGTAATTTATGCCAAAAAAAATAAAATAAAATTGGGAACTGGTAGTCACCTTTTTAGAGATACAGAACTCCAAGTCGTTAAGACCTTGTCTACTAGATAAGAATATACAGAGTAACTAGCATTATTTAGATGTAGATTATGTCACACTGGGCACAGACCTCTGCTGGAAGTTGTTGGGACTGGAATCGTGGGTTGTAGATACCAGCGAGTTGGTGCTTGTTCCGTACTTCTGATTAATGTTAGTGCCATCAGCGGATTCCAGAACACACAACAAAGCCTCCTCTCCCAGCTTCTGGGATTTGAAGGTCGCTTTAAATGTCTGATCAAGAACCAAGTCCTCGAACTGGGCCACTTTCTCTGGCTGCCAGAATCCTGATGAGGAGGCCACACCTGTGATGTCAAAATATTTGCATCCATGTTTAATATTTCTGCAATTTTCACCATATGTACCTCCATATCACAATGAATCCCCAAAGATAGCATTTACAGTCAAACCTCGTTATCTCCGACTAGATGGGACTGGTTAAAAACTTCGAGAAATCTGAGTATTCGAGATATCTAGGGCAAATTACTTAAAGTGTAAGTGGATGGGACTTACAAATCACTTCGACATATCCATTGTATTCGAGATATCGGTGTTCAGGATACCAAAGTTCAACTGTACGGTAATTGTTTAAATAACCATGCACACATGGAATGTAGACTTTCTTGTACAATTTTTTGGGCATCATTTTTCTTAGAAATTAACAGCCTTCAATATGGTTTAAATTTGTTTCTTTCTTAGCACAATATGTTACTTATTAAAAGATGTACTTTAAACAGATGCATCAATTCCGTAATTTAACATTGGGGGGTGGGGTTCCTCTAAATGGGTTAACATTTGATTGGGAAGGGGTCCATGAAGATTATTAAATTTCCACAAAAATGAAGTTATTATTTCCCAATTTAATAAATATTGAATTAAATAAGATATTTGATGAACGTCGGACAAAACAGGTGAAAATCTAATTGGTCCGATGCACTAAGTGGTAAAATCCATTTGTCCGAAGTTTGTTTTGGTTGGGTTTTAAATTCTATATTTTCTATTTGATCGTATAGACGTTTAGCTAGTACCAAAACCCGTTAATAAAAACGTTTTGTTGATAGTGATTGTTTCTAAACACAATTCCGTCATGATGGGTCTAAAATATTCGATGGGGGTTTTTTGGACTGGAATGACTGAGTGTAGACAAGTGTGCCTCATATGCCAGGTTAGTTCCCATCAGTGACTATTCCTCAACTTAGATGAGCTAGCCAATGAATACATGTGACTTTGGTAGGAAGAAGTTCATCAACTTCAAGCGTTTGAAGAAAGATGGAGTCTTAAGAAGTCGAGGCCGAGCAAAGCTAGACATTAGTCATTACAGGATGAAGAGAGCCGGGACAACAGATGAAGAAAACAATAATATCATGGGGGAAATTATTAATATGATCCTAGCAGTATTTATAGGGGGGAAATTGAGATAAATATTTTGAATACTACCTCTGAGAGAAAATAGTTTGAAATTTTTTGTTTGTACATATTTATTAGAGAAGAATAAATTTTATGAATTGTTTAATGTGTTATTTGTGAATTGATTCATTTGATATAAATTCACATCGTAATGATCATTATATGATAAAAATTTTGGACCGGTGAAATTTGTTTGGTCCTGTGAAATGTTTTTAACTGTCTGTCCAAACGTCCTGTGATGATTTTTCTTTTTCGTGAAGACTGTGGGACATAATCATAGTATACATAAACTCCTCAAACATGGTGTGTAAGACTGGTACATATCTAAGTGAGATTGCTCACATTTCTAAACCAGGATACAAACCTTCGAGTCCACAGAGGACAGCCTGAGGAGGGAGAGTCATCAGGTCATCACTGATCTGCTTCAGCGTGTCTTTGGAGGAACACTCAGTGTTTCCATAGTCAATATATCTCACCTCAACCATTCCATTGTTCAACATGCCTGGTAAAGAAATCATCTGGTGACATTCTAAATTTAAAATGCATAATTTTTGCCATATGTTTTATTTAATTTCTTTTATCTGTAATATGAAAGATTATACAGGTCAATAAAAAATGCAGGAATACTGGTTTATTTTTAGTGTTGCGGTATCTATCATGTTATTTTGAAATACACATTGAAGGTCTCTTTCTCTCTCTCCCCTTTCTCTCTCTCTCCGCACTTTATGTTTCCATGTTCCAAGACTAATTTCTAAAATTTCCTCCATATCTAATGCCCCTTTTAAAAAATATAAATGGATCGCAAGAATGAGTTTTGGACGTTGTGCTTCTCGTTACATGCCATCAAGTTCATGTAAAATCCTGCTGCGGTTATTGATGATACAGAGGGCCCCGCTTAATATAATACCAGTTTAATATTATAGTTCGGTTAATATAATAGTTTTTCAAAACACAAAACCATTTCTTAATAAATCATTGTATTTTACATCGGTTATTATAATAGCTTAAAATGTGCACCCCACTTAATATAATAGAAAGATCACGCCTGTCAATTGAGTTTCACACCTTTTTCACGAGCTAACCCCTCATGAGAAGCTTCTATAAACACTCTGACTCCCCAAATCACTTTGAAATTTACCAACAGTGCTGGCCAGACGGGATTAGTCACGCTTCACTGCACGTGGCTTGGGTACTTTACCTATGCACCTGTCAAGTGACATCGCTGTATATATTGAAGTTTTTTACAGTTTGAATAAGTGAATGTCTCTTATTTTTGTAAAATAATTTATAACAAATGGGATATTTTACATGGTTTAGCATTGCACATGATGTTCCATTTGACGACTTGTACTGCAGTTAAGTGGTAACAAAATCTTTTTTAAATATGCCTTTATTCTATAGGAAGAATGGGCTAAATAATTCAAAGAAAATAAAAAAAATTCTGCATAGCTTTGTGGATTATTTGATTTTTAATGAAAGAAGTTATTAAAAACGAATTGTCTCATGAATGCCTTATTAGATTTAGTCAAAACCGGAAGTGTAGGCAGAAAACAAAATGAAAGCATGTCAACTCATCGGAAGCATATTGGTGGATCTTTCAATTTTCCCAGCTTGTAATAGTTAACTTTATCCATGAAATTAACTTTTTGGAAGCATAAAAAGTAAAGTTCTAGAAGAAATCATCAATTATTGTGGAAATTACATTGTCTAGAAATGGATAGTAATAAAACATGACGTGAATAGGTACATATCATACTTGTACACTTTGAATTTAGCTGGTTTCGGTTATTATTATAGTCCGGTTAATATAATAATAATATAATAATAAATAATATAATTTTTCTTGACAAAATAACTATTATATTAAGCGGGGTCCACTGTATTAATTAAATATTGTCCTCCTAAATAATTAACATCAATTTCAATGTCATTCAGGGAAAACCGCTTGATAGAAAATTTGAAACTGCAAGCAACACCTTTCTGCCTAGCAGGTCAGATCTCTAAGATATGTAAGGAAAAGGGTATCTAGTTTCCTTCAAAAGTTATCAAACACCTAAAATCAATATTCTGATGGTCTACTCTGATTATTATGAATTTTAAACTTTTGGTTATGAAACAATCCAAACAAACTTCAACTATTCACAATTTTATTTTGGTGTCCAAAATCTTTTAGCATGCCTAGGAAGATTGTGGACAGCCTGCTACAATTGTAAATAGTTGATGCTGACAAGTGCAAACTTTAATGTAAACTTATTATAGAGGGTGCCATACACCTGTTAAATAAACACAATACCTGTAATCTGGGCCCTGTACCAGTCCTGGTCTGCGCTGTACTTGGCCACACAGTGCTTCCCCAATGACACGGCTGTGAGTAGTTGTTCCTCCTCCCCCAGGGCGGAGTAATGCTTGTCCAGACTCTCCATCAGAGTGTCCAGCTGGGGGGCAGTTTTACTCAGCTGGCAGTGGAAGTGTTCAGGGTCCACCACATGAGTGACCATCACTTCCTCGACATCGCCGATACTGACCATACCACGTTTCTCTCCTCCAGTTCTACTTCCAGAAAGAATTAAATATGGTATTATTTGGTTTTCTAAAAAAAGAAGTCCAGACTCAAAGGGGCCATACAACTTATTTTTTTAATTTACTATTTTCCATTTTACAATATTACATATTCACATACATACACCGATCCAATAAAAATTGTACAAAAGACTTATTATGGGGATATGAGTTTTCAGAAAACGAATTTGATATTACTCTTCAGGTTAACTTTGAGATATATATTCACTTTGATCTTAGGCTCACTTTGCCACTATACAGGGCCCAATTGTATAGATGAGACTAAGATTTAAGGTGAATTTGTCCAAGTTTTATTACCCACGAGCCAAGGTGCCTCATTCTCTGACAACAACAATATATACAGTCATTTACATACCCACTCTGCAGAGCGACCTGTGGTAGTCTGGGGATTTTGTGTTGGTTTCCATACAGCTTTGATGTGATGTTTCTATTGTTGGACTGGTTAGTAAACTCAATCTGGAAAGTTGGAAATACCCCGTCTGGAACAAAATATTTAAAATTCAAGAGATCAAACATCGACAACCATTTTGCAACTTTGGCATGTCAGAACAAATCAAATCAACAACAATACACAAGCACAGTTTTTAAAAATTGTGTTAATGTGATAGATCTAGAAATAAAACCTGCCTGTCTTTGAGAGGAGTCTGATCTCCACTACCTTGTCCACCATCAGACTCTGTAGATCACCAAGACTCATGTCTACTGGTTGTTTCTGGAATTGGCACAGAATACAGAGTTGTGGAGTATCAGCAATGCTGGGATGAATCTGATAGAGAGAGGACAGAGGGACTGTACAGGAGTCGCCAAAGTCAATAAACATGACCTCTGCTGAGCTTCCTGTCACCGTGGTGATGAGAGCTCGGTACCAGGAACCGTCCGTGTACTTAGCACAACAGAAGGTCCCCACCTCTCCATCTACAATGGCATCCTGTCCCATCTCGTAAACCTTCACCAGAGTGTCCTGGAGGGAGGCAAACTTGTCGATAGGGACTTTAGTCAGCTGACCGTAGAACTGTTTAGTGGAGTGGACAGCAGTGACGCACACAATCTCTGTATTCCCGACAACCACATCAGGCTCGGGGATCTGAATTCTGCGAATAATCAGTGGACGTCGAGCCGATTCCTTGTATGAGGAGACCGTCTTCCCCTGTTTTTTAACCCCTAATAACTCCTCATTCAAGTAACGGTCAATGTCTTTGTCTCTTGTGTCATATAAATCCAACTGGTACACATTTCCTCTGCTTGAGGTGACCATTGAAACCAAAGGTACAGAGTTTTCAAACCCCTTAAGGATGTTGATCTCCTCTTCGGACCAGTGTTCGAACGACATCTTTGTCAGGTCAACAGTACACTGTACACACTGTGATGGGATGGACTGCAACTTGGTGGAAATTTCACGGAGATTTTGCACATCTACTGTTTCAGTAAATCCAAAATCCACAGAAGTGACAGAAATGGAAGATCCAGTTGACTCTACGAAGCCTCTATAAACACCTGCATCACTCATTTTGGCTAAACAAGACTGTCCGTGCGATACTCTTGACAAAGTCCTACTCGTTACAAATTCCTCCTCTGCTAAATCCATCAAATCATTCACAGTGTCAGAACTGCTGAGTAACTGTACAAAGAAACAACCTGGGTGCTCCACATAACACACACACACATCACAGGTCTGATTCAGGGGGAGGGAGGACACTGGGAAATCATGTTGCACCTCGGTCTGGGAATTGTTTGTGCTGGAATTTCCCTCCAATTGTTCCACTTCGGTTATCTCTACAGTATACTCATCATTACTTCTCCTCAGAAATTTGACCTTAACTCCTCCATCAGAAGCCATGAGTTCTTGCAGTTTGTCCTCTAATTTGTTTGGATTGATCTTTGTGGCTTTATAACAACAGCGTATACCTTGAATAGGGAATTGCATGAAATTAGCAGGTAATGTCATTAATTCGCCTGGTGATTTAGACTCTGAATTCCCGTAATCAATGAATTGGACCAGACATTTGTCTGAAGTGCTGGTCAGAATCTGAGATCTGTATGGGGCCTCATCATCGCTGTAGTGTGCAATGCAGTACCCACCCACCCGAGGACTGCCCAGGGGCTCAGCACTACTTGAACAATGATCTGCCATCTGACTCATCAAATCAATCAGATCATTCTCTGTCTCTTGCAACTGCACCCAAAATTTGTTTGCACTCTCTGTGTAGGAAATATAGCACCGATGACTAGAATTTAAAGGTACTGTTTGTATTGTTAAGGTGTCGAGGGATGATGCACTGGATGAGGGACTATGCATTCGAACAGAAAAGCCCTGAGGTGATCTCTTTATAATTTCGAACATAAATTCTTGGTTGAAGAGTTTGTCCTTTACTGCCATCTCTTGCTCTGCAGTCCATTGTCCATTGGGTGGAGTTTCATCCACCAAGACACACTTTGTTGCTAGTGGTTCTATGTGTTTCAACAAATTGGGGAGTTTTCTGATGCTGCCACTGTTCACAGTCTCTGTATTTCCGTAGTCAACAAAGAAAACTGACAGACCGTTGGCGCCATTTCCGACAATCTTGCCTCTGTACCAATTATCATCTTCGTGAAATAAAGCCAAAACAATGTCATCATTCGACCAGTTATCAGATGACGAAGCATTTTTCTGTACATTGTTTTCAATAGCTTCTGCGAGTTCGTCCACAACATTTTCCTCGCATAACTGACAAAACCCAATACACAAGCCTGCATCGAACTCCACGTGGGTGACAGTTCCCAATAATTTCGAACCAGGCACTAACGCCGACATTTTTTTCACGGGTTGTACAATCTATATCCACAAATGCAAGATGATCAAATTCAAACTCTGTCACTTTGAAGCATTCGCAATGCTATTCTAATAAACTGCCATAATTTCAGCAGTTCCATCTGCCATATTGCCTGTGTGTATCACGTGACAAATACCCCGCGAAATGACGAAAACCTTGCAATATTTGGCATTGGAGGTGTACCACGTACAAAAATTAATGTATAATCATTAAGATGTATTTTTCACACAATTTAAATCATATACACATGTTTCTAATGACATAACCACATCGATTACATATGCGCGGATAGGGATTGGGGGGGGGGGGGGGGGGGGGGGACTAGCCCTAAGTTATTTTGTTTCAGGTTGTTAAGCTTTTACTTAGAGATATTTATCCTTAGTTTACGTTTAAGATGGAATTATACATGTTTTAAAACTGTTTTCTGTTAATTTTCAAGTTAAACTGTTTCAGTGAAAGAAATTGATATATTTACAAAGTCGAAACCCTAAAGTGTCTTATTTGCAACCCAAAACAGTTTCCCCGCTTTCTCTGGGAAAATACCAACGTAACATTCATTGTAATGTTCAATTATTGACTTGAATAACTCAGTGAATACAGAGACTCACAACATGCGCGGATCCAGAAATTTTTTCCACGGGGGCGGGGGTAGGGGATAATTGTGTTTGCAGGAGGGGGGGGGGGGACGAGGCATATTTGCTTTTTACTATGTACTTTTACTATGTAAATCTAATAAATTTTAATTTTCCGGGGGGGGGGGGGGGGGTCTGGACCCTCCGATCCCCTCTAGATCCGCGCATGTACAATATACACGGCGTATTAGCATACAGACGGTGTGTACTCCTCATCAGTGGAACTACCGGTATGCAAATATTTAATAACATACCTCAGTAGAACAAAGTGAAGAATATGCAAAAAGTATAAGTAATTTTGTTTAATCTATTTGATACGGTGCATGCGCGGATCCAGAATTGTTTTCCAGGGGAGGGGGTGGGGGTCCGAGGGATTTTACTATCTTGCAATAATTCTCCTCTGCGATATGCCGTACTTGTAAAGCATATTACAAGTATTAAGATTTTAACTATAGAGTGCGCCGCGAAATGAACATTCGTGGCCATAGAATAAAAGTAGTTCCTTCGAAATAAAAATTCGTGGCAACGAAATAATAGTCGTTCCTGCGAAATAAAATGTGGGTTAGGGAAAAAAACGGTCCCGCACAATCAATTAAATTCGTTACCATGAAATAATTTAAAGTCGTGACCACAATTCAATTTTATTTCATATAGTAAAAAAAAAAAATATTTTTGATCTTGAATTTTCTTTCGCCGGCCGTTTTTTATTTCATGCTCATAAATTGATAAAAAAATTATCTCGGTTGCTCTCAAGCATATAAAAAAGTAATATGTTCTACTTGGCAACCACCACAAATTTAAGATGAAGAACCGATTTTCAAATTTAAAAGAAAAGACAATATTTGAACAAATCTTTTATCAAATATTTAATTTGTATAATAAATGATCAAAGAAGTTGAGAGTGGCCGCGGCGACCCCACAAATCAATTTCTATATGCACTTAAAAATTGTGCTTTGAATTCGAACATATTCAAAATTAACTCATGTGGTAGATGTGATTTAGAAAGGTATAGAAAATAGTTTAAAGTATTATTATTCATATGTCGCTCGTTTTGTGTAACAGTATAAGGAAAAACAGAAGCGATCAGCTGATTTATCGAGTATCATAACAATAACAGATTTGGCGCCTTTTCACGTCGACGAAAATTTTCAGCATTATATCCTTCCGCATTGTTAATATTCATAAAAGTATTTGTGAGTGATTTCAAATGCTTTTTTAGTGGTAATGTAATCGTAAAATGAGGATTACTACCAAATAAAATCCGAAAATATTGTAAAAGAATAAACAAAAATCTGCACTATATCTTGCGTTGTAGTTGATACAACGGTGAAAGGGTTCCATGAAAGTAGGAAAGCAGCCGAAAAGAAATGGTGAATACAAGACATAGATCGGAAAATCGCCAAGAAGAATCTATTTTACCATCCGAAAGTTTTAGAAAAAAGGAACATGTTAGTTACGTAAGATTTGGTTTGAATTCAAAGTGAAACTACATAATCATTCGTCTAGAACAAAGGGTTTTCGTATATTTCGAATTTCCTCATGATGTGTAAAAATTCCCTCGCAAATTTGCATGTATATCTCCAACTGAAATGTGAATGAATAATGTGTAAAGAAAATCATAAAATTTTATGTATGTGCATTCTCAAAATTTCAGTACAATCATTTAAGGAAATAAAGGTTCATTTCTAATTTTAACAATGTGAAAGCTTTTTTTCCTTACGATCAGCAAAACATCTATAGTCTGTCGCTTCCGTTTTCAACACTTTTTATGTCGCTTTTCTTCTTAATTATTATACATATATATCAATGAACAACAGCTCAAACAGATATAAAGTACAATTACAAGATTTCCTCTTTGACATATGTCTACTCATTTTACTCTTGGAAATTGATAATGTTAAGTGAAAACAATTTTTATGAAAATTCTGACATCTTTTATTCACTGGAAGGTTTGGGAACACTTTGCACATTTTTTTTTAAAACATAATTGTCCTCATACTCTAACATTTGCTTAAATTCCATGTGAACTTTTTATTTTTACTCTATCTTTTAACATAAAGCAATAAGGAGGCAATGCAAAACATACTTCTTGGACAATTTTCATTCTAAACTCTGTCTCAAGGTATTATGCAGAACATTTACTTAAATTATTTCATAATCATAAATACCTCAGAGTTCAAATGATGTTCATTCAATTGTATTAAAAAATGTAAAGTTTCCCTTTGACCCCCCCCCCCCCCCCTTTTCAAGTTATTTTGATGCACAGTTAAAAATAAAAAGCATTTGGGGAATTTGCGTTGCAAAAGGCATGAAAGTACCTGTATGATAACGTAATAAAAATGAGCGAGCTCTTCCTCCGAATGGAAAAAGATTGGTAAATTTTCCCATTAAGGAATCTGTTTTCACTCCTGTTAATTTCTCTGGGTAAAAGAGAGATGACATGTCAATGAATTAATCTTGGATTTATCCCCTTACATCATTTTAAATTTTATGTATTTTCATGAAAAATTATCAAAAAGTGACTGAAATGGTAATTTGGAACGGACTATAGTAAATACATGTAGTTTGAACACAAAGGTATTTTGGAATATAAAAATATATATTGAAAATAGGAACTTTGGAAAGATTTTGATATATTTATTTGCATTTATATGATTACAGCATGTGTTTAGGTTTAAAATTAGATAAGTACAGATATTTCAATAAGTACATACTTCAATACACTGATTAATTAGTTTTCAACAAAGCAATGTATAGTATATTATTATCATTTTTTAGTGTGAAGAAAGTGATGAAAGCAGTGGTGTTGTAAACTTCTCACCAAGGAGACACAGAAAATCTTCAAACACCAAAAATACCAGAGCAAGCAACCGGCGCAGGTAACACTCGGGGAAACAGACTGTGTTATTGATGGTGTTGTGCATTACATTTATTAACTCAATTTGACTTAAATTTAATGTATGGCTCTATTTTAGGCAATTACAGTAGTCTGTAGTTTAAATCACATACTTGTATAAGGTACATTTATTTATCTCTCAGAAATACATGTTTTGTATGTTCTATCAGTTTCTGTATATAGTTGCTGTCTGTAAATACGTTTTCAGGACCACAATGTGAACTAGTTTTTGTAAGCTAATTGTGCTATACTGTATAAATAAAGGACATTATTATTATTATTACTATTATTATTACTGGCTCTGTGTAGTTTCATTACTTTTATTTTTGTGACTGTAGGTTTGTGATAGATGATGACCCCACAGATGAAGAGAGTGACTATGGTGAGACAGGACTCCTGATCACTATTTGTCAACAGTCTTTAATGAAGATATGCTCATTGTCTTGGTTTTTATGTTTAAGAATCCCATCAGCAGCCATCCTCAAAGTCAATACCTCCTGGTCGATCAAGTCGGCCAATCATGGAAGATAAAGAGGAGGCAGTGGTACGACGCAGCAGTAGACAAAGGAAGCTACTTTATGGAACCTTTGACCCCAAGATCCTAGAGAGGGCCTTGTATGTGGATAAACAAAGCTATGAACACGATGAGGAGAATCCCAGGAAGAAGAGGAGAGTGGAGGAAGCTAATGATAGTGTACAGGAATTTATGATTTTTAAGAAATCATTAATCTTAATTATAAACATGATAAATTGGGTCTGAAAGTAGGTAGAATTACTATTAGCAAAAAAACAGAGAATCAATCTAATGGATCACGTAGCTAATCCGTGTTCTTTCATAAATTTGCATTTTTCAATAGATTGATATGGAGGAGAGCATGTACAGCAGAGTTAAGAGAGTGAGGAAACCTGTGAAGAGAGACATGTATGGTATGCCTGTTCACGAGTCTTCTGAGAGTGGTAAGTATGACCAAGACTGAACACAATATGTATTTGGGTATAGTCCACTGATGCATTTTCCATTGGCACTTAACGTTCGGGTTCATAGCTATGGCCCTAATTGTCGTTCAGCAACGAGGGACCTCTTGAATGAAAGCTCATCAAATTGTCTCTCCCCTGTTAAAATTTCATGGTGTGAAGTCAGATTCATTTTCCCACAAAATGCGTCTGTATTGAAAAACTCTGAAAATGAAAGTAAAAGTAGGGAATTTCACAGTTTTGGAAAGGGTGTACATCAAACAATTTCAATTCTTTCCTTCAAATGATAATTCGATTTTGACAATTGCTTTTAAAATTGCAAATCCTGTTTTCTGACATGTGTCAAGCATTCTGATTTAAAATGTCCCAATAAATGTATATCCACTCTGCAAGTATAGGAACTATTTTGCTTAAAGGCACTACTTTGTTGTCCTACCAATTCTAAAAATAGTTGGAGGGATATACCCATTTTATTTGTATTGGTGGAGTTTGGTAAGGGATCACTTTTACTGTTGGTGTTGTTGATTAATACTCTTACATTATTATACTTGTATGTTGATTGCATTTGTTTGAAGAATTATTTACTGAAGTTTTCTTGTATTTTACAGAATCTAGTGATGAGGAAAATGATGAAGATAACAATGAAGAAGATGAGGGAAACAATGAGGAAGAAGAAGAAGAGGAGGAGGAAGAAGAAGAGGAAGATGAAGACAAAAAGTCTGACAAATCACAAAGACGCTCTTATTACCTCAGGGAACACAAGCCCAGAACTCAACTGTTTGAAGTGCCAATAGGTAAGCACTGCATACCCTATAAAAAAAACCATCAATTTTACCATGACCTTTGTGTGAACAAGGATTCAATCTCTGATAATGATAGACTTTAATCTCGTGATCTTAGTTTATCTTAAAACTACGTATACATGCACCTTTGAACGCTTTTAAGGAGTTTCAATTTTCATTTTATAATCACGATAGGTGTTAGTCTTTGATCTCAACAGTGGATGATAATAAAATGTAATGATAAGTTTAGGATCATTTAATAATTATTTGAAAAGGAAATCGTGTACAGTTTAAACATCTGCATATGAGTGAAATATTTTTTTCATGGATATGAACTAAAATTATTCTGTTGCTCTGTAGAAGAGAGAAGACGAAGGAAACCCACAATATTTGCTGAAACACCAGATTCACCAGTTAGACGAAAGAAACACTCCCCAGTGTACCGTTCACCAGCACACAGGCGAGTCAATCTCAGGTGAGAACCTTTGTAAGCCAAATTCATGTAGAAGTTGTCAGTTATTTACTTGGGCTGGAGCGTTTTGCTTGGAAACTTTGTGTTTTGTAATATAATGATATTGTTAAGATTTCTCATATTGCAAGATATTAATTAGAATATGACATTGACATGTTGTGACTTATTGATTGTCTTATCTTCAGGAGAAAAAGAAGAGCTTTCCATGGTAGCTCCAGCACCTCCTCCTCAGCTTCTGGTTCCAGCAGTGATGAGGAGCATTTCCAGAGAAGGAAAGCCAAGAGTATGGCAAGGGCTCGTAACCAGCTGCTACCTATGAACCTAGCGGATAAGGACATTGTAGGAACAATGAAAGACAGGCAGAGAATTGGAGCCAGTCTAGCAGATGTTGATCCAATGACCATTGATAAATCTGTGAGTTCTCATAAGTTGAAGATAATATAACTTCTTTATTTATATCACATGAGTGTTGTCCATTTTTGAGATGAAATTTGGGTCATTTGAAAGAGTGATGAATTCTCTTTAGGTGACATTTGAGAGTGTAGGAGGTCTAGATAACCACATTAGAGCTCTAAAAGAAATGGTGGTTTTTCCACTCCTCTACTCAGAAGTCTTTGAGAGATTCAAGATAACTCCTCCCAGAGGATGCTTGTTTTATGGACCACCAGGTTAGTCCAAGACTTATGTTCTGTAACTTGTTTTAAAAAGGAGAATTATGGAAAAATGTGAGAATGAAATATTTGATGCTTCTTGTATATTTAGGCACTGGTAAAACTCTGGTAGCAAGAGCTTTAGCCAATGAGTGTAGCAAGGGAGATAAACGAGTGGCCTTCTTCATGAGGAAAGGTGCTGACTGCTTGAGTAAATGGGTTGGAGAATCAGAGAGGCAACTTCGACTTCTGTTTGATCAAGTAAGTAACTTATGTATTTTCTACAGAATGATAAATAAGCAAGCAGAATATTTTTATAGCTGAAATACTTAAAATTTGATGTTCAAAAATGATTTACATGTGCACATTCTTTAACAATTTCTGGTAAATGGTTTCTTCACCATACGTTTTTACAGGCCTATCAGATGCGACCCTCCATCATCTTCTTCGATGAGATAGATGGCCTGGCTCCAGTGAGATCGAGTCGACAGGACCAGATCCATAGTTCTATTGTGTCCACTCTGCTGGCTCTAATGGATGGATTGGACAACAGAGGAGAAATTATTGTCATCGGAGCCACCAACAGAATAGACTCCATTGATCCCGCTCTCAGGAGACCTGGACGATTTGACAGAGAATTCATGTTTTCATTGCCGTCTAAAAATGTATGTCACAAGAAAATGTTTATAGAATGAGAAGATTCAAACCAAAAATTAGTTAATGTTTGATTTTCTGATTTTATTTTTAAGGCAAGACGACAGATTCTGTCTATACATACCAAGGACTGGAACCCTAAACTACTACCTCAGTTTATCAATAGTGTCGCTGATCTCTGTGTTGGTATGGTCTTCTTTCACTTCAAAATGTATCCACAGAACTGTTTTATTTCATTTTAGCTTTTTGTTAAATTGTAGAAAACTGCTGTTGATTTGAACATGACACTAGTAATGTGTATACAAAAAAAATAGAATTGGCAACATCTTTGGTCGGACTTTACTTCTACAGCATCAATATTATAGGTTACTGTGGAGCTGACCTGAAGGCATTGTGTACGGAGGCTGCTCTACTGGCTCTGAGGAGGAGGTACCCCCAGATCTACCAGTCCTCCGAGAAGCTCCAGATAGACGTGGCCAGTATCAATATCAACGCCCAGGACTTCCAACTCGCCATGCATTCCATCATCCCAGCCTCTCAGCGGTGTGTGGCATCCCCAGGAAAAGCCCTGGGCTGCCACATCAAACCATTGCTTCAAAACCTGTTGTCCATTGCATTAGATGCCTTAGATAAAGTATTTCCCGTTGGCAATGCTCAAACAACATCTCAGGACTCTAAAAGTAAGCTCAGTGATAAATCAAGAATGCTTGTATCTCTTTGATTATTGTTCAAAGAAAAATGTCTCTTTTCACAGCAATTTGTTAGGTCCATTAGTTTTAAAATGCACAGTCATTCAGTTAAACTAATGAAATGAAATAGGGACAATGTGATGTTGCTTGATAGATGTGAATTGATGAGACAGAGTGTTACTGTTGTGTTTAGTTCACGGATTAGGTGATGAGTGGAGTGAAGATGAGGACCAAGAAGCCTTGACTATATATGAAGGCAAGAGAAGAAACCGCATCAGTGGTGAAGAGATGATGAGCAGTCTTATAAGGTAATACAATGTGTACCAAACCAGTGAGTTAATAGATGTGAAATACATATGTATGGGAGAATGACAATGATTTTCTTGTATTTTTACAGACACTCAAGCAAAAAACCCTGTTTGTACAGACCTCGTTTGATTCTAGAGGGAGGAGCAGGGAGAGGACAGACCACTCACCTGGGGCCGGCACTGCTACATCACCTGGAACACCTGTCTGTCCACCTGCTGGATCTGTCCACCATGTTCTGTGTTGCCACAAGGACCCCTGAAGAGGCTTGTGCTCATGTAAAGTTCTTTTATTCTTATTTTTGCAATGACAAAAGTGAGAACATAAACGAACAGTAAGATTTCCTGGTTAAAGATCAGAAGATCTCCTAGTATTGTTATGCTGAATGTATCTCGGTTAACAGAAATTCTGTAAGGTGATCAGAACTTGTCCTAGTATTTTCTTTATATGTGCCTAATTTACAGATATTCCATGAGGCAATGAGAACTTTTCCTTACACTGTTTTTATTATGCAATAAGCGCATTGTCTTGACGGATGTTTATTGAGGGAATGAGAACCTTCATGGGTGTCATTTTTATGATAAATGTATCTTCTTTAGAGATATTAATTGAGAGAATGAGAACTTCTCCTAGTATTGTCTACATAATAAATGTATCTTTTTTACAGATATTTCGCGAGGCAATGAGAACTTCCCCTAGTATTGTGTACATGCCACGAATTAACCAGTGGTGGGATGTCTTGTCTGAATCCATGAAAACAACCCTACTGACTACAATCCAAAACCTTGACCCCGCCTCTCCTATCCTACTCCTGGCGACCAGTGAAGAGCCCCTCACACAGATAGATGCCTTGGTAAGCACCGTTCTCTTGCTAGTATGTGTTTCAAGTGAGGTTAAGCTATCAAATTAAGAACATTATTGATTTCCTTGAAATAACATTAAATTCTCAGAACTCTTCTACATGCATTTTTTGGTTTATTTTATCTTTGTATATTAGGTTCAGAGTGTGTTTGGACAGCATGAAGGGGAGGTAATTCACATAAGTAATCCCACAAAGGAAGAAAGGAGAGAATACTTTCAGGATCTGTTGCTGAACCAGACAGTAAAAGTCAAGACTGTGAAGAAGAATCGAGGTAAAGATAAGTATTTAAAAGTCAGAAGAAAGAAAAAATAAATGGTGTATAATGTACATGTACATCTATAGATATTATTAATTAGTATGATTTTAAGAGAAAAATTTTATTTTTGAAAGAAAAAATTTAAGTTCTGTAGATATGATACCTAATGACTTTGATGTCAATTCTCTTATAATGCAATGAAACAAATCTGAGTACTTTGGTTAAAATGAAAGTTCTATAACAAATGTGTAAGAAATAGTTTTTTGTCTAGGTGGAAAAAGGAAAAAGAAGGGTAAGATGTTGGTTGTTAACATTGAAAATTGATTTGTTTTCATTGAGTATCACTTTATAACACATGGGTTATATTTACTGGCATCATCTGTCATGAATAGCCAGAAGTATTTTAGAACCTTTGTCATGCATTATTATTTTACTTCCTTTTTAAAAAAAAAACTTTTCAACTAGAATTATTACATGAAGTAAGAGAAAAGTAGTTTTATTTAACTAATAGCACTTGTACTCTAAATCTACATCTACTTCTATTAGTCAAGATCATTTGCATTGATTTTGTTGAAAGAGAGAAAATTTTAAGCATTCCCTGTACAATCTGTCTATTCTCTACTGTTTTCTTCAGTGTGGTGTACATGTATTATGGAGTCTTGTATCTTATGTTTCAGTGCGTGATATAGAGGTTTTGCCTAAAGCACCTCCCCCTCCCCCTAGAACACTGACAGACAAAGAGTTGAAGACTCTGAGGGACAAGGAGGAGAGTACCCTCAGGGAGCTCCGGATCTTCCTCCGGGAAGTGGTCAACAAAGTGGTCAAGGACAGGAAGTTCTACATATTTGCTCGCCCTGTGGATGTAGAGGAGGTAACAAGTCTGGCCATGTACATGTATACATGTATGTGGTTATCAGTATTCTGTAACAGCAGTCAGAATGAATAGTTTAAATTGTGTGCTTTGTGGTATAAACCAGTGACAATGGAGTCAACTGTGGTGAAGTCATAGGAGTTTTAGATATGTATTGCAGTGATGTAAATTTGGTGTTCTTTACATACAGGTGCCTGACTACTATGAAGTGATCTCCAAGCCCATGGATTTGTCTACCATGATGTCCAAGATAGACATGCACCAGTATCAGACAGGCAAAGAGTTCCTGCAGGACGTGGACCTGATCTGTAGTAATGCCCTCGAGTACAACCCAAACAAGGACACAACCAGTGAGCACACTCGTTTGTTTTTTCTATATGTATACATGTATAGGCTCCCCATCTGTACACACATCAGTATACAAGTAGATAACAAAATGTGACATTTTATTAATGATCTTGTATGCTTAGAAAGTACTTCTGTTTCTGTTCAGGAATTGTATTGTTTAAAGAGGTACATGTACATGTATTATACTGTTGAATTTCATTGGAATATGTTTTGAATTGATTCAGGTCGGGCTATTCGTCACCGAGCTTGTGCATTAAGAGATACATTCCATGCCATAATAGACACAGAACTGGATCCAGAGTTCGAGAAACAATGTGAAGAGATTGCTAAATCAAGAAAAAACAGAGGTACTGATAAATAGTTTAACATCTATATTACATTCCGTCTGATTCGACATTCTCGTTTAATTTCTGCATTGATTAACATGGACTTTTTATATTTAAATTTCAGGTGAAACCCAGAACGGCAATGTTCCAGCATTTTACATCACTAAATCCATGATAACCAATCAGGAGAGATTCAGCCGCCGTGTCAGAGGGCTAGATATAGAGCCCCATCCAGAGCTTGAAAACATTGAGAAACAATGGAGTGAGAGAAAACGGTCACCCGTCAAAAACAGAGAGGAGGGAATGGAAGATCAAGGGGACAGTAAGGGAACCTCTAATGAGGAAGCTCTGGAGATCAAGAACACAACATCCCCAAGGGTGACAACCAGGGCTCTGTTTACTAAAAAGTCATTCACTGTGTCCTCTAAGAAACCAAAGAAGAAAGAAGTGTGGAGTTATACAAAGAGAAAAAGGTTTAGAAAATTTGGACGATACTCCCTTCCCTCTGTCAAATCACAGCTGAACAAAAGATTTTTAGTGAAAAAAAGTGCAGAGAAAGACACTGAACCATCGAAGTCAAAACCACTGCAAGTGGATGTCATAGAACCAGAGGAAAATAAAAGCAGTTCAAAATCGCCCCCTATTCTTGCTCAAATGTCCCCTAGTCGACCTGTAAAAGTTCTCTCTCCAAGAAGACTGAGTGATGTATCAGACAAAAAAAATAACAGTGAGAAAATTCCGGAGGTCTTGCCAATCAAAACGACCAACCCACAAACCACTGCTATGGAAGTAGACAGTGGAATAAGTAGCTCAGTGGATAGCAATGGAGACTCATTGGACAGTGTTGAGCAAGCTAAACAGCTGGAAAAGCAGAAAGTATTAGCAATGGAGAAGGAGGAAGAAATTTCCACTTCGAAAGGTATGGTAGTAAAATGATACTACTGTGTATTGCTGGAAACTAAATGCTTTCAGAAAATTAATGTCATCCTTTTGATATACCTGTTATAGAACTGTTATTTTGTGTGTTTTAGAGCCTCCAGTTTTGGTCCCTGAATCAGAACCAGTGAGGGGGGTGGTGGTCAGTAGGGAGGGGCTGGAACAATTGTTGGAGGGGGTTGTAACCCAAACAGAGGGCCTCAATGTGGAGAAGCTACAGAAACTGTACAGTGTGTTTAGTCAGTGCATTGTCCGACACAGGAACAGTTACAGTAAAGAGGACCTCATTCAGGTCAGTATAACCAATGTCTACGACTTCTCAGTATCACACAGTTTAAAAAGAAGTAGCATTTAATTCATTCATTCTTATTGTTCTCTATTTATTTTTCAGGAGTTGCAAACTTTAACAGAAAACAGCTGTACAATCCTGACAATGAGCAGATCTGATGAAACAGTCCATCATTGAATTAACTCTCTTTTCGTAACTTTGATAGAAGCATACAATGAAATGATTTTTAAAGGTCTGAAATATTGTACATGTACATGTATTTATTTTAAGTGCTGTGTAAAGCACCATTCTAGGAATGAGTGCTACCTGTATGTTATGTTCCACGCTCGGCCAGTCTTCTGTTGAGTGAATGAAATGATCAGTGTTCTAAGATCTATATCCATCAATCCAAGCAGCTACTCACCAATTACCGATACACAATATACAACATGCAGTGTGTTTGTCATTGTCAATATTCAGATTATTTATGTTAAATATGAAGCTGTAACACTAAATGAAAGAAGTTTGACAATAACAATAGTACTTTGTCTGCTATGGCTTGGATGTACATGTACAGATTTTTAAATGATTTGCATTAGAATATGGTTTGTCATGCAGGAAATTTAAAGCAGATTTGATTTGTTGAAAGTTTATGTAAGGTGCACTATGGTGTAAATGTTGAATTGCTTGTTCTACTTTTGTTTGGATATGAGCATGTTTATGTATATATTTTTGTACTGTATATACTATATTATTTAATGTATTTATTATTGATTTTAACATGATACTGACACATACAGGTGTGTTGCTGAATTATACAAATGTTCAGATGCAAAGTCCACTGTTCAGTTCAGAGTCATTTCCAATTGGTTTTACTGTGATCAGTTATACATATTTTTTTCAGGGTTTTTTTTCTTCAATTTTACATTTTACACTTCTTTGTCAATTTCTCATTTCTCAGCATGAAAAATCTGTTGTTCTGAAATTGAAAGAGAATGTTATTTTAATCCATTTTTCTGAAATGTATGTGTGAGGAATGATTTTGCAGTTGTGGGATTTTGATCAATCAAAGATCACAAATCAATTTTTTGCAATGTTACAATGCAAACTGAGTTTAGTTGATTGATTTTGGTAAATAGAGCAAGGTTTGACCTTATTGTGTACTGTTGTACATATCTGTTTGGTGAGTTTGTACTAATCTTGTCTCTATGTTACATGTTTACCAATACATGTATTTGTATAAATGTCTTGTTCTTTTCAGTCTATTGCTGTACTCCTGGTAGATTCCTTATTTAATGCGAGTAATTAATTCCACAATTCATCAGTTTTGTATCAAATCATGAGAATATTAAATCCGGAATGCCAAATTTATATCAAAGTTTGATTTAGTTTACATCGGTCCAGAAAATAAAAGCAAGATTTACAATCCGTGAGATGCATTTCTTACGATTTTACGCAGATATTAATCCCTAGCGTTTAATAAGGAATCTACAGTAACTATTTATTGTCAGAGGTGTAATTCTGCATGAAAGATCTCCATTGTCAAATTTGTACACAAGTTTCCTTGTGTGTGATTAGATTGAATGATTGTCATTCATTGGAAACCATCAGTGGTGAGATGGTAGCATCCTATAATTGCCTGAGAAATCATCACCAGTATATCAGAACATCACTGCAATCAGGGACTTGCCATTCAAAGCAAACACACGCTGGTTCCACACAAGGCCATGCCACTGTGTGGTAAAGTCTCAGGAACTCTGCTCAACAGTCTTAATATTGTACTTACACCAATAAATTATTAACTATTTATATCTTGTCAAATGGTTGTTTTTCATCAGGTAGAATTATGTTAAATGCCTTAAATCAAATACAATGTAATCTTAATTACAGTGATCAGTGTATGTAATAATCCTAGGTGATCTCGTAAACTGGATTTACTAGTATGACTTGCAGCTTTCCATAACAAAGTGGACTGAAGCTTTTGATGATGCAAAAATTGTATAACACTGATTGACAGTATGTATCAATGGGTGTGTGCACTGTCATTTAGACTGAATCCAAGACTTGCATGTGATAAGTTGAAGACCCCAAAACTGTACAGGAGCCTTAATAAAATTGGAATTTGGGTGAAGAAATTGTACACTGTCCATCAAAAAACGTACAAAATATCGCTTAAATTCTCTGATAAAGCACCTTATTTCTAAACCAACAAATGTATATTGTCGCAAATGCCTTATTTTTAATGTTGTAATAAAGTTCTCTATGCTTTAAAATTTCGTATTATGTTTCATTATCCCAATTTTTTCATGAATCATTTGAACTGAGCAAGTTTAGATGATAGTTTGTTTACCAACTTTACATAGAATAACGTGAGAGTTGATGTCTCCAATTTACATCTTGTTTATGAATATATTACTGCACATAAAAAATCCTTTATTTTAGCGTAAGCATGATAATAAACACGTTTATTCATCGTATATATCATGTACGGAGAGCTGGTTCAGATTCATGTATATTTCTAAAGATGGCTTAAATTTTTCAATTAAGTTACGAAATATTTTAAAAGTTATAATAAAAAAAAAAAGCTACCTAAAGGAGCATTTTCATACGGATTATAGCTAGATGATTATCCCAATTGGCAGTTCACACCTTCACACGCGATGGTTTGTGTACACTACACAAGTATCGGTTGGTCAAGTGTCAAACAAAGGTAATGTTTTCCAGTGTCTCGCAAGCGAGAATGAGAGGAAAATGGCGGCATTTAGTGAGAATTTCAAAATACTGTGCAAATTTTCATATTCCGTGAATTTTAGTGTCTCACTGGTACACCGTGAATGGGGTCAGAAAAAACGGTACATTTTGCGTACCGCTGGTACATATCACATGTATGCCTAGAGATTGTTGATTTCCATTGTTGAAAAATATACATTGAAGATAAAAATGACAAGTTTGAGAAAGATGAGTTCAGGTTTAATGTAATAAATATGAGAATGACATCTGTACAGTAGTGGTCTCATTATGCTCTCTGAACACCCTGTCCTGACCACACACAAGTACAGGGAAACTGTTTATATCACAATCAGCAACAATCACTGAGCATCTCACTTCTGGGGGTATCTTTCTACTATCATTCCATGTCCCTGTAAATATGCAACAAATATTTAACTGTATGTACTGTACATATGAATGTGGCTTCGTTGCTTGGTAAGACATTAATTGGAAGTAAAGTTTACTTAAAAATTTTGTTTCTACACCCTCCCATTAATTAGTCTTTCATTAGATACTCCTTATCATTTTAACTATTTTAGAACTGAGCAATATTAGTCTTTTCCTCATTCATATGATCTTTAAATACTACAAAACTACATGAACATGTCATGTAAATTGTATATGTATTTATACATGTGTGTTTTATGTAGAGATAACAAATCTATGGACTTCAAAGCTGTAGTCATTATGCTACGATTTAATTTTCTGCTGCTTGTCATTTGCCATACCATCTTGACTGTATGCTAACATAGTATTGTCTATGAACTAAGTTATGGTGCAGTGCTTACAATGCCTCCTGCTGCACATGCTGCTACGAGAGCAAACTGTCCATCCTCATCGGCCAGTCTGTTGGCCGCTGTGGTGATCAGCCTCACTCCGGTGGCTCCGAACGGATGACCGATGGACAGGGAGCCGCCCCACAGGTTAAACTTGGACAAGTCCGGTGTCCCCACCTGTCAGTGAGGGAACAAACGTATTAGTTCTTGTTATTAGATCTCTGTTGTTTCTACGCCATTTTCACTGTTTTACAATCCACTAACCTTCTCAGTTCTGTTCATGTAGGTCTTGGCGAAGTAATCAGAGTCCATGGCTTTCAGGTTTGCCAAAATCTGACCCTGTGAAAACAGATGAAACATGTTAATGTTGTAATAGGATCAATAGTTAGATGAATTGTAAAGGGGATCTGAAACCAGAATGAATACATACAGCAAAAGCCTCATGGAACTCGAACACACTGATGTCAGACATTGCTAGTCCCGCCCTCTCCAACACTTTGGGTGTGGCATAAGCTGGCCTGAAATAAATACATGCAATCAACAGAGGAACCAAATTTTCACATTTCATATAAATTGTGTTCAGCAGAGCAGGTGCTCGCGAGCGCTCATTAAAATCGAAAAAATGGTGAGCACCAGTTCAGCTGGACACGCTCTTGTGTTTAGATTTAGCATCTTACCCAAGCAAAAGCTGGTCTTTAGGGTCCTGAGAAACGTAGACAAACTCCCTTAGGTAAGCCTTTGGTTTATAGCCCAGCTCCAAGGCTTTCTCCTCCGTCATTAACAGGCAGGCAGATGCTCCATCAGTCTGTAATACATATATTAGTGTACATGTACATGAACAAAACTCTATATGAGAATATACCTACATGTATTTCTGTTCACTAAAGTGTACATCTGATGTCTTCATATTCACAAATAGTATTGTACATCTTCCTCTAAGTGTACAGTGTACATGTACATTGTATACAGGTATTAGTATATCATTCCTAACATAAATGTGTATGTTGAAAAATATTCTTCATGTACTAGTATCCACTATTCAAGATAGAAAAGAGCTTCATGTACTTCCACTACCATTCATTTCATGCATTGTAAATATCAGTGCAGTGTTTCACTTGTACGTGTATGATATACTGGCTGTATGAACTGCTCACTCACTAGAAAAGAAGAATTGGCGGCTGTGATTGTTCCATGGGGTTTGATGAACGCTGCCTTTAGCTTGCTCATTTGTTCAATGGTGGATGGTCTGATTCCATTGTCTTTAACCACTGTGTCAGCCACACCTGTAAACAACAATAGAAGGACTGAGACAGATTCCCATACCTTAAAATATCTTATTACCTGAAGAAATTCCTCCGGAATAAAAGACAGTATATAGGTTTTATTAAGTTGAACGCTCCCTGTTTAATTAACACAATTTATTAACAGCCAGACAAGCACACCTACCTGGAACTTTGTATGGTAGGACATCAGACAGCAGGCCTTTCTCGGAGGCCCAGTGGGCCTTGGAGTGGGACCGCAAGGCGTACTCATCCTGTTCATATCAAGAGAAAGTCAATCATACAAGTAAATGTATGTAACCAATATTTAAGGAAGGAATATTCTCATTATTAGACATACTTCTTAAAACAGGAAATTCGTGAATTTTTTACACAGTCAAACAGATCATATCACCAAATGACTGTATCAGTTTAATCAAATTTGACCTCCTTGTTTTGCATGAAGGTGAGATCAATGTCACTACCCTTTTTCTCAACTTGAAGGATGATAAAAATAAAGGTAGTTATCTGCAGTTTTGTAGACATTTCTTTAAGATATGAAATTTGTATTCTTCAATGAAATGATTGATTATCAGAATGTCTATCAGCTTATACTACTTAATTGAAATAAATATTTAAACTAAAATTGATATTGCTTAGCCCGCATTTCCTCTAATTTTCTTAAATTGTAAAGATATTTTGATTATTGTTCTATGCTTCCAATTATAAAATATTTCTGATTTTTACATATTATGAAGACTATACATAAAGATATAAACTGACAGAAAATCTAATATATCGACCATTTAATAAGAGAGAAAATCCGATTTTAGAGATTTTTTCACACAAATCTATTTATAGAATGAGCGTAATGTAATTTGATAGGCAAATCATGTTTTAAAAACATATTCTAAACCTTAGTATCTTATTATTAGTTCAAATTAGTTGAAAAAATCCATCATTAATGATATTGTTTTAAAAATGCTAAATAAACTCATGAATCTATAGCAATTCTGAATTGCAAAAAACATGTGATATTTTCCTACGCCAATGTTCCACCAAAAATATAGTCCTTGTTAGATTCTAAACTTTAATTATTATTTCTATGCCAAGTTGTATAATAGTAAAAAGATAGAAAAATATGATATTTCAATTTCCTTTCATCTTCATTTAATGAACATTTAATCAAAGAACTATGTGCGGGATAAAGCGTTTTAATGCCCCAAAATTCAAAGTTATGAATAGAGCTTTAGAAATTTGCTAAAAGATAGGTTAATATATATCTAGTTCAGGTTTATAAAGATAAATTGTCTAATCGAAGTCATAATAGAAATATGATATGTTTATAATAACCTAATTTCACAAAAAGTACGTATTTTAGCCAAAAATGGAGGATTTCCTATCAGTTTTTTGAAAAGGAAACATCGAGCACATGTTTGCTCCAACACCATTTTTTAATATGATATGCAAAATAATATGAACAATGATATATGTTAAAATGGTTTTGGAGCAACATTGCGCTCTATACCTCCTACTCTTGAATATGAAGAAAAACAGATGAAATTTTCATGCTTTTGAGAAAATGCGGGAAATGGCCCATTTACGTGACGTCATAGAAGCACGAGGAATGATCGATGTTGAAAAACTTTTAGATTTCTGTAACAAGCATATTCAGTTTTATATTTCATCAAAATATCTTTATGATATGATGTTTTTTCAAATTTATAAAACACGGGGGCAGAAATTAGACCTTATCGCATATAGTTCTTTACTTTTGACAAGTCGAAAACCAGAAAAGACTCCTTCCTTAACCCGAGATGTTCACCAAATGTATATTTGAACGGAAAAAAAATACATGTAAATATACGTAGAAAAATCATTCTGTGTATTTTTCGTTCCACTAAATTTCTTGTAAATATTAAATAGAGCTTGTTTCTGCCCTTCGCTCTGTGCTGTGATTTCTGTAGTTTACCTGTTCAATTCTACTTATCCCAAAGGCAGCACACAGCCTGTCTGCAGAGTGACCCATGACCTCTCCCGTGGAGAATTCAGCCACTGCTGGGATCTGTCAACAAACCATCCCATTGAATAAACAGTGCAATACATTACAGTCAATGTTTAAATATATATAAAGGATATCCCATGATTTTGTGAGTTTGCGAGTTTTCTATCTGCGAGTGATAGTTAGGAGATAGAAACGCACAATTTGAATGAAAATCACATAAACATGTACCATCACAAATGATTGTAAACATATTACAGTTGGCTTTGTATTCTATTCAGTGCCTTTGGCGGAATGCAGTTTTCGTCAAACATCTCATGCATTTACATGGATTCAGAAATGCACAAAATCAATATACACTAAATTTGTGAAAAGTCAGTTTTCACCATATATCAAACAAGCTACAATGTACATGTATATACAATATGTTTACAGTATAAGAAATTCTTTGCATGTTTTAACCACTTATTTTAGTATCTCCATTATCATTAAATGTACACACCTCCAGAAAGGCAGGTTTGGAGGCCAGAGTTCTGAAAAGAAGAGAGAGCTGATTCTGGACTCCCTTTGTTCGGTTCATCTTAAGGGCCATCTGTCTGAGTTTCCTCCCCCATCTGATTGGGACGTCTGACATGGTCTCCACCCCTCCTGCAATAACTGCATCAGCTTGTCCAGAAGCAATCAAACCAATGCCTACATACAAATAAAGTGGAAATATAAAATCTCTTTGCCACTATACTCCTGCTTGACAGTGGGTTTTGACATTTGATACTGGTACATGTAGTTGTTAACTTTTCATTATTTCTACATACATGTAGTGATGGCTTGATTGGATGAAATACACGCCTGTGTCACTGTATGAGCTGGTGTCTTTTGTGAGAATCCTGCACCAAGAGAAGCCTGCAGGAAAAATTATCATCCAAAAGTCAAATATAATTAAATCCACACAATACAAAAGTTATGTCCCTTGGCTGCCATCTTTGGGGGAAAACCCATAGATTTCTCACAGTAGCATTTGTAGTTTAGAGGTCTGTAACTTTGTTATTTAACATTAAAAATCTGTCTCCATCCTGTATTTTGATTGCCCCATTATGGGACTTGCCATACATGTACATCGAAGGAATAGTTTAACTCCAAAGGAATTTCATCACAGAATGCCCAAATAATTTAATTCTGGTTGTAATGTGCTTTCTGATTGGCTAAAAATTATTTCATATCTTATAAAGAATGTTGCCTACGTCATAGTAAGACTAACGTCAAAAACTTATCAATCTGCCTGATGTTACATTTGAATTTTGTACAATTTGATGTCATTTTAAAGGTCAATAGATTGTTTTTATCTACAATTAATAGCAAAAATTAAATTATAAGCAATGAATTCAATATTTATGAGTTTTATAAGATTTATAATGATTAGGGACAGTTTACGCTTTAAGCATAAACTGCCCCAAACCATTTTATATCGTATAAAACTAATAAATATTGAATTCATTCCATAAATACTTGGTAGCATAAAGAAGGGGAATAATTAGTTTTTCCCGTTTGACCTTTGGGTTGATCCTGTAAAGGGAAACAACTTTTGCAAAGCATGGATTGGTCAGAATTATATTAAAAATGTTGTTTTTGATTTTTTTAAATAATATTAAAAGTTGTCTTTCTTATTTTTACCACTGCAAGTTTCCTACCTCTCTGGCAACATTGCTTGTGTTGACCTCCTGAATGACAGTTCCAAACACAACATACTCCACATCACCTTAACAGGAAAATACATTTTATTACTTTATATATACAGCCAGTATCAGTACATAATCAACTACACTGTTTACATTGTATTGGATTATACAAGCTAGTTTACAGAATTTTTTGTTAATCAATTGTACTGGGCTACACCTTTACTACATGTATTCAATGATAGTTCATATACCATCACTTCGAATGGTACAGTAATACAGTCTGCATAAAATAGAATTCTTAAATTTACAGCTGAAATTGTAATAAACACAATAACAGTGCTCTATAGAGCTTTCAGCTGCAACAATTGTAAACAGTTTTATTGCATTGAATACTGATAATTTACAGCTCAGAGGCTATAAAATTTCAATGCCCTATTGATTTCAAAATTTCAAATCATACTTTTTTTTAAGCAAAGAAACATGTCATTATAACAAATCGTGCAAAGACACAGTCTTTTTTGTCTGAGATTGGAATACAAAATAAGACAGTTTGTAAAAAGACATATTTGTACAAAAATAGTTTTGATCTTTGTATCATATGTTCATTCATATAGCTTTCATGTTTAACTTACTTTTTTTAACATCAGTCCTTTTCACAAGACCTCTGAAAAAAAAATATGCAGAGTTAGCCAATGCTATAACTTTTTCACTAAAAACAAGCAATTTACATTAACATATATATATATATAAAAAAGAACAATACATTTAGATCAAAATGGAAAAAAAAATCAATTTACTTGTAGATTGTATGAAAACTTTAAAAAAATAAATCATGCAATATTCATTGATTTTCAGAGGCATATTGACTAACTTGAGAGCTGTCCTGGCCAGGTCATGTGGCATAAGATCTTTATATGTGGTGCCAGACTGAAGGAATGGAGTCCGAACACCTTCCACAAGGACTATGTTTTTGCCCCCTGTCTTTGGTCTCCCTGAAACAGTAAATGCGATCACCAATAAGAAGTGGATAAATTCATCTTCATTGTAAAAAAGTCCCAATTCCCTGCTGAAAACGTTTATGTCCATTGGGGATTTGAATTTGATTGAAAGATCCCTTTCCCAATTGATTGAATGTAGGTCCTTTTTTGTCAAACTAATAATGTTAACTTTACTACTGAACTGTCATCACCCCCATATAGAAAGACATACATATTGATGTGATCATATCAATACTGGCTATACATCGTTCATGGGTTTATGATTAGTTCTAATGCATATCTTAAAATATACTTTATGTTCTCAAATATTGAGAAAAAATTTTCAATTATATAGGCCTCATCCCCATAGCAATACCAAGAAGTGGTGTGAAAGGCCTTGATAGAAATGATCCAATTTCCTTTGGCATACTGAGTATCCATAAAAGTCACAGAACAATAAACATTAACTTTACAATTTATTGTGCAATATGTTTTTTGAAAAAAAAGACAATAAATTCACTTACTGGGAGACTGGAGAGATGATGTCGTGCTGACACATCTTACAGCATCTGCAAAATTGAATGATATTGTAATTCAACCTGTCCGAGTTCATTTTAATTAATATATGATATGCCAAAATATATCTTTTACCTCTAAAATAAAACCACTAAAATATGTCTATATTTAAACACACAAACACAATTAAGTGCAAGTTATGAAAAAAAGCCATGAAAAATACATGGGCCCTATATACCGGTATTGGCAATCAAAATGTTAATGCAGAGTTTGCGAACGAAAATGTCGTACATATAAGTTGTGTTTTGTATTTCAACGTGAATGATAAGACGTTAAACAGCAAATATATAAATGTACACAATTTATCATGCTTCTTGGATTTGCAACACTTGACAACAAAAATTTTCAAAGTCAAAGATTCGTCGTTTAATAATGCAGACCTGTTTCAAGCTGTAAAACGGTTCGCGAAATTTAACCACATGGTAGTGCTAAATATTTACCTCTTAAGAAACTTTTTGTGACATTTGCGTATTTTACAGCCGATAATACAGGGCTTGCCATTTTCTTCTTTGGAACTTGTCGTCCGTTTGCTCTTTGGACCCTAGTCTAGGTCTGGTAAAAGCTTGAAATAAATTCTTAATATCACTATTAACAAAACGTTATGCCGACAGGCTTATTCTCGTGGCGGTGGGGTTATTTAAGCGTTTGGTAGAAAGGCATTTTTGCAACCATTGACCAAAATTTTGGGTGCTAATGATTTAAGTCCAAAGATCAGCAGCCGGCAACTTCGTGAAAAAGAATGGCAAGCTCGTTTTTAAAAGCCGTGAAATTTACACGGTTACGGAGTCCGTGCATTCTAGGTAAAAGTTCTTTCGTACGATAAGCAACTGAATACTTATTTTTGGGGAAGAAAATTTAGTTTCCACCCCACTTACACATTTTTTTACAATGCGAATGACCTCCAAGGTTACTTTAAAAAATAATTTCATCTATTAAATAATTATTGTGTTGATCGAAAGTATAATGAACATGACAAATGTATTTGTTTAAAAGTAGTCAGGTCATGCACAATATTTCATAATTTTGCTGTAAAGCTTAAGCTATTCAAGCTATACCATGGTTAGATTTAGCAATTTCAAATAGCTTGATATAGCTATTATGAATGTTTGCTGTTCAATCATGTTTAAATCTTAAACTATTTAAAAAAAGATACCCAAAATTTGAGTATTTCAACACTTCTTATAGAAAAAAAATGAAATTTCTCTGTTAGTTTAACTTCAGGGCAAAGAAAAGTACTAATGATTACATTTTGTCACAAATGATTGAAAAGCAACTATCTAGTTGACAAGGCTATCAGTGGAAACAAACTATCAAAAACTTGATTTTGCTTCTTCATCAAATATTAAAATCCTTTAGGAATATTATTTATCACATAAATGTACTAGTTTTTATGTTCATTTCATTCTTATGTACTAAGGATATTCTCCATTTATTTTGTGTGCTTTGCAAAGCTGTTTAATGGAATCTTATCAATTACCAGGCAAAATGAAAGAATTATGATTAGTTAGAGAAAAAAACCAATGATGCATTCTTTGCTGTACTGGTATTGTTCTCTTTTACAGCACAAAGAAATTGGTTCAGCACAACAGCAGGTTTACAAAGTAAGAACACACAGTTTAGAACTCTGAAATTAGTTCTATTTTCAACTGATTTGTTCAATTTCCATACAGTGATTGATGATAACATATCCTATTTATTTACTTTTTTTTATTCAGAGCATCTTAAATATGAAATTAAAGATGATGTTGCTGTGATAACATTTGACACACCAGATTCAAAGGTAAGATTGAAAATTGTGTTCATGGTTAAAGGGTGTGCAGTGTTTAGGTCCATGGTCAAGATCATAGCAGATCTCTAAAAATTCCTGTCCAGATAATTATGTTCCCGCTTTTTGGGCCAATTTGACCCATGCTTAACCCAAAGGGTGCTCATGCATAAAGGGCATTGAGTGCACTTTCTAAGTTTTTCAGCAGATGTCTTTGTAAAATTCTTGCCTGAAGCATTTCCTTTCTTCTTAGCCCAATCTTGGACATACATCACCTACAGGGTGTATTTAAGTAAAGGTTATGCCATTTGGTTTGAAACAAGTTGCTAGAACTATTGCCAAGGCCATAGCAGATTTCATGTATAATATTGTTGTCCAATCCCTCACTCCTTTGGCTCAATTTGGCCTAGACTTCATGTGGGCAGAGACATTGAAAGATGTTTCTAGGTCCAAGGTCAAGGTCATAGCATATCTCTATTAAATCTTTGTTCAAGGAATATCATTCTCTTCATTAACAAGTCTCTTTCAACCTATTTTCCTATGACAAAGCAGGGCCCTTTGATATGGTCAGCATCAAGATGATATCTAATTTGAATTATTCTGTCATGTTTAATTTAAGAAATTACGAACAACAAGTGCAGTTCTTTTGAATATCATTAAGGAGATGCAGAATCAAAATGACAAGTCTTCTCTCCAATAGCTATGAGTATTTAAATGGTTTGATTATTATGCTGATGTGGAAGATTAAGTTACCTGGTAACTTGCTTGTTTGTTTTTTAAAGGTAAATGCTCTGTCAAAAGATGTCCAGACAGAATTTGAGGAGTGCTTCAACAAGGCCAGCCGTGATCCCAACGTCCACAGCATGGTCATCAAGTCAGGGAAACCAGGCTGCTTTATTGCAGGAGCGGACATCGGGTAGGTACAGGGACAGATTGTCATGTACACTCACTACCAATAATGTATCTGTGATTATTGGTGCTGGGAAGAAACAGTACCTTCAATATATTAAATAGAATATTGAATGAAATCAAGTTCAATTATAATCAAGGTCACTTTTATGGCTTTATTTACAATTTTCTGCATTAATTTCAATGGATTTTGTTTTTACATCAATACTCTGATATTATTATTTAGGATGCTGGAAGCTTGTGAAACTGCTGAAGAAGTAGAGACACTGTCCAAAAATGGACAGGTCTTATTCCAGAAAATGGAGGACAGCAAGAAGCCAATAGTAGCTGCCATAATGGGAACTTGCCTGGGAGGAGGTCTGGAGGTGAGCCACAGGAATACTGTTACTGTTGAAAACAGAGTGAAGAGTCACAATAGCAACATCTTTCTCAATCATTTGTAATCACTTGGATGTTGCAAATAAATTAATGGTCTGTACTTTAGTCCAATTGTTCAGCGATCTGATAATACTTGTCTGAGACATATTTGACCTTTGGGTAAAGTTTGTGCAGTGACCTTGAACTAAATTTCAGTGACAATAGTTGAGGGGTCATAGCATATCTGTAAATTCTTAGTTTAGAGCATTTTTGTCTCCCTTAGTCCTCATTGCCTCATACTTCACTAAGAGTGCTTTTGGGTAAATCATGTGTATTGAACCAAATTTTAATGTAAGTACAGTCATTTATAATGCTTTTACATCATTATGTCCACTAAGATGGTCATAATCACAGTGATATCAAGCTATTTTTCATGCTGATGAATACCCTGCTTCTGACTTGCAGTCACTGTAGTTCTGTTTTATTGGGTAGTTTCATTCTGTAATCTTTTATTTCAGGTTGCCTTGGCCTGTCAGTACAGAATTGCTGTGAAGAACAAGAAGACAACTCTAGCTGCCCCCGAAGTGATGCTGGGTCTGTTACCAGGTGCAGGAGGAACCCAGAGACTCCCAAAACTGGTCAGTTTCCCAGCCTTATCTTACAATATGACAACCAAAGAACATTTATCAGTATCTTTACATTCAGTTAGTATTCTTGTTTTTATTATGCAGGTACCACTGCAAACTGCCCTTGACATGGTGCTGACCGGGAAAAATATCAAACCAGACAAAGCCAAGAAACTGGGCCTCGTCGACCACCTTGTTGATCCTTTAGGTGGGTCAAGGTCAAATCAGTCAGCTAAAGCAAGTCCTATATTTAATAGAATTCTATTGTTCAACATTATCTCACGTATGAATGTATTCACTGTTTGCCATTGAACTGTCTAATTATAGGCCCTGGTGTAGATGACCCCGAGGTCAGGACCCTTGCTTACCTGGAGGATGTTGCCATTGGAGAGGCCAAGTAAGCAGCACCTCTGTATTCTGTTACTATATCTTAAATAGATGTGGCTCAAATGTTTGTACTCTTTAATATCACAATCTGCAATTCACAGACGAATAGCAACTTCTAGCCACCCAAGGCCTGTCAAAAAGAAGAAGTTAATGGACAGTAAGTGACTATGTTTAAAATACAAAGTGTGAGTGAATGTAAGTGGGTTTGATGGAGGATTTACATGAAGGAATGATGCCCACAAAAGGAATGCATAGCAAGGAAACAGTATGAAAGGAGATAGGTGTATAAGAGTGAGGCAAAGTAATAAGTCAAAAAAGTTGAACTACTGGTGTTGTTTTAATTACACAGTATGATATGCATGATAGATAAGGAGAATCTTGTGCTGCAGTTTAAATTGTCTTGTATTACAGAGGTCATAGATTTGGTGTTAGCTGTGCCATTCACCAGAGATTACTTTTTCGACAAAGTCAAACAAACAGTTATGAAGAAAACAAAGGGACTTTATCCTGCTCCTTTGAAAATCATTGATGTTGTGAAAAACGGTATTGAAAACCCATCCACTGGATATGAAATGGAGGCTAAGGTAATATGCACCCTGAGCCTTAGTTGTGAATGATAGTTTGTGTCCCCTTACACTGTAAATTATATCATTAAAACTGTATGCTTTGTAAGCTTTACATGCACTAGCTTACAGTTATAAAACTGTACATGTAATAATTGTAAAGTATTGGTTATTATTTGCACCAACAGTGTTTTGGTGAGCTGGCTATGACCACAGAGTCCAAGGCTTTGATTGGTCTATACAATGGAACCACGGCCTGTAAGAAGAACAAATTTGGTTCCCCCAGCCGTCCATCACAGTAAGTAACAAGTTAAATAAAAAGCAGATATAGCTTAATGAATACATTACAGTACATAGATTTACATGTAGTTGAACAGTACCTGATTGAGTAATTTGTGTGCATTCCAGGACGATTGGGGTCCTGGGTGCTGGGTTGATGGGAGCTGGTATAGCTCAGGTCTCCATTGACAAGAACATGCACGTGTTTCTGAAGGACATGTCACTCTCCGGGCTGGCAAGGGGTGAGGAACAAATCTTCAAGGGTCTCCAGCTGGACACAAAGAAGAAGAAGATCACCAGGTAAGGCCACCAGCTAACTCGATACTGACCCAGGCCTTGTATAGTATATCTTTTTTTAATGCTTATGTTTTTGAAATTTAGACCAAAGTTTCATGTTCAGGAGGACAGACAATCAGTAATTTCTCTATCAGTTATCTATGCAATATACTGGAAATCATCCTCAATAATCACATTTTACATACCAGTGCACCCATTGTATTTAGGGTACCAGTGATATAATGTTTAACAGTTAATAGTGCAGGCAAATTTACATTCATTTATTGATACATTGTACCATTACACCAGTCTTTCATCATGTTTTTATTCTGATATACCTACTTGCAGTTTTGAGAGAGATTTGATTTACTCCAATCTGGATGCTACGTTGTCTTACGATGACTTCCACAAGTGTGACATGGTGATTGAGGCTGTGTTTGAGGATCTGAACATCAAGCACCACGTCATCAAAGAAGTGGAACAGGTACAGATCAGAAAAAACCTCATTTAAAAATTAGAATGGGAATAGTGTAGCGGGAGGCAGTGTTGGCGTATAAATAAGTCTGTTTCACTTTGATAATGATTACTTTTAATTCAATCCAGTTCAATTTAATTTTGGATCCAAACTATGGGCTTGAATCCCATCATAGGATTTGCATACTAGTGATCACTCAGCATAACAGTCAGATCTTGTCACTGACACTTAATATTCTGTAAGAATATATTTATAATGCATACTGTGACTTCTCTGAACCACTGCCTTTCTGCTACTGGCAGAGTAAGTATAAAAAACAATGAAGGGTCAGTGGACATGGCGGGAAAATCTAGCCAATGAAACACTAGACTTATATTTTATTTAAGTTCAAAGGTTAAAGGTGTAAGTAATTATGGTCTGGAGATTTCCAGATTTAAACCAATACATATTTATTTCCCTATTTATTTAAATGATTTAGTTTAACTTTATATATTATTTACTAATTAAACCTTGAAAGTTATTTCATAACTTTCAACAATACTGAAAGAAATGACAATAATTAAAATATTAATAAACACACTATCACAATAGTTATAAAGATCAATAAAGAAACCATATGTACTTGTATATTTATTTGTTGACTGTTGAGAAAATTTTGTGTGATTCACATGGCTGATTATTCTCTGCGTAAACAGTATATTCCAGAGCACTGTGTGTTTGCCTCCAACACATCAGCCTTACCTATCAGCAAGATAGCTACAGCCAGTAAAAGACCAGAGAAGGTAAGACTAAGATGAACTGTACAAGTATATACACGATTTGATTAAATTTAGAAACTTTTTTTTTCTTCAAACTTTTTGAGTTTTATCATTCTTATCGGTATTAATTTTAAAGTCTTGAAACATTATTAATTTTTATCATTACCGGTAAATCTAATTGATGAATAAATTACATACAAAGGCTTTATAATCACAAAGAAGTGTTGACTGAACAATGTCATTGAAAACCACTGTAATTTCTTTTCCTGTTTATATTGTACATGTATTGTACATGTATATAATAATGTTCTGTATTGTAGTTTATATTGAGTATTCATGTAGAATGTAGATAGAAACTTAGAGAGTATCTAATGCATATAATATTCTAGTTTCTCTTTGCTTTTACAGATAATTGGAATGCACTACTTCTCACCTGTTGATAAAATGCAGCTTTTAGAAATTATCACAACACCTGAAACCTCTAAAGACACAATAGGTAAGCTAGTGTTTATGGGACTAAATTGGGATATTTTTCTTTGTTACAGACTGTTTGTATTTACCGGTATCAATTATTTTGATTAACATGTTGGCTGTTAAAAGGTTTTATACTTTTTATCATCTAATTTACATGTATATCAAATATTCCCATCAGTTTTCAAACATCAAGAAATATTGTATCTTGAATCATACCGGAAAAATACTCTTGACAAAATTTTTGATAGTGTCTTCATAACATGGTATAACAGGAATTGTCCTTTCAGATTGTAATTTCACATACACATATAATAGTACCTTCGATTTTGTATTCTTGATATTTCAACTCATTATTTACATGAAGCCAAAAAATTGTTTAGGTTTTCATGCACTGCTGCATCTGGTCAAAAAGAAGAAAATTTTTGTCTGAGAAACTAAATATTCATTTTATTTGGCCTTAATTGTTGTAATTCAGTAGATTATGAATCTAATACACTTGTTTCATGTAGCCACTGCTGTGGATGTGGGGCTCCGTCAGGGGAAGCTGGTGATCATTGTGGGAGACGGTCCTGGCTTCTACACCACCAGGATCCTGGCTCCCATGTTAGCCGAGGCCGTCCGACTTCTCCAGGTAAGCTGTCCCATGATCCGAAGCAGAGCTCACTGAACACAGAGGTTTATCCTATAAAATAATGTTTCCTTTAGCTAATTGAAAGCTGGTTTTTTTTTAGCTAATGGGCTATATTCAGCTTTAATGTTTGTTGTTTGATGGCATTTAATCCAATTAGAGTCAATTTTGATTCCGATAGCCTATAGAAAAAGTTTTATGACACTTCAATGTTAATTCCTGTGTTTTTCTGTAGGAGGGAGTAAACCCTCAAGAACTGGACAAGGTGACAACAGGGTTCGGCTGGCCGGTGGGTATGGCCACGCTGGCTGATGAAGTGGGCATTGACGTGGCAGCTCACGTTGCTGAGGATCTTGGGAAGGCTTTCGGTAATCGATTTGGAGGAGGCGATCCAGCTGTCTTGAAAGAAATGGTAGCCGCTGGACTCCTAGGTGTGTATGATGTTCATCTTTTTATTTGCTGTAAACTCTTGTGTATAGCATTTGTGCGAAAACGCACTCCCAAAGTTTATTAAAAAATGCTAATACGCTGTAATGCACTGGAACTTAAACTTTGATGTAAATTGATGAATTTGAGAAGATTTTGCTGCAATATTAGATGCAGTATTAGATGGTTATGGCAAGTACAGTGTACATGTAGACTTATGCTAACACTAATACATTTACAGGAAGAAAGTCTGGTAAAGGGTGCTTTTCATATGACCCAAGTAAAGGTAAAAAGAAGGGGAAAACAGAAAACATGGAGGCCCTGGCCATCTTGAACCAGCACCGCCTGACCCCCACCTCAGCGTAAGTCAGAGAAGGCGACAGAGTCTTTGTGCTCCTCTGTCCTGAAACAGTCAATTCACTCATTGTTAAATAGCGTCAACACTTATTCCATTAAATAGTGTTTTATTAAAATACAGATAAGGCAAACATTATTTTGTTTGTTGGATTACGGATCCGACGACCGTATTTTTGTCGACTTTGGGAAAAAAATAAAAATCGCAAATTTTAAAATTTTGTTTTCATGACCGACCACTGATGAAAGAAATTCAAGAAAAAAAAAATCAATCAAAATTAATAGAACCAATGTAAAAAATGCATTATTTTATGTATATAAATTGATTTCATTCATAGAATACCGATGTATACATGTACTTTCACTTTAAATTTAGATCAAATTAGGAAAATGTGAAAAATGCATTAAATCTCAATATTGTGACATACATGTAGTGTCATATGCAAGTCACTGTGTATCAATGCTGCCATGTGTACCTCCCTGTGGTGATAAATAAGATTATGGAAGAAGTTGCAGAGTTGTTTCATTTAAATTGCAATTTTTTTTTTTTTTTTTTTTTTTTTTTTATACCTATGGACCCAATTTTTGTACTTTCAAATCCGTAAACCAATAAATAAAAAAAGTTTTGCCTAAACGTATGCATATACAGTATACTGTAAACCAATTTTTATCGCGATGAATTTATTTCACAATTTACCAAAGATAAACTAGTTCGCAATTACTTTTTTCATGATCAAACCACCACCACACCAGTTTTATTATAATACCCGTATGGCAAGGACTGGTTAGCGACAAGAAACCTTGCGAATGTTTCTTGCACACGAATAAAAGTTACATGTAGTTTACAGTATCTGAAATTTACTTTTTAACTTGTGTCTGAATATGATGATACTCAGATCTGTTGTACTTCAAAAGAATTGGGATGTATGCGTGTATTTCATTACAATGTACCTATTGCTTTCAGAAATAAACAAATTTTTGTTGGTTACAGAAACTCAAAGGAAGATTACCAATACAGACTATTCTCTAGATTTGTCAATGAAGCTATCATGTGTCTACAGGAAGGCATTCTTACAACACCTGTAAGTGAAATTTTTAACAAACATTTACTGATTTTGTTACTTCACTAATAAATAAAGGGTTACACTTCTTGACAATAACTTGTATGTTTTTACTAAACTAGTAAGTACTGTCCTGCAGTAACTTCAATGATTTTATGATACTTTTGAATAAAGTAATCAACTTCTTAACAAACATATTAACGTAAATGTTTTGTTGTTACATTAGTAAAATTTTACACTTCCTGACACACAATACTCTGTATGTACATGTATGTTCCATATTTTGCACGCATGCTGTCTATACTCATTACTGAATTACCAACTTACAACACATAAACATAATGTTTGTTGTCTTTTTTCAGTTGGAGGGAGATATTGGAGCTGTCTTTGGTTTGGGATTCCCTCCATTTTTCGGAGGTAAGTACCCATTATCTACTGGTACTGTATGTAGTTGGACAGCAACATCACTGTATAGTGGAATTATTTTTCTATCCCCTTTTGACAGTTTTACATGTAATCTGCTCTGGTTATGTTTCTTTGAAAGCAATGTTAATTGTTTTGTATGCAACATGTTGTCGTATAGTGCATTTTCTATATCTGATTGACAATTTTACTTGTATAATTTTAAAGCCTATAACTGCTCCGGTTGGACCTGTTATTCCCTCCGTTTGGTTTTACTTGTGGGTACATATTTCTATCCGAACTTAAAACTGGTTCTCTCTTCTCCAGGTCCCTTCCGTTACATTGACCTCCATGGAGCAGAACAACTGGTGGACAAGATGAGGCGCTACGAACAAATCTACGGCGAGCAATTCACGCCCTGCCAACTGTTACTGGATCATGCGAAAGACTCTTCCAAGAAATTCCACTCATCAAAGTGAACTCTTCATTCAGCATAATTAGACTGATCAACTTACTAGTGATCACATGACTGATCATGTGAGCATGGACTGGGTCATGTGATGACATTGTGATATCTGTTCTCATTAACTTCTCATTGACTATTTGATTGTTGGAGAAAACCTTCATAATAGTATGCATTAAGACTATTCATATTTATAAATAAATTTATTTATAAACCCTTGATGTTCTGTTTATTTTGAGGTTCTTCAAATTTATCAAGAGGTTTATATAATGAGGTGCAACTGTGGGACATATACCGGTAACAACTTACAGTACCGACCAGACCCAACCTAACAGAAAGCAGACGGTGACCCCAACCAAACCCCGGGTCTGCTTCTGTGTTTGTTTTGGGTCTGCTATTTGGGACCCAGAGTTGACCCCAAGCAGACCCCAGGTTAACCAAGAGCGGACATAGAAAGCAGACCCCGATTTCAGAAGTAGATCGACCCTTTAATCAATACTAAAAAATGACCAAATGTCTCTACCTGTGTATTTGGAATATACAAGGGACCAATCTGATTAAAATCAGATCCTCAATGCTCCCGTTTATATGCCTCGTAGCGACATATTAACAGGAGCATCGAGGATCTGATTTTAATCAGATTGACAATGGACGGGCTTACAGGCGGTAAAACAAAGACGAGTCTGCTTCACTAGACTTCAGTGCATAAAGCGGACCCAAGTTAACCCATAGCAGACCCAGAGGAGATGCAAATTTAAAAAAAAAAATTTTAAAAGCAGACCTGGGGGCAGTTTTTTGGGTCTGCTTTGGTGTTAGGTTGTGTCTGGTTGAACATTGTATTTACTGGTAATGAGGACTATATCTATGGTAGTATATTGTTGTTGAGTTAGACAGTAAACTTGCCATTTTCTAAATAGTCAGTAAATAAGTGTTTTTATATAGAATCAAACTTTAGTTGTCAGCCAATTGCAAAGTTTTTTGTCTTGCAAACAAGTAAAAATTCTAATCTTGAACCAGTTATTCATAAAATTATCTGAGATAACATAATTGAGGAAAATCGAACACTGCTAGAAAATAAAGAAATATCTAATCAGATGAAAGCAAAAGTTGTTCAGAAGAAACAATCTAATACTGCTGGTGGACATAGTTCTTATGACTATTTTCCAAGAGCAATATGCATAAAAACATTTTCATGGACCTAAACAATTTGTATATTTTATTTGTTTCTTTTGAAAAAAATGCACAGAATGAACAATATGTTTCTGTTTAGGCAAAAAAATATTAGCTAGCAAGATGAAAAGTTCTGCATAATAAATTCCGGAATAAACATTTGTAGGATATGGTTTTGATATTAAGCAATCGGTATCACATGACACATCAAACGATCACATGACATAAAGATGGCAGCTGTCAGCTGGTTTGGATTTGTTACTGCGTTTTCTATAATCGGTAGGTGTTTTTGAAAATGTTTTATATGATTTCTTGTATAAATCGCAAAAGTTAAGGGTTTATTAGTTCAGTAGGTCACAATCAGAGGCTGGCGTTTAAAAATGCCCCCCCCCCCCACCAAAAAAACTCCCCCCTCTCGTATGTTAGCCTCGTGTCTTGATGTAAATGTACTAAAATCATTAAAAGAGCCACAAAGGACTGATTACAGAACAATATAGAATCAAATTTTATTTTTGATATTACTATATACTAGGATATATTTTTCTGATAAGTTAATTCAAAACAAGGGGTAGCTTGTTAGCAAAATTATGGTCAACTTTTAATACATAACATATGCTAAATTAGTTCTTTCATCCCAACATATGTCAATTATAACTCTAAAATAAGTATGATCAAAATCAATCTGAGTCACAGTGGATTTTTTTACAATCACAGCATCATGCCTAGCAGTGGACAGCATAAGGCTGATGATTCTCGGGGATTGGGGAGGACTACCCAACATCCCTTACCACACAGCAATAGAAATGGGCGTGGCCAAGCAAATGTCCACTGTCGCCAAGAAGTTTGGTCCAGAAGCCATCTTAGCATTGGGGGACAATTTCTACTTTGATGGAGTCAAAAACTCAGATGACAAAAGATTTGAGGTTGGTAAAGTACATGTACAATGCATTGGAATAAAATTTGATCTATGTATCATGAATACATTGTAAAACTAAAATTGATTTTGTGGGCGAAACGTCGATGCGGACTATTAGTCGAATTGCTCATTTTTAGCCCAAAATTTAAAAAAATCCTTAGGTATCTCGATTCGAACTATATGGTAATTGTTTTTAATTTTCTGTGGCGTCCAGCACAATTTATGTTCAGCAATGTCTGACGATTGTCTTTAAATCGTAGGAGACCTTTGAGAAAGTGTTTGCTGTTCAGCCTGGACTTGACTCCATTCCTTGGAATTTAGTGGCTGGTAACCATGATCACAATGGGAACGTCAGTGGCCAAATAGAGTACACCAAACGATCCAAAATCTGGTAACGGGACAACATTCATCTTATAGAAATATAGTCTTTACAATATGCTGTCTTCCTTTAAAGTACCAGTATGTGTATTTGCATCAATGTACTGGTGCATTATTGGTGATACAATATACCAAGCAGACCCATGTCTTTCAAAATGAATTTTATAAATATTCATTTATTTTCCCATACCCTCTTTTTGCAGGAGATTCCCAAATTACTACTATTCTCTGTCTTACAATATCCCAGGAGGAGGCGTGGTCCAGATTTTGATGATTGACACAGTGCTGCTGTGTGGGAACACAGGTGACGATTCTCTCCACGATCAGCCACACGGACCTGTGGACCTGGATAAAGCTGATGACCAGCTGGCCTGGATCACTCAGAGCATGAAAAACAGCAGGTACTCCAGATCTATATTGCTCCAGCTCATCATAATATTTTAGTCAATGTGATTTTCTATGAGAAATTTTATTGGGATGACTTTCTGTGATATCATTAGGTTTGAATTGTTTGATTCAGTGCAGACTACTTGTTTGTTGCGGGACATTTCCCCGTGTACTCCATTGCTGAGCATGGCCCCACCAAGTGCCTGATTGACAAAGTGCTGCCCCTCCTCCAAAAGTATAACGCAGTCTACTTAAGTGGACATGACCACAATCTACAGGTAACAAATACAACTGTACACAATTAACAGGTATCTGAATATAACAATACAGATGTGATAAACAGGTACTTACTTGATTACATTAAAACATAAACAATTTACGGGAACTAGAGTACAATTAAACCCCAACATCGTAAAATCACCCTGACAGAGAAAACACTTTAAAATGAGATATCCAAGGATTCCAAGGATTCAAGATATCCAAGGATTCAAGATATCGGCTTCAAAAAAGTGGTCATGCAAAACCTGAAATCTCTTGAAAATAACTATGATTTACTGGGATAATGAAGTTTGAATATATACAACTGTTCATCTCATTTGTTATTGTTTATACATATATCAACAATACAATAAATTTACCTTGACTGATCATTATAATTATCTATGTCGTTGTGGATTTATCTACCATATATAACCTATATTAATATGCATTTGATAAAGCTAAGATCCAGAATAGAATACATGTACTTGTATATGTAGAACATGTACATGCACCCAGTGTCATAGTTTTTTCCCCATTTCTCTTTTGTCAATACCAGGTAATTCAGTCCTAAAGTCTGATAAGGCAATTCTTTACTCTACTCCTAATGTAGTACAGTATTTGACTCTAGAGTCAGACAACTATAGGGAGTACTCCTACATGTAGTACAGTATTTGTCTCTAGAGTCAGACAACTATAGTGAGTACTCCTGCATGTAGTATGGTATTTGACTATAGAGTCAGACAACTATAGGGAGTACTCCTACATGTAGTACGGTATTTGACTAGAGTCAGACAACTATAGGGAGTACTCCTACATTTAGTACGGTATTTGACTAGAGTCAGACAACTATAGGGAGTACTCCTACATGTAGTATGGTATTTGACTATAGAGTCAGACAACTATAGGGAGTACTCCTACATGTAGTACGGTATTTGACTAGAGTCAGACAACTATAGGGAGTACTCCTTCATGTAGTACGGTATTTGACTATAGAGTCAGACAATTATAGGCTGTACTCCTAGAATTTGTTGATTATGTCTAAATTCTAATGATTTTAGCATCTACAAATCACCAAACCAGGCCTTAACATGAACTTCTTTGTGATTGGAGCAGCTAACTTTGCTGACAATAGCAATGCTCACGCCAAAGATGTTCCATCAGGCTCTTCAAAGTTTTTCTGGGCAAAAGAATTGGACTTTGGAGGATTCGCTTACATGGAAATCATGAAACAGAACACCACTTTTACCTTTATTAATGGCAAGGGGAAAACTTTGTACCAGAAGATGTTGTTTCCACGCAGAACCCCACATCACAGCTAAACGGGAAATCAAAGTCGTATGATGTACTCAGTCAAAGTGGGCTCAATATTAATGTTCATTCCAATCTGTATTTGTTCCATATCAACATTCCAATCTGTATTTGTTCCACAATCAACATTCCAAGCTGTATTTGTGCCAAAAATAATTTTTATCATGTTTTTATATGTTTGTAATATGCAGTGCTCAATGGTTGCCGTTGATAACGATTGTTATCATTTTGATTAAGGAAATATTAAGTGCGATTCATGACATGTTTTTATCAGCATTGTGTATTCAGGAGCTAGCTTTGATAAATGTAGATAAAGATGCAATTATTCATCAGATAAGGGTACAAAAAGTCCCATATGTTAAACTCTATTTGTTTATAAATTACAGCTGTGGCAAGAGATGTCTTCCTTGTCTTGTATTTGAACAAAATTCATCCTGGAGATTTTATGATGTCCATCAGCTTTGTGTATATCTATCATTTAAACTTGAAAACCCTGTGATTTTTTTCCTTGTATTACCAGTATCTATGCACTTCTACAATTATATCAACCCAGCACAAACTTAATGAAACACCCAACAAGCTCCTAATTTTACTTTATATAAAGCACTTTGGTAAACATAACCAATAGCAAATGCACCCTGCACCGAGTCATCGCCGGCTATTCTGTGATATTATCTTACAATTCTTATGATTATACTTCTTAAGGTTGTAGTTTTAGCAAATAAGTACTTCACTGCTTATTTATGACAAACCATCTTGATATTAATGTACTGTTGACATCACTAGTGATACAATGTACAATGCCAAATATTCCTTACTGTTCATCGCAGTATTCATTTATTTACATTTTATTAAATATTGTAAATATGGTCAAGATTTATGCACATTTTTTAAGCTTCATCTATACAATGTATTTTTAAATATATAACATGCATCTGATGATTTGAGATGATTGAATAATTTTGTATTAAAAATAAATCAATTCTATTTTCATATATTGAAACAGAGAATAAATACATTAAATCAAGAAAGCAGATGTTTCATTATTGATCTTTGCAAAACTAGACATCTTTTTGTACAAAATCAGTTGATGTGTTAACACAATGCAAAATGTATTTCATTCTCCAAGTAAAGAAGAATTAAAAGAAAACATGTCTAGGTCAACCCGACTGCCGGTATATCTCAGACTGATCCCTACTAACCAGTGTCAATTGTTAAACTGAGCATCTACATTGAGACCACTCAAAAGTACAGGAGAAAGAAGACCATTTTGTCTGCCATTGTGCTTTTCTGGTCTGAAGTTTGTTATTTACTGTGAAGCATTCTTGCATGCATATGATCATGAAGAATGGTTCCCAAGTTTATTTCCTTATATTACCGGTACATACTTGAACAGTATACCGGTAATTGGACTTTTAAATGACTATATATAATAGGTTGATAATTCATAAGAAAGTAAATATTTTATAGTTTTAAACATTATATTTCTTAAAATAATTCTAGAATAAAAATTGCATCTCCTTAAAAATGCCCTGCTTTACCAGAACCTGAATTGTTTAATAAAGAAGACCAAGTTCCTGTTTGTGAATATTTATTTCTATAAATAAATAAAGCATTTCTGTCTCCTATACTAAGATCACTTCAAAGTCCTTAACCACCAATGAATTGACGTTCGACATGGAAACATGCAAGAATTCGGAAACAAACAGATCAACATACAATGCGATTCAGATTTCTGTCAGCAGAATCTTGGTTTATATACATATTTCAAAATACCATAAAAAATGCATTTAACTTATAAATACATTGAACTTGCAAGATTTATACACGTATCATAATAAATATACATGTATTTTACAAAATAAGAAAAAAGAAATTGTGCAATTTTAATGCTAGAGGACTAAACAAATGAAAATAATTTAGGAAACTTTGGATTTTAACATAGTATTTTCCTTTTGATCTGGTTATGGCACACATAAGTAAGAGACAAGTCCCACCATTGTGGAACATCAAAAAGACATAACATCTCAGCACTTCTGTATAAATTCCAACAAATGATTAACATAAAACAGTTAATTAACATAAAGCTCCACACAACAAGGTTTGATCAGGGAATGAGAAAGGAGGCAGATTCTGTTTAAAGGGAAGTAACTATGAGTGGCGGTGATCAATAAATATACAGGTCATTGTAAGATCTACAGTAGCTTTGGTCTGCTGCTTTGTATTAATACTCTGTTCTATACTAGTGTTAGGTTATATAATACTGGACGGAGTCACATTCAAAATGGACACAATGTGACGCTCTATACAGTACAAAAAATCTCTGTCATTTCGCCCCCTGAAAATAGAAAGCACATGTTAAATCAATTGGCGGGTAATGTGTTCACGTAGTTATTTTACTGATCTGCTGGACTGATTTTTTTCAGACTGAATACAACTTACTCTGACATGAATTGGATCTCCGAATTCCCTGCTCCAATTACTGATCATAGCGTCTGTATTGGGCGTCATAACCCCGACTGTTAAAAAGACAAGAGATTGTTTATGTCTAATATGAACAGACAATTTCTCGATAAAAAGATACACATACAGTGTTAACTAGTATATCAGAAGCATTAACTGGTGCATCCTATGGACTTACTCCGCTCCGGACCTGGAGTACTCCGGATCATCAAATCTCCTGTAGGAGGCCTCCTCCTTCCTTTTCCTGTCCAGCATCTCTTCATAGGTTGGAGTATGGATCGACTTGTCACTGGTCGGCCTGTACAGAGTCAAGGAAAAGGTCAAATAAGATGTTTTGCCTTATATGTAGTTCATAATAGAAACTGCAAGTCTTCAAATGCATAATTATATACAGCAATAATTGCCATAGATTTGACAGAGATTAAACTTCCAAATATTGAGGACTGGACCCATGTAAAAGTAGTGCAATGATAAGAAAAAATACCAGTACACTGATAGAACTAATATGCATACACTTTAAAATTAACATATACAGCATTGAGTCATTTTGACAATTTTAAAAAGTTTCTGACCTTGATCTTGATCCAGCGGCTTCCTTCTGCCAATTATCCTAAAATACACCACACATAGTTCTACATATCTGCATGTTAAAATCATTCATACGTCACAGTCATAAATCTAAGCACATGTTTCTCTTAGCAAATTTTATATCTTTCATTTTTTTTCTCAATTTAAAAAGTTCATTAATGGTTACAGATAATAGCATGAGTCAATTTTATCCAAGATGATTTAACTGCTAGTAATTGGCTAAAAACTGCCTTTTCTTACATTTTCAAACTTTACAACATATTTAAACTCCATGAAAAAATTTGATTATTACCAAAGATTTTGCTTAAAGCTTACTACCAAGACATTGGGTACTATTCAAAACAATTATCATATCAACTATTGAAATTGTGAAAAATTTCAAACTTTAAAATATGGAAGTAAATTCTATATATTAAAGAAGTGTAAAATGTCAACTCCGTCTTGTTATCTTAATTTGACAATTTAATGATACAATATTTTACACACTATTACTCACTTTGTATAAATATAGAAGAAATTCAGAGACAAATGTACATGCAAGCCTAAATTGTTGCTCAAAGAGGATTTAAGGGTTGCAACCTATACACAACCAACTGACGCCGATTAATTTTTTTGTCATTGCCTGCAACCGTTATACCCAGTTGAACCAACCACAAAGGATATATTTCTTTGTTTAGGTATCTGAACAGTCTGGATTTTGAGCTACAACACTTTACCGGCGGTTGCTCTAACTTAGTAAAGGACCTACTTCCATGAGTTTGGGGTCCACCCACTTGGGTCGTTCCAGGGGGCGATGCTGAGGATGTGAGATGTATTTCTGTAAGAAGCAGACAAACAGCACATGCAAACGATTAAACAAGCTTCCCATTCCAAATACCAATCATTAATATTGTACCCCCACGCACCATGTGACACAGGTCGTGATGTTTTATGTTAATCAGTACATGTGAGTGGTACTGTATCAGTACATGTACGGTAAGTGGCAGATCCTCTAAAATAAGCACTGCGGTTATCAAAGATTTTCATTATAAGAGAAATCTAACAAATAGAACTAATGAGAACTAGTATGCTATGAACCGTTTCTAATTCCATTTTGTGTATAATGGTTCTACCACCGTACCACACGGATCTATCCCAGCTTCTCTTTCCTTTCCAACAAGCATCAAACAAACAAGTCAGAATGTATTTTGGGAGAGGCTATGAAAAATGCTTTGAAATTTGATAAACTTACATGGAAAGTGGAAAGTTTAATGCTTTTTATCAGGTAAATGAAATATGGGTTAACAATACATTATACTTCAAAAGAGACAATTAACTTAGCCTTGTCAATATTTCAAAATTAACGAGGTAATGATAATTTTTAGAAAAATGTTTTGTAAATACATTTGATGTCAATACATTTGAGATGTTTTTCTGAATGTTGCTGGAAAAAGTCTGAGAAGTTGCGATAACGTTCCTATAAATAGAATACATAACACACAACATGTGCCGTCACCTTGGTTTGTGGGGATACATTTATATTAAATGCTTTACTAAGAATTGTTTCAATCTCTACTTCATTAGTTAATTAGAATTGCTGGTATATCTCCCTATAACCACAGTTAATTAGGATTGCTGGTATATATACCTATAACCACAGTTAATTAGGATTGCTGGTACAACTCCCTATAACCACAGTTAAATAGGATTGCTGGTATACCGGTATATACCTTATACCACAGTTAACCGCATATACCCTTAGCCCTGTATCTTAAACAGGATACAGTAAATTGTCTGTCTGTTAGTCTATTATTCCTCTAAATTAGTCAGCTATATCTACTTCTTTGTTAAGATTTAGTTGCATTGGGTTGCGCACTTCATTTTGGTTCAATATCTTGTCTATCGATAAAGCCAGAGTGCCCAGTAAGTTATGGGGTCTGTATAATTGTGATTTATCAAACTTATCATCAAATGATCAGTATAAAATGTAAGTACTTAGTCTCAGGAACCTGCATTATACTTATATATACTGGCTGTACATGAGACTGAGATGTCTCAATTTATGTACTCACGTCCTTGAGATATTTATTATATTCCTCGTGCCGCTCCTTGGCGAGTTTCTCCCTCATCTCTTCGACTGGTCGCCCAAGGTGAGACATGAAGCCGATCCGATTGTCAGGTCGAAAGTTCTCTTGTTTCCTAAACCGATCGGCCTCCTGCTTCTACAATAAACACAATAAGGTTCAGACTAGTGCATATCATTATGATAAAATGTGATCAAAAAATGAAATTTGATGATTTGTTATATTTATAAGATTAGGGTTGAAAGCGTTTAATTTGTTTGACAAGCACATGCATGGAGTTTACATTGCATGGCTACTAAGTTAGATAAACCATGCTTTTTAAAATAAGTATTTTTGGGGGTTAATGTTTTCAAGAAAATTGTTCTCTTTTTTGTCAATCTGAACAAGAACAAAAACTATAAATAGATTCATCAAAATAAATATTTTGTTATTGATAAATATGTGTACAATGTAAAATAAACAATTCTGACATCTCAGTTGGAACAGATCAATATGTTTTGCATGTATTATCTGAGGAAAAAAAGGTGTACTATTAGGTACATAATATTTTTTTATTCTAAATATACAATGCCTTTATTATAAGAATCTTGAAAATATACAATAGGTATTATACCTACATAATACATGTATACAGTACATATATAAAACTAAATATTTAGATATATATACACTAGTATAACAATACATAAAGATACAAAACAGAGAAGCAAACATTTATTACGTAAGCATGAGGTATGATTGGGTGTAAGGGAGGTTCCCGCCACCAGCCAGCCAATCGTAAGCAGTGTCTTTTGTTACCTCTAGGAAATCCTTCAAATCTTTCGATCTCTCCTCACGCATTCGAATCTTGACATCCTTATTATAAACAGGATCAAACAGGACGGCCCCTTGCTGTCCAAACTCTTTGAGTCGCTCTTTAGGGGGAGTTTTCTGGGTAAAATGGTCATAGGTCAAAACTATAGCTCAAGGGGATTAACAGCTTTGACTTCTTTAACAAATCAAAAACCACAATGTATGTGGCTGAGATTCCTTTTACATGTATAATTTTTCTAAATAATCAAAATAAAGAATTCTGAAGAACTTATACATTCTTAAGTGTAACAAGAAGTATGAAAAGACGAAAATTTTAAAAAATGTTGACAAGAATTTTTTTTAAAAAGACTGAACCATGGATATTTCGAGCAAATAGCTAAGAAGACGCAAGACAGAAACAAATCTAGCAAAAATGGGCCAAAACAGTAATAGCAAATTCAAAAAATAATAGAAAAATCTGTGCAAAGGCATGCACACATTGAAAATGCAAGAGTTTTGAGAAATAATGAAGAATGCAAAGAAATGAGGGCGCAAATCCCCAAATAACCATGCTTGTCTGACCAGAATGTGTGCTATATAGGCTATAGGAAGAATATCATTGAAGTAATTTTAAAAACAGTGTCATGCTTGATGCATAAGATTAAATTTTACCATATTTCATGAGTTGTTTGAACCTGGTCTGAAAAGCAATTACACGTAATGAGATTAAACGAACCATGTGTATTGCATAGCCTCAGTTTGAGTAAGTTTGATCAGTTGCAATGGTAGCAGCAGATTTAAGAGTTTTGATTGGAGGAGAGTACCTGGCTTTGATATTCTTTAAACTCCTTTTGGAGCTGAGCATCAAGCCTCTTGCGTCGGCCTTTGTACTCGCCGGACTGTGGAATGGTATGGACCGGCTCATCCTCCCGCCATATTTCCTTTGACCTTTGAACCACAGGATGCTGCACAAAGACAAGGTTATAATCTGTCCATGTCCTTATTCACCATAGCTAACACAAGCTCAACCTTTTTAAAAACTCATTTTAATGAGCAGACAATGTTGATTAAATGTCGTCATGCATCTTCACTGCAAAACAAGCAAGCATTGGGTTAAAGAACTTGCATACACTGTTAGATTGATTTGCTGCTCCTGAGCAAATTTCCACAAAACCCTCCAAGAATTACAGCATGTACAACTCCAAGAACTCAACATGCATCTGTGTTAAGCCAGAAAAACACACACATCATTAAGCCAGGATCCTGCACACATCAGAATCCTCTTTAGTTAGAGAAGTTAACAGCGTTGTACTTGCAAATATTAGTGTCAGCCGCGACTTTGTACCAGTACATATTAGTGTCAGCCCTGATTTTGTACTCATTAGTGTCAGGCCCGACTCAGACATTAGACCATGCTGCATTACCCCCAAGTAATAGTCCCGACATTCATCTCGCCATTGCTGCTGTAGGTGCTTTTGTTTCTCCTTGTATTCCCCCGCCGGAAGAATCGTTGGATTGTCAATCTCCTTCTGATTATAACTGGCCAGGACCCTTTCTCTTTCTTGCAAGTCCTTCTTCACAATTTCGTACTTCTGTTTTTCAGTAGTAAAGTTGTGGGTTTTATTTTATGAACAGATATCAAATTCATTTCAAAATTTAACTGAATTCATAGAATTCATTATACGGCAGAACCAGTCATGTGACCAACCTTGGCAGCAAAATCTCGGAAGTTTTTCCTCCATTCCTCTTGCAGCTGTTTTTGCTTTTCAACGTACTCTCCCTGAGGAAAGATTCGGACTTTGTCCATATCTATTCCATCAGATTCTATTTTAGCAATAGCTTCCTCTCTTTTCCTATGGATGTTCTTCAGATCTTGGGGCTATGAATAATAGGCTTCAGTTTGTGAGATAGTTACGGAAAACAGACACCCCTGCATCACTTTACATACCTGGTTTTATTTCTAAGCATGTATAAAAAAGTTATCACCTTATTTTGCAAAGTAAACCCAAACATATGTTCATGTATATTGTTTTGATGTATTTAAATGAATCAATTCTGGTCTGGCATGGAAAACAAACGATTATCTACAATTCTAGAATTATAACAATATGATAACATGAACTAAGCTTTTACATGTATTCTAAACAGAAAACTGAGACTAGTATTAGACTGTACATGACTATGCATTATCTTTTGTGATCAGTGAAAGAAAATTGATATTGTGAACCAATACTGTGAAAAGTCGAAGGTCATGGTTAGGGTTTAAAGGTTAAGGTTAGACCTGTAGAGATTAATGGTGGGTTACGACAATGATACCTTGATGTAATCATTATAATCCTTGCGCCGCTCTCGGTTAAATTTCTCGTTGGCACTGCTGGGGTAATCGACTCGGTCACCAGCAATGAGTGAGCCCACTGGAGCGTTCCGCTGAGATTGTCGACCGGCTGGCTCCTGTCAGGGAGAGAGACCCAGTAACAAGTTACATACATAATCACACAATGACAACCACTAACTCTACTTCCTACATGACAGCAGCACCTGTCAATCTGCTACAAGAAACAAAGACAACCTCTACAACCAGCAACAGTCTGTGTCTTCTAGTCAAATTTCCCTGGGATCAAAAATGAAGGATTTGAACAAAAGACTTTTCTGACCAACATGTTTACATGATTATGACCAGCGAGTGTTCATAAAGGGATTTGAACCAATGACTATGACATGAGAGTGTCCACAGATGAATTTGAACTAAGTGACTTATCCATCCAAAACTAAAACCCCCCCCACATTGTTTTCCACGTGGAAATAATCTATCACATATCACGATATACCTTATGTACCATCTGAAAAATTCAGTTATATAGTAGATAACATGTTTTTTTTTTTAAAAACACCCTCTTAATAATTGTATATGGAAGTATATGTATCTCTTGAAATAAGTGAACAAAGAAAACCAATGATGCTTCACTTGTTTGTTTGCATGAGATAATATCAAATGATTGTATCATCAGCACACAAATGATGACCTAAATTATAAGTCGAAATAATTCTAGGGTGTCTCGCTGAAAATCATTAAAGAGTAGCTGGTTGAAAATTTCCAGTCATGCCTCTCAGTTGTCCGCTCAATATCTCATAAACCAGAAATTCATCAAGTAGTTGGCCTTTTCTTCTGTCATCACTTTTACAATTTAGCCATTGATCTCCTTTCTCCATATTTCAACACTTGAGCCTTGGAATAAAGATCTCAATCTCCAAAGCAAACCGCAAACCGCACATTAAAGAAATCCAAACCACAATCACAACCACAAACAAACAAACAAACAGAACTTTACCTTCCCTATTTTCGGCCCTTTTTCTAAATTCTTTGTTTCTGGATTTCTGTACTGTATATCAGAAAACAGAGTGTAATTATCCCTGCCGTATTTCTACAAGGTCATTTAACATGGCTGTGAAGGTTAGGGTCAAGGTCACCTCACCTGTTCCTGAGTCTCTGTCATCACTCCATAGTATTTCAGTTTCCCACTGTTAGTCCTAACTTGGTCACTAGAAATGGCCTGAGGGGCAATCTACCATAGAAATCATGTTTCCAGTACCAAGCATATACCGATCAAACACGGAATCATTGAAACACACAAACCAAACTAAATCATGTCATCCAAACTGTCATCATAAACAAATCCACACAAGCTATTACACCAACACAGCATAACTTCTATTCACCAAATATACCAGAATACTTATCCTTAAACCAAGGAAAAAAGCTGTCCACAGGTGCAGTTCATGACCAAATTACTGAAGGAGAACCCAGACCTAGTGTCTAGTTACTACAGTGTCCTAAACAACAACTGTGCATTCTACTACGTGAGCAATCATAAAATTATTAATAAGCTATCAGTTTTGAAAATCTGAATTCATGAACTTCTTTTTCTCTTTTTTTATGGCAAGTGCTATGCAATTTTGTTTTCATGTATAGACACCATTAACAAAAGAATACCAGTATGTTAAGGATATATCATTCCCTAAAATATGCAAGTAAATATCTGGTGCAACACTCCTCCATGTGAAAGTGCACAGCAATACATCAAAAATCAATAACAATAAAGAAACTGAGAAAACAAAACAGGAAAAAAGGGGGAAAACATCAGAATTTGTACTTTGGATCGAAAAATAATCCAAAGAGAAAAACAACTTTCAAACCAAAAGTCACTGCACAAAAAAATTAAAATAGGAAATTCCTGAATACCTGAACCAGAAAGACAGACAAAGGTGACCTATTTGTCTCCCAGGGCTGACCTACTACCCAGCAGAGTGTACCAACATAAATATACTCCAATATATATACAGGATATACTGATATGTTGCCCCCAAAAAATCATGATGCTTGTGCAAACATCATGAATGGGAATATTTTGCAACAAGTGCGTTTACGTTTCTTGTTTTTGTTTATATAGCGGTCTGTTTTGCGCCAAAATTATTAATGAAATTTCCATTAACCAGTTTACTACTGTAAAATGAAGTTGTTACAAATTCAGATCTGTTACAGTAAGGGCAGCTAATGTCTAGGAGGTAATCGGTGAGGAGGAAGGAATGAGCTACCGAGTATTATTAAGATGTCATTAATATTGACAAGTCATTTATACTGAGACTTTAAAGCTGACATGAATTCTTAAAAGCATTTAGTCACCACATTAGTTTCGATCGCTCCTCAACTGTCACGAGGGTATATGTACCGCCCGAGAAAGTTACGGTCGGTTGCTTTCCGATCGAGGCATTTGGGATGCACGGACTTCTAAATGATAGAACTACACAATATAATAATGTGCTTGTAAAAACGAATAAATGAAACTATACAATCAATAAACTATTAAAGCTGGTTTATTCTTAGATAGAAATTCCAATGTATATATCCGCAATATCTTGCACAAACGTTTGCTGTGCTGTCTTACTTCGAATGCACATCGAACACGTGTGTCGTTCATACAGAGTGCATGACATCTGCATCTTATTGTAGACCCCGGAAGCACTACATCTAACACAGTAGATAAGTGATAGTAAATCCAAGAATGTATAAACAACATAACATTGCTATTATCAGTTTCTGAAGAAACACTCCGTTTTCTAAAGCACAAGCTGTCACTGCATGATCTGCTACAGTGTGTGGTTTGCGCATGTGCGATATTGTGACAGTACGACACAGGAGAACATTCTACAATGATCGAGGATTTTTGAAATACGTGTTTCTGGATTTCAGTCTGTTTTGTTTCGTCTTTCACTGGATATTCCTTACCAGTGCAGTGGTTGTCATACTATCTGTATTCAAGGTGCATTTATTCAAAGCTTTCCGTCCAGTGTAACATGTTCGGGTGAATGAAATACCTGAATGTGGTGAAGCATGAATAGTGATCTTGGCCTTATATGGGGGGGTGTGTTGCAATGAGCAGAACAATAGAAATCGACAACTAATATGGCGGTAGTTAGAGATAAAAGGGAAATAATGCTCATTTATGAATTCATGTCAGCTTTAATAAAACTTGCTCTATGGTAGTACTGTGAAACAGTTTAATTAATTTAACAATGCATCAGATGGAATCCACCTGTTCACTAAAACTAGGGGATGGGACAAATGGTGAACATGTACTTAAAATCATCATGATTTTTTTCACATCGTGGTTACTTACATTTTATGAATTCACAGGAAGAAAAAAATTGTGTTATCAAATGCTACACTCTAAAAATCTTGATTTACTCTATAAATACAAAAAAGGGTAAGAAACTGGATACAGGATGACTCTAGATTGGAAGCACCGTTATACGAGACCACTCTGTAAGGTAAGTAGGGGACACACCTGGGAGGAATACCTGAATGTGCGAACCAAAATTTAACCGTGCCTGATTGTCACGCCGACTCGAGTATTGCTCCAACTCCGAGGGGTATTTACCCCTGTTTGTCAGGAGAGCTGCTGGGTCTTGATACTATTCAATGGAAGCAAAAGAGTTTTTGATGGTGGATAATATGAATGCTTCATTTGTTTCACCCACTCTCAAAAGCACCGTCACTTTCAAAACATATTGCAATTAACTACAAATTGTTTCAAACATGAATTTTGAATCTGTGCAAATTTCTTTTAAAATTAAATAAAAATACACATGAAACTTTGCAAAGTGCTTCTTTCATGCATTTCTCTACAAAATTTTCTCAAAGGTAAGCAAATCAATCAATTCTAAGGCAACGCAAGCAGAATCAAATTCACAGAAGATGGTATCCCCACCCCCCAATAAAACTACAAGCGAGGGTATGGGAGGGGATGGGGATGGGGGGGGGGGGGTATATTCCTCAGGGTGGCCTTGTACTGACCTGGTCCTGGAACTCACTCTTCAGCCCCAGCTCTGGGCGACGATTCGTCTCCGGGGGCTGGTGCTGATTGAAACCTTTCTGCAAGATCAGAAAAATGTTGATGTTTAAAACTATATTCTTTACATATTAAAATTAAATACAGACAATGAGCTGAGTCAATTTCATACCATACATTTTTTTTTCAACAGGAGGTTTATTATAAGACATATTTTTTCAGGTGACACAAGTCATTACTACATGCATAATTTATTTAATTTTATTAAACTATTCCCTATGAAAATCAAACAAGGTATAAACAAATAACAAGAGTAGAGTTGTGTAGAGTTGTACAGTGTATCACACATAAATCCAAGCCCTATATAGTGTCCTGTATATAACCCTCTCCCATACATCCGTTTCCATGGATTTGTGCAATAGTAAAACAGGTTAAATTTCATACATGGTATACATAGCATATAATCCAGAACATGTATATTGAAGGTTAGTTATCTATGGTTCTGTTAAATAAAATCATTGGGTAAATATGCTATATAATTCCAGGTAAGCTCTCTTGTTCCTTCTAAAATGTCAGACTTTTGCCAACTTTATAGGTTCTGAATATGCTTGTACATAACCTCTCGTGAAAATTCAAAAAATGCATGCATAAATTTTTAAAAAATTTCTGCCAATTTTTCCCACTTTCTGATTGCCTTACCAGGAATTATAAAGTACACAGTTAGATTATAATTAGTAACAATGATTAAATAGTTCAAAGACAGATACACTGAGCAATCTGCATTTCAATTAAAGTACAGTCAAACCTATTTATCTCAAACCCAATGAGTCTAATACAGGGTCATCCAATGGTTTGGAATATAGAGATCAAATTCCATATAGAAACTGAGGTTTGGACTTCCAACTCACTTTGACATATCCATGGTATTTGAGATATCCATGTTTGAGATATTGAGGTTCAACTGTACTTGTGTAATCATAGATGAACATCACAGAATGCTTGATTACTCAGTGTCAGGTTAATGTCAAGTATCTATGTGTTTGTTAGTAAAAAAAAAAAAAGTGCTGAAAGAAAATCACACAGCTCCAGAAACCAAACAAAATACCATCCTCTTAAAAATGCACAAAATCTATCCTAGTTCGAAATGATAAAAAGATTTTTACTCTTTATTATAAACATGATTGATATTTACCTGTACTGAACAACAAAAAACTTGTATATTAAAGAAAAAAATCCAAATGTACTGAATACATGTATTTATCAATAGTACCTAGATAGGTACATAAATTACATACATGTACATGTGTATAATCTTTATCATCCAAATCACTTCAAAACAATCACTCCAGATAAATACGTCAAGCTTAATTAGCACACACACTACCAAGCATTAGAAAGCCGCAGTTTGTAACTTGTCTCTAATAACTTGTCAGATCTTCTATCATATGGGACTTCCGTTACTTCGTAATTGTAAAAAAATAAGTTTTATCATATAAAGTGGTCTAGCTGTCATCTGATTTGCATTAATGATGAATGCAAATTTTCAGGAAAATATGTGAAAGAAAACTCTACTATGAGATAATGTTGTGCACAGGGAAAATATGTGGAAGAACTATTACAAGGGTTAATAAATGTTTTTAATTGCAAATATATATTAATCATAGAGTTTCTCTGAGTACAAGTAGATATTAAATTGACAGTGCCCATTTAAAATTTGTGCAAAGTGCCACAAATGAAAACCAGAAAAGATTAAAGTAGCCAACCAAAAAAATAAAACCACAAAAAAGATGTCTGGTAACCGTGGCATCACACGAAAAGCCCTAATACCTTTGCCAGTAAATCGTTGTATTCCTGATTTCGCTGTTTTTCCTGCATTTTACGCATGCTATCATATTGCCGCTGACTGAGGGGCAAGCCCTGAAGGAAATCTGGTGTTGGGGCTCGATTACGCTGCTGATCATGCTGTAACATTATATATAAATATCTACAGTCATAACTAATCAATCCCAGAATCCTTTGGTCTGAAGGTCAAAGATCATTTCTGTCATGTCCCCACTCTGCATATGACAAGCTATAAATGTAAACTACAGTTAGTGCCAAGTGACTAGGAAGCTAGATTGGGTGATTAACATAATATATTCTGATGCTACCTTTAAAATATCAAAACCTCCACCAGTCAAGTACAGTGTACCAGATCTATAACACTGCTGTGATGGACCTTCTTAGTAGAACTACGTGTAACACTCAACAAATCCTCATAGTGATTGGTCAAGTGACCCGTTTATCAAACATCAAGATGAAAATTGTAAAATCATAGCACAAACAAAATTGTTGATCAATACATCAATTGTCACAATAAATTGGATGGTACCATATAATGCAAAGGGTATAACGCATGACACCACATGTTGTGATTTCATGATATGAAATAACATACACAATGACCACCATGTGATATACATGTACATGTACTATTATCAAAATTACCATGGTGGGTAACACTACATTGACTCATAATGAAGACACCAAATATACTGATCTAAATTAATGACCAGTAAGTCCATGGTGGGTGATATTGCATTTGCTCATTGTGATGGCTCCTCATATACTATAATCAAAATGTATGGAATAACAGACTTTGATCATAATGTATGGTACCACGTACACTAACCTGATTTATACAACCAAATACACTGATTATCATTGATGCCACCACATTCATAGATCAACATATGTGACTTTAATATGTGGCAACATTTACCATATACATTATAACGTATATATCCATTTATTTTTGTGATAATCCAATTTTCGCTTATTTTGCAATCACTTTCATATCACAGAAAATGCATTATGTCTGGTAGTACATGTATATGGTACTGTAAATTCCTAATTAAAAGCGAGGAATTAATATCCGCGTAAAATCGCGAGAAGCATATCTCGCGGATTTTAAAATCTCGCTTTTATTTTTTGAAAGCATGTAAACTATTAGAAATCATGATAGAAATTCGGCATTCGCGATTTCATATTCTCGCGATTTGATGAAAAACAGTTGACTCGCAGAAATAAGTAATCGTGTAAAATAAGGAATCTATTAGAAATCTATTAGAAACTTTTTTAAATCTTTAAAAATGACTTGCACAAATGAAAAATGCTATAAATTTACCCATTTGCACTAATTTTGTGACATCCAAAATAAAAATATACGGTATGTGGCACCACATTGTGACAAAATCAGTGAGACCATATCCTATAACTTTTTCACTTGGCACCCCATCCAGTAACTGCGTAGTGTATAGCACAACACACATTGACTTAACAAGCAACAGCTAGTGATCATAAAAATTGATGGGACCACTTCCAGTGACTTTAAGGCTTGGCACCACATCCAATAGCTGATGGCACCACCCATAATAACTTCAATCTGACTACCTTCAGTAGAACATTGTAGTCCCAGTTTCTCTGTTTTTCTTGTTTTTTGCGAAACTCATTGTACTTGAGTTCACTTTCTACCATGGGTAAGCTCGTCCCATAGCCAATATGTGGGGCACTGGTTTGATTTGATGGATCACCCTTCAGAAACATAATAATGACTCACAACAAAACTCTAACATAATTCTAATGTAAGCAAGAGTCACATTTTACACCATGCCAAACTGTGTGATGACTGAATTATGACTTATGAAATCTTGGTAAAACCCTCAAGTCTCTGTATCTAATCATGTAGTTTTGGATTTCCACCTGTCCAGCATGTGATTCCCTAAGTCAAAACCCTAAAGAAACTCTTGAGTAATATCACACTTCTAGAGCAAGAGGAAACACAATTTATACCTGCTTTTTCAACAACTGGTTGTACTCCATATTTCTCTGCTTTTCCATCCATTTTTGTTTGGGAATATAATGTTGTTGACCTATCGGTAGCCCGTAAGCCTCGGAGGGTGTGGCAGGCTGCTATATATAGAAACGAGTTAACGTCCACACAGCAGTTAATGGCCCTACCCTCAAACCACACATAGCTCTATACATGCTGAGCTAATCACTACAGACCAAATAATGCAAGCAGCATACACTCACGCTTTAATATATGCTGCATGCTGAAGAAAGATACTTCACATCTATCTGCATGCTACACAGCATAGAAAGCAATGCCATCAATTTGTCAGCAATTTTTTAATCACATGCATCACATTTTGTAATTATTTTGTAAGTAAAATCCTCCGTCTTGGACTCATTATTTATCACACGTAGTAAGATTAATTTTTAGTTTGCTCACTATATTGATAACCATGCCAGACTCGAGTCGCACCAAGATTTACGTAACTCACCTCAGTCCCTCTGCTGTACATACAGGGCAGGACTCCAGGACTATTAGGGTTTTAGGTTAATGGTTAGTCACTTGGGACTTACATTTTTGAGGTAATTCTGATACTCTCTATGCTGAAGATCATTGAGGGCCTGTCGTCTACGGTCATACTGCTCTGAGTCATAGTAGTCTCCCTTGACGATCGGTGCCGGGGCCTGGCGTCTCTTCTCTGCCAACTTCTGCTTCTTTTCATCCTCTAGATGTTGTTTCTATAGTATCCAATTTGAAAATCAAGTTAGACATTGGTCAATAAATGTAAATATTGGACTGTCTCTACTAAACATATCTACTGGAAATACTGTAAATTCCTAATCAAAAGTGAAGAAATGATATTGGGAGAATCACTCATTGGATTTTAAATTCTTGCTTGTTTATTTTTTATACCAATCATAAACTTTAAGAAATTACAACAAAAATTTGGCTCTTTCGATTTAATATTCTTGCAATTTGATACAAATTTGCAGATTCATAGAAGTACTTGTGTAAAATAAGGAATCTACGGTCATTCAAGAATTCTAAGTACAGGTGAATCTCGATAACTCAAACTTCAGGGGACCATGATTAAACTTTGAGAGATCAAAAGTTTGAGGATTGAAAGTTTAACAAATCCGGAAATTTTTGTTCCGGTCATTTTGGTTCTAAAATTACAGTCGCCAGAAGATTATATTTATAACATAGAAGGATAGTCTAACATGGTTTCATTCGTATTTTCTGCTACATTACTTCAATTTAAACAAGAGATGTTTGTGAAACACTTATGCCCCCCTCCCTTGGAAACATCTGCGAATAAAATGAACGGAAACTGCAAATAATTGAAATTTTTCTACGTCAAAGAGGCTTAACTCTGTCAAAAATGGCTCGATCATACCCAAAATCAATCTTGACCTAGATATTATGATGATTAATCTGTATACCTAATTTCATTTCAATATGTGAAACCTCTGCGAAGAAAATGAATGTAAACTGCAAATAATTGGAAATTTTCTAAGTCCAAGGGGCATAACTCTGTTGAAAATGGCTCAATCGTACCCAAAATCGAACTTGATGTAGATATTATTATGATGAATCTGTTAACCAAATTTCATTTCAATATGTGCAACCTCTGCGAAGAAAATGAACAGAAACTGTTGGTGGACCAACAGACCAACAGATGGGTATATCCCTCCAACTATTTTTAGAATCGGTAGGACAAGAAAGTAGTGCCTTTAAGCAAAATAGTTCCTATACTTGCAGAGTGGATATACATTTATTGGGACATTTTAAATCAGAATGCTTGACACATGTCAGAAAAGAGGATTTGCAATTTTAAAAGCAATTGTCAAAATCGAATTATCATTTGAAGGAAGGAATTGGAATTGTTTGATGTACACCCTTTTCAAAACTGTGAAATTCTCTACTTTTACTTTCATTTTCAGAGTTTTTCAACACAGACGCATTTTGCGGGAAAACGAATCTGACTTCACACCACGAAATTTTAACAGGGGAGAGACAATTTGATGAGTTTTCATTCAAGAGGTCCGTCGTTGCTGAACGAAAATTAGGGCCGGAGCTATGAACCCGAACGTTAACATTACCGCCTATGGAAAATGCATTAGTGGACTATACCCATATTGAGCCCCATGCTGGTAAGGCATATTCCTTGTTTATTTGCAATTATTATGATAAACGTGTGTTTCTCTTTTGTATATCATCTCATTTATTTGAACAAACTAAATTTCCAACAAGTTCAACAAGTTTAATCATTTAAAAAACAACTTCTATAGGAAAAAAATCCATTACAACACAACACCCCCCCCCCCCCCCCCCTTTCGAGATTCTCAGAAAACCAATTTAATGAATTGAAGAAATTATTGTGATTTTAAATTGAATGTTATTTATTTTGAGTTTTTATGTAAAAAAAAAAATAATAATGTATGTGTATTTCTACTTATATATGAGTACAGAAGACATTTTATAAATTTTGAGACCCACTTTGGGTTTTTAGTGCGATCATTTCAAGCAAGTAAAAGAGAAAGTAAAGAAGCAGAAAGTTTACAGTGAGGGAACATACTTCATTCAAGCAGAGTCCAGCTATCTAATATTAGTTTGCATTGTATGGGAGTTGTATTAATGCCCGGTAGGTTCCAATTCTATATTTATGATTATAGATTTGCATTAAATTTGCGTAAATAAATCTGTCGTGCATGCTGTACGTACTACAGTGTATATGCACACTATAACATGTGAAAGCCTACCATATTGCTAAGTACTTAATCCATAAAACCTATCTTTGTTTATCATAATCAAAATTGAATGAAATTATCTGTATTCATTTTAGGTAGATATTTACCTATATTTATCTTTTCATATATTGAAACAATATATTAATTTTTGGGGGGTTGATATTGAATGTTTAAAAGGGGGGGGGGGGGGTTGGTCTTTAGGTTGTACAAATGTGTTGTGCATGAAGATGTGTAGTTGTTTGTTGTCTGTCTTCTCTCTCTCTTTCTGTCTCTTTTTTCTCTCTGTCTCTTTCTCTCTTTCTGTCTGTCTGTCTCTCTCTCTCCTTCTCTCTCTCTCTCTCTCTCTCTCTCTCTCTCTCTCTCTCTCTCTCTCTCTCTCTCTCTCTCTCTCTGAGTTTTAAATATATGGCTGCTTGTGACAAAAAATTGCAAATGTTGGTGATAGTGTTTGATACATGTAGAATTAAATTCAAAACATTTCATTTTAGATTCCATGTAAATTGAAATGGAACTTCATCAAAGATTAAAATACAACAGTGAGACACACTTAATGTAAGTAAAATTTATTTTTGTTACAATGATGTCTAATTACACTTGTCCAAGTTTAAAAGAAGGAACCTGTAAAAACTATATACCCAGTCTTTGACATGCAGATATTTTAGAATATTAAAAAAGGGAAACTTAATATTGATTACCGGTACATATTTCACAGCCTTAGTGGGTATTTTTTGTTCTTTTAGATTTTGAACTCTAGTTAATTGTAGACTCATAGGATATGTTTTTCTAATACAAGAGTAAATAAAAAAAACACCCTCATTAGCAAGTTTCTTTTCCCTATGACATATATTTAATGGGTAAAGTCATGGTGCATTTCATCTGAAATTAGGCTTAAATAAAAGTTCAGCAAATATTACACTTGCACGAGTAAAAAAACTCATCACTATGACGTCATTATGACGTCATAGGTGAGGTAATCTCAAGCTAGCATCAAAATTGAGCAAAAAATGAACTAAGGGCTTCACAATATAGAGTCATATAACTTTATTATTTACAGACCAATACCTACATGTAATACATTGATGGATAGGGAAATTCCTATACTTTTCTATTTTACCTTTTTCGTGGTATTTGAAAACAATTCTTTTTTGTAACTAAAGAAAAACTCATTATTTGTGCGATTAAAATTTTATAAAATCAGACATAATTAAGCTTTTTCATAAGAATATGAGGAAAATAAATTTTTTAAATTATTGAATGTTTATGTTTTACATGTATTTTAATCCTTGAGATAAAAGTTTCCTCAATATATGCTATTTGGAGAACATCGAGTGCCAATGAACTAGATGTTGTTTAGGTAAATGTTGACTGGACTGTGTGTTCAAATTTCATGCATGTGTATCAATGCTGCAAAATCCATAATTATGTATTGAATTTTTCCAAATTTGGAATCATCATTCTATATAGTGTCTATAGTGAATATATAAGCTTAGAATTGTAAATAACCACAATGACTGTTTCATATTGGGTATATCCCTCCAACTATTTTTAGAATCGGTAGGACAAGAAAGTAGTGCCTTTAAGCAAAATAGTTCCTATACTTGCAGAGTGGATATACATTTATTGGGACATTTTAAATCAGAATGCTTGACACATGTCAGAAAAGAGGATTTGCAATTTTAAAAGCAATTGTCAAAATCGAATTATCATTTGAAGGAAGGAATTGGAATTGTTTGATGTACACCCTTTTCAAAACTGTGAAATTCTCTACTTTTACTTTCATTTTCAGAGTTTTTCAACACAGACGCATTTTGCGGGAAAACGAATCTGACTTCACACCACGAAATTTTAACAGGGGAGAGACAATTTGATGAGTTTTCATTCAAGAGGTCCGTCGTTGCTGAACGAAAATTAGGGCCGGAGCTATGAACCCGAACGTTAACATTACCGCCTATGGAAAATGCATTAGTGGACTATACCCAGATGGACAGCAGCAAAGCAATATGCCCTGCCTTCTTCAAAGGGGAGCATAACGATACAGAACTTAATTGTGTGTTTATTCAGGGTTTTTTTTTTACTTTAAAAAACTTTAACATATTTTATGTTTTCTTAATCACTGAATATTTTAAATAAAGAGCGGTTTAATTTACCGTTAAGCTCATAAGTTGTTGAAATTAATAGATCAGTTAAAAATTACCTATCTACCCTTTGACGGAAGCAAAGGGTAGTGTCACTTACGTAATCAACCAATTAACACTACCACACTAGCCCTAGGCGTTCATTGACCATCCAGGTAAGGTCCTCGCGGAGCTATAATTATATGCTTTATCAGACGCGTGTGTAAACAGCCACCACTTTGAGTTATCAAGAGTGAAAAACAATGAAATATGTATAACGGGACCCATGTTTTACTTTTAGAAATCAAGAACTTTGAAAGAATGGAGTTCGAAAGATCAAGATTAAATTTGCTGAGTTATATAGAGAAAAAAATAGGGACCGTGATTTCACTTCGAGAGATAAAAAAATTCAAGAGATCGAAGTTCGAGCCATCGAGTGTCACCTGTATTTAAGTTATATATCATTTTTGGATTTCCTTCCAAACGCTTGCACTCACTTTGACAAGGAAGTCATTGTATTCCTTGTTGCGGACCTCGTGTTCCGTCTGTCTGCGGAAGGCGCCATAGTCGTCATGGCCAATGTTGGCTTGATGTGGAGGGGAAGTAACTCTCTGAAATTAAAGTCAGGTATCACTAGTACTTCAAATATCATATTAATTTAAAAATCTATCAGACTAGAAACAAAAAAAATTGCTACTTAGATTAAAGATCTTAGAATATTTTTTTTAGTAAAATATAAATTATGATGAAAATGTGTGGTGAAAATATGACTGAAAACAACTTTAAAAATTTTATCAATAGCAATTTGTCTTTTGACTTCTAATGGGAAGTTGAAGAAAAGGTTTATCATTAAAACACTTACTTTTGCATTTATACAAAACATTTTTCATGTAAATAATTTCAATTAACTCTACATGTTAAGCAACAAATCATACATGTATCTATTAAAAGTTATCAGAAATAACTTCTACTGTATACAGGGTTATTTTTGTCCATTGTTTTTTGCCTTTTTTGCACTTCTACACTTGCTAATGGTTTCGCCCCATTATTATATAATCAACATTCTAATCAACACAGCAATTTAAATTTTTGTTATTAATTCGTCAAGTTTGAAATTCTGCTAACAACATGGGAAAAAGGGGCCAAAATAAAGCTGGGGGCGAATATTTCCCTGTATACAGTATTAAAAGTACTATGCAAATAATAACACTCAACAAAGTTCTTTAGTTTCCATGAACCAGTCTTGTTTTATTGGTAAATTTGAAAAAATAAGAGTATATATACATGTGTTATACCAACAAATAAAATTCCAAAATAACTTTTTTTAAATGCCCACAAATGAATCCAAAAATGTGCTGTTTAGTACTGATGAATTCTCGAGGCATCTCAATAGGTATGGGCACAATGTGTGACAAATGTAAACAACATTGCTCAAATACAAAATTCTTGATAAGGATCAAATAGATAAAATTAGACAGTTTTGTGCACATTCACGTAATTATTGAGACACCTTGAGAATTTTTCAGAGTGATTGCATGCAATATGGAACATTCCAGAACATGATTTTAAATATCTATATAGTACATATATTTTCTATGCAGCTAGATAATGGGTTCTAACTAAAGAAGCCTACTATCTGAAGAAACTGACACAATGAGTGAAGTGTCATACCTTCACCTGATCAAAGTTGCTTTGTCTATAGGACTGGGGGTCCCATCTCCCTGAGGGAGGACGGTCCTGGGGAGGGTTTATGGGAGGAGGGGGGTCAGAGTTTGGCTGTCGGCGGTCTATCACCGGAATTTCCAGCTGGTGCTGAGCTCGATTCAAGATTTGCTCTTTTTGTTGCTGGAAGTTTAAGAATTTAATTTTTCTTTTAAATAGATTTTGATTAATAAACTCAGCTACTACAAAAACACCAGTAATTCTACATTTTGTTATCATTAAGGTTATACTTTGACAAGTTATTGCATTAGAATTATTAATTGGTCTGTCTATGCTACATTACAACATGCATTTACAGATCACAGGTACAGTATATGTATTATCTGACTTTAAATCATCCACTTTACATTATCATGTGTATATTGTCCTCTGAAATTTATGACAACAGTATAGCTAGTATTTAATATCAGGTATACCCTCAACAACTCATCTCGGTATTGCCTCTTCTTGAGTTCGGCGATTTTGTGCCTCTCGGCCTCGGTGGGTATATTGAGGCCCACGGGAGGGGTGGGTGGGGCACGGGGGGTACCATTAGCCTCTTTCTAAATCAAGACAGTGTGTATTAGTTGTGTTACTCCACTGCAAACAAACTCCACCATTAAACTGGACAAACACTTCAATTAATCAATACTTGGTTTAGATTTAAACTTGACAAGAACAATGCACTGTAGGCCACATATATTAATAGCAGTTCTGTGAAGCTCCCTGGCTTACATATTAGTCGGTATTGTTCTGTGTTACCAACATTAGCTGCTCACAGTTTTTAGACATACATGCATACATGAGGGTATATATAAGGATAAACATTGAAGCACAGTGCTCTATCTTGCTCCTGTTTTATTAACAGTGTAATGCAAACTGGACTCTAGGTACATAAAATGGATAAATTGGAAATCTTTATCTTGCATCTTATCTACAGTGTTTTCTGTTTAACAGGATACCTTCACAAGTACTCTATAAGTTGTCAGTTACTGTTAGTGGCTTGTAGCTAATTTTAAGGAGTACATACTAGTACTTAGTAAATACTGTGTACAGACACTAGGACTATCTACCATGACAGTGTATGGAGAGCTAGTGTCTACTCTATACTGGCAAGACTTTAGGTTAATATCTAGAGTACAGAGGACTATAAGCTGACAGTTAACATGGCTAGAAGACCTGGTAGTTGTGGGCTCCTAGCTCTCTATGTACGGATGTTACCTGCGCTAAGAGTCGGTTATAATCGTTCTTACGCTCCGAACTGAGCTCTTCTTTTAGTTTTTTATAATCAATGATTACGTTCCGTGGGGAGCCCACTAGAGGGCGCTCACTCTCCAAATGCCCCTCGTGGCTGGGGGATGTGTCCAACTGAAATTCTTTAGCTTGTTGCAACCATTGCTCATTTTGTTGCTATTCAATATTTCAAAATAAAGGCCTAATTCACTTCTAATGAAATATCAGAGAGACAGTAATCAAAACTTACAGGAGAAAGACTAGTATGTTTTAATGAGGCAACGATATGGTCTTTGGACCACATAGAGAGAAATAATAGATCTCTATATATATATTTAAGAGCTTGATAAAAGTTAAGAAGATTAATACAAAAGTCAAATATTTTTCAATGAGGGAATATCCAAAGAAAAATATGGGCGCTGCTTGATTACCTTAAGCAAAGACTGCCTATATTCACGGACTCTATCCTTTTTGAGCTGATTGCGATACACCTCGTATCCCCCTAGAGCGAGCCCACCAGGGGGAGTAACTGGTCGCCCTGCGCTCTCATGCTCCAAGTTCTCCTTCAGTTTCTGTTATCAGGACAAAGTGAGGTTAAACAAAGCTAACTTGTGTTACTAAGCGCCATACCCACAAGCATGAATGGAAGACACACACAACATACAAAGCCTCACTCAGCCACCGCCTGCATGTCACATGACCATCACATGACTTTACCTTAGATGGGGTACCCAACATGCGATCACCTTCGACGGATTTTAAATCCAGTCGCTTATGATCATCCTTCAGAAATGGTGTCATAGATTAATATTTCAAGTTTCTCCTAGTTTGAAAGAGTATGATGGATTTTGCATGCACAAGAATACAGCAATCTACAGCAAGGGTTTCCAAATTATACATGTATAGATGAAAGAAGAATGAGGACAGACAGCTAAATATCAATGAGGAAACTAACAGAGAATCTAAATGAAACACATTTGCAGCACTGTGTATACATTTTGTTGAAACTCTGATATGTTAATTGTTGCATGTACATAAAAATTGTTCAACCTACAATCCATGTTTAATTTCAGTATAACATTGTTGGGAAATGTTATTGATAGCTAAATTTGAATTGTTTTAATAAAGTATCCATCATGAATGATGAATTTCTGCAATACTAGATAATACTGAAAAACATGCTATTTATTTGGTAATATGTCAATTACAAACATTCCAAAATTTACTATTCCTTGCTTATAACTATTTTTTTGATAGAGTCGACACACATTTTTTATTTACCATGTGTACTATTTACCGTTGGTATTATATATATGTTTAGATTTACGTGAGTTAATTATGACGTGTGATGCCTATTTCGGGTAGTAACTTAGTTCACCACAAGCTCCGGTTAATGAGATCATCACCACTGACACGCCCACTCACCAGGTAATCGTTGTACTCTTTCCGTCGTTCCTCTCGGAGCTGCTGCGACATCTGGTTGTGATCATACATCTCCGTCTGATTGGCTGGATGTGGGGGCGAGGCATGCTGTTGACGCACCATCTCCTCACGATGTCTGTTTGCCTGCTCCTCTTTCTAATTGTGCAGAAAAAGCCAAAAATGTTATGATCTCGTCTGACATCATCAATGTATTTACATTTCCAGACATTCAGTCATTCATTGTCTGTACTTTGAAGTAAAGAACAAAAGTTTTGCTAATTTACTGATTAGATCTCAAGTAAGTGCATTAATTTAAATCAAAAGTGAAAGCAAGCTATGCAAACTTAAAGCATGCAAGTCTCACATTTTAACATACAGGTGTTATTTATTGAAGAATTGTGCACTTGCTACATTATATTTTGAATAAAAAATATGAAGAAAAAAATAAGTTTTATACACCAAATACAGTAGTTAAAAAATACATGTACATGTACTACTAAACTGATCAAGTTCAGAATTGAAAAGAAACCTACATAGGTCTATAATAGCATATAAGACTAGCAAATAAAGGAGAGGTATAGGTAAATTAGACATAAAGCTTAACACCTAACACAACACAAAAGTTTGTTATAAACTGAATGGTAGTAATCTGAGTTGATGGAAGACCTGAAACAGACGGATTAGTACAGAGTCTGTAAGGTCATTATCAAATGATGTAGTGTGCTGTCAGTGCCCGTCTATTGACTACAGAAACACTACTAGCGCACCAGTATACCTCCTTCATAAATCTATTGTAGTCTCTGTGACGCTCGGTGTCCAGAACCTTGCGAGCCTGTGCATAATTTCCGATCGGGAGTCCCTCATCTACACTGCCTGTGGTATAATACACAGGATTTTGCTAAAAACAAACAAGACCAAAGGATTGAGTTCCTAGCGACAAGTTTTTGTTTCTCTGGAGGGCAGTGGTTTGAATGATCCAGCCATCATGGTTTGCCTGTCAGTCTGTTAGTAACTTTTAAAGCACTGACTATTGTTGTTACAATATTTGAGTCAGACTAGTTTAATTACTGCCAATGACAGATCTATGAGCTGTTCTAGTTGTGAAGAGCCATGCCATGCTGATCAGTCAGAGAATTATTGGCATGCATGCCAAAGAAGAACCAAAAATATCCCTTTGATATAGGGTTTGGTTTTCTTGAGGTTTTTTTTTTAAGTCTATTAGAGAAGATCTTTTAAGTTCTTAAACAAGAAACACCCTCCATCCTACCCCCTACTTAATTTTCAGTACTGAAAAAGGTACCATTCAGAATAATTTCTGCTTCTTATGTATCCTAATTACACAACTAATAGATTTCTTTTCTCATAACATTTGCCCTCTTCAAAGTGAAAATTCCAAAAGTCTACATTAATGTGTATCTCTAAAAAAAAAAGCTGCTTTTAAATGCATAAACATTGAGTGAAATGCATTGAAATGAAAAAGTGAAAACATTTGAAATTTTATGGCTGTTTGCAAATACTACTTAGACATCAATGAAAAAATGTACAAATAACATCCTGGCGTGAACACATTTCCTAAATCAATAAAATAAAAAAAATATGTACAAAATATGTTTTTAAGATATTGCTTTCTAAAAGCTTTAAAGTTTAAAAAGTAATTCTAAAGGAAATGATTCCTTGAAATCAGAAATTCTGAATACATGATGAGTCTACGTCTAACTCTAGAATACGAGATGCATGTAATGTTGTCATGCCCCAACAGGGTCCAAGTAAAACATGCACTAGATACAGAAGCGTTAGGGTGTGAGTCCTCTGTCTATAGAGGGCGCCAGGAGCTACATACTCGCCGCATGTGGTCCTCGTACTCCTTACGCATTTCCATCTGAATCAGATGTCTGCGCTCTTTGGCTTTTTCATCACTTAAACTGACTAATCCTGAGGTTATCTGCAAATCATCAGGCTATGATGAAAACAGAGAACTATGATTCTTTATTTTAAATTAGATATTACTTTTATAACAACCCAGTTTTTTATTTTTATTCTTCGTAAATTCTTTTTTTTGTTCAAATCTTGAAAATTGTCTACAAGTTTTAGTTTGAGTGACATCATAGAGCCATTTTTTATCTTGTTTTCGCCTTTTGAAATACATGTATAACTAGTGATAAATGAGCCTTTTAAACTTTAAATGATCTGACAAAATCACTTAAAAGACATTCAAAGAACTTCCGTTTCTTATCAAAGCTTCTTCATCTCCATTTCCTAATACTGAATACCATAAATAAATCCTTTCATTTATTTCCAAATGTTAAATACCATTAACAAAACAGCTAAAAATCAATAATTCTTTTAATATATTTCAAGAGAGCAAACACTATAGACCAGGCTGTCAGCTGTGCGGTTCAGAGGAGGCTACACGAGCGGTGCATAGCAGAGCCGTGTGCTGGGGATTTGGCGGTTTGCCCCTTTAAAGCTGTAAACTTTAGAGAAAATGCAGTCTTGAAAGTGAGAGACAGAAGTTGACATTTGAATACAAGCGGTCCTTGTAAATTCAATTCAGAAGAGGGTCATTTATCATAAACACATCATGGATCCTGTCAAGGCAACCTGCATTGCACTAAAAATTTTACAGCAGTATACTTTGAGCGTAGGATATTGTTAATGACATACAATGTAGATATGTTTACAATTATGTATAACACGGGAATTCCATCACAGTTCAAGAGATCTAATCTCAAGATGGCATTCAAGTTTGATAAATTATACACTTCAAGTATAACTTGAAAGTATAGAATATTCTCTAGCTATATTAAAGTGGATTTATTCATAAAACCATGTTATGTTCTCAACTGTTGTTTTATTTTAAACCTTGATAGTGAAAGTTCAAAGAGAGTTCTAATTCATCATCCTTTTGCTTATCCTTCAGTAATTATATTACAGCAGTACATGTACTTATGGTGAGATCTTTTTCCTCAGCCATATTGAGTGATATTCTAAACAAACATGTTTCTCCTCACAATATAATCTCGGCAGTGGACAAGAAAAAAACAATAATTAATGTTAAAACGATACAGGAATAGAGAGTGGCTTGACTCCTTACCACTGGGGGGTCAGAGGAGCCCGGGTACTGTGAGGTGGGGTTGTATCTCTCCTGGCCATATTCCTGACCCCTCCTGTAGTCCCCGGGCTGCTGATATGAATCATATGCTGGGCGGCCATAATCATTCTGGGGGTTGGAGTCGTACATGGGCCGACCATAGTCTGGGTATTCTGGATTTCTGTCAACCATGGCAGCACACATTTTGTCACCTATAGAATTAAATCTAGATTAATATTGGTACCAAGTAATACAATAAAGATGATAAAAGGTTATTTCTTTGCTGTTTTATATGGGTTCAAACCAGTGTCAAAAATTGCAAAAAAGAAATTGAAAATCTGCTTAAGCATATTTATTAAAATATATTAAAAACCTTAAATAATGTCAATTCAAAGATCAATTTCATAAAACAACCATAAAAAAAGCTTTACAAAGTAAGAATCAATACTAAAAATGTTGAATGATACAACCAAATGCAGGGCAATTGCAAAATGAGAATTGTAATACTTAGATCATATTTCATAACAATGTTTTGAACATATTTTAAGAACTTAGGTCATAAAAAATGTATGGAAATTCTGCTGGGTCTATCAAAACTGTTTACCAATGGAAAAATTACTTCAAATTGGGTAGACATTCATTCGAAAATATCAAACAATCTGCCATAATGCCTAAATATATCAGTTATCAGTAAGAAATCATCCCCGAAGTAAGATTATTTATGACATAGATTGAAGAGTTAACAAGATTGACAATATGTATTCTTACACTTAACGACTAAAATATAAGTCAGGAAGATTATAAGATTGCAAATTTCTAAAAAACCATTCAAAATATACAGAAAATGTGTTAAAAGAGGTCTACATGAAATTGTTACACAGGAGATTGCAACCTGATTACATTTATATCAACCCAAGAGAAATATAATGCTTAAATTATTCTACATCCAATCATTCAATTATATGGATTCATAATGCATATATCATGTAATATCAAACATATACTGTAGTGATTGATATTTGAGGTAAATCAAGTAACAACAATGTTTATCAAAGATGAAACTTTAAGGTAACAAAATTATGAAGGTAATACTCATCAATTTTTTAAAGGAAAAAAATTTATAACAGTAACTGTTTATGATACATGTTTATTTATTTTTCTGACGACGGTATCTCTCCTTTCAAAATTTCTTGTCAATTAAATTTCAAGCATATATCCATATAAAAATGCACATGCATAGATACATCATTTACAAAAAATGTCAACAAACAAGTTCTTCGCTATACTTAGTTAAGGCCCTCAAAGCTTCAATTGAAAACCTACCGGTATACATGTATATTCACTTTATGTACACACTGTTTGAAAAAATATCATTATTCAATTGATGAATTTTGATACAATCGAAGAGAAAATAACTGTGTTTTTATGGCATTATACTACACCACAGAATAAGACTGATTTAACCTGTTTGGATAAAATAAGATTTTCAAAAACCTAACAACTAGGATAATTAAGTTTTTCAAAATATTAACTTTCTAATCAAATTTAGTTTACTGCAAAAAAATTGTATCTATTAATGAAGTCTTATTTGTTTATATCTGTTATCTTTCAATTAATAAGGTCTTAACAAAAAATATTTCATCAGTATATATGATGAAATGATAAACAGGTTCATATCTATTGAGTTCTTGATGAATGTTTTAATAATATGATAATATTTAAAGCTCCATGCAAGTCCCATTACTGTTCGCAATTCATGGCTATTAGTTTAAATTCCATGTTTTTCACTTGTTAAATATTTTGGTCATTGCAAGGTTTACATGATCTGATCGCAAAATCAACAAACAACAATAGCCTTACAATAAAATCTCTGGGGTATCACAGATCATGAATGTTTAAATCCCACTTAATGCTTTGTTTATTCTAAATCTGTTTTGATCCCCAGTCTTGTCCTAAATATGATTACGAATAATGTATTGGGGTGATGACAAAGGATTTTGTTCATTTAAATAGGGAGTATTATATTGCTTGTGATATTTAGGAGCATCTGCAGGAGTGGTATTAGATGCTTTTTTGTTCACTGTATTTCTTGTTTCTACATTTAATAATTATATCCCTCCCTCACAAATAGTATTTACTATAAACACAAAAACAATCTGACAGTGAAATTTAGGAAAATATCCAGTAGTATACTATTTTTGTATACTATAAATATTACTAATCTAAACTCCGAACATGATCATACCGATAGAACCAAGTAATTAACATTCATGGGTCCAAATCCCTCCCTCTTAAGGCTCTATATCTGATGTCTTTGTGAACTTGTCAAGTTAAATTTAGAGGAAAAATAAAAGGAAAGAGCAATGGCGTTGACATATATGCTATGTACATGCATGTACACTTTAATTGTATAAATGATTAATCATTACATATTTGATTAACTATAAAAGCAAATTATTTTTGTTTTGATTTTGGTAATCAACTGGATATCAATGAAAGCAACAAGTAAATCTTATGTTAAAATAGCAATTCTTCAAATGAAAATATTCAAAATTTCAAATCAACCCATAAAAAACTTACACGTTCTGTGTTTTCGACAACAAATCTTTGGTTAATTCAATAATCCATTCTATATTTACCTAACTTACCAATCAGTGATTAATGGTATTAAATAACAGTGCATTTAAAAGATTATTACTGACCGTTAAGGCACGTGTACTCCGCTCTCTACGATAATGGACGATTGTTGACAAGGTGCGATACACAATAGCGTGGTTAGCAACAAGTGCTCCTCTCGTTAATTACAACGGAACAGGGGTGAATTAATCAGCATATGTAATAATTCTGTTCTTAGACAAGTTGTATTGCTAGTGCATCATTCTAAATTGCTATTTTTGATGTTTATTTCAAGTGTAAATCAAATAAAAATCTAGCGCAAAATGAATCGGAAGTAAACTTGTGAATATGAAAATAGTAACGAAGTGGAATGCGTGTAGCATTTAAAAATCCGGGAGTGTGTTTGCTTTGCCAAGGGTGATGTGCGACAACCAAAGAATGGGTTTATATTGCTCATTAGTTTCAACGAGGTTGTTCGTATTAAATCTACTGGATTCAAGTGCTTGCTTAAGAATTTGGAATCTGGTGTTCTTTAGCATGCGGGAAGTCAAAAACCGTCATATATTGTAAAATTAATTATCAGTAACGTGAAACCTTTGAATGGTACTGACGTACTTTAAATATCATGTAATTATACAAATATAAGATTTTAATCAAAAATTGACTTTTAATAATGTAGGAAACAAGACAGTTCATTTAAAAACAAATTATATGCCACGCTAAAATATCTGTACGGATAATATCATACGTTAACAGACAAAGTTAAAGACAAATATCCCTTTCACAAGAAAAATTAAATGTCCACAAAAAATAACATCGCGAAATTTCGATAATTTTTAATGAATAGAATAAAAAGAAAACATTTTTTTTTCAAAACTGAGGGTTCGACTAATACAGTACCGTAATACAATAATTAAAGCTTCAAGGAGCGTAATAACGTCTTTTTAGGCGAAGCGCGAAAAAACATTACAACACATAAAAAAAACCATATGTTTATATCTAAACTATGTTCACCCCCACTGGGGTAGAGTAAAAACAGAAAAAGTGGATTGTGATTTGTGATTAAGATAAGTACTGGGCTTAAGGTGGAATAAAACACCTGGAGAAAGTCACTCAAATTAACAATTACTTAGTTATTTGATTATAAAAGATATGATGATAAATTAATAACTGTACATATGTCAAATAAGCGAAAAAATTGTATTTTGGGGACAAAAAATAAATATTTAAAAAATTTAACTCAGTAGATAACAACAAAAGCCCCAGCGAGATTCGATCTGAGGATGTACGGATCACAGGCCCGACACTTTATCCACTCGGCTGTGGAGTAAATTACACGTTGCCGTAGATAAAATCGTTTGAATAAAACGAAATGTCGTTTTCGTCAGAGGTCAGTCATTTTGTGATGATGTGTTATTCCATCTTAATTCAAGACTATAAATAGAAAATACTAGTAAATATAGAGAACACCCCTTGCATGGTTTGAGATTTAGACTTACAGTTAAAACATTGTAGAGATTTCAAGTCATTATTTTAATTCAAGTATTTAACCTTTATACAATTCTGAAAGTTTTCAAAAGTACATTCTCGGGTCTGTACTGGAAAAAAAATCTGTTGATCACGGAGGCTGTATACGGTGAAATAAATAAGTGACAGCAAACTATGACAATTTGGTACTCAATGAAATTTGGTATTTTGTTAGATCCCGACTTCGAGTTATCAAAATACAGGAGCGTAAACAATCTACTTCTAATTAAATTGGAATGTGTTTCACATTTTTTTTCTTTGTCAGGAAGAAATAACGATATGGGTCCAAAATTCAATAGAGAAATATATATGATAAAAATTATTTCAAAATGTTTGAGGGTAAAATGGAAGCCCGGTAAAGTAATATACAGAAGTTCGAAGTTTTTCAACATTGGCCATCACAGTCATTCAACTGGATTTTGAAATGGGAGAGAAATTATTTAAGTTGTTGAAATGTTCACAGTAATGTGGAATCTAGAGTTTGTAAAATTAATATAAAACAAGCTCTTGCGGTTTAAAGTTGGACATTGCTACCCAGGTGAGTGGTGTGACCCATTAGCCTCTGGTTTGCATTATAACGCCTTCTGAAAAGAAAACGAGGTTATTACGAACTTTCCGCGCTATTTAGCCTTTGAAAAATTAAATATATAACACTAAGAAAAGAAAATCGAAATTTTTAAAAGTTGATAAACTTTTCGAAACCTTTTTAGGTTCTTTCATGTAAAATCATCAATTTGGATAGGGTTTGATTTGTGATAATTTAGATAAAAATATACCCCCAGCAAACGTCATTGAAAATGTGTCGTTCTCGGACGTCTACTCTCACTTATATAGAACCATTTTAACAAGACCTTGGACTTTCAGTAAGTGTAACTATCTATTTCTTGCATTAAAACAAGTTAAAAATGACGCTGGTTTTACGTGAAATATACACAGATTGCGTAGTTCAAAAGCCAGACAAATCTTGTTATTTCAAAGAGCCTGCAAAGAAGTACATGTACACATGCATACGTCACATTGCTGTTGGACATAACTTCCCAAAGTCCAAGCTCTTGTTAAAATGGTATATGATGTGGTTCTACTTTGAACATTATGCTGTGTTTCTGTCATTATTTATGTGAATTAGCAGTTTGGTAGTGTAATCGGTCATAGGGTTTCAACTATTATGATTTCACTTGAACAGAATTTGGCGCCTACATAAGGGTTCAAAATCACAACCTCTCAGTTCAACCAATGCGTTACTCAGTATTGTACCAGTACAGCAGCAAATGTAGGCACGTAGCACCGACGTTTTAAAATAAAAAAAAATTAAACTCACACATAGAAAAATTAATTTACCCCCCCCCCCTTTTTGTAGGGCAGGTTTTTTTTTTCATTTGATTTGTTTTTGATTTGTTTTTTGTTCATGTGTTTACCTGGTATAATACATACCTTCACATAAAATAAGAAACAAATGACATTTTAAATGGTAACAAAGTTTTTTTTTAAAGAATTTAAAGATACATTGAGACATATATTTATTGTATTTCTCCTGATGATGTTAGATACTGGTTAATTTCTCTTTCGGTATCGAATATTTTTTAAAAATCAAGTGTTAATGTTGAAAGCAGTATAACAGATAGAAAGCCGGTGGGTTACGACGATGAAAAATCTATATTCGTCATTAAAAATAAATCTCTTTCATTTTCAAGATTATGATAGTTATAGACATCCAGATGATGTTTAAACATCATTTATGATAATTTTGAATTGGGGGCAATCTGACAATTGGTTAAAAAGTATATATTCTTAGTCAAAATCAAATGATTTAAATTTGATATAAAACGAAAACATTATTCCACTGAATGTTGATACCAGCTATATAAAGGCTTAGTTAATCCGAAATATCTGACGTTTTCCTGGCTTTTTTTAACGATTTTGATATTTTACATGGCAAGTAAAATATCAAAATCGTTAAAAAAGCCAGGAAAACGTCAGATATTTCGGACTAAGGCTTAGTATGAGTGCATTTTTTATACCATATTTCAGAGATTATAGTTGTTAAAATATTCATAAAACTCTCGCTACCTTACAGTCATATTAATTTAAAAAATAATAATAATTTCCCTGGAAATTCACAACTTGAAAATATGCAATATTTAACAAAATCGATTTCTTGTGAAAATATCATTTTGTTCTAATCTTTACGAATATCATTCGTACGATATACCAATAAACGGTTCACCGCGCATGCGTACCGTTGCGCGCCATATTTAAGTAAACTTGTTATTATTTTGGTGATGAACGTATTTATCGACAATGTTTATCAAATCAATGGTCATTGATGGCTTTAAGTCATATGCACAAAGAACAGAAATAATTGGATTCGACCCACTCTTCAACGCCATAACAGGTCTCAATGGAAGTGGGAAATCTAATATTCTGGATTCCATTTGTTTTCTTCTGGGAATCACCAATTTATCTCATGTAAGGAAAGGAGATGTACTAATTTTATGACTTTAAAATCCAAGTTTTAAGTTTAGTTAAACAGGTAGTTGAGGATGTCTAGTTTTAACCGAATATTCTTGTTTTGGATAATGACAGAATATTGACAAACAGTTTATACTTGAATTTAATGAAACTTAAAAGTAAATAGAACGCAGAGTTATCATATATATGTTTCAGACATTATATATGTCTAATTTAGGTGAGGGCAACAAATCTACAGGAGCTTGTGTACAAGAATGGTCAAGCCGGCATAACAAAGGCTACTGTCAGCATCACATTTGACAATGCTGACAAGAAACAAAGTCCCCTTGGTTATGAACAGTACGATGAGATCACTATCACACGCCAGGTTTGTTGAACCTACATCAGGAAGAAAAATTTAAATTACACACTTTATTCTTATCAATCTTGAAAGCCATTATCTCAAGATACTGATAGAAAAGTGCAAGATGTATATTTTATGTGTAAATTCCAGGAAACTGAAGAATGTTCATATATTTCATCTTGCAATGTATTTGACTTTATGGACAAACTGAGAGGGGAAGTTAATTTCTTCATGTAAAAAATGCAAAATAATGAAAGAAATTTTTTTAAAAATTGTCATAATTTTTTATTTTGATAGAGGTTTTTATTAGGAATTTTCTTTATAATAGTATTAATACTACTTGAAAAGCTATTTGCTTTTAATTTAGCATTATGAAATACCTTTAGAATGATGTTTATTTTAAAGGTTGTCATTGGAGGAAGAAACAAGTATTTGATCAATGGAAGTAATGCCAACAACACCAGAGTTCAAGATCTGTTCCGATCTGTACAGCTCAATGTTAATAACCCGCATTTCCTCATCATGCAGGGAAGAATTACAAAAGTCCTTAACATGAAACCACCAGAGGTATTTTAGAAAGTGTTTGTCTCTTTCACATGATAATAATTGGAATGCATTTTAGGACTTAGAAAAGAGATTTATCTGTTTTGCAACAATAAAGGCCAGGAGAGGATAAAAAAGCATTGCAATTTTTATGTGAATGTTTTTACTTTTAGATCTTGTCAATGATTGAGGAAGCAGCTGGTACTCGGCTGTATGAAAGTAAGAAGGAAGCTGCTCAAAAGACAATCGAAAAGAAGGATGCCAAACTCAGGGAAATTGACATGGTAAATAATGATTGATTTTAGATGTTCTGTTCGTTAAACAATCTGTTTTTGGTTTTCACACGCAATGATTTGATACGTCTTTTATAGGTTTTAAAGGAAGATATTACACCTACGCTATCAAAGCTGAGGGAGGAAAGGTCCTCCTACTTAGAATATCAGAAGATCATCCGAGAACTTGAACACCTTAATAAGTTGTACATCGCCTACCAATTTGTTTGTGCAGAGGTTTGATTTAGTTTTACAAATAATATGTTCATGTAATAGATTTATATATGTGTATTTTAATGCTAAGGCATCAAGACAATTTGCAGTGACGATGATATGGAATGGATATGGTTATTGATATAGATGTAAATTTACATGTTACAGGAAAAAAAGAGAAAAAGTGCTGAAGAATTACTTGAGATGCAGGAAGTCATAAAGAAACTGAAAGCCAGGATGACAGAGGTGTGTTTAGATTTTGATTTAAAGTAAAAATCACCAACTCAAGCTCTTTAAAGATTATGGTATGGTGTGAATGATTTGATTTCCAGTATTAAGAAGTGTTTTGAATTTTAACAGATTGATGAAAAAGTTAAAGAACTTGATGGAGTGATAAAAGAGTTAGAGAACAAGAGAGACCAGGAGTCAGGCAGTGTCATGCAAAAGCTGGAGGCAGCTCTGGCTGACAAACAGAAAGTAGAAGCTGTGGCTCAGAGTGCAGTGGACGTCAAAAAGGAGGGACTGAAGGCCGAGAACAAAAAGAAAAAGGAACTCACCAAAAACATCCAAGATGTAGGTTTCTTGATCTTGATCCTGAATCACGATGACGTCTTTAAATTAAACAAAATCAGAAAGTTTTGGAGAAAGTTATTTTTTTAAGAAAATATTTCTTTTGAATTGTAGAATAAGAAAGCTTTGGTCAGTAAGGAGAAAGATATGAGTAAATTAGGTCAGGAGCTTGAGAAGCTACAGGCTGAGAGTACAACAGACCAGGCCAACCACGACTCAGCCCAGAAACACTACCAGGCTGTCAGTGCCGGGTTGTCCAGTAACACAGATGGAGAGGCCGCCTCCCTCAATGACCAGCTCATGAGTAAGTCCACCAAATGTAAAAGTTGATAAAACCTTTTTTGACAGGTGTATTCATTGATGTAAACTTAACAATTTTTTTACTTTATTAGTAAAAAATGATGTTTCTCTTTTATCTTTCAGCTGCAAAAAATGAAATCAGTGTTGCTGAAACAGAAACTAAGCAGGCACAAATGAAGTAAGAAAAAGATTGATTTTTCAAAATTGATCTACATGTGTTTTCTTACTTTTAAGAACATATTCAAACAGTTGAACATGTTTTCAAAATATAAGTCATGCTAATTTTGAGATGTTGAATTTATACTGCTTTCAGACTGAAACATGCACAACAAGAAATTAAGAAGAAACAAACAGATTTAAAGAAGACAGAACAAGGATATCAGAAAGACAAGAGTGCTTTTGATGACATACAGAAAAACATGAAAGCTCTAGAGGTTGGTATTTGTTCCCAAAGCGTTTGATGAAAAATTCAAGCCATTTCTAACTGGAAAAACTGATAATTTCAAGAATTAGTGCCTGCTAATATGGTTTTGAAATTTGCTCTTGATTTGTGTTTTAGGCTGAGATGAACAAGTTAGGTTTTGAGGAGGGAAGAGATGAAGTGCTGGCTGCAGAAAGAAGGACCCTCTCACAGGAAGTTCACAAACTGCAGGAGCAGCTGGAGACTCTTGGGGCCAGGTAATTTGTTGCAGACTGAAAAAGTCACAATTAACAAATATGATTGCATCAGTGTTACTAATGTTAGGTTCTACAGCAAATGATTCATTGTTATCAGATTCTGTTTGAAATTAGTGTACTATAAGTATATAAAGTTTAAACCCATTTTTCTTTTAGATTTCCTCAACTTCAATTTGACTACAAAGACCCTGAGAAAAATTTTGACAGAAGTAAAGTCCATGGCCTTGTGTGTAAACTCATAAAGATCAAGGATGTCAAAATGGCAACAGCTTTGGAAGTTTCTGCTGGTGGAAAAGTGAGAGGATTAATAAATGTCACTGAGATGTTAATTTTCTCTCTCTCTCTCTCTCTCTCTCTCTCTCTCTCTCTCTCTCTCTCTCTCTCTCTCTCTCTGTTTTGTACTGAGTTATTCACCAGATTTGTTTTATGTTTGATAGCTGTACAATGTGGTTGTGGACACAGAGGTGACAGGGAAGAAACTGATTCAGAAGGGAGAGTTGAGGAGGCGGTACACCATCATCCCGCTCAATAAGATTGCAGCTCGCAGTATCGCCCCAGATGTCGTACGGAGGGCCGAGGACTTGGTAGGTGTCAATGATGCTTTTCGTTTACCTTCATAGTTCAGCTTACATGTAATTCACTACCTTTATATACAATGCGATGTAGTATAAAGACAAAGTTTTTAGAGGATGGTTTTTAGGTAGGACTTGTATGAAATAAAGTTCAAAAATTTTAAAATTAATTTAAGAATAAGATGTTAAAAAGAAAAAAATGCAGGTTTATAAGCAAAAACATTTGTCTCGACAGGTTGGAAAGAAAAATGTCAATACTGCCCTATCTCTGATTGGATACGAGAAGGACCTGAAGGCAGCTATGGAGTTTGTATTCGGCTCAGTGTTTGTATGCTCAGACATGAACAGTGCCAAGAAGGTGACATTTGATGATAAAGTCATGAAGAAGTCGGTCACCTTGGAGGGCGACTCCTTTGATCCGGCAGGAACCTTAACAGGAGGTAGTGTACATGTACATGTACTTACTGATCATCAACTACATTGTAACACAGCACTGCATACCAACATATTGATAATCAGCCAACACAACACTGTACATCAGTCAGCTGACACAACACTGTACATCAGTCATCAGCTAACACAACAATGTACATCAATCAGCTAACACAACACTGTACGTTAATGTGTTACTAGTCAGCTAACACAACACTGTACATCAATCATTAACTAACACAACACTGTACATCAGTCATCAGCTAACACAACACTGTACATCAGTCATCAGCTAACACAACACTGTACATCAATAAGCTAACACAACAATGTAATGTACGTTAATGTGTTACTAGTCAGCTAACACAAAACTGTATATCAATCATTAGCTAACACAACACTGTACATCAGTCATCAGCTAACACAACACTGTACATCAGTCATCAGCTAACACAACACTGTACATCAATAAGCTAACACAACACTGTACATCAAGCATTAGCTAACACAACACTGTACATCAATGTGTTGCAAGTCAGCTAATACAATATTGTACATAAATTTGTTAAAAGTCAGCTATGAGCGCTACTGTATTTAAGATAAATAAATATTTGGTGATAGGTGCCAGAGCCCATACTAACTCAATCCTTGAGAAGCTTTCCGAGTTTACTGAGGTGGAGTCCAAGCTAAAAGAAAAACAAGCTAAGCTGCATGAAGTGGAGAAGGAACTCAACTCGCTCAAACATGTAGCAGAGAGGTACATTTATATATGCATATAAAAAAGCTACATATTTTCAGCAAGTATAATTAGTGTATTTCTCTGTAAACTTTTTTTACATGGATGGATTCTGTAAATTACATGTATATGGATGTAATGTATTCTCATTGTAGTGATGACAGTGGTTTAATTCTGTATAACTTTTTTGTGTTTCAGGTACACAACTTTCAAGCAGAAATACGATCTGAAGGTCCAGGAAGCGGAACTTCTGAAAGCTCGCCTTGAACAAGGATCTCACCATCAGCAGCTGGAGGACATAGAGGCTCTCAAACAGTCCATAGGTATGTGGACCTGATTCTTGTATACATCTAGCTCATAACGATCCATAGGTACCTTCCTGCCTCTGTATATCTTAACTCATGGTTATAAAAGAGTTCTTAGGTAATGCTTCTTGTTTAAAGAAAATAGATTTCTCTTTTTGTTGCTTGATTTCTTCATACTTTCTCTTGGCAATTTTAGTGAAATGTTTAATCCAAAAGAATTAAATGTATGTTTCTCTTCTCTGTAGAGGAACAGGAAGGAGTTTTGAAGAAGGCTGAAGAAACTCAGAAAAAGATGTCCAAGAAAGCCAAAGACTTGGAGGACAAGATAAAAAATGCCAAGGCAGTGAGGGAGAAGGAGCTAAAAGAGGCCGAGGGAGAGGTGACCAAGAGTAAGAAAAAGATGGAGGAGTCCAGTCGCAAGATGAAGGAAAAATACCAGGTAAATATCTCATTCCTGGAGTTTCTTATCAGCATACAGTTGAACTTTCTTTCTTGAATTACATGGATAATTTGATAAGTTAGTTAGAAATCCCAACCACTGTTTCTTTGTTTATTTTAATTTTGATATCCAAAAGTTTTTTCTCAGGAACATGGTATTTTATAGATTAAAGGGTTAAACTATGTAAATATACTTTGTGCACATAAATTGAAGACTTCTAAATTAGATGGCGATTTGTTATTCGCACAGGAAACAGACAGTCTGAAGTTGGAGATGGAGGAGCTACAGAAAGAGGTAGAGACATATGAGGAGCAGATAAAGACAGTGGAGGAGACAATCGCTCAGTTTGAGGAGCAGATAAAGGACCTCATGGACAAGTCCCAGGAAACAAAGGTACAAATTAAGGCACAGCAAAGTCAAAACAGCTATAAGATATTTTGGGGACGAATCTTATTTTTATTGAATTAGACAACTTGATTTAACTTGCATGTGAATCTGGTCCTAGTTGATCACTGCTTATTATTTCACATATCCAGAAATGAAATGTGTTGTCAATATTACCAGTTCTTAATATATAAACTTTGTTTGAACCTGAACCTTTGCTTGCCTTGACCTTTGCAGACTGAAGTGAAGGACGCCCAGGAGGCCCTGAACAAACAGAAAGACCTGTTGAAGGCCTGCAACAAGGACATCTCCCAGAGGATCGGGGAACAGAAGGACCTACAGAAGGAGAACCACAGCTCTCAGCTTAAAATCCAGGAACTCGAGCACAAAATCTCCAAGTTCCAGAGTGACTCCAAGTCCGCAGCCAGAGAGGTAGGCTTTTACCTATAGTGTACTGGTACATGTACATGTACATGTACATGTGTTTGACATGCATCGTTACTTTGTTCACTAACATTAAAAAGATAGTTTAAACTATCCATGTAATGATCAAATACCGTATTTTACGGACGACTCGTCGATGTGGACTACAAGTCGAATTGATCATTTTAAGCCAAAAATTAAAAAAAATCCTTAGATATGTCGATTCGAACGATGCGTCGATTTAATCGCTTCAAAATGGCGTATCAAACTGCAGGTAACATAATCAGTGTATGATGCAAAGAACATCCCCGATATTGCTACCAATTATTATTATTAATGATTAACATTTAAACAATTACATTTATAATTATGCATGGTATTTTTAAATACCGGTAACATCTATAAAATTGCTTGCATGCAATTCCCGACATCGCGTGTTATACAAGTTGTAACAGTGTAAACTAAACTTACGTTGTCAAAAATATTTAATTCCATGTATTAAAATATTTATCCACTCTGACCACTATTCCTTGCATCAAACAAGTTATCGCCAGTGTATTAGCCATTACGTAACCAGCCACCTGTTGACTCGGCGCGTGGTCAATGTTTGTTTAACAATTTCCGGTGTCAGAAGCATGCACCTGTCTCGTGTCGGACTTCAAAGGGGGATCTCAAGTGCAGGAAGATTAGCAATTATTTTGATTCGATTTTACTTGTTTACTTTGTGTCCAGTTATGCAGTTAAATATTATTGCTTTACTTAGACACTGTTAAAAATAGATCGATCATTTGTACGACTTGATAATGACGATATACGACATACATGTACATACGTTTCTTTACAATGTTTATTTAACAACAATCAAAGAATTGGACTATAATTAATTAGTGAAATATAAACACCCGTATAACGGTACGCTTTGTATACACAGAGAGTCAATTCAATTCATTTATTCTCTCAAAACCATGAGTGAACACATATAGATCTCAGCCGTAGGGCATGATTAATAACACAATCGGTGTCAGCCTACCGTGAATTAATGCAAAAATACCTAGGATAATTATCAATTAAAAGATGAACACTAATACAACTTACACACATTTAGTAATATGTAAATAAATATCTCTTATAATTAGACATTCCCGGGACTTACCGCAATAATTTGTTCCATTCGAATTTGGTTTCAATTTTACTGCGCAATGTTATCTTCCCACTAGTAATATATGGATACCATGTGACGATGTGTTTAAAATTACGGAACGGTAAAACTTGATTAATTGATTAAAGACATGGACCATTTTTTTTAATTACTGGTATTATTATGTATACTAATGTTAACAAATGAGTGAAAACGACAATAAATAAAGATGAACAAAGATTTCAACAAGGTAATATCGAATCACACAACCAATTTTAAATGATTAAAACCAAGATTTTTAATGCTATTTTTGGAAAATTTTCCGAACTCGAGCCTTAGACAAGTCGATCTAGACGATAAGTTGGGTGTTCTGCTTCAGAGAAAAAAAATATCGTCGTATCGTCCGAAAAATACGGTAATATCTATTCGTGGGAGTATCATACTGTGCGTTAGTGGTGAAAAAAAAATTTTTAATATCAAATGAACAATTTAAATTTTTATCTTTTTTTCACAATGTTTATAGAGAGAATTTTAACAATTCATTTGTTGATGTTAAATCTGGTGCTCTGTTCTTAGGTGGAGAGTCTTCTACAAAACTATGACTGGATCATCGATGAAAAGAAATATTTTGGACACCCGAACACAGCATATGACTTCCAGGCGAACGACCCTAAAGTAGCGGAGAAGAAGATAGGGAAGCTACAGGAATCTAAAGACAAACTGTCAAAGAGTGTCAACATGAGGGCCATGAACATGCTGGGCAAAGCGGAGGAACAGGTAAATCTACTGATCCATACATGTATGTTTGTGTATCACATAGAACATCCCTACAGGGATGATCTAATGTTATAAGTCAAATTCTGGTAATGGAGTGGAGAAGGATATTAGATGTACATTGTAAAAATGTGAATCATTGGTTAGAAAAAATATAATGTATGATTGATATATAACTTGTAAATTGACAGTACGCTGACTTGATGAAGAAGAGGAAGATTGTGCTGAATGACAAGGCTAAGATCGCGGCGGTGATAGAGGAGCTGGACCAGAAGAAGAACGAAGCGCTGACCAAGGCCTGGGAACAGGTCAACAAGGTCAGTGGGGCCCCATACCGGGCAATATTATTTATCCAGGTCCAATCAAGGGTGTATGGGGATTTACCCCAGGCTGTATTCCATACACCCTGTGGCCGCAGGAATTGGATAACGAATTTATTTTCTATGTTATACAAATTTTAAAATTATATTGTTTTACCAGTGCTTTGCAACTTGAAAATCTACTCTAAGATAACTCAGAATAAAGATAAATAAATCATAACATACTTTATTAATCTTTATAAACAATGTATTTCAATTCAATTGTTGAACAGGGATTTTGACAAATTATATATTTATTTACTTCATTTAAGGTTACTTTATTTTGCGCAAAGATATATAGGTGCACTTGTAAACAAGAATTGCATTGTGACGTCACATTTTATTTACACCCGGCTTCAGCAGGTGGTACAGAAATTTACATCCGGCTTGTTAACCAATCAGATCTCACTTTATAAGTGACATAGGAAATAAATCTGTACCATAAGATTTTCACTATAAGACATTTGTTATTTTTTTCAAAATGAACAATGACTAAAGGGGTTTATTTGGAGTTAAACAAATCGATCTTTTGATTTTAGGACTTCAGTTCAATATTCTCCACTCTACTGCCGGGAGCCCGAGCCAAGTTGTCTCCCCCTGAGGGTCAGTCTGCCCTGGATGGTCTGGAGGTCAGGGTCGGCTTTGGTGATGTGTGGAAGGAGTCGCTCAGTGAACTCAGTGGGGGTCAAAGGTCAGCATAAGGCTCTGTGTTTGTTATTAATATGGCTCTTACATGTACATGTATATTATTGTAAATTAAAAAATTTATAATGATGTTGGAACTGATACCAGTATGGGGTCATGGATTGTTTTGTTTTGTGTGTAGGTCGCTGATTGCCCTGTCCTTGATCCTGGCCATGCTGTTGTTTAAGCCTGCCCCCCTGTACATCCTGGATGAGGTTGATGCTGCCCTAGATATATCACACACTCAGAACATCGGACAGATGATCAAGTCTCACTTCAAACACTCACAGGTAACAAAGTACTGTTGATTAACGAACAGTTGCAAGCGTTAATGACATGGAAGAGGCAAATTTTCTTTTCCCTTTAGGTACATTTAGAATAATGAATCAGTCTCAGTATGGACTTGTTTCTCTTGCAGTTCATTGTGGTTTCCCTGAAGGATGGCATGTTTAATAACGCCAATGTGCTATATAAGACAAAATTTGTGGATGGTGTTTCCACGGTAACGCGGTATGTACAGCACGGCCGATCGACTTCTGTGAGTAACACCATGGCAGACAAAGAAAACAATCACAACTCAAAGAAGAAACAACAGGCGGCAAAACGCACGCGACTGGAATGAGGGAATATTGTCAGATAATTGGCAGACCGAAGCTTTCGTCTTCAAAAAGATTCCACCATTGTGTTCAGATACGCTTTTATGATTTTACTATCATGATTTGTTAAGTTTAATTTTTGGCAAGGATATGAAGTTATGATAGGCAATATTAATTCATGTATCAATGTCATTGTCACCTCATTAGAATGAAACAGAATTTTTTTTCATAATCTCTGTTTGACTTTTACTGTAATATATGGTACATGTAATAAACTATGCCCTATTTATGTTACTGTTTTACTCTGAGTCCTCTGTTATACTTGTAATTAAACAAGTACATAAAGGCACACAATGTGGTCCTTTGCCTGGAGACAATGTGTCCCGAAATTGTTGGATTCAGAAATTCTAACAAACACATTATTTCTTGTGAAAAATAGTTGAAATTTCTTCTTTGCTGGACTACAGAGACTACAGATGGGTTTTATGAATAAAACATATTAACGGTTTAGTAATAAATAACAAAGTCCTACAAAATTAAACCTTTAAACCAAATTAACTAGGCCAAGTACAGTTTAAGTGTGCATACCCTTGCACATCTTTTCATTTTCATGCAGCCGTAGGTGCAAAGTTAACTTTTTTTTGTATTGCTTTTTTTTTTCTTTTTTTTTACAAAATTAAAGTGTGTAATGTTTATGAGTTGAGTAATTGTAATTTTATGATCTTGATAATGGCACTTAAGCATCATCGTTTCCAGGTATTATAAACTATGCATAGTCCCAAAGAAAAGAGTATGAATCGCTTATTTATTTGAGGCAGAAATGCATTTTTAGAGTAAGAATTTATTGATAGCGCATCAAAAGAAACATTTGATCATTTAAAAAGTATCATTTCGTAAAAAAATTATTTTTTATTAATTTGTCTAAGCCAATATATACCGCAATATGCCAAATTGGTTGGGGGGGGGTTCAACTTTGAAAAACCCCGGGCCAAATTTCACCATTTGGGGACATATTACAATAATTGTCATATATTTGAAAGAAAAAGAAACCCCTTGGACAGAAATACAGAATATATGGGGAAAATTTAGCGCATTTTCAACAAATTTCCATAGGGTCCCTATAGTAAAAATTTAACTTTTGAGATCACCCCTTAGAAAACCGGGGTAATAAGCAATTTTTTTTTATCTTAAAATAATTGATGTAGAAGTTTACTAGGTACAAGAAATTTCATCAAAATATCTAGGCCAAGGGTAGAAATAATTATACTCGACCTTGTTAAATGCAGATATTGCCATATTTTAACAAAGTAGGTTACATGCTAAATCACAAAGATTTTTGATAAAAAAGAATTGGGGGAATAACTATTTCACAAAAATCTGAAGTTCAAAAAAAGCTTTGCGTTAAAATTTATGAATATGTAAATCACGTACGAGTTCTCTAATATTTCGTATCCAGAATTTGGTTCTTTTTTTAGTGTCAATATTTTATTTCCAGTAAAATGTAGTCCTAATTTTTTGAGTAATTACTGTGATAAGAGGTAACTCGTATGGTTTGGCAAAACTTTGACTGTTTGAATACAGTGTTACTTTAAAAAATATTTGATTAAATAATTAAAAACGTTTCATTTGACCAAGGTACAAAACTGACGGTTCATTATTCGATTTTTCTACGGTCCACGGACGTTGTCCCAACTCAGTTTGTCCGAAATATCTGAGATTTTCCTGGCTTTTTTAACTAATTTTTTTTTTTATTAATTAGTTGTGAGTGAAACATTTGATTCAACTTGTAAATATTTAAAATCGAGCCGAGAATGCCGCCTCCAGTTGGAGGTGGCGAATTTCCAGTTTTCGTAATGGCACCGGTTCTGACGTTTTCCTGGCATGTAAAATATCAAAATCGTTAAAAAAGCCAGGAAAATGACAGATATTTCGGACTACAACTCGGTCTGTTAGAATAATATTTTTAGCATTGTGACAACAGGGTTTCGTTTTCAATATATTTACATTTTGTAATGTACCGATGGTTATTCCGCTACTAAGATGTGCGTTAGGGTCATTGATTAAGTACATTTCATAATCTGTCACAATTTACATGCTCTTAATTTTGTACCCTAGTTTGTACTGTATTATTGATAATATTCGCGTCATATAACATATACAGTTTAGTACGGAAAAGCAGTATGGTGGCATATTTCTGCCTCCTGAATGCAAGTTATGTATCTTAAAAAACATGAAAGATGATAATGTTAGAATGCAAGAAATATGTAATTGGATGAAAATTCATTAATTTTTTTAAAATATTGAGTATCGATTGCCCACATGTGACTTCCAACATGTAAGATGAAAGTTATTTATGTTGACATGTAACTTATTTTAGTTAACATGCAACTTATTTATGTTAACATGCAGCATACTTAAGTTAACATGAAATTTATTTATTGGCATGTCAGACTATTGTTCTTTTAATTTATTGAATTCTTGTCACTTCTTTTGTAGATGAAGATAGAAGAAATATGGCTGGTTTTGGCCTTGGTCCTTCTTGCCACAGAGATTGTTGAGAGCAGGAAATACTATGACTATAAGCAATACACATTCAGGAAAAAACGAGATGTAAGTGATCTTTTAGAGTCTTACTTAACTAAGCAATTAAATTATTTTTCAATCAACAGTAACAAGCTCATGGCAGGTCCTCCTCCATACATGGCACCTCAATTTTAATCAGTATAATATATAGAGAAAACATTTTTTTCCCCTCAGGACCGGAAGTATAAGAATGCCAAGGCTCTGTGTGACACCAGACCTGAATGTCTGGCCCAGTATGGAGCGGAACAGAGTGCTTGTGTCAGGAAATGTATCTCCGAGTTCTGCTACAAAGAGCTGTATGCAGATGACCCGGTAAAATATTTTATACCTTATGTAGTACTTACAGTCATAATGTAGTAATTCAATTTGTTTTAATAAAATACTATCAGGAAAATTAAACTATTTCATGGATGTTATATGAAATTTCATTGATGCAATGATGCAGCAATCTAGGTTTTTTGATTCCATAATTTCTTTGGGAATTTTGGCCCTTTTGATCTTAGTATTTTTTTCCATTTATTGAAACTACTACTGAACAGTTTGTCACCAAAACTCCTCTTAAACCATTGCACAGAATTTCAAGATACTTTGTAGCCTACAAGGACACAATTCGAAGTTATGCATATTACATGTAAAAGTAAATTCCTATTCTAAGATTTTTTTAGAATTTTGGTCTTAGACTTAGAAGTCTGGCTAGTATTAAATTATTACCAGTATACTGAAACAATTTGTCAGTGCAAATCGTCTTAAATTCCCTGAATAGAATTTCAAGAAACTTTGTGCTGAGTACATTGTACATGTATTTAGTATACAATGTGTAGATGTGCAGTGACAAGGAAACACTGATTCCCTTGTGATGTGTGATGTTTTTTTGCTCCTGGAGTTATGCCCCTTTATCAAATTATTTTGTGTATTTAATGCATACCCTGCCATTCATTTTGTGTAGCATTGTCAAATAGTGTTGGAGCGTGAGGTATGTGACCTTGCTAACTTTTTCTTTCATTGTTTGGCGAGATGGTGCCAAAACATTTACCTGAACTTATTTGTAAAATCAGCAGACTTGGAGTGTTATACATGAAATGACATAATCCATGTACTGGAATTTAAAAAAAATATTAAATAAACTTTGTTTTTATCCACTTGTATGGTAGATTATTTGTTTATAAAACTGATGACTTATTTTCAGCTGGAAGATGGAGAGATTGATGTAAGATTGAATTCCTTTAAGGGCTGTCTCTCCCAAGACAAGAACAACAAACACACTGAAAAACTGCCAGGGGAGAGTAATCTGGACCTCGGCATTGGATGAGATTACATAAACCTATTGTCATCAAAGAGTAGTCCCCGTGCTAGAGATTAAGTGGTCTGAATAATTGTGTTTACTTTGTATGGCTGGTCCAAATTATTCTGAGAATGTGTGAAATGTGGAGTTAGGCAGTAACATGTTTGTGGAAGTGAAGTGGAAGTAATATAACAGAAAGTTTGAATTGCTTTCAGAATAACTCTGCTTAACAATGAATAAAACAGTTTTTATGAAACACTTTGTCTTTGTTTATTGCCACTGACTCTTTTAGATGTGGATGTGTAGCTCTCCAGGGAAAGTTAGAGTCAACATGACATAATGTACATGTAGTTGTCAACGAAAATTTTCCCAAAGAGCTTCTGTTCACCAGACTCTTTCAGAAACTTTCTTGCCAAATTTACACAGGTTGTTTTTCATACACCCTGATGCTATTGAGTATCACATTTAAGTTTTTCTTTGTAAATTTTGAGATTATCAATGTAAATAACTTCTATGGGGTGGCCATCACAGTCTTGTTACAGTTGCTGGTGAAAAAATTTTTTTTAAAAAAATTATGAAAGTCAATGCTTTTTATTATATAAGAGTATATAATGCCAGCGTGGAGCAGCACTATACACCCTAGATGCTCTTTAATGACAACCATATTTGATATTTGCCAGAAAATTCCTGGTAAACTATTACATTACCTGAGGACAAGGCAGGTGTATCAGACACAAGTACAGTTGAACTTCGATTTCTCGAACACTGATATCTCGAATACAAAGGATATGTCAAAGTGATTTGTAAGTCCCAGCCACTTATTTTTTAAGTATTTTACCCTTAATATCTGGAATACTCGGATATCTTTAAGTTTTTAAACAGTCCCATCTAGTTCGAGATAACGAAGTTTGACTGTACATGTAAGTTTGCTTACAATCTCAAATATAAATTGACCAACTTCCATTCTTTTTTAAATGTCATTACATTATCTGATATATAAAATAATATCAAATGTGTATGTAAAACACATAAATTATGACAATTAACATTAAAGGGACTTGGACACAATTTGAGCTCAAAATTTTCTAAATTTATTATTTCATTTTTAATGACAAGAATGGTTAATGTGGATATTGTTAATGCTTCCTAAAAATTTGAACGTCAATTATCGAGTCACAAGCAAGATACAGAGTTTGAAATTCTTTGTTTTGTAAACAAAGCTTGAGTCTTGTTATTGTTTAAATATGTGTTGCATTGGTATAAGTTTCAATGAAAAGGTGCTTTCTTTTGTTGATAATATTATCTATGAACACAGTTTATCTTGTTTGCCATGAGTCATTTTGTCAAATAAATGGTAATTTCTTTACTTTACACTATTTGTAAACAAATATAAGACTCGAGCTTTGTTTACATAACAATGAATTCTTATGTCTGTATCTCGCTTGACACTTGACATCTAACATTCAAATTTTGGTCAATCATTCAAAATCCACAAGTAAACCACTTTATACATAAAAATAAAAAATAAAAATTTGATCTAAATCGTGTCCAAGTCCCCTTAACTCTTAAAATTAGCACTTTGAAGGTGTACATAAGACTACAAACGGTACCCTATGTGGAAGACACATGAGGTCTGGCCAGTATTGCACCCTGCAGATTTATACAACATAAATAAACAAAAATAATTTTTAAAATGCATTAAATATGCCTGAGTAATGCACACAGTGCACCTCATTGTACAACTTCTTGAGTTTCGTCTTCCCTTTGTTCATCCCTATAAAGTTCTGCCCTGTGATAACAGATAATGATACACAGATTTAGCACACTTTGAAGGGCAATAGACCAGATACAGCACTTCATAAGCAGTTCAGGAAAGAATAATACCAAGTAGTCATTAACCAAAGTGAAAGTTTTCTGTCTTACAAGAGGATTTCGGAACTTTAAATCACACACACACACACACACACACACACACACACACACACACACATGTATAATTATCAGATACACTGAATATCAGTCCAATCATTCATCTACAGGAAAAAAATATTATGTCCATGTATGCACTATCTTATGGTGTTATTCTTAACACTAGCAGGCATCACAGATAGCAATGAAAAGCTGAGGTCTCCAGACGAGCTGCAAATGGTTTATCGATAATGGTTTGTGTTGATTAATATAATAAATCTCCCTCTCTTCACACACAGCTTTGTCTTTGTGCTCCCCCACAAGTTATAAGTCTCTGAGACTTGGAATGAGGCAACCTCTATAAATCTGACTCCCTACGGTTCATCCCTCAGTTCAGGAGACTTGTGTATTCTGATTGACTACCTGTATTCTTTCTGTAAATAAAATAAACCCATTAATATACCATAAAATGGAGAAGGTTTTCTTTTCAATAACTAAGTAATAATATTTTATTGAAAACCAACATTTTTCAAAGAATCATTAAAAAGTAACCCCTTTTACTGATTTTGAAAGGACCTGGATTAATAAATTCAGAATTTCTCTAGCTTTTTTGGCATCAATAATATTTTTCCAACCTTCTGTTAGATTTGATGTTAATAATCCAAAGTAAGATTTTTCGGCTCGCATATTGCAAAAGATATATAGTAAAGTTCTTAAAAAATATCTTTGTGTTGTGTTTGAAATATCAAAATTTTACAAATGAGTTGTTAAAAAACTATTTTAATGTATGTCAAAAAGTGCATTGAATCTACTTTAATTAATATAAATTTCTTCAAAATCTCACAAAAAATAACAACAGAAAACCTTTTAAAATAAGTCTTGTTTTCATTGAGATTTTGTGGGAAAAGTATGTCTATCTCCAGGAATTAATCTACCCACAAAGCATTAATACAATTCATACTTCATAACATTAACAATTACCATCTCTAGCTATCTAAAGATGCCCACAAAAATTAATCACAGAAAACAACTATTTTTTGTCCAAATAAAAAAAATAAACCCCACAAAAACTTGCATGTATTTTTTCACAATTATACTTTTATATATAAAATTAAATGTTGTATCTTTATAGACCTTTTTGACAAATTTTAAAACTGGTGTTTGAATCACCCTGATAACATATAGGTTACACATGGGGAATTCTTTACAAATTCTTAACTTCTCAAATTTAACATGTTTATGATAGCATTGAATCATGATTTTTTGAAAGATACAGTCTCATAACTGCAGCAGTGTGTGCATACAAATTGAGTAACATGAAAATTTGTATGCACACATCGCTGCAGTTATGAGACTGTATCTTTCAAAAAATCATGATTTAATGCTTATATTTACATTTTTTTTAACTTCTTGCCTTGTGTGCAAATGTGATTTATACCTTAAAATTCCTATCTTATCCTAAGAGTAAGTTCATATTAATGGATGAGCCATTGTAACAGCCACAAGCGTGCACTTTGATCTTCGCTTGTGATGTTGCAGTTTGCAGCGTTCAACGTTTGTGATGTCATACATTGTAATAAAACTCGTCATTTTAATCTTTGAGTACCCTGTGTGTATTATAGTGTTATAACTGCCGTAGCTTTCAACATACTTTACAAGCAAAAAATATGTGGAATGTAAATATATTTTTATATATTTCATGAAGTGCAAAATAAAAGATTTACATGTATTTTTCTGATGCACCTTTAAATAAAATCAAAATAAAATGAAACTTTTAAAATATGGCAAAGTTTCTCACTTTTTACAACAAAAGCAGCACAGAAATGAAAACACTGTGCAGGAGCATGCTCTGTCCTCCCCCCTGTACAGCTCCGAGTCTGGGGAATCCTCACACTTGTCAATGAACTCAAACAGCTCACTCTTGGGGAATCCCTTCTCATAGTACTCCTACAAAAACAGATCAAACCCTTCTCACACAAACTTCTTGGGGAATCCCTGCTAACAATACTCATACGTGTAGATTAGTCACCTAATTTACCAAGAAATCAATTGGGTAAAAACGATCAGAGTCTCTTTGTCTCTCAATCTTTTTATCATGCAGAAAATATTTCAGTACATGTACAAATTTAGGGCTATAATTTCTCACTTATAACACTGACCTTGATAGTTTCATAGGTGTCAAGGATAACAGCTATAAATAGATTGAGTACTGCGTAAATGAACAAAGAGACAAACAGGTAGAGGTAGATCCTGCTGAAGTACCACACGACGACGTCCTCCGTCTCCGTCGCAGAGAACGTCACAAACATATCGTCACCATTCACCAACGAAAACAGGCACTCCGATGTTGTACTTAGATGGCGAAACTGAAAAAATTAACTTCAATTAGACAAAGAACGAAACATGCTAAAATGTCAATAAATCGTGTGTCACTTGTGAAGTTAGCTCTGTTTTAAATTCCCCTTCAGCCAAGATGTAGAACCACTTACTTTGATGTGGTAGGGACCTAAAATGGCCCAGCCAGAGAACATGAAGCCCAGTTATACAACCATTTACTTTGATGTAGTAGGGACCTAAAACAGCCCATAGAACATGAAGTCTAGATATACAACCACTTACTTTGATATGGTAGGGACCTAACACGGCCCATCCACAGAACATGAAGCCCAGATACAACATCATGGTGGTGACGAGGAACCGCATCAGGTCTGGACACGCCTTCTTTAACACCACAGTCAGAATCTGTACAACATAAAATCGCTGTCTCATTTGAACTCTGCATTCTGAATAACTATTCTTAAGTGAGAAATCTATTTACACATCAGAATACTTGTACAGTAAAACATGGTTATAGCAAACACGCTTATAATGAATTGACGCTTACAGCAAAGTGATTTTCATTCCCAAAGACTTTATTACATGTTGTAAACTTGATGGATATATCGAATTTCCTTTATAATAAAGTAAATTTGCCTGTCCCTGGCACTTTGTTATAAGTGTGTTTTACTGTAAATGTACATTTGCATTTTTCAGATTACCAGTTACCGGTACTATTTCTTTTATCAGAGTACATGTACTCAAAGTATACCAGTAGATATCCAGGATCAATTGATGTGTACTGAAAACTTTTCATGATATGGCATTATTACAGACTAAATAGACACATTGAGCCATTATTAATGAATTAACTGAGTTTATAAGCATGTTAATACATATTTATATTGATAAGATACTGTACATGTTGTACATGTACATGCTCTTAAAACAATTCCCGCAATAATTTGACAATGTACTAGTTTCAGCTTGATAACGGGATGATCTAGGCTACGAGTGTAAACAATGTATCCCGCCGCTCAGCAACATTAAATTGCAAACTCAAAATATTTGTATTTAGAATATTACACAAAAGAGGAGTACCATGTGATGTTTAAATATATCAGATGTAAACTTAAAATGACCAAATGGCATGCGATACATTCTACGTTCTCTTTTAAGTTGGAACTACATCTTTGTGCAGAGACCAATTTCAATGGTTTTTCAGTCAACATCTGTAACGTGCACCGTAGCATGGCACTGTAGCCATAGCCTGGCCATTGCCAATGCAATGAGCCCAGCTAAAAACTCCACTGACAATCAATGCCTCTCTATTCACAAAAGTAGTCAGCAACAAGAACGGTACACATTTTTTCTGTTTCTGCTCCATACGAAATGGCAGGTGACTACTGGTATCTTTGATTTTGGTTTTAATGATTTTAAACATGACAATCTGTGAAGAACTCACATTGAAGGTTTTGAAGAAGCCAATGTATCTGATGACCCCCATCCACACAAGGAGGCTGCCAGTGCCCAGCATCAAAGCGCAGATGTCGTAATTCTCTGAAGAACTCTGGGCATGCTAGGAAGAAAAACAATATTTATTGCAATTATTGTACCTGGTAATTCACTGTGATCAGCATAAGTTACACTCTTCAACTTTATTCTATTGATAAATTAGAAATCTAACGGCACTTCTTTAGAGTCTTATATTTATAGCTGGATTTGAAAGCAATGCAGAATGGTAATAATGATTTTTTGAAAACAATTATTTGTAGTGGTATTTTTTGAAAACCAAATGTATTAAGAGGACACATGCATCAAACTTTAGATTTTTTAAAAATGTATTTTTGTCCCTCTTTTTCTAGATTGGAAGAGATACTTTACCAAAGTACTGGATACAATTACAGTATGATAAGGAAATGTGTTCAAATGGGTGTTAGTTCACATATGGAATTAAAGGCCTATTGATACAGTGTACAAAAATTGAAAAGATGAGCCATTTTGAAATCTAGTACTCTCAACAGTTTATTTTTTATTCCATAGAAACTAATTTAATACCACTGGACTAATGATCTAGATCCTGTAAATGACTTAGACTCTATACAGACGTTGACGTGTTAGTTTACAAAACCGACCCCCCTTAAACATAACAGTTACAATCAAGATACATGTATAAGACACAAGGTCAAACATCAAAATCAGAAATTCTGCCAGCTGTTTATATAAGCGTGTGATCAAACAGTTGCAGAAATATGTCATATTATACTTATATGGTCTGAGTGTGTGTGTGTGTGTGTGTACATACATTTACATATATGTGTGTAAGGGGTGGGGGGAGGGGCTGTGTGTCGTGGCTTAGGATTTGCAGTGTTTGAGAAATTTTGAGAAATTGGAGTTTGGTTTGTCATCTACTATCAATGCCAGCATCCAAATTTCAGCGTTAAATAAAATAAATTTTTACAAAACATTTATTAAAACACACAAATTAGAAAAGGACCATAATAAGAAACATTAGAAACAAAAAATTAGAACCATTAAGTGGGTGGATGCCTTGGAAATGGGGTATTGAGATACCCTGATGGGGGAGTCGAGTAGTGTTGAAGTGGACACTATGAATTCTATTTTCATTATAAATAAAATCCTCTGGGTGCAGGAGTAAAACAAAGAGTTACCGTAATAGAGTCATAATCAATAGCTTGGTCATCGAAGTCTGGGAATAAGTCCTTAATTTATAAAATATAAGTTTATATCATTGAAGACTGTGAATAACGCTAGATATCCTCACACAATACAAGTTCTGTATCCGGTACTTACTCGCCTCTCGAGCTGAATTTTGAAGCTGGATCCCACCACGGTCAGAACGTCGTTGATCACAATCAACACATACCAAAGGTTGATGAACTCAAATCTGTCAGAGAAACTCAAGTCCTTTCTGTGCCGAGTCTTGAAAAATTGCACTGTTTCCTGTAAATGATACTTAAGTTTAATTGCATGTAATTAATTTAATTAACATGTAACAGGTGGTGAAAAGTCAATTTTCAACCGGGACTCAACCCAAAGGCCTCTGGCGTACCATACCAGCACCCTAACACATGGAGACCGGATATATTGACTGACAATCACACACCTTTTAACCCGGTGAAAACAACATAACAGATCTGAAACGCTCACTCGAGCCCTCATATCAGGTGAGCTAAAATAAAAGTTGCAAAATAAATACCTTGGTTAGCCAACAGATGCACTTTGATGTTCCATGTAAATTACAAGGATTAAATGTACCATAAACCTTTTGAGGGAAATACTAACCACCCTGAGATTGTGGGCTCTGTACAGGGAGCGGATACACAGGAAGGAGGAAAACACACTGACAAGTATCACAAAAATGTCAAACACCATCTGCTCAACTTTGTCTTCCTCATCATCCGCTGCAATATGAATGACAAATCCAGTTCTGAATTGATGCTATAGTAGTGACACACTAACAAACACTTATAGTTTCAGTGAAATTGGCAATTAATGAGAACACTGTGTAAAAACTTGAAGTCCTTACAGAAATTGGAGAACTTTCCACTGCACTTGAATTCGTTCAAGGAAGAGAAAAGATTGACAACCATTTGACCATCCTTGTTTTGGTCATCAAACACTATCTGTAGATAATAGAGGAGAATTAACTCAAACAATCAACAAGGAAACTTTGCTGAAACATTACAATCCAAAATGAGTCATTCAAGCTCTTAATAATATTCAAATACATATTCCATGTAATACCGGTACATTGTACTGAACACATAATTAATAAAAAAATAATCAATGTTTTTATATGATCATATAAAATAAATACATGTATGTACTCTGTACACGAGTTTATATTTGTTTACATACTAAATGTACATACCCTGCCTGCAATCTTGAAGCACTCTGGTTCATAGGTTTTCTTCTCTAATGCCAGACGAAGAGACCTCAGATTGAACTTTAACTCAATCGTTAGAATTCTAAAAGTGATTAAAAGTTTGACAGATAAACAATTTGACAATGATGGAGCTAATTTAACAGCCCAAACTATCTAAATATTGGCCAACTTAATTGAGGTAAGCTACGCCTAGGAGAATTACCAAATACCCCTCACACAACTGACTGAACATATAATTCAAAATCAAAAACATACTGTACCTATCATAAACAAGGGTTTTGTTAAATTCATCCATAATAGCATTGATGTCAAACTGTAGTTGTGTTGTGTTTGATGTCCTATTGTAGACAGGCACCGGCTCCAGATAAAAACAATCTACAAACAAAATATCAATTTGTGTACCGCGGTATGTTAGGAGAACTGGTTGTTTAAAAATTTGGCTGTACTCTTAGCATAAGAAAAGGCCAAAAATTCAACTTCTGGCCCCTGGAGGAATACCTGTGACGACTTCAGCATTAAATATGTAGGTGTCGTTCTGGAACACCTTGCCCTCTCGGTACTGCTTCACACACATATTCATGTACCTCCTGGTGTGGTTGTTGAATGCAAACCTTACTGAGCCCAAAGTCAGCTGTTCGGTCTGATTAAACTGTAACACAAATACTCAGTCTGACATTCATGCATTTATGGTGGAATGCTACACGATGTATGAGAATTTCTTTTTTAGATCTTTTAAGCATTTCTTCTGAAATGGGTTTTCTTTTTCTTTCATAAATGAATTTAAGCTCTTAATTATTTCATACGAGTTGCAAGGAATACACTTTTATCTTGTGCAATTATCATTGTGGCATGACAAATATGACCTCTTGACTTCCGAAACAGTTCACACAAAATAAAAAGTTTTGCTCTTCAACAGATGCATATCACGAGAATTATTTGCAAATGTTTATATATCAACCCGATTCATGGCAAAATTGATATGGTCCACCAGGTCGGTGGCCGTGTAGATTGCGTACAGTCCAGTGGCTGGGGGGTAGGGCATGGTCTCAAAGCTGGGGTCCCACTGCAGGAGGTACATGTGCTTCATGGCAATGTTGTTCTTCTCCACATACTCTACAAACAGGGCTCTCTGATAACCAAACATCACCAGCTGTGCCAAAGACAAGGTAATCAATCAGTGTTGTAGTTATACTACTTAAAACATGTACCCTAAAAATGTACGATTCAGATGAGAGCATTTGATATGACATGCATGTACATGTGTTTTCCATGAAATTGTGCTTTTAGAGTGGCTAAGCGTCAAGTTAAGTTTAAAGTGTAGTTTAAAACAAATCAAAAATTGACACTTAAATTTGTGAAAAATAATGTCATCATAAAATTATCAGCAGTGGATATTTTTAACAAGTTTCTACATCTTCATTGATAGTATTCTCATCTGAACAAGTACGACCTGTCTCCCATACATTGTACATACAGTGACTTGGTTGAGCTTAATTATCTAAATTGCAAGATGATGTCACTAAGGTAATCCTCACCTGGGCAGTCACCAAAAACACCTTGAAGATCTGTAGCAAAAGTTTCCATGGACACTTTCTTTTGGCTTTAAATTTTTCATGTGGACCCATGAAATAAAATTTGAGTTTCCTCCGTAACCGATCCTCCATGTAGGGGGTATAGAAAGATGCCACCCTCTTCATCGGTTTCTTTGGGTTTGGAGTTTCTGTTGTTTGGCCAGCAGTATTATCAATATCATCTGGGAGGATGTTTGTGCTTGCCATATTTGTTAACTCTGCAACATACATGTAATGTCAAAAAAATCAATCCATTCATATCATTTTGAATAATTATATATATAAACAGACTTAAATAAGTAAAATAAAATCATAAAATTCAAAGTGCGATCATAATGAATGAAGTTATTATATAACAATCAATTTTTCCTTTCTTGATACTGTTAATTTTACGAAGCGTGATCTGATTTTCTGGAATACCACACTGTGGGTTTCCGAATCCATATCACCAATCTCTATTGATTTTGATTTAAGTGCGTTTTAATAGAGTTCGTTTAAAAATAGCTTTCGTTGAATAAGTAAACATCATACAAAATTCTCAAAAAAAGATAGTTTTGTAATTAAAACTTTTAAATGGACAAGGGTAAATAATAAGTTTATCATTGTAACAGTAACTTCATCCAAAGAGCCGGATCACGTCTCATTGCATGGTACGGATAATCAGATCAAACTTGACACTTTAGTTCACTATAGTATGAACTGATGTTCTGCTCCTGGCAACTCGACGTGATCTGACCCTTTGGATCAAGTTAATGTTATAATAATTATTTCATATATTTCTTTAAGATACATAAAAAATTAACTGAAACTATATCATTTCTGAATCATTAGGAAATGAAAAAATGGCGAATAAAAAATAAAAATGAATTTACAATCATTCTTTTTCTTATACTTTGTTTGGGTTTTCCGTCTTTCATATGAACATTCATCGTGTGTAATACACACTCTATTATCATACCGTTGATCCTTGGACGGTGGGTGCTTGCGGGTCGCGATTCGACGCGTTGTTCTTGTGGTTCACCGTTACCTGAGACCTTGAGATTAACTTCCTTTTGTTTTAATTCCTTGTTGTCTGCCATTCAATCATCTTCAAGGCCAACGAAGTGAAAGTCAGCTGACGTTGCCATAAACCATTCTAATTGATAACTTTCCAACATATTCTTATTTATATTCTTGATCAAATACAAAATGATTTGTAAAAATATCGTTTAACATTTTCAATAAAAAAAATAAATTTTACCTTTTTTCCTATCCCGTATCCGTTTTATTGTCGTAAAGAATTAATCGATTAACCCGTACAGAAACTCGCTCATAAAATATTCTCTCGGAAACCACTATAGACCATTTAACAAGATTTGATAGATATCTTCAATAACTATTAGGCAAATATGTGACCAAAATAAATAATATTTCAATATTTTTGCAGTAAGGAGAATAATATAGGTTCAACCGACTAACTCCTAGACCGATTTAACAAACCTCGTTACATTGTTTTTACTTTTGCTTTGTCACAACTACACGATGACAGAATCTGATGAATTAGGTAGGTATAGTTTAATTTGACTTGAAATACATTATCCATATCATTATATGTACGATTTACACTTTGTAAACTCATATCCATCTCTAACGAAGCTGTGTGTAATTGATAACACGGCATAGTGAGACGATTCATATCACTAATGATTAATCTTCCAAAACTGTTGTAATGTTATCACGGATTGTGATACGACCAAGTATGTTTTCCTTTGAATTCACCGTGGGGGTTTAAGATTCTGGCACTTCTTCAAACTTTGACCTTTTGGGTATTCTTCTATCATAGTTCGGGCAATAAAATACACGATTTTTACGTTGCCGAGTATGGTTCAAGTCACAGCAGAGGCAATATCAGTCTCTGTTCCATTTGGCCCCCCCTGTTGGGCCCATATCTCTTTTAGTGCTCTTGCTAACTGAATGAATTTGGGACTAAATGTTTTAACACTGTCCTAATATCAATCCAGCAGTGCCGAATCTCTACCAAGATTACATCCCTGTCAAACTTAAACGAAATTTTGCATCAAAATCTATGTAATTTTATATCAATGCAGATCTTGATTAAAATAATTGGGAATTCTGAATATGAACCAAGAAAAAGGGATACATAGATACATGTAAATAATTTTAACCCAGCAGATATAACAAATATTTAATATGTAAACAGTGTGACCGTTGGACCGAGCGCAAATTCAACACAGTGCAGTTTGATTTTTTTTGTAGAACAAAATTTATTTGAAACGCACACAGTAGGATCCGCCTATCTATAGTCTCAAATCATATACCAAAGTTAAACTAAACGTCGCATGCTCAGTCTTCATGATTATGACGTCATGTTTCATACATAAAACGTAAAATTTTTATCTTCGGAAATAGCCGAAGAAAAGCTCTTGATTCCGAGAATTTTTTATTTCTTCTTTCAATGCTTATAATTTTCCAAAGTTGATGATTTGAATTTTTTCTACTTTATTCAGTCTCTAAAATATCGCTTTCTTGATGTTAATGATTTTATTTTCCATCTAATAATTTGAAAAGATATGCGTGAAACTTGTCGTATTTCTTGATTAAAGCACTGCTTAAAGTTGTATAGTTTTCACAGTCGAATATTTTCATCTTAATTACTTTCAAATAAATATTGGAAAGTTTTTTATCAAGTTTCGGGGCAAAAAACATCAACAAGCAACAGTCATAAGATGATTGAGTTAACTTTTGTTAAACAAAATGGTGGCCAACATGGCGGCGCCCATGTCTGGAAGAAATTTTTTTGGCCCTTAGTACCCCTGATTCAACTTCTATTTTTCACTGATTTTCTTATATATACATGTTACCATTAAGCCTTGCTGCGCTCAGTATAATGGATCAAAATGTTCTTTCCTTGCATTTTGTTATAATGTTCCTTCCTTGCATCTTGCTGTAAGTTTTACTGAAAATGTTGTTCTGGAATTGCTCGGGATAAAAATGAATGACAGATAAAACAATAGTTTATATCTAAGGCAGTACAGTATCTTCATCAAATTTAACATCAGGTCTTGTGGAGAGGGTGTTCCTGAGGATTGGATCAGCGGAGACGGATGATCAGCTAGAGAGCTGTCTGGACAGGTTCCTCCCACCTGTCCTCCTCAAACTCAACAGCTCCGAGGAAGCCGTCCGCAAAAAGGTAAACTTGAAAAATAATGGAATACGATTTTAAGATCTGACATCTTTATTTGTGTGGGGCATTGAATAATCTAGTAGATAATGGCAACAAGAAGGCATTCTATGAAAAAGAGCAAAAATGTATAATAAACAAATTGCATTTCCTGAAAGATATTTATTGTACACAGATACATGTATTGAGAAGCTCATGTTTGAATAAAAAACCTACAAATACATTGTATTTTCTAAATTTATAAAGTGATTTAATAGCTCAGTCTCATGTGTTTTCATCACTCTTATTTTATAAAATATCAAATAAAGAGCCTGCTCAGACATTCTGGTTGTTCATAAGGTGATGGAGCTGCTTGTCCATGTAAACAAGAGATTAAAGAGTCGACCCAAGGTTCTCCTTCCTGTAGAAGAGCTGATTAAACAGTACAGGGACCCTGACGCTACATCCATCATCACTGTAAGCAGTCAGCCATAGTTATTTTCATGTGTTATTTATGAAACTGTTTCAGTAGAAAATTTTACCTGATCCTTTGTAAGATGTATTGTATACTGTAAACTTATTATATTGAGTGTGTACAATATTTAGCAGGGATTGTTTTATAAGCAGGTTAGTTTGGATCTGATTTAGCACATATCTGAATGTACCTATTTATCTATATTTGTGGTGACATTTGGCAATGTTCTAGATTAGCAGAAGTCGCATTCAGCCAAAAACACTTAGAATACACAGCCAAATATAATACCATTACTGTAACTCATTAACTAAAACAATACTCTATCTTGATGATCTTTGCCATAAGTAAAATTGAATTTTTACAATTTGTGAGTATCACTTATTGGTAATGCTTATGTTTACAGAATTTCTCCATTATCTACATAAGGATGGGGTTTCCCAGACTGGCCCCTGATAAGCAAGCAGAGTTAGTTCCCTTACTACTTCGGTGTCTAGAAGGAAAACCCAAGGCCCAGCAGGATAGGTTACTAAATTTATCAGAATAATCTTCTATATAAAATCATTTGAGAAAGTGTAATCTTTTCTCTTACGAGGTCTGGATGGTCGTGGCCATCTTTAATTTCTTTAAGAAGAAGAGCTCTATATAAAGATATAACAAAATATTCAATCCTCAGAACTAAGATCTATGGATGTTACCTTACTAAATGATAGTTTATAGCTAAACAAATCATATATGGAAAATTTTGGAAGATCTGATGATAAATTTGTTGACCACCCAGCCTCCTTGAGCACAAATATTGAAATACTGGTAATATTGTGTGTAATTTCTTTTGTTTAGCATACTTCTTTTGATGACCCCAGCCTTAGGGTTCATCACCATGCCAACAGATCCAGAGAAAAGGAAGAACATGTTTGAAGTTGATGAGAAAACTCGAGCTGACATCCTGAATTACTTTATGGATGTACTCCTCCTTCCATATAAGTGAGTATGAGTGTTCACCGAAGACTTTGCAGTAACTGTTGTATTTGATTTTATCATGATTAATTTATAAAATTTTTATCCCATTTTTATGCGTGCATTTTATTACTCGTATGAATTTGTAAATAACAGTTTAGCAGACTGATGTCCTTTTTTTCTATAAATAGAATCAAGTGTACATTTGTAAGTTCTATGAAAATTTAAATTCTTGTCCTTTTTGAAGTCAAGCACCTCCTATTCATAATTATTTTGGTCAAATCATTTCTAAACATCCTCGTTATGTGGAAGAAATGTGAATGCATGCTTTGTAATGTACATGTATCTTAATTGACTCATTGAGTATATCTGTACCGTCTTGCTTTGAATTGACTTTTGTCATGTTTTTTTATGGACTCAGTGTTCAGGGTTTGTTGAGCCAGACTTCACGACCAGCTAGTGCCCCAGCTGGTAACAGTCCTAAACCACCCTCCCCCCCAGGCCTGAGTGAGTACTCCCTCCGGCGGGTGACCGGGGACATGCCCCTGTCAGCAGAGGCCCTGGAGAAGACCAAACTCGGGATCATCAAGTTCCTGAGCGCCGAGCTGTTCCCAGAAAACTCGGTTATATGTCACTACATCATTGCTTCCTCTGACACAAGGCACAGGTAGGCTGCTTTTTCTGTTGTATTATTTTTTTAAAACCAATTTGCATAAAACCTATACTACGGTAGATTAGGAATTTTTTTCAGAATAATGTGAGAGGAATTTAAAATCTCATTTTCATTTTTATGACAGTTGAAAACGATATGGAATTACATGTATAATAAAAGTTTGGGGTTTGTGATTTTATAATCCTGCAATTTATTTCAAAAAATTGGAATTGTTAAGTACTCGCATAAGATAAGGGGTCTACACCATTGAATTTGATGAACCATACTAGTTTTTTTTTGCAAATAAGAGTTACACATAACTAATCTTATTGCTTTTTTTGTGATTTATGATATATACTATTTTGAAATAAATCACATACCAGTATTTTTAATTTATTTGCTTTTAGTGTTGCAACAGCTGCAGATTTTGAATTAAAGAGAATCCAAGGGTAAGATTTCTGATTTTGACATTTTACTTGCATTGAAGATAAATATAATTTTGATTAAATCTTCACAAAGGTATCCCAAAGTGTAAATTAATATTTAATTGTTTATGGAAAGATTCTTTTGATTTTGAAAAACCACATACAATGTAGTTTGGTAATTTTAGATATTTATACTCTGTTAACAAGTTACCTTCTCTGATTTATAGAACTGTGGATTGGAATGATCTGGAGATTGTAAGACAGTTGTTTGGTCTCTTTCAAGGAACGATGGATGTCAAAGGCCAGGTGGGTTGCGACATAATTATTTCTTCTATATTTTGTAAGACTTAAAATTTTCTTTAATTTAGAAATAGTTTTTATGATTAGACAATTAAGCTTCACACCCAAATCAAGGTATTTTATTTCAATGCAAGACTTGATTAGAATAATTTGGAATTCTGAATATGAACATAACAAAAATGGATACATAGATACACATGTTTATTACATTGTATTTTGTTTTTGAATATCTAAGCCCCCTACCAAACCAGAACTGAAGCGAATCCCAGCATGTACCAGAATCCGACTGAAGATCTTCCCAATCTTCCTTAGATCCAGGGAGGCAGCCGGTGTTTTCCCATCATGTGTCCAGGTATGTGTAGCTTCAGGAGAGAAGTTCATATTTGAGGAGTAAATCTAATTTTTTGAAAACCAATAATGGTCTATTTGTGAATTCAAAATTCAAATAACTAAAGATACTTTATCGATCTATCAGGTAACATATTAGTGTGTTGAGCTTCCTTAACAAGGGCTTGTGATTTGAAGTTTTGGTTGTAGAATCCTAAAACAAAACTCTGAAAAAAAAGGATAATTTGAAGAATAGCAGCATTTTCCTCAGAGATGACCTAATTATAGACTATTGGTAAGACAGCTGTAAGTTACATACTGTTCACCTTGTGGTTTGCATTTATTTCCAGGTTATTTTTGACTGCTTATATGGTCAGAACACAAATGCCAAACTGAAGAATATGGCAGTTCAGTTTGTTCATCATGTTTGCTTCAAGTAAGTATGGTTAAAAAAAACTTACTCCTGTTTATGTTTAACTTAGGTTCATGTACTAAAATTTCATTTATACTATCTCATTTATGTCAGTTGCCCAGACAACAAATTTCAACCAATCAGCTCGGTCCTACTCTCTGGAATGATGAAGCTGATCTCAGAGACCAAGGATGACTCGAGACTCCGCAGTCTGGCCTATGTTGCTGTGGGTAAAATCGTCAGGCGAGCTCCACAGCTTGTAAAGAAGGACATTGGACTCGCCCAGAAACTGTTCGATGCGATTGGCCAGGTGATTTTGACAATTCATATAACAAGTCAACTGACAGAATATTTTCAGAAAGTTTGCAGAATAGTGGCATTTAATCATGTGAATCAGTTAAGTAGCTTTCTGATGAATAAATTTGGAGAGCATTCCTCTTTAATTACTTTAATTTGTTACTTTCCTTGTTAAAAAGATTTTAATGGAATACTTTGCTGAAGACATTGACGGTTACCAAATTTGTTATTCGATATAACAGGAAGATGCCGAGTCCCGGTTAGCTGTTCAAGAAGCATTGTCTCTGATGTCATCAGCCTATGCAGATATTGACCAATCAGCCTGCATACTGATGGAGGCACTAATTACCCAAAATATAGAAAAGGTCAGGCTTTAAAATGAATAATTTGGAGTTGCATGTGGTTTTGATTTATAGATCTGATTCACAAAATATGTTGGTAATCAGTATCATGATATACATGTATTTTATAATTTTTATTTTCTTTAGGATGAAGCACAAGCAAGAGCTATGGCTGTTCAGTATGCAAAGACTGTTTTCCCTGCGGATCATGTCCCATCCCGCTTCATTCTGCTCCTGGCCTGTGGTGATGTGTAAGTGTATCAAGGGGGTCGATATTTACGACATTCATAGATACATATAAAATTTTTGCCCATTTCCCCACCCAATACATGTATAAGATGTTCAAAGAAACACTGCAGGCTTACTAAAAGACTGCTTCTTAACAAAGTTGTAATGCCATGGTAAACTTGTACCAGAATGTGCAGTTTATATGAGACTGTTCCCTTTATGAATGACAAGTAAATCTTTGATTAGTTTTTAAATTGGTTCTCATTCAATAATTTTACTTTGTATCTAGCAAGGAAGACATTCAGGTCGAGGCCAGGAAGGCCCTGTATGGGGAGAAGAAGCGAGATAAAGATGGGAATGAGGTCGAGAGGGTTGATGTTGTCTTGCCGGATTTCACTAAAATAATGAATTACATCAATACTCAGGTAAAAGGCCCATTCAGTGGTGTGGTGTAATTTCATTCAGTGGTTTTTTACTATGAATTAGATAGCAGTGTACAGTATACATGTACATGTGATTGTGTCTATACATCTCTTTAACAGGTCCAGCAGAGGACAGCCTCACAAAGACTCCACACTGTGGGAAGTCAAAAGCTTCCCTTCTCTCCAGCAGCCTATGAACAGGTAATAATGGGAGAGAACATGTATCAGCAAATTACCTGCTATTTAATCCTTTACAATATGCATGTATTTATATACTGGTACATGTACATATATATTTGAATAGAATATCAGTAATTCTAAAACGAACCCTTTTAAGCTAATCTTATATAATCCTCCCTGTATGTATTTATTTACCTGACCCTCTGTGCTTATACATGTACAATGTGCTTATACCTAGTTGATTCACCGTGTCAGTTTTTAGCTGATTCTCAATGCCTACGTGTACATGTAAATCGAGCTGATATTCAGTGTCTATATCCAGCTGATCCTCTGTCTCTGATTGTAGCTGATCCCGATATATTATCCTTATTCTATATGTCTATTGAATCTCTGTGTCTATCTTTTGGTGAATCTCTGTGTATTTTTAAAGTAAACTTTCATATCTTTTTTTAACTGATTCTACTTTTCTATGTTTAGATGATCCTCTACCTGCGGCTGTGCTTGGTCCACGGTGGGGGGATTTCCTGTGACACGGACTCACTCTCCTCCATGCAGGACTCCTCCCCCCAGGTCGCACGCTATGTCCGCCCGCTACTCCAGGCCGACTCCAGTGAGAGCGCCCCCGTCATCTTATACCTCAACTTTAACCAGAAACTGCTCAGTGCTGTTGGAGGTGAGTCTTTTCATTTTTGTAGGGGACAAGGATGCATATTCTTAGCATATGCACAAAAGTCTACCTTATTTTGGAAATTTTAACAAACTATATTGTATAGGAATAAATGGGAACATTTTTATCCTGAAGGTTGACTGTTTATTTCTCTGTTTACAGGCCCTGTGTCCATGTTTTGTTTGTTGGAGCTGGTAGGTGTTGCCCCAGACTTGTTGGCCTCAAAGTTTGTCTCTCAGCTCAACTGGATAAAGGTTTGTATTCAGGGATAGTCTCGTTGTTTCTGACTTTGTTACCGTTATTTTGACTGTACATTCAGATACCCACTCTCTGTTATTTCAGAGTTATGTGTTTTCCTCTCGAGAAGATCTGAAAAGTTACGCCAGTCAGCTGTTAGCCATCGTCACGTGTTGTCAACCCGAGACTGATGTTCTTGAAACTCTGACAGACTTCCTATCCAAAATGTCTGACAAGGTCTCTCAATTGTTCCTATGAAACCTTATGAATCTTGTCAACATGTTTGTCAGGTCTTTCACATCTTATCATGGCCAAATCATGAACATAACAAAACACTAATTACATGTACATGTATACAACAAAGCAGATTTGTATTTACTGATTTCAGAATTTTGAGGTACAGCAAGGTTCTATTTTGGCCCAAGGTTACCTTATTGGACGATATTTACGGGGGAATAGGAAAGGACTGGGTTCAGCTGTCCTTACAGTGGTGGTAGACTCCATCAAACAGTTGGGTGAGTGACATAGGCCAGGAATCTGAAAGGAAATGGGTTAACACTGTATTTTTTAATTTGTTCAATTAGTTTTATTTTTTTTTTCTGGATGCGGGAGTAAATAGATATCACAATTATATGTTGATTGTTGTTTTCTCTGTAGTAAACATCATTCAGACAGCTACGGAACTGAACGTGACCCTCGTGTCTAGTGCCTGTCTGTCTCTGGGAGAAATCAGCAGGAACATGGCACTGCCATTGCCCTCTGGGGAGGAAAGTGACAACGAAGGGGAGATAACCAAGATGTCTATACTTAATATGCTCCTAAAGCTGATCAAATCCTCTAGTCAAAACAACAAGGTACATGTATAGTACATTAATGTGTGATGAAGATTGTCTGGATGAGACTTGGTTCAATCATTCACCAACTTGTACTGTTTAACTTTTTCTTACACTTAAGGTGGTATGGGACAACTCCATATTGTGACATACTAGTTATCAAAATAAACAATCAAATCAAGTGTAATGTTATAGATATTTTCTTTCCAAAATAATGGTCACCTAACAGCGAAGCGCAATGGGTTAGAGCGTTCACTATGAACTTGTACACCCTGTAAGTCATGAGTACAAATCTTGCTGGGGATTTTAAAATTTAACTTTTCCAAAAATTTTTAAAACATATTTTTTTGTCAAATATTGTAAGATTTGAAAACTCTAAACCGGTAAAATATTTGGATTATAATGTACTTTTATCCACATTAATATCGACAGATGTCCCATACCACCTAACTAAGATTTAAGAACCTACATGTACCTAATGCTTGACTTCATTTGACCTGCTTGTTAAGGTTAAGGAACGTGCGGCTCTGACCATGGGACAGATGTGTGTGGGGGACGGACTCTTCCCATTCAGGAGGAAAGTCATTCAATACTTGATGGATTCTATACAGGTACATCAGAACCTTAGTTATTTTTTGTCTTCTTTTTGAGGGTATAATTTGTCACCAATACTGTAGGTGTCTGATTTTGATGAGAGTTTTATTTGATGACAAGACTTCATGTGTCTGATATTTACTCCACAGTCCATTAAATTCATTTTACCTGTGATTTTTTAAAAATCTGTGCATACAATAATAGAGTTGATTGGTATTTGTTTTTCATTTCCCTAACACAGCCCAAACAGATTGAGCTCCACCTTACAACTGCGGAGGCTTTGGTGTTTGCTGCCATGGGAGTGAACTCTCCGGCTGCTCGTGACGTCTGGACTCAGACCGAATCAGACTATCAGGTGGTACTTATAACTCTTCATTGAAAAGAGAGTGCATTTAATAACAGATCTTTAAGAAACATTCTCAGCTTTTTCTAGAATTGGAGAATTAATCATTTATTATTAAAAGATGACTTATGATAGTAGAATTTTTGTTAGAACTTTTAGACATACTCTTATTTATGTGATATTTCCATTGAACAGAAGAGCATCAGTCCTGTGGAGGATGATGTGGAGTGGTATATGGAAATCATCCTCACAAAATCCATTGTCAGTGCCAACCCTCACCTGAGACAGGTAAAGCAATATATAGTCAGTGCCCACCCTCACCTGTGACAGGTACATGTAATACAGTCTATTATTAGTGATAGTGTCCCTTGCCTCATACATGTACAAGTAATTTAAGTTATTGAAAGTGATAATCCACACCTGAGATAAGAAACCCAATTACCTTTCTTACATGTAGATGGATTACCTGTCTTATTTTTCTTATTTTAATTATTTTTTCTTTTCTCTCTTCTCTATCAAAACTAGACCTGATTATCCAATGCTTAACTGCCTCTGTTTGTTTGACAGGCAGCTTGTATCTGGCTGCTAACCCTGGTGAAGAAATGTGGACAGCACACTGTTATACAGTGCAAACTCAGCCAACTTCAGTCGGCATTCATGGGCATGTTGTCTGAGAACGATGGTGAGAAATCTGCATCAGTAAACCTAATAAAATATTCTCATCAGTCTTACATTTAATGTATTGAAGGAGCATGTAGTTTGGAAGATGATGTAACCTTTTCACAGATCCAGGAAATGGGTCCAACGATAATTTTGTTTGCTGATGGAAGGGGGGAAGGGGAGTCTGAAACCTAATTTTGGTACCCTTACCTTGTGAACTTAATAATTAAATTTTACGAGGGAAGGGGTCAGGGCCTGTGCATTGTGACCTGATCTCAATGTATTGATTTGTTTTTGTAGATGTAACACAAGACATTGCCTCCAAAGGGCTGGGTATGATTTATGAGATTTCAAGCTCACAACAAAAGGACTCGTTGGTGTCTGAACTTGTTGAGACACTTACCACAGGAAAAAGGTCTGTGTTTGTGTGTAGGGGTAAGATATTGTGGAGACAGTTGATGGAATACATGTTCTATATCTGTTTCATCATTAAACTTGTGCACTTCAGTAATCCATGTGCCTTGGTCATTTTCAGTTCTAAGAAGGAAGTAACTGGAGATACAGCAGTGTTTGAGGAGGGAGCCATGGGCAAAACTCCTGATGGGTGTGTATAGTTATATACCAGTACTGTCTATAGCTGTTGGGGTCTGTGTAATCGTATACTGCAGATTCCTTATTTTTCCTAATTCAGTGATTCAACCGTTTTGCATCAAATCACAGGAATATAAAATTGCAAAAGCCAGATTTTTATCATAGTTTCATTTAGACTACATCTGTCCAAAAAATAAAAGCTAGGTTTTAAAATCAATGAGATGTGCTTCTCATGATTTTACGTGGATATTACTTCCTCATGTTTGATTAGGAAACTACAGTACTGAATTCTACAGCTGTATGGAAGCCACACCTTCTATTGTATAGGATGTTTAAAACATTTCCCATATTGTTGATGACATTTGTTTTTGTTTTCAGTGGAGGAATCTCAACCTACCGAGAACTCTGCTCCATTGCTAATGACCTCAACCAGCCAGACCTTATTTACAAGTTCATGCATCTGGCCAATCACAATGCGATGTGGAATTCCAGAAAGGTAGCAGGGGCATTTGAATTTTATAACATCATTTGATTGATATGTGCAAAAATATGCATGCAACTGGCAAAGTTTTTATATGAGGCATTAGTATTAACTAACGGTATTTGCTAGTTTTTGAGATGAACCCCAAGAGTATTTTTATTGACATTAATTTTGAACAATTTTACGGAGAAAAAGTTTACCTCTATTTTGTTATTGTTTGGATGCTGTATGCAAACAATTTCTGTTTTATACTTAATGTGCACATTGAATGTAATGGTTTTAATTTGTGTTGTCCTTGTTTTAGGGGGCAGCCTTTGGGTTCAGTACGATCGCTGCCCAGGCTGGGGAGCAACTCCAACCCTTCCTGTCCCAGATCGTCCCCAAGCTGTACCGCTACCAGTTTGACCCCAATCCCAGGATCCAGCAGGCCATGGGCTCCATCTGGAACGCCCTGGTCAAGGACAACAAAAACACAGTGAGGGGACATAACTCACACTAGCATCTGTACATGTATCTGATGTTAGGGTCCTTGTTTGTTTTTAAGCACTGTTTTGTTTTGTGTAGGTGGATACATACATGAAGGAAATTTTGAGAGACCTGTTGATGAATCTCACAAGTCCCCAGTGGAGAGTTCGTGAGTCCAGGTAAAGTGTACATACACTGTCATCAGGTGTCATTTTTAACAAATTATGCTTCAGTTTTATCATATGATGTTTTTTTTAATATGCATTTGATAAAAATTTCTATGAAACCAAATGATATTGTTAAATGTAATGAATGAATACAAAGTGGAAATCCCAATACTTCAACAGCTGTCTTGCTGTGAATGATTTGTTACGAGGAAGACCATTGGACGATGTGGTCGACCAACTTCCAGAGTTGTGGGAGACATGTTTAAGGGTCAGAGATGATATCAAGGTATGTGTGCTTAAGATTTTTATGCTCTTTTTCTGTCAAAGTCTTGTTTTATACTTTTTCTCTCCTTTGATTAGAAATTCATGGCTTGGTCTATCTCTTCATGATATGACTTGGATTAAATAAAAACTACGTGTTAATGAAAAAATCCTTTAGAATTATTTAATCTTGGTCATATTTTGTTCTGTTTGTGGTTCATTATCATACATGTATATAGCATCATTCAGTGCTTGCTTACACATCAATACGTTACCTAATACAGTACATTATAATTGCATACCATTTTCTTTTGGCAGGAGACTGTAAGGAACGCTGCTGACCTAGCCTGTAGATCTCTGAGTCGGGTCAGTAAGGAAAAAAATGTAGCCTCTAAAGTTTACTGAATTAATGCAAACATTAATGATACATGTACACTGAGCATTTTGAGCTACTTTGCATGTACTGATCTACCTTTTTATTTGTACTTCAACGAGAACAAGACATTGTGAATGAGTCTAGGATTGTTCATGTTGCAGGCCTCTATCAAGATCTGCGATGTTAACTACGGTAAGATGGGGGAGAAGGCCACCAGCCTGGTACTGCCCTGTCTGTTAAAGGTCAGCACACACAGCCCTGTACCAGAGGTCAGGGCCATTGGGTGAGTCCAGTGTCAAGGTCACTTCTCTTAAGATTAGAGTATCAATGAAGTGATGTTAATGGGGAAAGATGTTCAGATATATCATATATCATACCCATTGTGCTACAGAGATAGACACCCAAGTTTGGTGATATAAACTGTTTCACAATAGGTTGAAAGAGCCATGTTGGGACATACTGTCATATCATAAAAAGTAAAGGTCACTGGGTGTCAAGGACCCTTAAGATATATTTAAATTTTGTTTTAAATTTTGTGAACATTTATTTTATTATATGAATTGAGCTGCAATAATATTAAGCCCCCTGTTTCTGAACATCAATTTTAAATCTTTGCTGCAGATTATCAACATTGTTGAAGATAAGTAAGAATGCTGGTCCCCTTTTGAGGCCCCATATTGCTGTACTGGTGACTGCTCTTCTAGAGGCTGTGAGTGGTTTAGAGCCACAGGTCATGAACTATTTCAGTCTCAGGATTGCTGGCAGTGAGGAGGCCCAGGAGAGGGTAGGTGTCCAAATCCTCTTTACAAAACCCAATTACAAGTTAGTTTTACAGTTCTGGTAATAGGTATAAGTAGGTGTTCACATCTGCACATCTCTTTTGACAGGAGAGGTAAAATCTTTGTTTTGTTTGTAAGACAGCAAAGAATGAGATATCAAATATCTTGATTAAAACCAGATAAGCTCATGAAACTGAGATTTATGATATTAAACATGTTTGTATCTTCCTCAATACTTGTCATCTTCTGTTACATGTGATAATTATACCGATCAACAAAATAATGAAGGGAAGATAATTGTGGCTCTATACAAACGTTGATTCCTTGTTTTAGCTGGATAGTGCACGCATCGCTGCCTCCAAGATGTCTCCAATGATGGAAACAGTCAACTATGTAAATAATGGGTTCAGTGTCTTTTATACCAATTTAAAATAGAATAAATATTGATCCAATGTGGAAATCAAAAGTCTGGTTCATTTTAAAACAACTTATTGTATAAAAACAGACAAAATGGTTGTCAAATTGCTAGGGGTTAAGGATAAAAGAAATCTATGTAATGTCAATAAATGCATTTGGTGTTCTTCAGAGTGTGTAAATCATATTAATTGCATGTTTTGTAAATTCACAGTGTGTGCAATATGTAAATGCGGATGTTTTGGTTGAATTGGTTCCACGGTTGACTGATCTTATCAAAAGTGGCATCGGCATAGGAACTAAGGTCAGTATCAACATCCTATAAGTGTGTTTGTGACAGCATTAGTAATAAACAGTGTATTTTAACTATGATTTTGTGACTTTAACTTTCATCTGACTTAACTTTTTTGTCATCATTTTTAGTACATACATGTATAAAGATCTTTAGCCCTACCTGTGCTTTGTTTTGTATGTTGTAGGCGGCATGTTCCAGTCTAGTGGTGTCACTGGTCCATCACTGTCCGTTAGATCTAACCCCTCATGCAGGTAAATTGATGGAACTACATGTACTGTACATGTATGACAACATTTAGCTTTTCATTATAATTTTATTTCGTGCATTATAAAACTTTTTGTGCATGTATTCCATTGAAATAGTGTAAGAAGTAGACTGTACATGTACATTTCTTTATTTCATTGTCCACATGGTTTTACTATCTTAAAAATTTGCTTTACTTGTAGGGAAGCTGATGAGTGCCTTTTTGTCCGGACTGAGTGATAGAAATGCCTCCATCAGAAAATCATATGCCTCAGCTCTAGGTCAAATAGTTAAGGTCAGTGAATGTCAAGTTGCATTTTTTTTTAAATAAATGCAATTTTTGAAGATGTAAGTTAGTTTTATTGAAACTTTCTTTAATAAAATGTCCCCCCTTTTTAACCAGAGAAACATGTAGTTGGGTATTTGTTATGATAAAGAGTTTCTGTTTTAGTTTTGCTGTCCTATTTAGTAGCTTGTCTTTGATTTATTTTAACGGCATCATTTTGAGTTTCTTATGTTGTGACCTTTGACAGGTTGCCAAGGACAGCAGTGTGGAGAAGTTGATTGGTCGACTGAGGATGTGGTATCTTGAGAAGGAAGGTCAGTTTGAATTACATGTAAATATAAAATAATGAAATTGAATATTGTTTACATTATGTAAATTATTTAATTCTTGATTTATCAATTTTTTATTAACCAGAGGAGTCGGTAAGGTCTGCTTGTGGTCTAACTCTGGCAGCCATTTCACAGTACAACCCTGACGTCCTCAAGAGGCACGCTGCCCTAGCTTTACCCCTGGCCTTCTTTGCAATGCATGAGAAAGGTAATTACTCTACAATCTGCTGTCCCAACTGCTCTTCTTTACTAAATTATACATTTTTGGTGATAGATATGCATTGATTATATATCATGGAATCAGATAAAATATAATGAAATAAGCTTTCTCTACGTATTGCTGAGACAGCTGCAATGTTTGTTTTGGCTTTTCCTAATCTTTGATTTATTTTGATTGCATAAAAAGACAAAACCTCTGTTTTGAATTGAAAATTGAAATTGCATATTTTCTATATACTTTGTATGCAAAGAAAATATATCATGAAGATGGATAGATATGCAGAAAATGAAAAATGAAAACAAATTATTGAATGAACCGAATAACAATTTGATTGATAATATGCAAGCATTCTTGATTACAGTAATATGATGTATCATGCTCCATGCATAAATTACCTGGTAATCTTTTGTTTGATAGAGCCTGAGAATACTGACAAGACAGAGCAGAAAACCTCAGTATGGGAGGAGGTCTGGATAGACGCTATACCAGGTATTGTAAACCAACTTTTATTCGCGACTACTTTATTTTGCAATATACTGGAGATAAACTACAATGTAGTTGCGATGACTATTTTTGCAACCATGCTTTATCCACACTCATTTTGATATAACACACATATGGCAAAAACTAGTTCGTGGCGAGAAATATTCACAACGAAGAGGCTCTCGCGAATCTCGCCAATATTTCTCGCACGGGAATAAAAGTCAGTTTACAGTAATCTACATGATTGTATTAGAATGTTGTCTCATCTGAGCCAAAGACTTACTAGTATTTACTAGTATATCAGCTTTATCATCAGATCATCTTCCACTTTCATTAGTATAGATCTTGGTTATCATAAACTTATCATAAACATAAGGTAGACAAAACTTTGATCAAATCATGATCACAGTGGGTCATGAAAGAGTAATAATTGGACCCTTGATGTTCATGTGGAGAAGTTTCCCAATGTATACACATTACATAGCACATATATATACACATATTTTTTGAGTTACAAGTTTTATCTAAACTATGGTCCTTGGATATAAATTTTCGTTCCAAAATGTTTAGAGAAAGTTTCCTTGTGGTGTTTTACCTGGTCTACCTTTGCATTGTCTCACCTTGATTACAGGTACAGAGGCTGGTCTGCGCCTGTACCTGGAGGAGATAGTCAGCCTGCTGGGGGAGACCATCACCTCACAGTCCTGGTCCACCAAGGCCCAAGCTGCTACTGCCATGAGCTCTGTGGCATCCACCCTGAAGGACCGCCTGGGGCCGCCACATTTAGGGCACCTGCTGAACACACTGCTGGCAGGTCTGTCTGGGAGGACGTGGACAGGGAAGGAGGCACTACTGCAGGCTATTGACACCGTCTGTACTTACTGCAGGTCAGTGGATATACCAGGTAGTAGGTCAACTGTATACTAAAAAAGTTCATAAAACAGGTCAACTGTATACAATATACCGGTACTATCATTGTCAATGGATAGAGCTTGTTAACTGTATACATGTACTGTCATTGTCAGTGGATAGAGAAGGTCAACTGTTTACTGACATTGTCAGTTGATTGAGAATGTCAACTATATACTGTAATAGTCAGGGGATTGAGAAGGTCAACTGTAAAATGTCATTGTCAGTGGATAGAGAAGGTCAATTAAATGTAGCATTAAAAAGTCAACTGTATACTGTCATTGTCATGGATAGAGCTGGTCAACTGTATAATGTCAATGTCAGTGGATAGAGCAGGTCAACTGTGTACTGTCATTGTCAGTGGATTGAGAAGGTCATCTGTATAATGTCATTGTCAGTGGATAGAGCAGGTCAACTGTATGCTGTCATTGTCAATGGATAGAGCAGGTCAACTGTATACTGTTATTGTCAATGGATAAAGCAGGTCAACTGTATACTGTAATTGTCAGTGGATAGAGAATGTCAACTGTATACTGTAATTGTCAGTGGATAGAGAAACTCAACTGTGTAATATCATTGTCAGTAGATAGAGCTGCTCAAATAAATATTGTCACGGTCAGTGGATAGAGCAGGTTAACTGTATACTATAATTATCAGTGGATAGAGCTGGTCTACTTTATACTGTCATTTTCAGTGGATAAAGCAGATCAAATGTATTATGTCATTGTCAGTGGATAGAGAAGGTCAACTGTATACTGTCATTGTCAGTGGATAGAGCTGCTCAACTGTATACTGTCATTGTCAGTGGATAGAGCTGCTCAACTATATACTGTCATTGTCAGTTGATAGAGCAGGTCAACTGTATACTGTAATAATCATTGGATAGAGCTGGTCAACTGTATATTGTAATAGTCAGTGGATAGAGAATGCCAACTGTATACTGTCATTGTCAGTGGATAGAGCTGCTCAACTATATACTGTCATTGTCAGTGGATAGAGCAGGTTAACTGTATAGTGATATTATGGTCCATTACTGGACCAACTGTATTAATGTGAGGTAAAGGATACATCTTTGTTTATCATTTTAGGGAAGCATTACAGAATGAGTCTGACAAGGAACAACCTACAGTCGCCAAGGTAAACACAACTTCTCTGTTCAACAAATGATGCCATTACTGCGATAATCTGTGACAGCATTCCAAACTTATTTATTGAGTTATTTGGTCATCATTTTCTTGTGTCAGGTTGTTGAGGCAGTGATGAAGGAATGTAAAAAAGAGAACATTTCCTACAAAGTGGAGGCTATGAAGTGTATAGGGAACCTGCTAGAGGGTTACAAAGTGGATCAGTTCAAAGACATGTGGACCCTCATCACGCCGGTTTTAGAGGTAAGTCTATCATTTTAAGGATATGTTGACTATTATTTTACAGTCTTTTCCAGGTAAATAGGTCCATCCACTGCAATATTTATTTTTCATTCCCTTGCCTATAGTAACTCAAAATGATTAAAACTATTCTTTGATAATTCAGTCTAAGCCAGAAGACGAAGAAGAACGCAGCAAGAGAGAGTTACAGATAAACTGTTATTTTGAAGTGTTAGGACAAGCCTGGCCTCACAACCCCACTACTCAAGGTAAACCTCAATCCATAGAAAACTCACCTGTTAAGTAGTCTCACTGAATTAGTCGCCATTATGCTATATGATTATCTTAGTAATACTGTATGTTTGTGGTTACAGATGAATACTCTTCAAAGTTTTGTTGTTTGTTGTGCGAGTCCTTACCTCAACATGTGTGGAAGGTCCAGCTCTGTATATTGAAATCCCTACACAAGTTTATTGAACGGTAAGTCACTTTGAATATGAGACAGTAAGAACACCATTGAAACACAGCAAATGTGGGTGTTCAGTTCCTGGTCCCAGATGCAGACCACAAGACTACAATTACCTGCGTACTTCTCAACTTCTGCAGAAAAAAACTAAACCCATCTGTCCCATCCCACCAAATTTATTGCATTGTATTGATGAATTATAACCTTTGCTGTCCATAGACCTCTTTATATAATACCAAATACAAACAAGAGGCCCATGGGCCACACCGCTCACCTGAGCAATGATAAACATAATAAATTCAGCTTTATGGAGTCATATACAAAGTATCTGAACAATGTTGTATAATAGATCCTGTATAAAAAAAAAATTCCCCTGCATATTCTTATGTTTATCATTGACCCCTTTTTTAAAGGATGATTTTACAGTCATATTACATATTGAGCATTGCAGTTTTCAAGAAAATGATCAGACTTAAACAACTGTTTATATATGGATAATAAACCTACATCAAACTTTGAACCCCTTGTGAGGCCAAAAAATTGTCCAGTGGCCAGAGTCTAAACAAATTTTAAGAATCAACAATGATTCAAAATACTTGCATATAAGTAAAACCATATATAAAAACAATTGAGTTTTTGTGGATAATTTAAATGTTTTCCTTTGTAAAATTGGACCCCCCCCCCAACCCTAGTCCTGAAGATTATGATTTTGACAAATTTTTATCTACACTATCTGAACTGACTTTTCTAGGCAAATGATTTTTAAAGATATTTCCATATATATTCCTATGTAAAAGTAAAAGTTTGAACCCCCCCCCCCCCCCCATTGTGGCCCCACCCTACCCCCAGTATCATGAATTGAACAAACTTGAATCTTTCAAACCTGAGGACGCTTCCACACAAGTTACAGCTTTTCTGCCCAATCGGTTTCTGAGAAAAAGATTTTTAAAGATTTTTCTCTATATATTCCTATGTTAAAATTTTACCCCCCACTGTGGCCCCACCCTACCCCCGGGGATCATGATTTGAACAAACCTGAGTCTACACTACCTGAGGATGCTTCCACACAAGTTACAGCTTTTCTGGCTGATCAGTTTCAGAGAAGAAGATTTTGAAAGATTTACTCTATATATTCCTATGTAAAAATTCAACCCCCCATTGTGGCCCCACCCTACCCCCAGGGATCATGATTTGAACAAACTTGATTCTACACTACAGTTTGTTCTACACTACCTCAGAATTTTTCCACACAAGTTACAGCTTTTCTGGCTGATCAGTTTCAGAGAAGATTTTTAAAGATTTACTCTATATATTCCTATGTAAAAATTCAACCCCCCATTGTGGCCCCACCTTACCCCTGGGGATCATGATTTGAACAAACTTGAATCTACACTACCTGAGGATGCTTCCACACAAGATACAGCTTTTCTGGCTGATCAGTTTCAGAGAAGAAGATTTTTAAAGATTTACTCCAAATATTCCTATGTAAAAATTCAACCCCCCCCCCCCCCATTGCGGCCCCATCCAACCGTTGGGGATCATGATTTGAACAAACTTGATTCTACACTACCTGAGGATGCTTCCACACAAGTTTCAGCTTTTCTGGCTGATCAGTTTCAGAGAAGAAGATTTTGAAAGATTTACTCTATATATTCCTATGTTAAAATTTGATCCTCCATTGTGGCCCCACCCTACCCCCGGGGATCATGATTTGAACAAACTTGAATCTACACTACCTGAGGATGCTTCCACCCAAGATACAGCTTTTCTGGCTGATCAGTTTCAGAGAAGAAGATTTTGAAAGATTTACTCTATATATTCCTATGTTAAAATTTGATCCTCCATTGTGGCCCCACCCTACCCCCGGGGATCATGATTTGAACAAAGTTGAATCTACACTACCTGAGGATGCTTCCACACAAGTTTCAGTTTTCTGGCCAAATGGTTTTTGAGAAGAAGATTTTTGAAAATACATGTATCAACAAATTTTCAATGATTTTTAAATTATCTCCCCTTGAAAGAGGGCGTGGCCTTTCATTTTAAGAAACTTGAATCCCCTTCACCTAAGGATGTTTTGTGCTGACTTTGGTTGAAATCGGCCCAGTGGTTCTGGAGAAGAAGTCGAAAATGTAAAAAGTTTACGGACAGACAGACAGACAGACAGATAGACGGACGCCGGACAAAGCTCACTTGAGCTTTCAGCTCAGGTGAGCTAAAAATGAATATATTCATTTATTTCATTTGTTTTCTTGATTAAGTTTTAAGTTTGGGCACTGGTCCAATTGCAAATTAAAATATTACCAATATTTTTTTTTTCAAATTTATGCTCTATTATAAAACTTCTTGGTATATTTAGTAAAAAGTGCACATCAGTCCTAAGTTCAAAATACTCCAATCTGAACATTAGATGCAGTAAAATTCCCTTTATGAGCAAGTTTTGAAAATATTCAAGAATCCCCTGGTTTGTTATTAAAAATTTTTATGCATTTCATATTTTTGATGTGTACAGCTTACAATGCATTGTGATGATTTGATCCTTTGTTTGAGTAGATATCACAGATTGGATTACAGGGAAGCTTTTAAGCAGTCTGGGACTGACAGAGATGTTGTGGTCACAATTCTTAAATCCATTCTACCCTGCATAGGTAATCTATTGTAAGCTTGTTTGATGAAAGTGAATCTTTTTATTGTAATAAGTTGTACATGTACTTCATTTTAATAAGGAAATTCTTTTTTTACAGCAATGCAGTTAGTTTATTTTTATGTATATATTAATTGAATGGATAGTAATTCATTGTATAGTAATTTATTGTATAGTACATGTGTTTTCTAAAAGGTAACTTAATTACCATAATAATAATTTTTATAAAAGAGTTCATAGTGTTTCTGTTGGTTTCTACAAGCTTTAATCATTCGTAATAAAATGAGACAACACTGATGGTTGCTAATTATAATCATGATTGGGTTTATTTCAGGCAACAAAAAGTACAGTGCAATAAGGTCACAAGCATTGGATATATTGGAGTTACTTATTAAAAAGACAGAAAATGTTGGTAAGGAAGTGAATTATTCAACAGAAACTTAGGGATAAACATTAATATACAATGTATATAACATGCGGTTGAAGGTTGAATACTAACATTTTTGTTTTCATGTTACATGTACATAGCAAACAGTGGATACAATTATTGATTTTATTAACAAGATACTTCCAAAGTTGTGACCTAATGTCATAAAAATAAAAGGGCTAGTATAGACACTTTAAAAGTATATTAATTTAGTATTCTGTATTTGTAATACTAATCCTGAGGTCCCTTCTACTGCAGGTGTCAGTCCCCCCTCTGTTTTCACTGTGGCAGGATTGTCTGAGGCGCTGGAGGACCTCCCCAAAGATCTGACTGATAGAGGGCGCTCCATACTGCAGAAAATCAAAGTACCGGAGCCTATGGAGACCTCATAAAGACTGTGATACTGTAACATTCTCAAATAAATACCAAATAAATTTGTCATTTTAGTTTCCGACTTTCTCATGCTTTTTAAAATACATGTATATATTTATCATGGTATTTTAGATATTTCACGCCTTTGAAAGCTGAAATATGTATTGAAATTTTAATAAAATCAGCATATGGTCCAACATGTCACATGAAGATAATAGTGATAACAAAATAGGAATGATCGGATTAATATGCCATGTCTGCTCCATCTCACTGAGAGAGTTACAACTTTGAAATACATTCAAACTTCGGTATCTCCAACTAGATGGGACTGTTTAAAAACTTCGAGATATCCAAGTATTTGAGGGTAAAATACTTTAAAAAATAAGTGGTTGGGATTACAAATCACTTCAGCATATCCATTGTATTTGAGATATCGAAGCTCAACTGTAGTTTATACATGTAACACAGGTTTGCTTAATATTTTCACCCAACAGCTGGGTTTAAACTTGTGACCAAGGGTTAAACTAATTATCACTATCATTATTCAATTTTAGGATTTCTCTATCCTTATAGGGGCTAAGTTACAAGTTGTGCGAGGGGATATAGCATCGTAAACCCTGTTTGTGTGGATGTAGTAGGTGTTACTGTTTCCTATCGATAACAAAAATGAGTCGTTAAACTCTCAAAACAAACCCAATTTCTTACTTTGAAACTCATTTCATCAGATAAATAGAACAAACTTTTTGTTCAGAAATCGGCAAAAAAAGAAAATGATTTGAGGGCCGGATCAATGGAAAATCTTGGAACTTAGAATCATTATACTTTGCACAGGCACTTCTTAAGCAATGTAAATGTCTAGACCTTATCAGTCAATTATTTCTCAAGAAATTTGACATAATAGAGTCTGTACATCTCTAATTTTATGTACAGCTTAACAAAAACAAAATGTTCACTTAGATTTCATTTAATAGAATGAAATAATAGAGAAATAAATTCAGATTTATTTATTCAAAATTTATTGGATGCATTTTTAATGATTCACATTCAAATTATATATTTTTGTTTAAGCAGTTTTGATAAACAATAAAACTGAAGAACACAACCAGAAAAGTTATTTGACGATGACATTGTATAAAACATATTCAACCACCAGATAAAACTTTGCTTTGAATTATTAAAAGACCCCTTTTTATAAATAACTTCAGACATTGTTGATATAAGATAAAACACACATGATAATGGCACATTAAAATATAGAGCATCTATTTCTGGTCCAGCAATTCCTGGGTTATTTTTCAATGCTACACAAAACCTGACATTAAGTCTAACAACAAACTAACAAAGGAGACATTTGAGGTATCGGGAATAACATAATATCACAGTTCATTTTAAATAAAGTATCGATAATGAGATCGGAAACGGATATGGTTCATCTTTTGAATGAAATAAATAAGAAACGGAGCATTTTATGAAATGATCCTTTAACATGTACGTCATATGTCAGGATCTTGTTTAGTGTAGCCCCAGTGTTATCCATGTAACTTTTTACATCTGTGTTATTTATGTGAAGTTTATGGAAATCATCAACTATTTTCTTAATTCAGTTAATTGACATTTATTTAATTGATGAAGGGTAAAAGAAGCTGATATCATGCACATTGTATAATCATGGTCATATAACCATGGATGATCCTGTTTATCTCAACATCAAAGACATTAATATATTTAATACATGTATATCGACACAAGAGTAGGTTTTAGGTATCCATATACCTTATGACAAAACTCTTGTTCATCTAAAAGCTATGCTGACCAAATTTGTGTAATAATTAACCTATATCCACCAAACTATCAGAGATCTGGTCAGACTTTATCAAGCTTGCCACACATTCTAATAATGACCACTCTTGTGGTTATAATATTGCACAATCATACACCAAAATGACATTGCACAACCATACATACCTTGAACATTGCACATTCATGAGTGAAATTGATGTATTATTTGAAAGTATTCAAATTATAAATAGCATTAGAATTGAACAAAATTGATATGTATTCATTCTGTAAATATTAAAATTAAAAAAAAGTAAAAACATTCTACATGATCCACAATAACCAGACCTTAAATAAAATACAGTTGAGACCACATTATTAAAAATGCATATATTTACAGCTAAAACAACACTATAAAAAATATTCCAACCAACTTTGTAGACACACACAAAAAAAGCACCAATCTTAATCAAATACAAAGCTGAAAGATTTCAGTCTGAAGATAAACTTCCGTGTCTAAATACATCTGACTGAATCACAATACACTGTTAATGTACATTGAGACGTTTCCGTTTTGATGATACATATTCGTCATCATCACTGGCCTTCCTTTTTTCGGCACTGAACACGAGGCGACAACCTCCGGATTTACGCACCTTCCAGTATTGACGGAGGTCTCCATTCTGCTGAATAGGAGTGACCTTGACCTTACACAGTTTCAGCTTCATGTCACTTTGCTGGACAGCACAATACACATTGGACGAGGAAGCCCGAGGTCGCTTCCTGTGAGGCTTGACTAGCTGGACGTTCGGATTGACCCTTAAACTACTGAGGTTGATCTTGATTTTGATTGGCTGTTGTATTGTTTCCTGTTCCGACTCGTAAGATGGACTTGGCTGATTCTCCTTATTTTCCAAGTTATTCTGGAAAAGCATGGAACGTAGGTCATGGTTTGGTTTGCTGGTACATGGAGAGTAGGTCAGCCTTCTGCTGACTGGAACCTTTTTGCTGGCGGCTATGGGTAGCTGTGGAGTTTTGTTAGAGAACAATCCAAGAAAGTTGTCCTCATTGTTCACATGATTTGTTAGAACATTTGATACATTTTTTGATGCATTTATTTCAGACAATCCTTTGTTTGGTACATCATCCACCTTGCTCTTTGCAGAGTTATTGTGTGAAGTGACATGTCTGGACACTCTATTCTCACATGGTGCAGTCTCCAACTTGGTCACCAGAGGTCTATCCTCCATCCTATCAACCACACATTCAGGTTTGGAAACATTTTCATCAGTTTTGGCACAGCTTTCTTCAGTTACACAAGGTTTGATCAGAACAGAATCTTGATTCATGAGGTTTTTATTTTGTGGATTTGCGCTGCAGTCTACGTCTGTTTTAACACAAGCAGATTTAATGTCTGCCATCCACTGATTGGCCAGGTCTGTAAAACTGAGATTTTTGGGCTCACAACTTGGAGAATGAATGGGACTAAAGTATATGTCGGACAGAAGCCTACTGGGGTGTTTCAAGTTTTGCTCCTGTAATCTCTCCACTGGATTATCTTGCTTTTGAATATCTTTATCATCCTCTTCGATGGATTTCTTATCACTGAGCAACTGTTCACTATGATCAGCCTCATTTTGCTTGTAGAAGTCACCTGTGGTTTTAACCAGGTTGTCCCCCACTGCACACTTCTCAGACAAGCATGTGCCATCTGCTTCCACTACACTTTTTGTCAGAGTTTTCTCCATAAGTACTGACTCTGATGTCAGATTTGGTGATTTTTCATTGACAGTGGAGTCACAATGCATTTTTTCATCCAAGTTAAACTTCTTTAAGAATGATTCTAAGCATGGCAGTTTCCCCATAATTTCATCAAGTGTTAAATAATTTGTAGAGTTTCTGATGAATTTCAAATGTTTTTCACTATTCAGATGTTGTCTCAATGTGCATTTATACCAATAATCACAGGCCTCGCAATATCCTCCTTTTTTTGTTACCCGTAGTGACTGCTTTTCAGTTGCATATCGATTAACATTTTCTTTTGATTTTCGACACAAAAGGACATTTTTATCAAAAGGTGACGCTAACTCTGGACCATAATTCACACTGGGAAAAGAATCCAAGTGTTTCATCAGAGGTTTATAATTCTTCTCCATGTCTTCACATTTGATCATAGGACAATTTTCTTTTTCCGACCAAGTCAAGGGCTCAATCCCATCCATTGCTCCTGCCTTGTTACGTTTCTTCTGTTTTATATTCATGTATTCTGATTCCTTCAGGAACTTTGAGACTTTCTGGATATCCACACCCAACACATGAGCATTTTGTACTGGATCATTGGGAAGACTTTTATGTTTTGCAGCTTTCAGTAGAAGAGCTTTTCCTGTTAACATTAAAAAGAGAATTATTTAACCTACAGAGCATTAATTTAATATTACATATTTCCTCATTTTCTCTTCATTCACTTTCATTCAGTATCTTACCTCTACTTAGCGGCAATGTTTGCTTCTGAGTAACGCAACTGGTCTCAGGAGTTTCTGATTCCTTCGAAATATTATTTCGATCTGTGAGAACCAAATTCACATCTTTAGACAAAAATTCCTCAATTTTCCCTTGCAATGCCAAAATTCTTTGGACGACTTTTGCTCTTAGCTTTGTTGAAGAAATATCTAAGTAATACGTTTTCTGTGATGAAGGAACAAACTGGAGTTTTCTCCGAGCTCCATCGTGCGTAATCAGAGTCATTTTCTTACTTCTGATACCAACGCTATAAGCTTTTACGCACCATCTGTGTTTATCAAAATCGCCGCTCTCGTGTGACGTCACTTGTGTCCACTTGTCGATTCCGATAGTAAGTCGTGCAACAAATGGGTTATCAAATTTCAAAATGATATATAACATTTACCTGTTATTAGAAGGTAAAAAAAACACCCTGAATGAAATTTTGCTACAGCAGAGAATACTATAGGCCTAGTATACAAAGTATGAAAATTAATGCTTTTAAATAAATTATCGGGATCGGTGATTTATAAGTCGATCCAGATACCGAACCCGATTAAAAATAAAAGTGTGTTGGCAGTAGCTAGTACAATAAGAAATACTGTGCAATAATGGCAATATCAGGGAACATAAGGAGTGCCCTTTACAAGTTTATAGGTATTATTTTAAAATCTAAAAACAAACAATATGAACCTTTCATTTTGTCACACATCCATTAATTTAAACTGAGATGTAAGTTTTTTCTATTTATTTTAGACATAGGTGTGAATCTGACAGGTAAGTTCTCTCTCTCTCTCTCTCTCTCTCTCTCTCTCTCTCTCTCTCTCTCTCTCTCTCTCTCTCTCTCTCTCTCTCATTTTCTATGTCATCACAATTTGCATGTGATTTTGTTTGTAAACATGTCCTTCACATCATTTACAGATCCCATGTTTAGGGGTGTTTACCATAATTCTACAAAACACCAAGGTATGACAAAAACTGTACCATAGTATTCATTTAAACATTAGTTACATTACAAAGCAATGTTTCACTCTCTTATTGATAACAACTTAAATAAATTGGATGGGCTAAATTTTCTGGATTCTGTTACAGATGACTTCAGCGATGTAATAACAAGAGCTAAGGATAATGGACTAGAGAAGGTAATGTAAATAATATCAAGTACTGGTAAAGTACTGTCAAGCTTAAAGGTAACTTTTATAAGTAAACAAAAATATGTGTTTTCACTGTCATTCATAATTGACGCAAATTATAGCTTCAATATTAGAATACTCATTAGATGATTCAATATCATTTACAGTGGTTCATCCACCAATTTATCATTTTACAGATGATTATAACAGGAGGTTGTCTAAGTGACTGCAATGAGGCTCTCAAGCTTGCTAAATCAGATGGTGAGTAACCAAGTATGTGTACCAGTTATCTGTATCAGTAATCAGTTCAAAGGAGAGTTCGATAGGAAGCTGTAGAATTGACATATCGAAGGATATTACCCAAGTTCCACAAACTTTAAATTAATTATATCCTGTTAATTTATCTTTAAAGTTAAATCTTTGTTGAAGTAAAAAATACTGAAATTAGGCATGTACATTTTATGGGTATCCAAAAGGGATCAATATATTTTGAGGATGCATCAAACTCATGAGCATTTCTACAGAATTTAAATCATTCTTTCATTAGCATTAATCATTCAATTATATCATCCTCTTTATTTTGATATCCTAAATATAGCTACCCTATGAAGTTATCATTGGCTCTATGTATATTTATATCTGATGTACATATTTGAAGTAAGGGGATGACAATGTACTAGTGTTTTATTTACTGCTTTCTTATTGTAGACAGCTTCTACTGTACAGTTGGTTGTCATCCCACTCGGTGCACAGAGTTCACAAAGGATGACCCAGAAAAATATCAACAGGAACTTCTGGAGCTAGCTCTGGGTAACAAAGACAAAGTGGTAGCCTTCGGAGAGTGTGGATTGGGTAAGAGAGCAAACCCTTAGAAAGTCATTTGAAAATATCAAATATGGTTTGGGCTTGATATACCAGTAGATATATGGCAAAGTCTAAGTTATAAACTACAATAAGTAAAACCAGTGGATGTAAATTAGACCATACATAAGTCAGCCTGAATGCCCTGCTCATCTGTCAATGTTTGCTTGAATTACACAGAAAACTGAACCAGCATATGATTTATGTTTGCTTAATATATCATTTTCAGCATGCTTTGTGTGGTAAAATTGGACAGAAATTGCTGTCCAAAAATACTTTTGTATTAATGAATAATATAGGAAGTTATTTATTCCAGTGACCTGGTCATTGTGGTTTAACCTAATAATAATGGAATAACAGTTGACACTTTCTATTGTAATGAACATGGATATTATTCAGCACATGTATCTCTCACTTCAGACTATGATCGTCTCCACTTCTGCCCCAAAGATGTCCAGCTCAAGTAAGAAATTGTTTGGAAAAATGCTTTTTTTATACATGCAAAATAAAACAATTATAGAAAAGTACAGGTTGCTTTAAGTAGGTTAGCTAAACGTGATACTTTTATGTTGCATTTTCATGGACTTCTAAATTCCTTGGTAGGTACTTTGAAAAACAGCTGGAGCTAGTAGAAGCCACCAAACTACCCATGTTTCTCCATAGTCGCAATTGTCACTCAGATTTTATCGACATCATCAAGCGCAACAGGGATAGAATATCAGGGGGTGTGGTAAGTTATTAGAGAGAGAGAAAGAAGAGAGAAAGAAACAGAATCACTATGAAGTTCTATGTTGAACGATTTCAGGTTCATTCCTTCACCGGCACAGCAGAAGAAGCCAAGGAGATCTTGGAGCAGGATCTGTATATAGGAATAAATGGATGGTGAGTCCCCACATATATACACTGTACTGTCAAAAGAAATCTATTAGTAAAAGTTATTTAGTATTATTTGTGTTGACCCCCTTGCAAGTGGTTCAGATCAGTGCAGAATTTATAGGAGTTATTCCCCTTTAATATGCTTCATATGTGTGCATCAAATAAATATACCAGTACCAGGATGTTAATCTTATCGTAAAACTGATATAATGACTGCAGTATTTTGGATGCTGTAAACTGTAAACCTAGCACACATTATCTGTATTGTGAAATATTTAACGTGAAGATATAATTTTGATAGACCTGTTTCTCTTTTAGTTCTCTGAAAACACAAGAAAATATTGATGTAATGTGCTCCATACCAGCAGAGAGGTTAATGATAGAAACAGGTACAGCTGATTGAATTGGTGAGATTGTGTTGTATGCATTGATAATTGTACTCCACTGGTTATTAAGTTGTTGCGTAATTTACAACTCATGATTGAGGGGTGTGTTAATAATACAGCACAATAAACAAAGAGAGTACTAGTTTTCTGATAAAATAGTGAGCTGTATAGTTTGCTTGTATTTTGCAACACATTTAAAAACATTTCCTGCTGCGAAGGGACCTTGCTCTTCATGGTTATGCTGTTGGTTAATCAGTTAACTGCCAAACGATGCGAATATTGGATAGTTTAACCGGAATTGGGTTTTTCAGATAAAATACATTTAACATGATAAAATTGAAGACAATATTTATAAATGGCATTAAATTTATACAAGCATATTGATTTTCCATTATTTTGATTACCGTTAAACTTGTCTCATAGTTCATAAATTGGATCGATTTGTTTTGATTATTTTTATATAATTGATAGCTTTGATTACCAGGGGGTATACTAGTACTGAAGACCTGAGTTATAATCACCTCATCTAGACCTTTACTAGTGAGAGGAATGTTATTTAGTAAGATGCCGCTGCACTTTAGATTTCGTGGAAATATTTTAAAAGAGCAGCGGGTTCAAAGTTCCATGTAAATTTTGTGTGTTTTTCAATTTGTAATTGTAAATAAAGTTCATAAACGGTACATTGATATTATTTTTCTACTAATAAGTAAAGGAGATGGGATAAATAATAGATATGAAAACTGTAACGAAAAATCATTTGAGAAACTGATTACTCGAACGGAAAATTAAGTGAGTAACTGGTTACTAAAAATCGTCCAATTTGAAAACCCTAGTTTTAACAGCAGCTGTTTATTTTACCTGGTGTCGAATTTAATTTCAAATTTAAGAAGAACAGTATAAAAACACAATATGATGAACATGCTTATATTGTATGCTTATATTGTACGCCCACACAGAGGTCGGCTTCATTCAGTTTAAGATATACTGAAATTTATATTGCCGGTACAGTGGATGGTTGTTTTAATTTTTTTCTTAGGTGATTAAAAGTTTTGTTTGTTTTGAATTTTACAATAAAATTATTATGTTTTTTGATGTGTAGTTTTGAAATTTCTAAATATTTTTTGCATACTGTTTTTTTTTTTTTCAGACATACAGCTGATATTTGTTGTGTGGCTAAATAATGTTTGGAACTATAATAGTTCAAGTTTCATATAAATTAGTATAGGAGAAATCCATTTACTTGTACGGTAATTTGAAAATAAGTATTTTAACCATCATTACATTAATATACATGTACATGCTATCATTGATTAATGGTGAGTGTTTTTTTACTGATGACTTCTCGGGAATATTATTACACCACACTTGTGGGTGGTGTTTTCTTGTCATATTGACTCATGGTTTTTTTCAAGGACCCTCTCTGCATGAAATGCAAAAGATTTCCAAGTACACGTACACACAACTTTTGTGCAGTTAGAATGATATACTCTTTGATGCAAAGTAGAAAAAAAAACTGCAGTATTAACAGTCCATGACATAATTTTTCATCCAGACACAAATGAAGTATTGGTGTATTTACTTTATTTAATATTCCCATTTAAGTAAGCAAATAGTGATTTTGTTTATCGCTGCCTTGGTGTTGTTCAGTTTATTTCCTGCAGAAAAATGACATGCATTATATTGATGACGAATCAGATGAACTTATTTTTTTAACCACTTTATTGTCCTTAACTCTATAGGGCTGATTGCCGAAATATTGGTCAGGAAAAAAAAGCACAAAGTCCATGGCCTTTACTCTTGTAATGCTGAACTTGACTATTATTTTCAGATTAGTTGTTTTCTGAAGTACCAGGCAGCTAATACCCACTCTCAAACAAAACAATTTTAACTCAAGTGCTCTCTGAATAGTGTATGTATTTGATAGGCTTCATATTAATTATCAGATATATTTTTATGCCTTCCTGTTAGCAAATGTATTTAAGAGGAAGGGAAACAGAGAAATTGTTTTAGCTCACCAGTTCAGAAGGCTATAATACTGTACATGAAAATGATATAGACCTGATCTAATTTTAAAAATTTTAAAGTGTTTTTCATATCATAACCCATAAATGAAGGTTTTAGTTTGTGAATTTAAAAAAAAATATTAAATTGAAGAAATTTCAAAATTACTCATACAGTAACCCCTACATCTTCGCTAGCCAAGGGTTTACGATCCACTCTGCTCCTCTACAACCCTTGGCAGATTTAGCCAATGTTTAAAAAAAACAGCACAATGCCGTCTAGCGATTGAGTTCAATTAGAGCAGCTAAATTACATGTTTTTTATCTAAGAGGTTTAGAAGAAATGGTTGTGTGAAAAAAGAAAGAATAAGAATTATTTTAAAAACCCATATATTTGTAATTATATATCATATTTTATTTATTAATCGCGAAAAAATTGTAATAATGATTGTATTTATATTTTTTATAAAAATACAACGAACTACATGGGTAATTAGTAGATTCCCTGCAATCGCCTGGCTTCGCAGCCAATCAGATTCCGTTGCGCGAGTTTTGATTTTGTCGACTAAATCTGCCAAGGGTTGTAGAGGAGCAGAGTGGATCGTAAACCCTTGGCTAGCAAAGATGTAACCTCTATGGATAAGAAGAAGGCCACAAGTGTACAATCAATTTTACACCAAAAAAATTCTTTAATGATGATAATATTAAGTCCCTAAATAATTGGTGATATGAGAGCAAGCTAGTGTGTTTCAAAGGGGTTTGGTTTTTTTAAATAATTACCTGCAGGGAAAATTTAACTAACTTTTAAAAGGAGAAAATAAATCTTCTGATTCAGAAAATGTGGAGGATTAACTTTGTGAAATTATTCAAAATTACCAAAGTTTCAAATGTTTGAAAAATTACGCCTTGATTCAGTATTATTTTTGTGTCGTATTTGTTAGAATAAAGCCAGTAAGCTACTTAGATCAAAGTGAATGCTGTTGCTCAGGTGAGCAGTGTGGCCCATTGGCCTCTTCTTTTGAATACTGTAATGGAAATCATTTTAATTTTCTTTTCATATCTTTTGAATCAATAGATGCACCATGGTGTGAAATTCGCCCAACACATGCAGGATTTAAACATATCAAAACACAGTTTCCAACCAAAAAGAAGGAAAAATGGGAGAAAGATTTCTGTGTCAAGGGCAGAAATGAGCCAGCATTCATCATGTAAGTGGCAATGCTTGATTTCTGAGGTTTGCGTGTGACCAATGTCTCGGGTAAGACTTCTCTTCAAGAGGAGGGTGCCTTCAGTCATAACCATGCCTGTACAAACCAATCGTGGCAGTAGTGAATGTTGCAGGTTTTAACAAGCCTTATGTTCCAGGGTCAAAAAAAGAATGGCCCCCAAGTCTTATCATCAAATTGTATCCTTAATTTGAATCCCTATTCAAATTACATTTTTAAAATGATTGAAAACGGTATTTTGACATCAAAAAAACATATTCTTAGCTTATATCCATTTTGTATACAAAATGTACTACCTTCACTCAAATATTTCCTGTTAAGAATTAAAATATATTTAAGTCAAAACACATTATTTTATCAAGAAAATTAATTGATTCTAATTGGGTAAATCCTACTCTTTGGCAACTTAAGGAAGGTTTCTGCTCTTGATGCAATTGTATGAAGTGGCGGGAAGTCCTACTTGATAAGACTGTTACTCTACATAATGCCTTGCACAGACCATGCTCTGTATCACTGACAATGCATTTATTTCTTTGTAGCCAAGTCCTTGAGGTGATGAGTGCGGCCCGACAGACAGAAATCGGTGAACTGGCAGATCAGCTCTACAACAACACCTATCGCTTATTTTTTCCTCAATAAAAGCCTTGTTATAAGGAAATGTAATCTTTTGTTTTTGTACTTAAATTTGCATACAGGAAATACATATATACATGTAAATGTTGATATTTATCTGAATTAAATAACCTCGTAATAGTACATGGCAAATTACTTCTAAAAGAGATGTCTATTTACAAACACAAATCCTCTAATATACTTGTATTATGTACCAGTACAAGAAGAATGATGTTCCACAAAAATACATGTACATGTCCATGTTCAAGAACACTTCCTAATTGATGTTGGCTTTCATATTTCAGAGTATTAATTCACTCTGTCAATCATGAATTCATAAAGGAAACAGCAGATAGGTTATCAATTTTAAGTTTATTAAAATGATGTAGCAATATGTATAAAAATTTTCTGTACAAAATAATTTGTATATGATTCACAACACAAGCATTTACCATCATCATTTCATTGTCAATAAAGGAAACGGGAGATCCAGTTCCAAGAACAGGGTTACAAACCAAAGTATCAAAATCTCTGAAATCATACCATCGTTTATACTGAAACAGAATTACCGGTAAAAAGCAATTTTCTATTAAATTTGAGCTTGATTGTCCACTTTTTTGCGCTATTTGTTTCCACCTGGAAATTTCTGTTTTTGCCATTTTCTTGTTTATAATAGTTAATTCACATATGAAAATGTATTCATTGAACACTAAGTTCAAAAAAGTTTTTAAGAGAAAGCAAAACCTAATAGGTAAATGGTTTACATGCGAACATAATCTATAGTACAAAAATTTAGCTAAAAAACAATTAAAAACTGGATCTCTATCAACAAATCTACATGAAATTTGTAGTACAAACTAATATTTTCCACATCATTGAAAATTGCAAGGAATGTTTGTAAAATATATGGTAATGTTAAAAAAAAAGAATCTCAGTCTCTCGTACTCCAAATAGTGATTTGTTAAAAATGGCAATAAGGCACGAATCTGATACATAGGAAGGGACAATGGCATGCAGTGGGGCCTTATGGGTAATTAATGACTATACAAGACTGGGGCAGTCTCAGACTGTCCCCTGGATATTATATACATCTAACTGCTGGACACTCGTAAAAGTAGTATCCCACCTCACTGATTTGATCATACATGTATAAACACAACACATTAAAAAAATAAACACATCTTCTTAATCCAATGCAAAATTGTATACCAACAAATCTGATAACTCACAAATGTCTGTATGAATGTGATGTGGTACCAATTAAGCACATTCAAATACATGTACATGTATTTCACTCAGAATTTCCTTTTTTTGTACTCTCCCCCCCCCCCCCCCCCCCAACAAAAATAATTTAATTCTACCAAGTAAGAGTTTTGTTTATACAAACAAAGGAATGTATTATTAGAAATATAGCTATAACTGATTTAAGTGATGAAAACTAAAATCATGACAAAATTTAACCCCCCCCCCCACCCCCTTAAAAAAAAACCTTTGAAAAACTGGAATGTTTAACCTAGCTGAATAAGTGCAAATGTAAAAGGAATGTTGTTAAGTTCTCAACCCATTGGCTCTCCCGAATACTGTCCTTCAGAGCTCACAAAGTAGTTGTCAAAGAAGTCGCGTAGATATTCAAATGTTGGTCTGGAGTCTGCATTTCTCTTCCAGCACTGCAGCATGATGTCATAGTATGGATCAGGGCACGGGATAATTCCGCCGGTAGGTTTTGGCATTCTGTAGCCTTTCTCTACCTTACTGAGCACTTCATGTCCATTCATTCCTTAAAAGAACAGTTCTCTCATTAGATAGCTAGTTAATGATATACTGGAAGTTTCCTGGCTTTTTTCATATCAATAATCTATATACATGTATTTCAGCAAGATATGTTAACTGGGATTTTCTTTTTACCTGGGTATGGGACTCTTCCAAATGTAATCAATTCATACAACAGTACACCAAAGGACCACACATCGGACTTGATGCTGAATTTACGGTCAAATGCAGCCTCTGGAGAAGTCCATTTGATGGGAAATTTTGTGTCTGAATAACAAAATATACACTTGTAGCAAAAGAGTTAAAGGTATTCAGACTAAAATTTATCTCGAAACCCTTTGATTATTTTAACAACTGTTCTGCAATAAAAATTTTACCACATACTGCACTGAACATGAAAAGAATTCTTACGTTCATGGGCCTCGTATATGTCCTCTTGAATCAATCGAGCCAATCCAAAGTCGGCCACCTTTACATCATTGTTTTCTCCCACCAGAATGTTAGCAGCCCTCAAGTCTCTGTGCACAAAGTTTTCATTCTCTAGATAGGCCATTCCATCCGCAATCTGTAAGAATATTAAAAGATGTCATTACACTACAAATATATGTTTTGGGCCTGCAAATTCTAAATATGTATTGCTTTCACCCTATTTCAAGTGTTTAGATTTGATGAATTTTTTTTTTGGGGGGGGGGGGGGGGGGGGGGGGGGAGGAGGAGGGATAAATTATAAAAAAAAAAAAAAAACCAAAACCCAAAGATAGTATCTTTTTAACTCTCCCATTTTGATGTCAGTGGATTAACATACATTTAATATTATAAATATACATGTTTTCTGGTATGTATTCATTAGCCTCAAATCAATAGGTCTATATTTATAAAGCACAGTTTAAAACTATTCCAATCAATGTACTTACCTGTGAAGCCATGTCTACTAGTACGACAAACTTGAGAGTTCTGCCTTCGTCTTTTCGTAAATAGTCCAGTAGAGCTCCGTGAATCATAAGCTCCGTGATGATTAGGATGGGTTCACTCGTCGTACACACTGCCAACAGTTGTACCAGCTTTCGATGCCGTAGTTTGTGCATGAGCTTTGCTTCTCCTAAGAAGTCCTCTGCTGTCATAGCACCAGGCTTTAATGTTTTGACAGCCACATCTACCGTGTTTCTCCATTTTCCTAAATTGATAAGCTTAGATGAATCTCTGTATCACCAATAATCTACATACAGTTCAGTACTGTACAGATACACAAGAAATGCAGTTACTAACCAGCATGTACATCTCCAAAGCATCCACTGCCAAGCTTCTTCATCAATTTGACAGACTCGCGAGCCACCTCAAGCTCACGGAACTGAACAGTGGGTCGGACCTTGGGACAAGGCTCTGTTAACTGACAGCATAATCCATCCCCTACATCTGTGGTGATAAATTGAGAGGGTAGGATTAATTCAATAAGAGACTTTAGCAGGGTCTTGATCATATCACAAAATAAAGACAATGATTCTATGACAACAAAATATGAAGTCTTTATATTGTAAAATTCAAAAGATACGGTTAAATATTTCAAGGCAAAAAATTCAGACAGCATAGAACAAAACCAGACCAAAATAATCAAAACTCATTCTATCTTTAATCATGGTGGAATAAATATAAAATATAGCTATTTTCTTGCTTATAATATACATATACATGTATGTTTACCTTGAAAATAATTGAGCATTAACCACAATACACCTTTTTTTTCTTCAGTACTACAATTATTTTGCTATTTCTTACTCTGATAATGGTCGATAAGTTTGATCATGCTGGGGAATGTTCTGCGTGGACTGATATAAAATCCTCCATTATCCATTTTCCTTATCCTATAGTGTTTTACACAAGCGTCATTCGTCTTAGGATCATGGTCACGTATAGAGAGTACATAGGAAGCTTTGTCTGCAAAAGAGAATCAACAGATTTTCTAAATGTATACACACACGTACATGTAGGTAGATAAGACCTCAAATGACTAAAAAATTATAATGTATGGAACAATCTTCTATGATAAAATGTAGATATGACACAAGTTTCTCTGACACTGACCAGCGGCCTCTCGGACCAGGAATGTCCCCACTTTGTTCCCCGGCAACATCAGCTGTTTGTCAGATTCTTTGCGGTCAACATTATACCACCAGCTACAAAGAATACAGCTCAGGTATGAAAACTAAATTCACCTTTATTGTATAATCATAGGCTTTTATTCATTTCACAGAATGTAAAATATATGTTGTATTTTACACCAAACAACTATTCGCACAAGAACTTACTCTTGAGTTTGGGGGGTGTCGTCATCTTTCGATATGTAGTTGCTTGGAATGTATCCGGTAAGTCCTGAGGCCAAGTGACGAGCCATCCACCAATCACAGTTCTGACTGTGAATCAAAAGATGAATAAATATAGACAGGAAAAACAAATATGAAGAACCAGTTAAGTAAAATCTACATGTACACACCAAATAATATCACCAAAAATAACACAAAAGTGGCTTATTTTATCTACCAAACTGACAAATTTAAAGACTGAAGTTTGCAAAGGAAAGGTATAGACAAGCATGGTTGGATTTAGTTGAAGTGCACATACCTGGACTCTTCCACTTCCATCTTGTCTCCTTTTTTGAAAGACAAGTCATCTTCGTTGATGGCATCAAAGTCATATAAGGCTCGGACAATGTGGGACTTCTCTGTACAAAAATAAAACATCCATTTTAAGTTTTGTCAGACACCCCTATATGCAATGATTAAATCATAAAATTAACTTATATTTATTATATATTTTTAAAGTTCAGTACTCTAAAAAAAACCTAATACATAATCAGTATACTGTATTAATAAATGAACAGTTGGCTGCAGTACCTGACTTGGCTGGAGGTGGGGGGAGGGGCCTGACTGGACTGTTGATTCCGACATTGATGTCCTGAGGAGAAACTACCCCGGGTCCATTGACTTCAGTTGCCGGAGGTGGGGTCTTCTTTTCACTTGGTTTACTAAAACACTGACCCATATTTAAGCTTCACTGAAGTCTGTAAAATATATGGCTAATTAATAATTCCTTAAAACTGATGAGCCATTCATGTTCATTTTGAAAAATGCTCAACTATATATTAAAAGTAGCATACCACATAAAAAAAGTCCACGTATATATCTGTTTTCATATCATCATAAATTTCTAATTTGAAGTAATTTCTTATCAAAAATATAAATTTTGAAAGAGGTTTTTCTAATAAAGAAATGCATGTCATTTATACCAATTTCAGAGTGTTGGTCGAAAAGAAGGATCAACTTAGGTCATTACAATGTTACAACCTCATAATAGAGACAATGACATTGGTTTTGAATATTTTTTAAAGAATAAACATGTTCAAAATATTCAATTTTGTGCTTTTCAAAATAATTTGGTCAAAGTCATTTTCAAAAGTCACTTACAAGAATGATGTTATCGGAAAATTAAAATGGTTGCAGTGATTTCTTTAAATTTGATCACAAAAGTCAATTATAAGAACTTTAAGGCTGAAGGTGCTATGTATGGACATTGACTAATCATCTGTGACATTTGCCACACTAGTGTGTTTGGGTCATTTAGTGTGTCAATAGACTTATAACTATAAAATAGGTTAACTGGTTAATGCATGTAAACATTACATGGACGTCTAATAGTGTAAATCTGTTAATTAGAAAGAAATCTCACAGAATCCTAATTTTCATATCAAAACTGGGGTTATTGATTACTATCTAACAAATAACTGAAAAGAAAGTACATAACAAATGCAAAGTGTAATATGATATCAGGAAAATACTTCACAGATTTTCTGTAATCAAATAAAAGGCAAAAACATACAATGATTCCACAAAACCACGAGAAATAGCATTACTAAATCTTGCTCACAATACTGCCGTACTGTCAAGTTGAGTGAAATGTTTACGGAAATGGGTAGGTTGTGGCAAAATTCTATGTATGGTCTGGAAGACAACCACTCGGCTATAAACCATATAGAAAACTTGTTTTTACCAACTAGAATATTAATATTAATGATTCATAGTTTACATTACCAGTTTATCATCAGGGAAAATACTCCATCTTTTAACAATAAACCGACAAACTTTAACGATCAGGAAGTCGGAATTTTATCCGGAAGATATTTGACCTGAAACCACGTAATTTCTCGCTTCATTCTCGCGAGACTTTTTTAGCAAGCGTACGCTAACTTATTCGCCATTTTAAAAATATGTTACATTCTATGTTTAACGTTTTTTGTTAAACACAACATTTCATATGTTAGATACAACAAATAACTCAAATCTATGGATTTTATAGAATGTTTTCTTCCCGAAGAATTCAATATTTAGTTTACAAAAGTCATTCATAAAAAAAATCCAAAAAGAGCGCAAATATAGGTGCACATAATCATATTTTATTGAATATTTTTATAAGCAAAATTTTCTTTTTATATAAAACGTACGAAACAAATAGGTTAAAATAACTTTAACCACAATGTCTTGGTATGATTGTGACGTCACGAAGCCAATTTCTATTGTGACGTCATAATGCATATCGTCATAATGTTACCACCATATCAGTAGCTAAAGTCACAAACTTTTGTCAAGCGAGTTGCAATATTGTCCACAATGAATCGTGATATGATTCGAAGACCATATGTAAGAGGTTTAAAGGAAGAACTAGCACAGGAGATGGAATGGGCAGCGCTTCATAAGAAGTCTGTAGAGGGCTGGACGAGCATCATCAGAGAAATGGAGGCAGAGACAGAGAAAGGATTAGATGATGAGAGCGAATGGAAGACACGGTAAACAAAGAGAGAGAGAGAGAGAGAGAGAGAGAGAGAGAGAGAGAGAGAGAGAGAGAGAGAGAGAGAGAGAGATCTCAATGATTTTTTTTACCAATTCTCGCTTCTCTATTTATAAAAAGGTACAACTACCAGACGTTTTACAATGCCAGCCTGAGGCAACAAGTGAAGAAGATGCGGGGAGAGGTCCGCCTCCTCCGTAACGGTGTGGCCCTGGCCCAGGTCAGCGCCGACATGGACCGGATGTCGACGGCCGGATGTCGCCAGCACGTCAAACACCTGAAGACTGAGCTCCTCTCGCTCAAAGGTAAACCCATCCAACAGCGGGCTCGCTCTTCTAAGAAAAACATTGTTTCTTTCAAGTCTACTAGTATCTTACGTGTTCTAAGTATGAGTACAATTTTAAATACTTAGCTCATTGCAATTTATTTCCTCACTGTTAATATACATATAGCGCCAGTAATTTACGACTTTAAATCTTTTTTGAGAAAACCAATTGCTGTTTTTATATGATAATAGGATGAAACCAGCTGACCGGTGAACTTTACCAGCCCTGACGTGTGCATGGGTATTACTTTAAAAACCTGTTTTATTTGATTACTTTATGATATATATGAAATCGATTATCGGAATTCTAAAACTTTTGGCATAACCTATGAGCCTCCAATATTTTTATAGGGAAAGGGAGTCAATATTTAGTGTTACTAGTAAGCTCATCCCATGTAAATATCCATATATACATGGATACCATGTGTATACTCTCCACTAATATAAATATAAGATTTTTTTTGTTATGACACTCTACACAAACATGTTTATGCTGTCCGTCCGTAATCTAAAACATATTAAGTGTTTTTCCTCATTGTTGCTTTATACAGATATCGTAAATGATATAACTTTAGAAATAGTAGGGTTTGACATGCCAACTTGAATGATTCCAAGATTTCTCGTGCCCACAAGCTTGTAGACTAACAGACATACACACTAACACACCCTATACTGGCTCGCTACTGAACCTATACCTCGATCCTCCGCTAAAAGTGTGCAAGAATATAAACGTGTACGATTTGTCATAGCGTCAATTTTGAATTTACGTTGTGGTTGTAAATACAAAATTTACAATACGTATATACATGTACAAAATTTACAATATGATAATTGTCATATTGTACACCCATCCAATAAATTCTAAAAATCTTGATATTATGATATTGTAAATTTTATATTTACATACACCAAGTGTAACAAAACTTGTCATATTGAATTTTGTATTTACACCCATCCAGTAAATTCAACATTTACAATATGACAGATTACTACTCCTATATGTTACAGAAATGAAAGAGCCAACAGGCATTTATGACCTACAGTTGGTGTACTGATTTAATCCCATTTCAACCGGATTTATCTAGCAAGAAAGTTTACTTTCTATTATGAACAACAATCAATTTTCTAAAAAAAAAAAAAGGGGGGGGGGGCCGGGGAATACTCTGTACTAATTTTTCAGGCTATTATATAGAAAATCGCATTTACTGTCCGTTATTTGATACATTTGTTACATGAGATACCAGTTCATCATAAACACGTGTTTTATGCCCTTTTTTCATTACAATCACATGCTATTCTCTGTGTGATGTATGCCCATTATCAACATATGTCATGTGTATTGAACTGTGTGTTTTAGGCCTGTGTACATCCTATGACCATCAGCTGGATGAGGAAGCGGCAGAATACACAAGAGCGCAGGAGGAGATCCACTCTATTATCAATGACGTCGGGTTTAGACAGGCGCTGAAAATCGAAAAGCAGGAGACACTGGATAAATCTCTGCCCCCAATCGGCGCCCGGTCCCGCCCACCGGACCACGCTCAAGACCGGCTAATCAACACCCGGCCCCGCTCAGGCACTGCGCCCATCACTCTATACAGGTTAATCAACGATCGGCCCCGCCTTGACCACAAGCCCAATATTCAACATCGGCCAATCAGCACTCGGCCCCGCTTGGATGACACGCCCACTTCGCATCTTCGAAAACAAGAGAAGCTTCCACCCATAAAACCAAAATCTCTTCAGAGCAAGTCCTCATACCTAGAAATGTACGAGAAAACCAAGGCCAAAAGGCAGACAAAATGCAAGCCCAAATCTGCTACAAAGAGGGTTCACTTCCGTGACCCTGTGTGACGTAGGCCAATCACCAAGTCAACAAACCGGTGAGTGTTCTCCCTTTGCCGGGGCTTCAAGAGAATCGTCTAGACACAACATTGCGTAAACTGTAGATCCAACGCTCGACTCCAGTCGTCCTGGCAACCCTCAGCATCACACTAGCTTGAACTCTCCCCTGAACTTTTCTATCAAAATCTGTACTTTTTAAAAGATGTTTTACAATGAGAGACATTAGAAAGGTTTTTTGTCATAAATATTTTACTGTACAAAACAAGATGTTTTAAACAATATATAAAATACACGCAGAATAAACTGAATAAAGCATGTAATTCACAGTATGGCAAATATTCGGCGTCTTCTTTGAAGCACACAAAGAAGAAACAAGTACAGTATCTATAATACTCTCCTCCGTCTGTCGGCTCCATCACAAAGATCGCACTCCCGATAACGCACTACTTCCCGGAGAAGAGCTGCATCTGTGAAAAACAAAATCATCCAATTGTTAGTCAGTTCATAAGAGTTATGAAAATTTTGCACTGGTCGACTTATATATAATATATCCGCCTTACCACAGTGTCCCCTAGGGCCTGGAAACTGCCGCGGCGGGGGGAGGAGTGCCGGGACTCGGAAAAGTTAAACAAACTTCCAGTGCTACTCTTGCGTTCACCGCGCTCCGAGTCCTGTAAACAAAGCAACAAAAGAACTACACAACAGGAGTCTGTCTATCTATTTCATGTAACAAGAGTCTGTCTATCTATTACATGTATAAGTTCTTTGATATTCTATGCTACGGTCATGATCGGAACTCGGAAGCAGTGTGGGAAATGATAAGATGAATATACTATATTATAGTCACATCTTTGCCCAAATATCAAACAAGAATGAAACAAAATTACTGCATTCAGTTCAGTAATCCTATTTTAACCCTCTGAAGATCGCGACCAAAAGACACAAAATCAACAACTTGATTATTGAATGTTAAGGACCCTCCCTCTTTACGCTTCACATCAAAAAGTTGTACTTTTGTGCAGTGAAAGTTATCTGCCCTTTGGTGTCGTAACTTGTTATCAAGTATTCTCAAACGATAAAATGATTACTCCATTACTTAATCATCAATTAATACCACTGTAAAGTAAGTATTCAAAATCGAATTTTATTAATTACAAATCTCTGGTGAAAAATAGCAGGGTCCTATGTTGAAAAAGAACAATGAAACATCATTTTCTAAATAACCTAATAACCTATAAAAAAAAAAATGTAATCCATTATAGTGTTTAGGGGTTCACTTAAGAATTAACACTGATCTTGACACCTGGGACCAAAGAAAACTCTCTCTCTCTCTCTCTCTCTCTCTCTCTCTCTCTCTCTCTCTCTCTCTCTCTCTCTCTCTCTCTCTCGTCATATACTAACGTGGTTATAATGACCCATATTCTGTAGACTTGGACGTCGATTTCTGTCCGCATACACGCCGTCGTCTGGGGTCAGGCTAATGGCCGGGGTGCCTCCCCCGGGGGGGACCAGGCTGAATCTGCGCAAAGGTTCCTTATTGGTCACTGATAGGGTCTCTCTTTCCTTAAAAACAATCCAGAGATACAAGGAATTCAGTAAATTACAGTAAGAATTGAAAGCTATATAGATATTTTCCTCGGGGACCATATGATAGAAAACAATTTGTGTCAACTCAGCGAAATAATGATCACTGATCATCTGACCTTCATTTCTACAGAGACGTTGAACTCTCCCTCAGGTTAAAGCAGAGTTAATGATGTATCGACTTCCCTCTTTTTTACATTAATGATACCATACACTGTTTCACTTTAAACTAATTCATCGCAGAATTTTGTCAAGTAATTAAGACATTGTTATGTTGCGATTTGAATTTACTGCAAAATGATAAAGACTCAAGTCAACGCGTGCCTCAACAGTCACGTGTCATTGTTTATATATATAAAATGTAATATATGATATCTGATCAATATTTATACATGTTTATCTCTAAAATAATATTCTATCTCCAAAATATTATCGAACACTATATGTATTTATTTAAAATGATGCATAAACTGATGGATGCTGGAAATAAGCGATTCTGTACGACAGACAACAGACCAAAACAGCAACATACGTAAACAACTGCATAATAACCCGAATACCTGCGACATTTTATATATATATTATCTAACATTGACAAACTCCAGAGCTCTAACATTGCATAACATACATGACTTTAAAATAAAAAGATAATCATACATATATATTTACATTCAGTGTGTATTTCCCCTTATCTTTGCATTGGAAATATGCGACGTTCAATTTCCTGTGAATACACTTAGCTAATTCATGCGCCAGGAGCACAAATAAAACGTCATCACGCGTTTTGAGTATATCTTTTATTGTAAGATTAATTAAAACGTTTAAACTTACACAACCAATTTGATATGTACTAGTGGAAAATATTCGTTAAATCATATCATTTCGTCAATAAAAAAGAATTTTTTGACAAAGTTTCTAGCACTATATTTAAAGTTAATATAGCTGTTCCATGTATATGTTTCATATCCCTGACTAAGAGCGCATATAATGGCTTTATAGCGGCGATACACAATATTTCATACAAATAGACATCAGTATGAAAATATAAATATAAGCATTGAATGCTTATTTTTGGATGTCGTCGGTCCTATAACACACCAAGCGGTGCAGACAAATTATCATACCGCGCTAACGTGCGGTATTCAATTTGTCTGCACCGCTTGGTGTGTTATAGGACCGACGACATCCAAAAATAAGCATTCAATGCTTAAATATGACAAACAAGTTTCTAATACCAGTCACCACAATATTTACCTTAATCTTTGAAAGCTCTGGGCTATTCGGTGCTATCAAAAAAGAGAAAACAACGATGTTTTGTAGTACAAGTAAACATTTGAAGCTTCTTCTTTCTTAGAGATGTCTTTGATATGCCTGATCTTTGACCTATATACTATGATAAAATTAACGGAGAGTAAAGTTTGCATATGAATATCTAAAAATAAAATTTCAAGTCTATATAAAACATTTTAGTCACACCTCACCGGATAACTCTTATAAAATCCAATAGCTTCACAACAGTTTAGAATGTTGACAAAATGCTGAACGGAAAATGGAACGGAACGGAAATATGATAGCTTCGTATTATCTGTCGTCCAATAATACATGAATTTGCAGACTTACAGACTATAGACAACGCTAAACGCCTATCACAAAACTCTATATGGGCATACTGATGATATCTTCTAAAACGGGCACCGATCCAATATAATGCAATATTTACATTTACTGAATATTTTCTCATCTATTTCGAAAAACATCCGATGATGTTTATACTGCTAATACGAACCAAACCGAATCGCGATCTACACTGTAATATGTCCGAGTATGAATATGTATACGCATTCCTTTAACTTTTTAAATCTGCCTACAAACTATCACATGTAATTTACTCACTTTTTGGAGCGATTTAAAAGATTTAAAGTACGTTTGTGTTTCATAAGGGCTATGAAGGTAGCGATCATTGGTGAAATTAAGAACAGTTCTTACACGGGTTGTAAACTTTTTTCTGTGATGTCTCTCAGGAATTTCTCCGGAATTTCTGATATGATAATATTTGCAGAATATTTAATATTTTCCTAAATTAGTTAAATAAGTCCAAAACCGTGTGCAACTTTTTGTGCGTAATAAATATACATGTTTTTTTTGTACGAATGGAACTGTAGCTTTACGGTCCGTCACCCCGAATTTCCCATAGTTCTGCAGCTATGATGTTTGCTACCTTCATTCCCACACGAAAAACCAAAGAAAGCATTATATTGTTTGATTAAAGGAAAAACACAAGACACAATAAAATAAAACAACCCGCATTAACGATAATTTGTTAGATACACAGAAAATCGGTTCTGGTTTGATCAACATGCATATACTTTTTTCAAGTTATTAACCATATCATTTTGCCATTCCCTTCCGCTTTCCGTTCCACGTTTATGGGGCTGGTTGGTCAACAAATCTACATTAAATTTCTACACATGTTTATTTTAGCTATAAACTTTCATTTGGTTATATTTCAGCTTTTAAATTTGAATATTTTCTTATATCTTAATCCAGAGCTCTTCTTCTCAAGGAGATCAATATAGTCTAAAAATGGCCACGGCCATCCAGCCCTCTTAGGCACCACCCATTATTTTCAACCCATTCGAGTTCGAGTTTTATGAACGGATTACTTTGATGGACTACGTTCTGTCACAGTTTCTCCCATCGCCTGAATCCCCCTTATGTACCATTGTATATAAATGGTTTGAGTGAATAAAGGAATTGGACGTTTGTTTGCGTATCCCAATGAGGTGTGACTGACGTATACTTGAACAGGTCCATGATATCAACAATACAAGAATAATCAACATACACGTACTACTGATTGTGTTTTATATGCATCCCAATGATTTAGTTAAATATAAATATTAAAGATAAAAAAATATTCCAGTCAACACAAAGACTACGCAATTCTGTTTAACTATGACAATACCAACACAATTCTATGAAGAGCAAACAGGAATACCAAATCTACATACGGAGCTCTAGTTCATTTGAGCAGAAAGGAAATTAAATTATTGCAATGAAAATGAAAGAATGATAATCTGCGTTTATTGCAATAATCTGCCCCAAGTCAATACAATGCATGAAATACTGCACTTCTAATTCCGCTGTGTCCGCCATGCTAAACTCTCAGTACCATATCCTGACAGAAGTCAATAAAACGTACTCAAACTAGCCATGCTTAGTAATTGGACAAACTAATAAAGTTTTCATGAAAACAAATTCTAACTGAAGTCATCAAATATCAAATTAATGGTTGAAATTAACCATGCACTCAAAATGCTACAGTGGCAAATCGTTTGATGAAGAAGGGAAGCAATACACTAAGACTGGGGGGTCTAAGTCTACTCGGACTGACAGATCTAACTCTACAGGCACGGTGCATTCTCTGAGGGGAGGGGTAAACAGTTACCTTCTTGACTGGAATTACGGGAAAGCCTCCCTCTAGTCAGTGACGAAATGGAGCATTCTGGGAAAGGGAGAACTAGACAAATATGGTCACGGTCTGGTGATCAGTAGCCATGAAAACACACTCACACAAAAAGGGTTCAATTTTGTGCAATGAAATCTTTATCATTTTCCATTCTATAGTTGATAGTTGTATTTGATAGGTTAAATCGAAGAGTACAAACACAGTGAAGCAGTCTTACCTGTTCTGCTTTTCTGGATCCCCGTGGATGAAGAATTAGCAACAAACAGCAAATTCTTGTCACTTCCTCCAGATGCAAGTCGCTCTCTAAAAGATAAATTAGGCCCAAAGATCAGAGAAGTTCTTAACATTTTAAATTTAAACCATTTATAAAATACTTCGTTGGAACGTAACTGCAAAAATAAAATTAAAGTTATTTTCAAAATAATGACCCTTAAATGCCAAACATGATCAAGGACCGATCAAATGTATGTAACATGGAATACTTATATAGAGACTTTAAAGCCCAATTAGCTTTATCAAGGTAATGTAAACCATAGAAAAACTTGTTTTTATGTAAAGTAACGAGGTTCGATTAAAAAATTCAAAAGAAATTTAATATACAGTTCTTAAGAGTTCGAATGCGCGATTTTATTCTTTAATATGTCAATTGATATGTGTATGAAAATAATGATTTTTAGATATTTCATTATTTCCTGAAAAAATATTCTATACGAATCAATCACCAAGTGTATGCATATAAGCCTACATGTATAAGCTATTTTGCCGAATCCTTAGCGAAGGTTGTGTTATTTATCTGACGGAATGAGGAAACAAGCATGTACATATCTGTTCCAATGACAAACACAAGTGTATAGAGGAGGCGCGTTGTTTTATGTAAACTTTAAAAGTTAAAAAATGAATAACTATAAACTAATCAACAATATGTTGTTATATAGATAGTTAAGAATTCTTTAAATCTTTAAATGTCACACTTTGATCGTAAATGGACGTGCGTGCTGTAAGATGATCCGTAGCACACCCTACTAGCGACACAAACTGACAAGGGTGGGGCGGAACCCGTCACGTATTCGTGTCACGTGTACTCTCTCCATTCTACTTCCTGCTCTTGAATATAGCTCTTACGTAATCACGAGTATTAAGTACACAGAGGCAAACGGAATCCCAAGTACATTGTTCAACACGTGTATCAATGTTCATGCTTCGTTTTACTCTGGCAGTCATTATATACTATATGTAACTGTATGCGGTATGAAATATAGTATAATTGAAGTAATACGAGCTATATTTGTTAGCGGCACAGGCCTGCTATTATGATGTGCCGCTAACAAATATAGCTCGTAAATATTAGTAACAATAAATAAGATAAAAATAATCATTAAATTATCAGAAGATTTCTCTCCTATGGAAATATATCTTACTAATATTTTCACAGGACTGTTCTATGTAGTAATGTAATTTTGCTTCAATCAGGATTCAATTCAGAATAAATTTTCATACAAAATATGACTAACAGAAGTTTGTAATCTTTTTGTTATTTTAATAGAAAATTTTAGTTTTACAGTAAAAAGTTCTCTTAGGAAAATTGCACCTCATATTGCTTTAACACAACAAAATATTGGTTCGTGTCAAATTCTATAAACTGTGATTATTCAATGCTAGCAATCAATTCGTTCAACGGAAAAAGGAAATGTAAACTTGTAACATATAGAAATAAACATTTCCCTTCAACATATCAGCTGTTCCCCTTTTTAAAATTTTCAAACTGGTATTGACTGGCTTTTGCTTTCATCTTGTATTGTTTTAATTCTAACACGAAATCTCATATCTTTATAACTATGATCTTTATTTGTTTGTAAATTGACAAATTGAAAACAAAATTCCTCGCCCACATATAGAATTAAAATTATTTTAAAACCTTTATGAAAAAGGATTAGTTTATGAATAATGCTCTTTATTATTTGTCGTGATTGTCAATTTAAACAAATTTAGCGAAGAAAGAACCCCAAAACCGTTAACATCCGAATTTACGCCTTCTGAGATGATACATTTTCATTACGCATTACGCATTATATATTCTGATTTTGGATACCTTGACTCTTCATACCATTACTAATAAAGTCAAGTTAAACCCGACTAAGGTTTGCCAGTGTTTGTGTGTTTGTGTGTTGATGTTGTTGTTAAGGTTTGCCAGTGTTTGTGTGTTGATGTTGTTGTTAAGGTTTGCCAGTGTTTGTGTGTTGATGTTGTTGTTAAGGTTTGTCAGTGTTTGTGTGTTGATGTTGTTGTTAAGGTTTGCCAGTGTTTGTGTGTTGTTGTTAAGGTTTGTCAGTGTTTGTGTGTTGGTGTTGGTGTTAAGGTTTGCCAGTGATTGTGTGTTGTTGTTAAGGTTTGTCAGTGTTTGTGTGTTGAAGTTGTTGTTAAGGTTTGCCAGTGTTTGTGTGTTGATGTTGTTGTTAAGGTTTGCCAGTGTTTGTGTGTTGATGTTGTTGTTAAGGTTTGTCAGTGTTTGTGTGTTGATGTTGTTGTTAAGGTTTGCCAGTGTTTGTGTGTTGATGTTGTTGTTAAGGTTTGCCAGTGTTTGTGTGTTGATGTTGTTGTTAAGGTTTGCCAGTGATTGTGTGTTGTTGTTAAGGTTTGCCAGTGTTTGTATGTTGATTTTGTTGTTAAGGTTTGCCAGTGTTTGTGTGTTGATGTTGTTGTTTAGGTTTGCCAGTGTTTGTGTGTTGGTGTTGTTAAGGTTTGCCAGTGTTTGTGTGTTGGTGTTGTTAAGTTTTGACAGTTTTTGTGCGTTAAGATTTGCCAGTTTTGTGTGTTTGGTTAGGATGATATTATTAAAGTTTGTCTCTTTTACGTGTTAATGATGTTAAGGTTTGCCAGTGTTTGTATGTTTTATTTTAATGTTGTTGTTAATAATGTTTGTCATTTTTGTGTGTTTGGTTAAGATGTTGTTAAGGTTTGCCAGTTTCGTATGTTTGTTTCGTTGTTGATAAAGAACCAATTGGTTTGGTTACGATCATGTTGTTAAGGTTTATTACCTCCAGTCCGTTTAGTTACGATATGACTGCTTAGAGTGTTATAAGGATAGGACTGCTTAGAGTGTTATAAGGATAGGACTGCTTAGAGTGTTATAAGGATAAGACTGCTTAGAGTGTTATAAGGATAGGACTGCTTAGAGTGTTATAAGGATATGACAGCTAAAGAGTGTTTAGTTACAATGTAAGAAGTGAATGGGGTTCAAACAGTACCAGTGTATTTGATTATGTGCAGTTACCGACAATCGATTTGAGAATTTGCAAGTATCAGGGTTTTCAGTTAATATGTTGCTGTAAAAAGAGGTCACAATGAGGTTTAAACAATTCCAGAGTGTTTGGTTGTATCTTGATGAGGCATTTTATGAAGATTTGTCAGTATCAGCACTTGTATGTTTGATTTCGATGACGCCCACAGTTAACAAATACTATTGGAAATAAAGTAATGTTTTGTCATTACCAGCGTTAGCTAAGAGTTAACTGTTAACTAATGAGGGGTGTAATGAGGTTTAGCAAGCAAGAGTTGTCACCTTTTGTAGGAGGAGGCGGAGTTGGAGGTGCCGTTACTTCTCCTGTGCTGGTCAATCAGTCCGAGCATCTCATACAGCACGTCCATCATCACACAGAACTAAAAATATAAACAAACATTCAACGGTCAAAAGACAAGAAATCATTAGTTTAAGAAATTTAACTTGTTTTCCAAAGAAAATAATCATCGGGAACGTAATAGTCAGGGCATTCAAATTGTTTGCCAGTAAATCCATTTTCGATGAATCACAAGCCCAAAGTGTGTTCCATGTCATCACAAATCGTCTTAAATAATGACCATGCTGTCACTTAAATAAATCTCTTCTCGATCTTATTTCAACATTGCGTGTTCAATCTATCTCTGCTACAGTCACGAGAATCCTATATTGGTGACCCATCCCTTGTTTCTATTCTCCTTTACTGTATTGTTTCACTTACATGTAAATATTCCCTTTTTTATCGGGATAATATCATGAAGTTTACTACCAGAAATCGATTATTTTGATACACTATTTGTGAGAATGAGACATTTAACTTCTCCAATTTCTACTCAATTCTCATTAAAACATGGGGCTAGAAACAGACTGGCCTGCTACTGCAATATTGAGAACTAATCGCCTCAACACGGACTTCGTCTTCCCCCAGGAAATACCACAAAACAAAACGTAGTACTTCTATCGCGGACCGATGTTTACCACAGTCTCCAGGAAGCATGTTTCTGCATCAATGGACAGATTTCTAGTTAAAGTTTTCATAATTTACATTATTGTCATAACTGAATCAATGAAATTTATGGTTGATATATATATATATATGCACTGAAACTAATGTAATTGATAAAGATTAAATCTGAAGTATAACAGTGCAATCTTGGCAATCTAATGTACAGGAATCGTTCTGTAGTAAGTATCAGCTGTTTGTCCAAATCCGAGAGTATGTTCAATAACGTGAAAATTCTAATGATGTATTGATTGAAGCCGCAGACACATTTACATTAAGATGGAAATTGAAAAAGCCATTCCTGCAATGAATTCTAGAAGAAATCACTGCTGTACAGAAACGCATTTCTTTAGTCCTCATATTGCTAAAATAAATTACCCAGCTAAAATAGAGTTATAAATTGCACTTTCACTAGCATACAAATATTCAAGGATATGCGTTAGTTGCAATGCAATTGAGGTTAATGCAACATTCAGCGCAAAAATGCACGTTAATCTGACGATTGCCTCTCTTGTGTCTTCTCTCTGTAACGTTTTTGACACAGCTGCATGGCAGTTTACATAATTCTCTCTGCAGCTTACATGACTCAGCATACAATTTTTGGACCCCCCCCCCTCTCTCTCTCTCTCTCTCTCTCTCTCTCTCTCTCTCTCTCTCTCTCTCTCTCTCTCTCTGTACCACAGAATTTACTGAAGCTAAAGAAAACACCTCGTCTCCAGTGGCCGATGACCCGGACTTGAGTAATTACCTGATCGGTGCTGAGGTCCGGGTCCACAACATGGGGTAGAAGAGAAGGCATTCCATTACGCGCCAGAAAGACTTTGGTTAACACGGCGTCCCTTTTATTCAATAAGTGTCTATATATACCTAAAAGTACAAGTTATTTTTTTTAATTCTTACCTAAAAGAACGACAAATTTTTATGCCCCGCCCATTTATTAAAGATTTAAAAAAGAGATACTTACCAACAACCGCCATTACTACTGATGCATCATGGGAATTTGCAATGTCGACAAGAAATGGAAGGACGTCGTCTCTAATGGTGAATGGGTTCATTATGCTCAGCAAATGTTTGATACAGGACAATATTATAAGCTTTATCTGAAGAAAAAAGAGCTACACAATTTTAGAACAATTTTCTGTTATAACTCGCATCCTGATCTTTTGAAAAGCCATGGATAATACCAAGTGCTTTATGAAGGAAGTGTAAATACAAACAACTTAAGAAATTAATCTTTTCAATATGGAAATGGTAAAGATACGTGATCGTTTTCCTAAATTCGACCGTGACATTAGTATGTTTGAGCAAGAAACTGTTATTTTGCGTTTTTATCTTTCAAAGGAATATGAAATATTGATACCAAGTATATTTTTGCGTTATTATCCGTATCGCTCTTCAGAAGATTTACAAGCTTAATTAAAATCAACAACGAATAAGTCCAAGACATGAAACAGTTTAAGCTGATGATCCCTGACAATTTTTAAAGAGCCTTCACAGTAAGTCATAAGACATTGCTCTCTGCTATATAAATATAATAACAGGTATATAATGCTAGTAGATAAGTGTATTTGCCTTGATATCGACCGTCTGTTGGAATTGTCCCTTGGTACAGGGGAGAACGTTAGTTCTTAGAACAGCGTCGTCTAAACAGTCCTTGACTACAAGTAAGGCGTTCAGGGCGGCTTCCTGGAAATAGAACACGGCTAAAACACGCGACCAATGGGAACAAACATTGTAGCGAACAAAACAGGGAGGTTTACAAATAAAAAAAATAACAAAACTGCATTCCAGTTCCTTTAATTAAAGTAAGTATTCATATCAATAAATACAAGATTCAAGTACGTCTGTAAAACGTGAATGGCAACTGATGTTAAATGTTAAAAAATCGGAGAAGGAAGTCGTAAAATAGAGATAGACGTCGAGACGAATAGAAAAAGAAGTAATTGAAGGGAGTCCATTTCCATTTAATCGTTATGAACTGCTTTATTGAGTGTTTTCATTTACATAATCGGGTGACAATGGGGATCTATATTGCAGAAAAGACAAGATGATTACCTGAATTTTATAGGACTCCGATTTAATATGTTTCAGGATAAACGGAATAACATCAGTGCGGACTTGGTTGGAGGTGCATTTGGATGCTATGACATCGATTTTATTCAGAAGATACACAGTGCCCTGTACGACAAATGTCTCAATCAAAATCATAGTAATAATATGAAAACACAGGGAAAATCATCGCTCATAGAGCAGACAAGAAGGAGGGAATCAGAAGTGCCGTGGGGCGTAAAACTCTCAGACGGAACAGCAATACTCAACGTGTCTCAAGGGAGACAATTAGTCATCAGGAGCCATCTAAATGTAACACTAACCACATTCTGCCATTCACGCCTACAGCAACATTCAAAGGCCACATCCATGACTTCTTGAAATATTGCAGAACGTGTTTTATCAATTTTAACTTTATTCCTGAAGGGATATTGGAGATTTTGTTTCTTACGCCCATAATATCCATATAAAGGGTTTAGAATTACGCCGTTTTGAGATGCTTTGATCGGCTGTACTACAATACTTTTGGGCCTAAGACAGTCATGAATGAAATAAATCAGGGATGATTTAATTAATCTCAAAGAACACCATGTATTTGTACATTTTTGTTAAACTTGCGTATAGTCGGTGACAATACTAATCTTTTTTTTTTTTTTTACCATAGTCGATCAGTTTATTGAAATGTCTATAAAGAGATTGGCGGGATAAAAGAGTCTTTATTATTTTAAAGCAATGTAACGTAATTTTCTCAAAAGAAAAGATTTCTCTACTAAGGAATATACATGTATAGCAAACCAAGTTTTGTACACTACAGGGCAACAATAATGTGATAACATGCTTTAATCAGAGCCCCGTTTTCCACTATCATTGAATGATTTATTTTGGACGTTGTCGTGTCAATAACTGCCGTCAGGTGAGCAGACAAATTAAATAACGCGCGTTAGCGCGTTTTGATAATTTGTTCAAAAATAAACTATTTAATGCTTATATTCACATTCTCTTATTGATGAAATCAATCATTGTATTAAATAAATCGGTATTAATTGCAGATCAGGGAGGGAGTAAATTAGTAACAGCAAGGACAGCTGCTTTCTAAAACCGGTTTAAACTGGTTAGACTGTTAAGACAAGCCTTGAAAATATAATTCATGAAAAATAACTATTGACATTTTGCTTTTAACAAAAGAAACAACTTTATTGTTGAATAATTGTAAAACATGGTGTTTTAACAACATGTATGAAATATATTTTTAAACCGATAACAGAAATCAACGTTTGTATGAGGAACTACTTGTGTAAATAACATGTAAATTTATACGCAGCGATTAGGTTGTTGCATTTAGATGCATTAAAGATCACATAATTTAATGGAAAACACAGTAGAATTTAAACATAAAAATATGACTAACAGAAATTCATAAACTATAACCCTTTGGTCGTTTTCGAAGTAAATCCTGATTTCACAACAACAAAAAATATCCGACATAAAAAACGCAGCTCATAATACTATTTTTCACATGTTTATCTCAATATACGGTGGATATCACTCATGGGATAAATTTTTGATATTACACTGTGTGTTCTTACGCCACGTGACGTCATAATTAAACATTATGTAGGTTTAGCCGGTTAATTGACGTATAATGAAAAGCTAAAAGATAATACAGTTGAATAGTGTTGAGTTGTAAAAGTGAAGCATTCAATGTTGTTTTATTTATTTTTTATGAATTCATAAAGAAATTGTTAGAAAATGAAATGTTTGTTTGTTAAACTTCAAGGAACTTTTTTCCATGCGTAAAGTTGTTGACGTCTCGTAGTTAATGTGTTGTGCGGCTCACAATTATAATTTGTACAGAAAAAATTGAGATTAACAAAAAACGTGGTAAAACATGTGATAAAAAGAATCTCTCATGATTTGCGATGGTATATGACTTTTATGCAACTCGTTGTGTGTTTTCTATCCCCTCGCCAAGGCTCGGGGATAGAAAACACACAACTCGTTGGATAAAATTCATATACCATCGCAAATCATGAGAGATCCTATATATATACCAATAGAAATCGATAAAAATCAGATTTGAGTGTCTGAGCTATTCAGATTTGAGTGTCTGAGCTATTTCAAAACAAAGATGTCCGAAACAGACTATTTTCTACAGATATTAAAGAGTACAATTAAATATACTTTTTCTTTAATAAGTGTTTTTTATATCGGAAATCTCTAAAATATTATGAAACCTCACAATTACACTACTTATAGTTGAAAACTTGTTTGTCGGGCTTAGTCTAAGTCTAACAAAATATGGATAATTAACATGTATCCAAAAGGCTCGCCTTTTTGTACTTTCTGTACTTTGATTTTAACATCAGTACCTAAATTTTGATAATACTTATACGCCTGGTATATCTGTTCTTGTACAACTGGGTACCTTTCGTTAAAATTCAGGCCTCTGGGAAATAATGGGAATAAATTTATTTTACATTTACAAGTCAACATCCACCTGTATATATTGTATGAATTGGAAATTTCTCACCTGTTCGGACATTGAGCAATTGAACACGAACGTTATTTCTGGAAAGACATGTTGTGAAAACTCCTCAGAGGAAGAATGTTGAACCAGCGACACAAGGGGAGGTAACGCGGTGGCAACAGAGTCACGTGACGTACACTCCTGGTGCAGACTGGGTAATAGACGGGAACAACGAATAGCCTAAATAAATGGGGGAAAAAATTCAGTTTGATAACATCGTTGGTCAGATGGCTCTAATTTGAAATCGCAATATCCTTGGCACTATTTCGATATTGGTATTTTGGAAGGTTCATACTGAATAAAGTTGGAGAAATATTCGTCCCATTTATTTTCACCCTGTTTGCCCACTTTGTCAATGAAATTAAAAACGAGACTAACTATGAATGGTAATTAATATCTCTTTTGCATGTATGTGGGTATACAACCCTGTTTACAGCATTGTTATATAAATAGAACAGCTGACCTTAGGAAGTAGTGGAATGTTCTGCGTAATGATGGAAAAAACTTGAGATTTATCGGAGGGACTCTTCAAGTGAAGGTTGTCCAGCTGTTGAAGGGTTGTGACGGTGGGGTCGTGAAACATCTTCAACTGAAACAGCAACCATTGCAACATATGAACATTACATCAACCTACACCTGATGTTTAGAGCAACCTCCACCTGATGTTTGCAGCAACATACACACAATGTTTACAGCAACTTACAAATGATGTTTACAGCAACCTACACATGATGTTTACAGCAAAATATACATGATTTTTACAGCAACACAAACATGATGTTTACAGCAACACACATGATGTTTACAGCAACACACACATGTTTACAGCAACATACACATGATGTTTACAGCAACCTACACATGATGTTAACAGCAAATTAAACAAGGGCATTACAGCAAACTACACATTATGTTTACAGCAACCTACACATTATCTTTACAGCAGCATACACATGATCTTTACAGCAACCTACATATAATGTTTACAGCAACCTACACATGATGTTTCGGCAAACTAAACAAGGGCATTACAGAAAACAACACATTATGTTTACAGCGACCTACACATGATGGATATAGCAAACTAAACAAGAGTATTTCAGAAACCAATACATAGCGGGGATGAATTCAGATAACAGTAACATCTTTTGGAAACATTCATTAGTACATCATTCTACTAACATTCCTCTGTCTATGAAATGAATAAGTCTTAATGTTCTTTGTATTCCATTTCTCGAGTTGTTTTTTGATCCTTTGATCAACCTTGGCCCTATCTATTACACATACCGATACTCTATGAAGAAGTTCTTGTAGTTCATGTATAATTTCATAGCAGAAATCGTTATCCTTGTGTGGAGATTATCTGACGGGGGAGTACACCTACCAGAGAGAAGAGCTGCGCGGATTGTGTGACGGGGAGTGCACCTACCAGAGAGAAGAGCTGCGCGGTAGGGCGGTACCGGATGTCCCGGTTGATCATCTTCTCCACGGGGTCCACCAGAGCCGGGGGCATGGCGGGGGCAATGTCTCCGAACTTCTGTGTCAGCTGTAGAGAGAAAGCACGACATTCTGTATACATAAAGTGTCTGCGTTCAATGCCAACTTATCGAAGCTAGTTTGTGTTCTCGTGGGGTCTGGTTTTATGGTTCGTCATCTCTCTTTTTGGCATTATGAGATATTGCATTTCACGAATCAACACTCCGTTTTTGCTACCAACACGCAATATTTGACTCAATAGTCCTTGGGCTATTGCTAGAACCGATGGAAGAATTTTTCTCTTCAAAAGTTAAGTAATGTACTGTACTTGTAGGCTGACACGATGTTTTGAGATATTCGTCTCGGAGCTGTCAAAACGTTTATTTTTGTACCGAGACAAAATCCGCCAAAGAGAGCTCATGGTTAAATATTAATGGAAATGTGATCAGAAACTAATGCTGGATAACCATAATTTAGGAGCCTAAAATCACAAGCGAATGTGGGGTTTACCCCGAGACAGAAATTGTGTATTTACATAATAGTGATGACACTGCTGATACAGGAAAGGGAGACATCAGCTATTATCGCAATCATAACACATAACTGGTTCATGTTGGCAATAAAAATTATTAAATAATAAATAAAGGTTTTCAATTTTATATTGCAATGAGAAACCATTCCATGAATTTAATCACAATCAGTCGGGATATCCTTGGACAAGACCCATCTTCGCAAACCTAAGGCAAGCCTCGAATATGCTTACAGTATGTTAACCAACTCAATGAATTTTTCTAGTTTTCGTGCTGTAATTAGAATGGTTCTTTACATTTTTGTGAATGAAATCGTAAATATTTAAATGACTGCATGTTTTTACGACAATATTTTTTCTATACTACCAAAAGCGTATGTTTCACTTTTAAACTGCATGCATGATAAATGGACATTAATGAATATATTAACGATGAAAGACCAATGAAATGACGGCCTGCAAGCGTATGCGAGACTGACCATGGGTTTTCTTCGTTGGTTAAAACCAGGCTTAATTACTAATAATGATATGCTTAGCTCTAATTTCTCCAGAAAGAGTATTTTCTACTCCATGTTCCGTGTTCTGCAGAGCAAATAAACTTTTAGCTCCGCGTTCGTACAATCCAATTTTTTTCGACCCTGTTCCCTTTAAACGCTCATAATTCATTTCGAAGTTAAGATAATGACTTGAAAATTGGATAGAATGTAGATATATGATTTTGACAGATTTGTATTCTTTAAAATTGCGTTGAAACGTCGTTGAACGGTCACACTAGTTACTTTAAGTTTTTGTTTACAAAAATTATCGACGATTGTGACGTTTAAACACCAACAGCAGAAATTTTTTTTTTCGATTTGTTAGAACTTTGTACCATTTGAAAGCTTAATTATCCTTTATGATAAACATTGTATAAGCAAGCTTGAAGGAAAATTAAAGACTTTTGAAATTAAAGACTTTTCCGTGTCAACTAAACACTGCTCCGCGTTCTGCAGAGTCCTCCGCGTTCGAAAGAGCCCTATGATGGGGGTGTTTCTCCCCAGTAGAAGAAATCGACTTTGCTAATCAAGAGCTGACAGTGAAGCCAGTACCAGACCTGAACCGAAGTAACTTCAAAAAAATGCCAATCGCACTGAGAAGGAGTTTATTTTTCAAGACCTTGAATGAACGAATTAGAACATAACTATATACTGTATGATTTGAGAAATTCAATTGGGGAGTAGCCATTATTGTAGTTCGTATAAATTAGTAAACAAGAACTTTTTATACCGTGTCTAGTTGTTAAAGTAGGTACAAGGGTTATAAGGGAGAACCCAGCATTGTAGATCATATAAATTCGTAAGATAACCACGTACCGTGTCCAGCTGTCTAAGGTAGGTACTAGGGTTATACTGAGCGTCAATCAGGGAGTAGCCATTATTGTAGATCGTACAAATCAGCATCCCGAACGAGAACATATCGCTCACGTATGTGCACACTTCAGTTGTTTGAATTTCCGGCGCAATATAATTCAAGTCTGGTTGCGCCATCTTTGAGGCCTTTGGACTCCATGCTTTACAAGCGAACGATTCCTGGATACAGAATGACAATAGCAATAGCAATAGTTGCTTTTTCAGTTTAGTAACAAACCATATCAAACCGATTTAAAATTTATATACAAGAACAACATTACACGTGATTTATTTTTTCTTATATTTACTTTATATTTTTTTTCAGTTTCATTTGATTACTTTCCGTATCAACAATTACTCGTATTAGAACACAGAAAAAAGAAGCCAATGGGCCATTTTCACCTGTCGTTGACCAAAGTAGCTATTACCTTATTGACTACATACACTGCAAAAATCCTTGATGCGCATTTATTTCATGTAATACTAGTAATAATACGTTTATAATCCCTAACAACATACATGTGAGATACAGAAGTTTCTTGTTTTAACACAAAATAGCCGTCATATCCCGCTGCAAACTTACATGATTCTATTTTAAGTGAAAAAGTTTCAAACTGGCTCTAATTGCTTTAATCTTAAAAATACCCAACATATACAAGTACAGTACAAGAATAATTGGTGGACCATTTTGACATTTTTAAGGTTATTATACCCTTCCGTCTTGAGTTTTTTCGGCAAATCCAAAGCAGGCTAATTTCCAGCGTCCTGATTGGGTGATGAGGATGGAGGCGGGGTTAACGTTCCTGTGGATGATGCGTTCAACGCCATGGACGTACATCAAGGCCTCGGTGATCTACGATTTACACCCGTGCAATTTAACAAACGGAGGCAATATATGTTAGATAATTACTTTGACCACTGTACTAACATGTTGTAAACCTTGAATTTAACAGGTGGCAGTAACCACAAAATTAAAAACTTTTTATATAAAGATATAATATAAATGAATTGATAACCACGACACAAGCGTTGGCCTACCTGGTAAATGCCACACTGGACTTCGTGTTCCATTAAACCACATGTCTGTAAAAAAATGAACAACTACAATAATCAGAAGAAATACGATGGAACTATTACTGTCTGATTTGTTAAGTTACCGGTACAACAGGAGAAAAGCCTTGCACTACATGCGTTAAACAATTTCATATCAAATTCCTCACCCCCACCCCCACCCCCCCCCCCCCAACAAAAAATATAAGTCTCAATTCATCAAAAGGATTTGCACTTACTGTGTTGGACAGTTCTGGAGATGATCTATCAAACTTCTCCAGAAAGTTCGCTAAACTGCCAGCCACGGACTCCGAGGCAAAAGCCAAGCTTTCTCTGTAAAACCAAATAAAACTTAAGTTTGCGAAGAGTTAATAATACCTAGTTTAGAATAAAAAATGATCGATCTTTTTTTCCTTCTGAAACCGCTGCATATCAATGATTTACTTGAAAAATTAATTCACATCTGTTTTTAAGGTGGAACGTTGTAGGCATCAAAATTTACTTACAATTTATATATAGATACAACATCATTGAACACCAGTGATTTGTCTATCATCTGTTCACATTTTTCTCTCTGTATATGTTGTATAACTATATAGGATTTCTTTATAGTTTGTCGTATTTGTTGTATATCTATAAGATTTACCTATAGTTTTTTGTATTCATTGTAAAAATAAAGTTTACCAAAATTTTGTTGCATTTGTTGTTTAACAATAAGATTTACCTTTAGTATGTTGTAAATGTTGCATTTATAGGATTTACCGACAGTTTGTTGCATTTGTAAGTTAACAATAGAATTCATCAATATTTTGTTGTATTTATTATACAAGTATAAGATTTACCTATAGCTTGTTGTATATCTATAAGAGTTGCCCATAGTTTATTTTATTTCATTGTTCAAGTCTAGGATTTACCAATATTTTGTTGTATTTATTATCCAACTACATGATTTACAGTCTGTACCTTTAGTCTGTTGTATTTATTGTACATCTATAAGATTTACCTATAGTTTTTTTTTTGGTATTTTTGTAGAAATATAGGATGTACTTATAGTTTGTTATATGTGTTGTTATGTATTTGTGATATATATATATATATATATATATATATATATATATATATATATATATATATATATATATATATATATATATATATCAGCAACGCATGGATCATTTTATCTGCAGCTCGTTGCATGTTTTACTTTTACACAACTTGATTTTTGTGGACTGTTGTATATATGTATCAATACCTCATCTGTCATTTCATACACACCTGTTTCATTGTTTACAGTGTAGTTCGATGATTAACCCATGCATGTATTTAGAGGGGGGTACCGAACCCACCCCTGGAAAATTCAAATTCATTAAATTCACGTAGTAAATTTCCTGAAAATAGGCCTCGGACCAACCCCCTGGAACAATTTTCAATGCATGCAACCTGTTATCTTAAAAACATATACAGAAAGTTTACGAAACTTACGAAACTTTCTGTTTACAGTTTATAAAAATGATAAACCTGTCATTTAATGCACAAGTGTATCTGTTTATAGTCCGTATCAATTAGTATCTTCTTCTTTTGCCTTATCAATAATTTACCCGTCATTTAATACACACATTTTGTAGTTTACAGTGTATTTTAACATTTTCCTGTCATTTAATTCATCCCTATCTTTCTGTTTTTACTGTGTATCGAGGATTAACATGTCGTTTTTTATCAACCTAGCCTTCTGCTAACAGTGTACTTCGAGGATTAATCTGTCATTTATACACACCTGCATTTGAATTTACAGTGTAGGTCGATGATTAACCTGTTATTTTTAAACACATATATCTCCATGTTTTCAGTTTAGATCTAGTATTTACCTGTCATTTATACACATATGTCTTCCTATTTTTCGAGTTAATCAAAGAATTATAAATCTTCCTGTTTACAGTGTAGTGCGATGATTAACCTGGCATGTTATACACACCTGTCTTCCTGTTTACAGTGTAGTGCGATGATTTACCTGGCATGTTATACACACCTGTCTTCCTGTTTACAGTGTAGTTCGATGATTTACCTGGCATGTTATACACACCTTTCTTCCTGTTTACAGTGTAGTGCGATGATTAACCTGGCATGTTATACACACCTGTCTTCCTGTTTACAGTGTAGTTCGATGATTTACTTGGTATGTTATACGCACCTTTCTTCCTGTTTACAGTGTAGTGCGATGATTAACCTGGCATGTTATACACACCTGTATTCCTGTTTACAGTGTAGTTTGACGATTTGCCTGTCGTTTTATACACACCTGTCTTCCTGTAGACTACTTGACACAGTAAGGACGGAGGCGTTTGACATCTTGTTGAGGAGTGTGACGTCATGACGCAAGATCTCGGACACCTGCTCTCGTCGTCGAGGTTTGTGAAGTTTGTTGGCAACTTTTTTGTTGAAGATGAATACAGAAGCACCCTGAAATAAAAATGCAAAACAATTACTAAGACCTTAGAAATTTATATTAAAGGAATCAAGGTCGCCTCCGGCGTACTACTCTTTCAGATATTGAAAATGAAAATTCTCCGTGTGTCTTCTGTTTCATCGCATGTATCTCAATATCTATAATTTTTACTTCAAATTTATTGGTTTTTTGAAGATTTGAAATGTGGCATTTTAAAGCAAATCCTACACATGGTATCCTATTGCAAGTAAAGAATAGAAAATCTTCTGTAAATACATGTGAAAAAATTAAGTTCACTTTGATAACTTGAAGGACAAATATGTGTTTCTTCACATGATTCAGTTTATTAAAGATATTCTTATAGGAATATTTGATGCCATATCAGTTTTTAAATATTGTCATTTATATATAGATTAAAGATTTGTATCCAAAAATTATTTGTACTAGGCAGAATAAATGCACATATTAAAAATGAAAACATTAAACAAAATACAAGTAGCCATCTCTTGGTTTTTTTCAGTATTTTCTTTCACTTTAATCCTGTGTTCCACGGATGTAAAAGTTTAAACATGCTCATTCTCGTATTTGGGAAATTCAGGCTCGCAGCTATGATTAGACTAAAATCCAATGCATTAATTTTATTGAAATTGGGAAGAGTGGGTGCATATCAACTTCTTTGGTACATATTTTTCAGTCTCTCCTGACATTAATTAAATTTTAAATGACACTTTGACAAATTCACTCAGCTATATGACTTGTACCGAAGTTTCTAAAATATCTAATGCAATTTTAGAACTTTATGTTTTCTTTTTAAACAAAAAGTTAATGTCAAATTGGAAGTAAAAACCCTTAAAGTACAAAGTATTGTCATATCAAAAAGGCAATGAAGTTCTTAAAACACCGTAGATATTTTCGTATCGGAATGGATTTCTCGTGTCTTGATCCACATACATGTATTTCGGTAACAACGCATCTCCAATCAGTAGCATTTATCACTGATGCTACTTTTGCCATGTCATTAAAACAATCGAAGAATATGATATAGTCTGACTGCAGTTATTACTGAGTAAGCCTGCTTTTGTAGACGGTAAACATCACGTGTGGTCCTTTAGCTGATAAAGACTGGTACAACCAATCATATTATAGTCTTACTTCGGGGACTTCATGTTGATTGATCAGCCATTGACGAACATTAAAAGACAAATTACAGAATCTCTCTTACTCAGACACCAACAACAGCAAGGTACCAAATTGTCCTTAATTTCTATAGATCTTAATTTCTATAGATCCCAAGCTTTTAACCCATTAATCTAGATGCGCTCATTTGCCTAACGTTTTCAAAAATGAAAAAAAGTTACCTTAAACTTTAAAAAATCATGTTATGGAATACCCTGTTTATTTGATTAACTGTGTCACTGTAAAGAGGAATTAAATTGTTCTAGATGACAAATCACGACTGACATTGTAAAAGTTGACACGATAATTGCTTACATGTGTGCTTGGAGCTAAGCTCTTCCCATTTCTATAGAGGTTTTTTAGGTTTCGTTAAAATAATCATCTAAACTATCAAAACCATTTACAATTAAGCTAAGAGAAGCAGAAAAATCTGAACACTTGAAATGTATTAACATCTTTTTTTTTTAAACCTATTATGACATAATAGCAATACACGTGTGTGCGTGCCCAAGGTCTGTTATCAAAACCCACATGATTATTACCTTACTCCGAATGGTCGATATTACTTAGAAAAATATCACATGATATCATGTCATTTAAATAAAGACTATTTAAACCTCCTTGAAAAGAAGAGTTCTGTATTTTTTTAAATTGAATTTTGAGGATTTTCCCTAACTAAATAATAATATATTACAAAAATATATGAATATAAAGATAAATAATGTTAATGAGTTGAATATTGTTAATGATTACTAGTTGTTAATGAGGAGAAAAAAAATCAAAGGTGGTTCTATTAAGCATATTGTTAGCCCACAGTTTGATCTACTTTTAACTTTAGATATGGTTTTTGTAGTCATAAACTTTTATTTAGTAAAGAAAAAATCCTATCTTATTTAAAATTTCAATATATTCCTATATTTTTATACAAAGCTCTCCTTCTAAAGTAGATTATATTTGTAGTGACCATCCAGACCTCTTCAGTCATCATTAACTCGCCCTGAAAGATTTGCATAAAATCATCTTTAAGTTAAGGCATCGTTATCAAAATCGATTCATAAACCTGTCATATGTATATGAAACCCATTGCAATTACTATTACGTAATTCCAAAAACACATAAATTCTGCTATAAAATGATACATTGTACATAGCATGCAAACAGATAAAATTCATAAATCTTGATGTTTATTTTTTTCTTCAAGGGCCCTAAAAGAGAAAGAACTCTAAAATTAATTGCATTCCAGTGAATTGCCATGCCTTAAATGCTCTCTATTAAACAATAATTTATCCTTTGTCAGAAGTTCTATTAAGTACACGTTTTTTTGCCTCCATTGTGAGTTTCATGTCCCCCTTAGTGAGTCGTCAGCTCGTCATACCAATAGATGCCTATCAAAGTCTCGTGATATTATCATTTTTCAATCGTGTGGTCACAAATTACCCAATTTCAATCTTCTGAAATCATTACCGCGCCAGGAATAGCATAAAGAAAGAAAATTACACCAAACACAAAACATGTATAGTTTAGCTGTGGCCTTTAGATTGGTTCTAATCAAATTTGTTGGTGCGATGATCTCTAGCCTAAGTCAACAGTGATGGGACTGCCTGAGCGATATCGAACCGACAGTGTTTGGCGACTTCGCCGATTTTTCCATTTAACATCTCTTTAGGTCTTTATTCCCCGGACAAATCGTCTATAGCTGATGAGAAGGACATTTTCTCTAGAGATTGAACGACTTCCGAAAAAGAGATACATGGAATCTTCTTGCTTGTCACTGCGATTATTTCTTTGCTATCATTACGGATTGGGGTATTAAAGAAATGAAAAGTCTTCTTAGCTTCAGAGGCCAGCGCTAAACGCAATCGTTATGGAATGAATAATTAGCTGTTATATATTCGTGATGTCTGAAGTTTTATCCGGAGTGATTTGGGGATGACATGATTTGGACATCGATCAGATTGGAGAGAAATAACCTCCCGGAGATGCTATCTATCTAATCAATACACGGGTCTCTGGTGCCACTTCTGACTTTACCCCTGGTATACAGGCAAAAGAGGGCGAGCTTTGGCGGAATAACCAGACCTAGATATCGGTCAACATAACAAGATATAACGGAAACGTAATAACATTGAGGTAAACAGAAGAATTGATAAGGCAGACAGTTTGTTCTTAAATCATGATTGTTATTATGCAGTATGGAATAACGAGTAATTCGTACTTTAAATGGTATAGATAAATGATACCCTCTGGGTTTTTCATACGTTTTACTACACGTAGAATTATAGCGTTGTTTTTCGTTCAAAATGTCAAAATATAAATCGAAAATCATAAATATCATATGACAGACATTATTGATATCCTGTTTACCATTATATATGATCAAAAACATTTATTGTCAATAATACCGAGACCTTGGATAAAACTTGTTTGGAAATAAAAGTTTTACCTCTGTGAAAAAGGTCGACACAGAACAATGTGATTTAATGAGCAAAGGCGAGTTTCTTGTTTCTCTATGACATATGGAGTTACCAATGTATGGTTCCTGCAAATGTCGATGGTTTTTGGACACTGTCGGTTGACTTTTACAAAGGTTGCCAATAGAAAACAGAGAAATTAAGTGACTAGTTACCTATTGCAGTTTGTTTTAACAATGATTGATTATTAACAGAGAAATAACGAGTTTTGACAAAATTCTTAATATAAATGAGCCGCCAGCAACCAATCTATACACAGCCTGGCCGGGTTGTACTGATGGGTGAACGAGTGGCATTGTAACCATGGACAGTTGCTGGGAAAATAAGAAAATAACCACACGGACCAATATCATCCAATTTGGAGAAATAATTAAAATTAACGACTAAAAAAAAAACCCCAGATCGAACTCGTTAATCATGTCAGTGATTACCTGTTAATAGTAAAGCAATGTAACCCTTAGAGCATTGTAATTTGAGAGGGAACGTCTCAAATTAAAGCAATTTTACTTATTATGTGTCACAGAGCTAAAACTCTACGCGGAAGGAAATGATACATGGCTAGTTCATTTTTTGGAAATAAAATTTTTCAAAAAAGGGTTGAGCAAGATGATACATAGAGAATTGCTTGTTTATAAGTTTTAATAATGGTAAATTGAATACAGTCACCAGAAATAATTTCGAACTTTTACTTTTATCAATTAAACCGTGTAATAACCTTTAATTTTATCAATTGTACAGTTTGTTAACCTTTAGTTTTATCAACTGTACAGTATGTTAACTTTTAGTTTTATTAACTGTACAGTATGTTAACCTTTAGTTTTATCAACTGTACAGTACGTTAACCTTTAGTTATATTAACTGTACAGTTTGTTAACCCTGAGTTTTATTAACTGTATGGTATGTTAACCTTTAGTTTTATTAAGTGTACAGTATGTTAACCTTTAGTTTTATTAACTGTACAGTATGTTAACCTTTAGTTTTATCAACTGCACAGTATTTTAACCTTTAATTTTATCAACTGTATGGTATGTTAACCTTTAGTTTTATTAACTGTACAGTTTGTTAACCTTTAGTTTTATCAACTGCACAGTATTTTAACCTTTATCAACTGTATGGTATGTTAACCTTTAGTTTTATTAACTGTACAGTTTGTTAACCTTTAGTTTTATTAAGTGTACGGTATGTTAACCTTTAGTTTTATCAACTTAAAGTTTTATTAACTGTACAGTTTGTTAACCTTTAGTTTTATCAACTGCATAGTATTTTAACTTTTATCAACTGTATGGTATGTTAACCTTTAGTTTTATTAACTGTACAGTTTGTTAACCTTTAGTTTTATTAAGTGTACGGTATGTTAACCTTTAATTTTATCAACTTTACAGTATGTTAACCTTTAGTTTTATTAACTGTAAGTTTGTTAACCTTTAGTTTTATTAAGTATACGGTATGTTAACCCTTAGTTTTATTAAGTGTACAGTTTGTTAACCTTTAGTTTTATTAAGTGTACAGTATGTTAACCTTTAGTTTTATTAACTGTACAGTTTGTTAACCTTTAGTTTTATTAAGTGAACGGTATGTTAACCTTTAATTTTATCAACTTTACAGTATGTTAACCTTTAGTTTTATCAATCGTACATTAGGCTTACCTTTACACCTTTATTCACATTGACTGTATTTTATGAACAGGAAGAATCAAATATTACAATAATAGAAAGTATAGTTTTGCAGAAAACGGCGACCTAAATTCTATTGATTCTATCGATAGTCGTATTTCGGATAGGTTTTAGTTGATGTAGTCAATAAATCGAATAGTTCTGATTTTTTCGGTATAAACTTAATTCATAGAACAGTTATCAAACATATTGATGAAGGAAATTTGTGAGGTTTGGTAACAGTATCACCATGGCGTGACTTAAGTGTTAGTTTTTTTTTTTTTTTGTTTTTTTTGTTTTTTTGTTTTTTGTATTTGGGGAGAGGGAGGGGGATTACACATTGTCTATGCTAAAAGCTAAGACAGGTGTCATTTCTTTCCTCTTCTTGTGTTGTCACATATAAGGATTTTAAACAATGGAATCGAAATGTTTTTAACATTTACACACTCAATTCGTATAAAAAAAACCAAGATTTTTACTGATTGTATTTCCTGTACGACGCCATCGATGGCAACGTCAATAATTTCTTGTTAATATAGATACATGTGAGGCTAAAGAGTGATGTGAATATATTCCAATATATAGTAGCAAGTGATCCCCACTGAGATTCTCTTTTCATTTACTAATGAATGAAGTGTGCATAAATGAACGCTCCAGCAAATGGCAGGGAACAGACCAGTTGTCCTAGTATCATCGTCAATACTCGATCTTGTGAACACATTTTCTGTGGTTATTTATCAATTTTTGAGATAACGTCTACTATACCAGGAGAATGCCGACACTTTAATTCAAAAAATCATACTTTTAACATTTTTTTAATTATTTATCGAGAAAAATATTTTTCTTGATATGCTATCAAATATAAATAAGACTAAGTACATTACATTGTAGACATAGCAGAAATCAATAAAAGAAACAAAAAAAAAAAAATACCCCACAACTTTAACTAACGAGTTATTTGTGATCCGTTCTAATGACAGGCAGCTCAATAACATGCCACGTTATGATATATCTACATCTTCGAAGTGTAATTGAACGTGTAAATAAACCTTTATTAGTCACCTATTTCATGTTTTCATATAATTATATATAACATATTATTTAAATGTACTGTATAAATGTCGCAGACTTGGGGGTATATTCACAGGTCAGCTGTTTGTTACCATAATACAAATGTAGAAATACACGTACACACTGTGATCATTTTTTAGATGTGAATTCTACAATTGCTACATTATAGAAACTCTTTCTTCTTCTAATACACAGTGAGTTAATGAGTATAAAATGACAAAATAGTCATATCCATGACTATCAAAATAGTCATATCTATGAAACAAATCAAATAAATTATGGCAAAAGTATGAATTCTTTTGAGAACAGTTCTTCACAAGTTCTAGTGATATTGACGGTTCGCATAGAATTCAAACTCGAGAAAAGAGTCCAAAAACGCATTTAGCATAAAGCACTGATCAAGTGTCATACATAGCTCGACATAGAGGCTTGTCCTGAATAATTAATTTTCTTTTTAATGTTATTTGATTTAAATTTTAGAAGATTTATTATAATAATCCGATTAACATCTTGGGAAAGTGTGCCTATCTATTGATCTGTTCTCCATTGGCTTACATCGGACTACTGGTACTTTGGTTTTCTCCAGCTGCAGTTCGTAATATTTTCTTTGTAAAGGGGTGAACAATCTGGATTACACTGTAAAGGGGTGAACAATCTGGGTGAACAATCTGGATTACACTGTAAAGGGGTGAACAATCTGGATTACACTTTGGTAAATCAATTCTTCTTTTACTACAATGTGATATTTATAAGTGAATTCACAAATACAATGAAGTATGATATAACTACTCTGTAAATTTATCATGCTTCTCTGAAAATAGAAAGACTTTAACAGTTTTACGTTACGACTATGAAATCTTTATATGAGATGAATTAATATATTATTGCGTTTTAGATTAGTGTGCATATGTGCATGATGAGATACAAATAAAGAACACATTTTGAGTTTATTACGAATGCGCTTATTGCAAAATCGTGTAATTTCTTCAAATCCCATTCAGTGTATTGTAAACAAATAAATGCCTCCTACCATAATGTTAAAGCCTTTCAAAAAGGATTGTTCAGTAAAAGTTTAAAACCTACCAAGTACAATTTTTGCGTTGTTTTAAAATAATCATTTTCTCAACACCCCCCCCCCCCTTCAAATCTTGAATTGCACGTGTTCAAGTCTTTAAAATACATTTTTTTCAGAGTTTTAAACCTTAAAAATGCATTTTTTTTTCAATTAAAACATTAACGATTGCACAGAAGACCTATCAGTGTTTGTGTGTACCGACAGCAATATCGCTCAGGTGATATCTTAAGAATAATTGAAATGGAAGTTGATGAAGCATCAAATTGTCCTCAGGAGAATCAAACATTCGTACAACGCAGTTTTTCGGGATCAGATTCGTTAAAAGAATTCACGCGCGTGTCCCTTTTATTCAACAGTGAAGACTTGATTCAGTCAAACCGAAAACTGAACTCACAAGATATACGGAATGATAGAATGCAAGACTTATTATAGTATCTGTGTCCCTGTGTAAGTGGCAGCTGCAATCATCTGCAATGATTGACTTTATAAATCATACCATTTCATTTAATGGTATATTGGAAACTCTAGGGAATAACAAAATAATGAATTTTTATCGAGTCTAGCGACCTCTAAACATACAATGTCATCGCCTCTTACTGAAAACAACTCGTTGATGACGTAATAACTACACATCAGAACCTACGTTGTGTATGTACACAATGAAGCATTGATGCCGATTCCCTGTGTGGTTTAGATTTGTATACCCCTTCCGTTCTGGGCCACATGTTTGGTATCAATCATTTGGACCGATTGATCATACTCCTCCAAACTCCCTGTTCGCTGGCATATAACGACATATTATACATCATCTAGGGATATGTTGATATCAGATTCCATATCTCCCATGTCAATCTGATTATTACGATCAGATAAAGGAGCCGTTATTAGCTACATGATGGCTTTATCTCTGAAGAAGTCGGATGTCCCACTCTGTAAGCATCCTTATGTAATATTTGTTTATATGTTTACAGGTTTCCCTAGTCAACAACCGCTTCCTGGCTTGTGGAATTTGTAGCAATGTTATGGTGTACGATTTTAGTTCAACATTGGCCCGAGGAGCAGAATTTTGAGTCTTTAAGATTATCAAAATAAATTCAAATCTTACAGTTAATACTGGTTTTGAGAATTTGCAACAAACTAGAACAAACAATTATGTTTTAACTCATAAAAACAATTTTAGAAACGCTTTTCAGTTGTACTTTTGTTTTATAAATACATCGCATACACAGATGAAATAGTTCATTAAACAAGAACAACATTTCACATCAGATCATATGCTGTATAGCTTTGATGTTTTAGAATGTTATGTCAAAACGCATGAGCAATGTTTGCATCTTATACTGCCATTTTCTTCTAAGAAAGTTGGTGCAATAAAACGCATCAAAGACTTGAATATTCGACAAAATGCTCGTACCAATAATTACAATGCTTGAACAAGACAGACACGATGTCAACATCCTCATCAGTACAGTGGAGCCTGATTACCACTAATCATCCATTAACAATGTCTGTTATAGTCAGCAACAAATCAGCAAACCACTGCTTTCTATTCATTTGGACAGATTCTTCGAACAAAAAATTAAAAGCTATAGAATAAAGCCTCCTGAAAGCAAATGGATTGAATTGATCAGGAAGTTCTCCCCAGACCGCCTTCAGATAATTTAATATGTGTTGTGCATTATCCGTCAAAAATCGGATATTTTCGGACTTTTGTTTCAAGTTTTGCAAAAACACCGTGGGATAACTAAATGTAATCATGCATCATGTTGCAATTCCTCTCACTTACAACGATGTAAAAATAAATCAGACATCGATAGCAATGGCCTGTGTTTCCCACAAGAGATTTTTTCTGTAGACATCTGAACACCAAGCAACCCTGAGTTGTTCCTTTCTCATGGTAATCCCGTTATGTTTTGTCATAAAGGATGGAAAAAAGAACTTACTGTATTCAAATCAGCCATCGAAGGCAGCAGCTGCAAAACAAGCCTTATGAAAATCTGCAAATTATTTATTCATGAAACCCTTATCTGAGCGAAATTACAGAAATGGCTCATAAATGCAGAATTCTAACAGATTCTAATGACTTTGTCGACCAACTCTGAATAAGCGTACACAATCAATGTGATACTTCTTTTTAAATTCTTCATTTGTCTATTCAAAGACTATATTCTAATCTTAAAGCATTCATAGTTAGAGAGATGGATAAACAGATGGGTGGAGGGATTAGATAAACGCCCACGCCTCTGCATGCCTTTCTATATATCTAGTTAAGAGGGATCGATGGTCATGGCCATTTTTAGACTGTAATAAACTCCTTTAGAAGAAGAGGTCTATATAAAAATATAGGAAAATAGTCAAATCTAAAGGATAAAATATATGGATTTTTCTTCACTGAATAATGATTTATAGCTAAAAAAATTATATCTTAAAATTTTAGATAGATCTGATGGTTAATTAGTTGACTTTTAGATAGATCTGATGGTTAATTAGTTGACCATCCAGCCTCCTTAAATGTAGATTTTAATGACGCCTGATATATAGCAATAGTCTTTGCGGCACGAATTCCACAAAGTAGCAGACTTCAAAGACACATATTGGCCTGATAGTATTTCTCTTTGACATCACGATAGCATTTGGTATAAGTAGTATATCACTGTCTATTATCATAGGCAATAAAACAGCCTGGAAGAAGAGGTAGCGTCAATCTGACAATAGCTCACCACAAAGTAAACAATGCCTCATAGAACACGTCAATAAATACTGGTAGCATGCTGTACGTTAATGGAACATGCATTCCTTTGATTCTTCACACGTAATGTTTTTGCAGTTTTGACATTGATTGTATCTTCACAATAATCAACATTATTTCCAACCAATCTATAAATGCTAAAGAGTCTGCTGATTTTGTCTTCATGACATGGAATCCTCATTTTTGGCTTCTCAGTGTGGAAATCTCGTATAAGGCAGTACAACAGGTAAATAAGGATCAGAGGGTATCATAACTTACTGTATTAGAACTTCTTTTGACAGAGCTGATTTTGATATCTAATTACATATAACGTATGAGCCAACGTATTAACGTGGTCTACTTGATTTATAAGTTACAGCAAATGAAGTTTAAGAATTGGTCTCGGGATCAAGATCCCCATTAATTCCGCTTAATGGTGGTTAACCTCTGCCTTTATCCCAAGCGACGTTATTGGACAGGAAGCGGAAGGGTTTCCATTGTGGTCCTGACTGATTCATATCGCTCCCTAAGATCTCAAGAATGGCAAACGATATTTATTTATTTCGAGCTGTGACATCGATGCTATTTAAAGATGTCCGTTGCCAATACCACCTATGTATAGCTCAAAATTTACTGTTTCACCTCGCAATAGTGTAAATTTGTAATGACGACTACAGGCACGTACGTAGCATCGTTTTTGAAAGTGTTGGGGGCGGGGGGGGGGGGGGGGGGGGGGGGCAGACTCATCCAAAAAATCTTGACAAGCAAAAAAAAAAAAAATAATGGAAATCTAATCCGTGGGGGTGTGGGAGGGGGTTTACGTAATATACCTATAACTTCACATTCATTCTTAATTTTCTACATACTCCCAAAAAAGTGAGGGGCCAACTCCATCAACTTCATGATAATTCAATTTTTTTCGTAAATTTCAGAAAAAAATTTGGCTGCAAGAAAAGCTGCCCACCCCCCGCTACGTGCCTGGACTTGTAGTATATATATCCGATGATACGTCACCAAGAGGGGCAATTTTCTCTTCGTAAATTCCCAACAGGAATTTTTATTTTATTATCACAAATCTGTAACCTAATGCTTGGTTTGTTCCTTGTGTAGAAGATGATAATCACAAGACCTCTAAACGAGCACTCCTTTGATACGTGCTGTAATGTTTTCATAAGTGGTAGATTCTTCGATCTTTTGACAATTTTTGTATCGTAAAAAATAAAAAGCCAATGCTATGATGTATGAGTTTCAATGAGAAACGATAATATGCATATAACACTGGTCAATAAACTGCGAGGAATTAAGAAATCAGACATCTCCCAGGCAAAATATATATGCAGAGTACCAGTCAGATCAATACGTTTGTGGAGAACATAGCAGGTACCTTGTACGTGACTTAATATGATATTGAAAATTTATACACTGTCCAGCCTTAAATTAATTAATAACACATTTTCATCTGCCTTAGGCTTACTACTTTGTGTTCAATTTCGTTATTGCAAGAAATTGATGAACACTTGGAAATATGGTACAGCGACTGTGTTTTGTCATTATTTTACACTGAATGAACGCTGTGGTATTGAAATTTTTACAATTGTTTGAAAAAAAAATTCAGTACGGAAACTATCAAGGAAAATTTCTGCGTATTTTTTTAATTAGTATAAATGAGGTATCACTGGCACGCTGCCATTATAAGTTTCCAGAGCGGCCAATTTCAAAGTTTCGTCATTTAATAGAACTCTCTGTTTTAAATAGCTGCAGGTCTGTAGCTCCCGGTCTGAAAAACTTCGGATGGACGACCTGGGAGCTACAGTGCCACCCATTGAAAGAATTGTGTATTCATTGCGCACAAAAACGTGCGCTAGTTTTGGACTGATTAACCTTATTTATACGCAAATTCTGTGAAAACAAGTAGTACCATTAAATTCTTCATGAAATTTACTACTGATATCGTCTCTTTACTTGCCTCTAATAGTCTTTTAAACACCATCACCAGCCCCGTAAAGTGAAGTGGTGCAGTTTGTTTACATGTAAAAATGGCGATTCTCGATCTTAATGTAAATTTAACGTACTTGATTTTCCGAGGTCGGTAGCTTGTTCCGGAGGAAGTCTGAGCCAAGTAAAGAGATGATATCAGTAGTAAATTTCTTGAAGAATTTAATGGTACTAATTGTTTTCACAGAATTTGCTTATAAATAAGATTAATTAGTCGAAAACTAGCGCACGTTTTTATGCGCAATAAATACACAATTCTTTCAATGGGTGGCACTGTAGCTCCCAGATCGTCCATCCGAATTTGTTCAGACCGGGAGCTACAGACCTGCAGCTATGTTTAAAATAATATCCAGCATTTCAACCTTAACCAAACAGCATTTGAAAGACAAACAGTTTGCGTGACTTTTTCTCCCCTAGCTATCTGCGACCGTCGACGAACCCCATTCAAAGTGTAATCGCAGAGATGCAGTGTAATTGACAGCGTATTGGTCGCCCGCATGGAAGCGTTGTGATGGAGTCGCATAGGAAAACCCGCGGAATAATGCGCTTTTGGTAAGGGTATGATTAAGTTAAAACAACGTGCAGTGGAAGTCGATTCAAATTCATCACCTAAATCGCTAACTTTACGCCCCAATTTTTTTTTGAATTCACAGGTGTCTGTGAATTTCGATTATTGTGTTAAGAAGAGCTTTTTTTTCTTTAAATCTTAATTTTTACCTATGTCTTCGTTACATTGGTTTTTAAGGTTGATGTCTATATAAAGAAACACATTTCATGTCTATATAAAGAAACACAATTACATCAGGGATGATTTTCAGGGAATGGCTCGTTCTGTTCCTCGCTGTAAATTGTACGATTACTGGGGGTATGACTGATGTTATACTCATGGAAACTACCAAAATATCTTTATCAGTTTACAATTAGCTCAGCATAATAACCTAACGTATTCTTTATTGTGATTATGTGATCTTTAACAAATTTTGACTAGAGTAAGAACAGTGTCGTCCTGTGGACACTAGTACCATTTGTTGACAAGAACTATATTGGTGGAAAGATTAATTAGTTAATGGAATCCAATTAATATACAACTTACTACTGCTTTCTCTCATCCTTACTTCTCCAATGCGACAAATTAAGACGATTAAGGTACCATAAGGTTTATTTCACAAAACAATCAGCTGGGGAAAGGGGTTGTGGCATGGGGCAGACTATGGGGCAAAGTCTACAGAGTCAGCAGCATAAGTCTTGGCTATCAAGGTTTAGTTCATAATTCCTACAAATAATAGCACTGGTAACAGATGCACTTGTCATATTTCCTGATATGTTTGGTCGCTAGGCCATACATCGATGATGCTTAGTTTATTTAATGGCCGAGACGGGAACCATTAAAAATCCGGAATGTGTGATCGAGATCGATCGACAGAGAAAAGCGTTTAAAAGTAATACGTATGGCAGCTTTGGTTTTTGGGGAGACAGTTTGACACTTGTGGTTTTATTGTCTGCGAGGTCAACTGTTAGATACTTTGAAGTTTCAAATATTTCTTTTTTCCGTATTGTCTTCAGCTGCCGAGAAACAACAGTGAGAAGGGGGGTGGGGGAGGTGGTCGCCAGCATTTTGTTCATTATTTTTTTGTTTTAAAGATACATCCCTTTAATTGCACAATACATGCAAAGGGTCCCATATTTTTTTATATTTTTCCTCTCTTTTCCATATTTTAACCTTGCTTTTGCAAAAAGAAATGTATTCACTGAACTACCAATAAACTTTCTCCATTTTGCGCTTTTTGGCAATATCTAGAGTGTAGATTGAATGCAAGTAGATGCAAAACAGGAGAGCGCAATTTTCAATAAAGAATTTATCAAACCTCAAAAAAGTCATCTATTTTTCAGGAATAATGGTATTATCAAATAAAAATTTCGATATAAGTACTTACATTGTGCACTTCAGTAATAAAACTTATTTGCTATACATTTAGGAGGGGCGACTATTTGTTTTTACATACGACAATTAGGGCTGTTTGGTTACTAATATTTTTTTGACAGTAGAACAAGGACACCCTAGTTAATATTTACCCAGTGTACCGATGGGATTGAGATTTGTGGGAGCCACTCACCTTCTCCTCCTCGATGCTCTCTGCCTCGTGGATCCGCCACACATTCTCCTGTCCACACACCCCCACCTGCTGACCCACGCGGTACAGGCGGTGGATCGGGTTCGTGTCCTCGGAACCCAGGGAACTTTTAATCAGTGAGAACACTTCCATGTTGGTTGATCACAGTCCAGGGGCTGGGTTCACCAGTTGTAATCCCATCACAGACCAGCGCAAGACGGGCGCGCGGGCAAGATAATCCTTTGAGATGGCGCTAAATTGTCACAGAGCATCAGTAAACATTGGGAGAGAAGAAGAATTAACAAATCCTAAGAATGGTAAATGAGCTTCTTGTCCGGTTGATGGGAACCTGACGTCTCTGTGACATATTTGCTAATCAATGACAGTCAGGGGACAGTTAGGAGGGCTGATAGTCCGCCAGCACGGGGGGGAGCTGCGTGAAACTCCGATCACAGAGACTTTCCGACTAACGGCCGGGATCACAACTCAGTAGTTAAATTTGTATCGAACGTTTAAACAGCAGGACCGGTAGTGTGGAAACATCCGCTGGTTCGCCATTATAAGCATATCACGACAAAACTGGCTATCGATTTCAAATGGTACACGCGGTGAGTACTATATCCCGCCAAATCTCGACCATCAGTCAGCGCGGCGGTGTTCTACTGGGCTCATCTTGTCTTTCTGTCGGGCACCATGTTTACTCTGACGTGAGTGGAGGTAGAACTGAGAGATGACAACCTGACGATCAGATGTTTGGCCAGTCTATGTACACAGTGAATCAAGGCTCCAAGGATTCAACACACCAACCTATTATTATTGTTGTTCTATAAAACAATGAAAGCAATTCCGTGCGCTTCCTGCCAATAAACTACTCAAGTTTTAAAAATGTTACCAAAAATTAAGCATTTCCTAAACAGTGAAAAAAAAGAAAAAGAAAATTAACTGAGATTATATGTGTCCGAGTACCAGATAAATATAATTTACGAATGCCTTCAAATAAATGAGCATTTAGAAATGAGCATTTAGAAAGTTTCATTTTTATGTGCAAATGATACAAGGTAAGTCTATCAGAGAGTACTGGCGATCACAGATGGAAACACTTCACTCGCATAGAAAAAAAAAATGTCTGTCAATTTAATGAAACAGCTCCGAAGGAACAAGTCCGAATTTTAAAAATAAATGATTATAAATTATTTAAGGAGGTGTCTTGATATTACATGTGCTTTGTTTAAGAGGTTCAAACCATGCAGTAAACCCATTTTGCAGTTGTAGTTACGACAAAAAAAATGCAATATTACTGGGGACGTTGTTGACGTTCAATTACCGTTCAATATGCAACTAACAACATTACGAATCTCAGAACAATATACATGGAATACATCTATCATGTTGTAAATTTTGAATTTACCGGGTGGCACTATATACAAAATTTACAACATAACAATTCTCGGATCTCTTTGAAATACGAAGCTGTAGACTTAAATACTATCTGTCAAGCTATCGGAGAATTGTCATCTTCTACAACGAAAATCAATTGTACTATGAGGATCAATGAAGACCTCCCTCACTGCTGAATAAGTATTTAATACCGAAAATACTCAGTACTCTGAGGTTATATGTGCAGCTATTGATTATTTTCCTTCTACAAGACACTTTTATCAATATCAACACCACACTCTCTTTACCTATAGCCTTAATTAACAACGGATTTTACGAAACTAATTATAATTTTATTAATACTCTTTACAGAGATGGGCGAGATGCAACATACTTTATACTCATTTGAAAAAGGCATTAGTTCTCAGAATGATGGTAACTAATTTTCCTCAAAATATATTTCTTAGCTTTTTATCAGGAAATTTACTTAATTTATTATTAACATTCTCAGCAATAGGATAAATACTGTTATACGAAACTGCAGTAAAAAAATCTTTTTTTGGTGATTCATGCCGGATATGAAGGTAGCGACATTGCAGAAAAAAACGCGTTAGCGGGTTATTTAATTTTTTTTTCTGCAATGATCGCTACCTTCATAACCCGCTTGAATCATCAAAGAAAGCGTTTTATTGTTTAAATTTACATCTTTCTTTTAACAAATTAATGAACTGATCGTAAAAGGAGGTAAAAGTAACTAAATTATTGTTAATGTACATCAGTACGTTAGATAAAAGAAAATGTCTGACATCACCATAATTATTTCGTGCAGTCCGTGATTTTTGCTAGGTTTGAAGGTTTCGACCGATCGACAAACTTGTTAGAACTGGATCGTGTTGATTTCAGTCCTGTTAGTTCTTTGGGGCTTTGAATTACAATCAATTTCCGTAAAAAAAATTTAGAGGGAATCATATTTAGTTGATGTAAATATATAACGTATAATCAAGGGTACTTTGATTGGCATGAATTAAGTTATCGCGATGGACATTCAAAATGGCGTCTATGTCGCTTAACAAAACCAAACACGTACTTTTAGAAATTTGAATAGAGCAACGAGGACGTCAACTCACAAAAATGCAAATGTGAGCACGTTGAAATTCGAAATCGATAGAAACAATGTGACAGGAATTCCAATAACTCCTACATTTAGTATTTTATCGGGATTTAAACATGACATTAATGCGCCGGGTTGTTAGTTCCGACTTTTTCGCCATTAATCTTACACCGGAAGAGGCCAGACCTGGGACCGAGCCTCCTCGTCGTGTACTTGAGTTTCTGAGCACACTCTCCGTGATTACGACAGTGATTTACGGAAACACAAGGGCGCCGGAATCACAAGTAGCGGGAAAATACGCCAGAAAACCGAGCTACATCTATGAAAGCTGTACGAAACAGAAATCGGGATTCCAGAGATCAATTTATAAAAAAAAAAAAAAAAAAAACCGTCTCCAAGCAAGGTGATGAACAAAAAATTGTTCAAACAAGAATATGATTAAATTTACTTTTTATATAAATTGGCGAATCAGAAGTTTATTTTGAGGCGCGATAATGAGATGAAAAGAAGAGCAGATAAAAGGAAAAGAAAATGACGTTTGAGATTTTTTTACTGGACCAATTTAAAGGCCTTGAGTGGTTGTCCTTCCATGAAACACAGATTCTCTCTCGCGAATGAATAATATTGGGATGTTTAACATTAATCATAGAATATTACAAGAATAAATAATTACAAATTGTAAATGCTTTCAGTCATGGTCGTGAAAGAGAGAGAGAGAGAGAGAGAGAGAGAGAGAGAGAGAGAGAGAGAGAGATTAATTATTACATCAAAGCATATGTATTCAGAATAATTAGGTCAATTGTTTCACTTAAGGATGCTGTAAATGTTCTCATAAAATGAAGAAACACATGCTGAAGTGAAGATTAGGTCTAGGAATTCTTAAGAGAAAGCTTTTATCAAAGACAGACAGAAATTGGATAACAAATTAATGTAGAGATAAAACAACTTCTATGGGATCAGCTGCCGAAAATGTCGGGAAAAACGTCCGGAAAAAACCTTTGCGGGGTTTGCAAGCATTGTCCCCTGAGAGAGAAATCACACATAATCAATTATAAATCCTATCGAATAACCAACACACATTAAATAAGCCTATCTTTAGGTAGGAAAAATCAAATACGTAGAGAGCTTAGATAGAGGATAAAACGTCTTTTGTTTTCAAGTTATTACTACAGAGCCGCTTACTGGAGCAGACGCAGAGCTAGTTGTATAGAAGAATTTATGTACGTCCTACTCAGATAAAAATAATATTTTCAAAATATCCATGTAATTTGTGTGTTGGGGGCGGGTCTGGTTGAATCTCTGTTAATGTCCCTACTCTTCTGATATACCATGATGAACGTTACAATATATCACCTTATATATTGAATTCTTAGTCTTCTAAGATAATGCTTGACGTCGGCTTAATGAAATATATATCAATTAATTTTAACTAATACATCAACATTTTCGCTATGACATGCTGGGGAGAGGGTAAAATTGCAATAGTGACGAATATAAGTAATTGAAATGAAGAGATTTTTCTCAAAAGAACACATTGCAAGTCTGCAAAACATCAAACATAATTTTGAAATAACGCTTAATCTGAAGTAGTTTACTAACAAAGCAAACAGACAGGGTATGGAAAGATTAAGCAGACTTGTATCAGAACTCGAGAAGACGGCCTCGGTAAACAAATCATAAAACAATTCCAAGACGGCCTTATTTATGTTACCCAAAATCTTCAACAACGCACCATCTACTTCAGCATTGGTCCATTTTCCTGTATAAAAATTTTCTTTAGCCAAAATACCTGTTATATTGTTAAATTGATTGGTTTTATTTCCTATTTTACAGGGAATTCATATTGACTCGTGAAATATAGGCCTGTCCACAGGAAATTGAAATCCACCCTTTTCAGGATCAACAGAGTATGTGCAGCTTCTACTGTTCGTGTATCGAGGATCGAGTTTTCTCGGCTGTCAATAAATTGTAACAAGCGCTCCCTTCTGGCCCGATGCTGCTGGAATCGAGTATTTATCCGAGGATCAATCACATCTGAACAAACACAACCAGCAGCGAATCCACCTTGATTTGTTCATTGTCCCCTGCTACAATAATGCAGGTATCTGACCTCATGATAAAACGGGGCGTTCCGAAAACGTCTACGTCATACAATACTCTCCGGATTTACACTAGCACTACGATAAAATCGAACGCGTCAAAGTCACGGAAATGGTATGAACAGAGTGAGTTGTAATTTCGCTGGAATTGGTCTTAGTCTATCTCGATATTCTATTTTAGATCGAGGTGCGAGCTGGGTTTTTCTTAGCTATATCGGCATCAGTGTATTGACTGTCATGGGCGGATTGGGGACCGCACCCTCTTCATTAAGTCTATTTTCACATTATACCGTATATATTACAGGTAAAAGATACTCTGGACCAGGTGATCTAGTCAAGCCAAGATATTTGTGACATAATGCCCGATATTTCGTTCACTTTAATCCAGCGTTATTAATTAAACAATGCAGACTGTTGGCCGTTTGTTCGTATTAAGAAATGTAATGTACTCGGTCAAAGCAAACTCATTCCCCCTTTTGATAATTTGGATGATTAATTGAATAGCTCTCCAAATTTGATTATACCCCCCCCCCCCCCCCCCCCCCCGAGAAAATGATTTCAGTTTCTATTTCTGAAAATTTCATTTTTTGAAAGTGACGTTTCTTTTCATAAAAATAAATTAAGATGTTTTACTTTTAAAGAAATCAATAATCTTTTTAATAATTTACAGGCACTTTAAAGCATGTTTGTTAAAGCTTGGTATGATAAGGGAACAGAAAAGGTTATAGTAGCTTTTAGAATTATGAAACCTTGAATTATTTATTTTAGTCGCACTTCGGGTTTTTTTTTTTCGACAAGAAGCAATATTTCCGATACTGAAATGAAAAAAAAATCTTCAAATCAAAACATCAAAAATGTATTTAAAAGAATGGTTGATAAAACATAGAAGTTAAATAAGATTTGAGTTCTACAAATACAAACTTAGCTGTTTATTTCAATATCTCTTGTCTTGTTCAAACATTTTACCCATTCCGGGACATTTACATCTTTCATATATGAAGTTTGATTTAAGCCTTCTCTAACAATTTTACTTAAAAAGAATATTTTCATTATCTTGTGAATCCTATCTTGCCATATTTCAGCTTGAACTTGAAACCAGCCACTTGCAATTGATATTGGGGTATGTGGTGCAATTCACTGTCTGTAAAATTATTTTAAACATGGGGTCTGGGGTGGCAGTCCCCTAGAAGATTAGCATATTTTTCAATTACGGTCCTCGACAAATTGTAATTGTATAAGGCAAGCTCCTTGGCGTTTAGAATCAGACCCAGTTTTGATTTTTTTTTCTTTTAAGCATCTAAAAAAAACATTGACTCACATACGCTGATATCAAAAGAAGCAAGAGAAATAAAAAAGGACTTAATCCCTACACTAATACAATGTACATATATCAAGCAACCATGACTGCCAATGAATATATACTTAGAATAAAGTTTTTGATGATTCTTTTCATAGAATTCTATAACCAATATATAGCTATCTTATGGGGGAACAACAAATGTATTTCACGGCTTCCATCCAATGCATTTAAGGGTGTTGTTGATCGGAAGTGGTCTTTATTCGTTTAGAGCACTGAAGGATATCTATTGTTACAGAGGTTACTGGCATGGTTATGACATGTTATGAATTTTTAATTTACCGGGTGGCAGTCAAAACAAAATTTACAACACCTGACAACTGTTGTCCTATCGTAAATTTTGTATTTACTGCCACCCGGTTAATTCAAAGTTTACAATCTGACAGTTAGTAGAACCTTCACAACTGTATGTGACAAACTTTGAGTTTACATCTAGTCTTGAGCGCATGTATCGACAGACGAAGTTTGTGGTTGTTTTGAAAAGTACATCGATAATTTAATCTGCCCTTAAGATTGCGTTTTGGAGAAGCAGTTCTTCTTTCCATTTTGAAGTAATCTCAAAGGAATAACTGATATTTTAATGGTACAAATCGATTGTAATGAAATGTATATTTATTGAACCGTAATACGTTTCATTTAAATCATAATGCAATGTAACTTTGCTGTAACTATTTGGTACAGTGTATAAGAGCAAGCTAGGAACGCCCCAGCTAAGGAAAGGTAAGGTACGAATGCAAGCGTTGTCGGGATTTACTATGAAAAATAACTATGTAGTGAAAAAAATGCAAAAAAAAATGTAAGCACGTGCTTACAGTGTTTATAACAAAACGTTTGTGTGCGTACAATTGTTTTGCAATCTTCACACGAAAGTGGAAATATTTTTTTCACAAAACAGAAAAGGGGTTCGAACAACCAGATATTTTGGGACCATGAGTTGTTATCTTGGTAAATATTAAATAAATCTTATTTCACAATACTCTGTAAAGTTATGAGTTGCCTATATATAAACATTCAAGGGTTTTTTTCCCATAAGATAAAGTTTTAATATTTGACACAAAGAACTGATCTTTTATACGAGGGGCGTTCAATAAATAAAGCCACTAATCAGATTCCATAAAATACAGTGTTCAATTGACCTTTGCATTTCTTTTTACGCATGATTTGGTTCATATTCTATTTAGGGCCGTTTATCTGACCATGTTTCATCATCGAATACTCCTTTGAGAAGCTGATCTGATGTACATATATATGACATTCGTTAACCTTCATTTTCTGTGTCTATGTCGTTTTATTTTTTATATTTTCACTTTTCTCTGTAATTGCCGATGTGTATGTTTAAATTAATTGCATTCATTTGAAATCATCTCAGTCATTAGGAAATAAAGTATGAATGAATGAAAGAAAGAGGCTACATAAAAGAATGTGTCAGACTAGGTAAAGACTCGACAGAAATTTTCAAAGAACTGTGTGATGTGTATGGAAACAAGTGTATATCATTGAGACAATTTTACAGATGGGTCAGCAAATTCAAAAATGGCCAAACAGACCTTAAGGATAAGCAACGTCCTGGGTCACCTCGTACAGCTTCAACGGATGCAATACATGTACTTGCAAAAATAACTGATATCATTACTAATGATGGTCGATTAACCATTAAACAAATAGCAAATTTATTAGGTATTTCATCGGGGACAGTATTTACAATTTTAAAGAAACACCTTGGCCTCCGAAAGGTTAGTGCAAGATAAATACCTCGTCTATTAACAGAAAAACAAAAACGATTGCGGGTTGAAATGTGTAGAAAACTACTTAAAATCTACAACAATTGCAATGGACGACGTTATCGGAAATTGCTACAGGTGATGAAACATGGATGCATTATTTTGAGCCTCAGAGAAAAATTAATAACAAGATGTGGTTGACTAAAAAGGCCAAACGTCCTGCTATAGCAAAACGATGCCAGTACAAAGAAAGTATTACGTAATTTTCTTTAATAGTGAAGGTCCTGTAGTTCAAGTTGCCAAAATGCCGATCAATCACCGGACATGTATACAAAAATTATGTGCTGAAGAAAGTTAAGAAACATTACGAAAGGAAGAGACCAAAGTCTGGAATTCGCAACATCCGACTTCTTCATGACAACGCCCCAGCACATAAATCCCAGATTGTGAGATCATTTTTGGAAAAAGAAAAGGTTCATGTTTTGCCCCATCCTCCCTATTCACCCGACTTGTCTCCCTGTGACTTTTTTCTTTTTCTTAAATTTAAAAAGCACTTGTCATGAAGAAGATATGCTTCAAGGAATGCTTTGGTCTCTGCCATTTATCAGTACATGAATACCATTCCCCAAAAAACATTATATGAATGCATTCTAAGCTTGGATAAATCGGTTGAAATTATGTGTGTCTGTTAAAGGAAAGTATTTTGAAAATAACCATTAAAAAAAATAACAAAAAATATCTTATTGTGTTATTTTTGTAACAACGATGACATTATTATTGAACGCCCCTCGTATATATTTTTCACGTCGGTGTCCACAAGCTATGAACAATCCTTCCGGCGATTGTCATAACTACTTCTCTCTACACGCGGAATCTATCTACAAGCCGATCTGTTCAAGTCGCTCTGATCTCTGGCCAATTTCCGCAGATTTACATTCTCCTTCTGTCTTTGTAAATTGAGCAGATATAAGATGCATTAAAAACAAAAACAAACGGCTTAAAGATCCTGAAATAGCGCAGAAATTCTTTCTGGAAATGAGAGAGCAGACGAACGGGAGCCGCGCTGTCATCACGTGTTTCTTCCCGCGGAAATGTCGGCGGTCATCCCTAGCGGAATATAGAGACGTCACTAGAGATATTATTGCCGTCTTTCCTCCTCCTCTAAAAAAAATTGAAGAAAACTATAGCTGTCCCATAAGGAATAACACCACCGCAAGGCAATATTTAAAGAAAACATTCCATGTACAGTCCAACTAGCCCCACCCCAAATAATTTGTTGGAAATATTTGTTTTGCAAGAACTCATATATTTAAATGGACAAGTGTGTTATTAATTTTGATATAATTATATGCATCAAGCATAAAATATGCGTTATTGAAATGTGCATGATTAACGAACATTTATTAGCTTCATTCGCGTATACATACATGTACATGTGTATATCAGGAGACATTTCTATCATTTTGACATTTTCCCCTCAAGACATGCAGTGCCAGATAAAAAAAAGTCTCTTTTGACATGAATTCGTCTATACTGAAAATACATGATTTTCAAAATAAAAATATTATCTAATAAAACTAAAAATTGTGATATTTTCCAATCCACCCAATCTATATTTCATAAAGTTCGCGAGAGTTCCAGTATAACGATTTGTTGTCAAATCAAGGTCGGAACTTTCCAAATTATTTGCCAAAATGCCTGAGTGATGCCTGCATTCAAAATCGAGCAGACTGCAAACATGTAAATTAACACCGATATAGACGCTATTCGTGACCTGTTTAGATAACTGACAGACATGCATGGGCTAACAGTTAATCAAAATAATTCCAGTGTTCAGGATCATGGAAATCGATATTCAATTTGACATATTCTAAACCTGATTTGATTCCCTGTTGTTATCTCTAACGGTCGCCATCTCTATACATCACAAAAAGAGTGTCCTTGAAAGAATTATTAGATTATTCTAATCCTTGGATGTGTAGGATCAGTCCTTGGATTATCAAGATCCTGGGAGTATGAGTCCCTGGATTATACGCATCACTTAATCCTTGGGTATTTAGCATCAATCCTTGGAATACTAAGATCTGGGCGAATGGATACCAACATCCTTGGATTAATATAATACCTGAAACATATTCATTTTTTTTTCTGTAAGTTAATCAATATGCCGGTGGTAGATCGTCCAAAAGGCAGAACCGGCACCGGTGAACGGTTATGATATCTGGTACTCTTTAGTTCAAGCAAAACGATAGACAAAATGGTAGGCATGAGGCGGCAGGGATTGTCGCAAACCACAGAATTAGTGGAAGTAGAATGGACCACAAAACAAACCAGCATTGGTTTGCAACGCTGGGTGGTGAGAGACATTATCGTACGAACTTCCTGAGCGGGTGAAAATACATCATAAAGTTATAATCACTGGGGGTTTTTAAAATAAGATTTCAATTTGTACCTTTTTTTAACATCAAGGAATTTTGAAATTGCAACCCCCCCCCCCCCCCCCCCCCCCCCCCCCCCGATCGGTTTCAAAGTTATAACTTACAGATCCAAAGCTGGCGTTGTGACTAATTTAGCTACGCTGTTAGAAAAGATGGTGCAATGAAAAATATAAAAATAACGGGGTATAAAGCCATATGTTTATTTCGAGAAAGTTTGTTGCAATATGGATATATCATTATGCCTCCATAAGTCAATCATTTTCGATATCAACAATATAGAGTTGTCACATTACTTACCCGAGAAATTTTTGTATGGTGAAAATTGGATGGTTAGTGGACAGGAACTTAGTTGATGAAGGTAATTCAAACAACTTAAGAGGCAAGTCAGGTAACATAATTAGCAATGATGAGTAAACAGCAAGGTTTTTGCCCAATTAGGCGGAGACGGGGTTGGATCTTGCACAAAAGTCAGTCTAAGGTCTACATTATTGCATCAATCTATTTGTGTCGGGGGTGCATCGTATATTGGGGTATACTTTCATAAATAATTTTTTTTCTTTGATATATTTTTATGACTTTATTCTGAGAGACTTTGTTGTCAACTTTAAACTGCATATTTTATCAAAGATACCGATATATATCTTTTTACAATGACAAAAACCAAGACTATTCTCAGAAATTATTGTAGAAATTCCAGCAAGAAATCGTATAACTTTCAAAGCTGAGATTAGCATAAGATCAAAGTACAATCTGACCACAACCATGAATAATTCTTTTCATTAAATCAATTTTAATTAAAATCTAAGAATATATATTGACATCATAACTCTTTCAAGCTTAAAGTATTTTTTCAGAAGACTGAAGACAGAATGAAGTCCTGGTAATGGCAATAATTCAAGCTGCATTGACAGTTATGATGACAGAGATATTGACGGATATTGCTCAGCTTTGTCATGGTGGGTGTCTCACAATATCAATATATGGATCTCCTCAATCTCTCACATCTTTTTTTATTCACTAACTAATCACAGACTTAGAACATTCTATCAATAAATCACTCTCATCTCACTGATGATTTATCCCGCGCCAAATCACAGATCTGCTGCTGGAAAGTCGGCCTGTTCATTGGATCTATTAACTGTAATACTAGACACTAACAAGCTATCTTAACTTTGATTCTCTAAGTCGACAAGCTTCAGAGCTTCTTTAAAACTCAGCTTCTTTGATCTGTGCTTCTTTATGTACTGCAAGAAAACAAAAACAACAGATGACACGAGGTAGAAGGATGCAGACATGTACGACTAAAGACATGGAGTGCAGACATCGTCAGGACGATCTGTTACGTCACAATCATATTTGTTACTGACTCAGGAAGAACAATCTACAAGTACTGGTAATGGAAGGGCATCTCAGATAGTGAATACACAACTAAGTGTGTTACATAAATAATACAATGCTTTTTTTTTAGTGGTAGTGGTTCTTGAAGACATATTTATAACTCTTTTTCAGCCTTTCTAAAACTAATATTTCCATTTCAAATTTGAATGATTCATTTTAAAATAATTATATGACAACACAACATACAAAAGGATGATATCCCTAAACATATGTAATCGGCCCCTTTTTATATAATGAATTATAGAAAATCTACCAGGATTTTGATAATTTTAAAATAAGAGTGAATAAAAATAACACATCCTAACTAGTGTTCATAGCTTGGGTCATTTTTTATTGTAATGATTGATGCATTATCCATGATTTTGTATACCCTGTAACAGCGAATTTCATTCTGGTTTGTGACCAAGTCCTTTCAATGATAAAAATCAAAAGAATGGTTGAAATTTGGTACAAAAGATGATATGTACGTGAAGGAATTAAGCAGATCGAACAAGACTCGTTTACAAACTTTACACATCATGTGACTTTATGTATTGCCAATTCTCAACAGTTGATGGAATACTTAGCATCAGAAATGAAATCCGTTGATAATACAAGTACAACTTGCAAATAATGTATTCGCATAATTGAAGATTAATGGTATATAAAGTCATGTTGAACGTTACTACCGAAATCTATTTTACGTGAAATGTGGTGTACAAACGAGTTATATTATGAAAGGTTAAACGAGTTCACACCAGGCAAACAACATCAGGGTAAGATAGTTATTCTATAAGGGTAGATATATCAAAGATTAAGTATATGCAAAATATTAACAGAAATTCTTAAATTTATATTTTTACCAATTTACTTGTGGCCATATTTCACATCATCCTTTGCAAAGTTTTTGGGGGTTTTTGTAGACATTATTTTTCGAGGTTATCTAAAATAAGTGGGTCAGAGGCAGAGACTTTGAGGATATGTACCTTTTTAGTGTCTTGTAGAGTTGTGTAGCGATATTTGTGGTCCAAGGAACTTGACATAGATTGATACAAGGCTTGCTGGGAGTGGAGGAAACTTTTGGTCAATTCCAACTGCTGTTTAAGCATGTCGTGTAGAGCTAGCATACAGGGACTGTAGGACGTCAGGGCTGGAAATACAAAGCATGGTAAACAAAACTAGAATACATAAAGGGGCAAAAATCTTGGTGGATAATAAGTGATTCTTATACACTGATATCAAAAGCTATCAGAACAACGAGTTCTAGAATTGTATGCCCTGTTTACATGTATAAACATAATATGACATTGTATACATGCTGAAAATACCCAATACATTCATTTTTTATTACACCCACCATTGAGTGAATCTGGGCTGATGACGTAGGAGGCAATAGAGGCCGGATCCATGAAGCCCGGACTGTAGTTAAATCTGTAGGTCAGGCCTGGCTCCTCGGTCTGTAGTCCTACCTCTGTGGTCCTCATGTTCCTCCTCTTGTCCTCCGTGCTCCTCCTCTTGTCCTCCCAGGCTGCCTTTGTTGGCTTTTTTCTGTCCGAGAAACAGAAATATGTGTACCAGAACATTGCATCCTCTGACGTAATTGTTTAATATATAACCCTGAAGTTTTAGTCCAATCAATCTCATTTGATTGTAGAATCTAGGGTTAGAGTTTTTATGATGGGAAATTTTTTAAACAATTATATTAATATTTCAGTCTTTTATAAATCATAGATTTTTATTAAAAGATGCATTATGCTTGTTTTGGACTTGAAACTAATTCATATCATGTCTTAGACAATTATAGAATCTCTCATGATTTGCAATTGTACGTGATTTTTATCCAACTTGTTGTGTGTTTTTTATCCCCTCGCCAAGGCTCAGGGATAGAAAACACAAAACGAGTTGGATAAACATCATACACCATCGCAAATCATGTGCAATTGTTATTATTTTGTTTAACTTTGATCTTTTCAATAAACATCAAAGTTGTGAGCCTCCCAACACAGTTACTTCGAAACGTCAACAATTTTATGGAAAAAAGTTCCAGGCTAAACAAACAAAAATTTCATTTTCGAACATATTCTTATCAACTGATGAAAGAAAATTCATATAAAAGCACTAAATGCTTCTTATTTATAACTAGACTTGTAACTGTATTATTTAGTTGCTTTTTTAATCTAATCAATCATCAGACTTAAAGCTTTGTAATGTTAAATTATGACATCACGATGTGAAAGAATAGGGTGTAATATTAAAATTCATTACATGAGTGATATCCACCACATATTGAGCTAAAATGTGATAAAAAAGGAACTATAATGAAATACGTTTTGTCATTTTCTGGAATTCTCTGCATTAAAATACATGTACTAATAAATGTAATTGAACTAAATTTTCAAAAATGAATACTGTCAAATTTGTTCACTCAAAACTGACCTAAATTAATCAAATAAGAAGTAAACAGGAGCCTTAGGAAGAGTTTGGAAAATCATGTATACCTTTCAACTATTTCAGACTCATCGGTTTCTGTAACAGTCCCTGACTCCTCAGTGATTTCTGACTCACTCTGGAAAGTCTCTGTGTATTCCTCAACATCAGTGTTCCGAGAGGAAGCTCGACTCAGTCTCTTATGGGATTCTCCAATCCGCTCAGAAATGGTATCATCAAAGTCATCGGAGTAAGTCCTATGCATGCTACTGACCTCTTGAGTCTTAATTTCTGACTCAAGAACAGAATGAAATGTCGTTGTCTTCTTTTTAGGAGGACCAATCTCCTCGGGAATGTCCTCTGATTCTGTTCTCACTTCCTCACTGGCCACACTCAAAGGATGGTCGTCTGACACACCTCCTAATAGGTCCTCAACAGTCTGAAGTCCGAAAAACAGGTCCTCCTTCTCTTCCGACTTCTGTTTCCTGGGTGTAGATTTTTGTGGTTTGAATGGACTATTGTTTTTTTTCTTTGCTTTAGATTTTGATGTGTCTTTCCGTTTACTTTTAGCATTATCCTTTGTCTTGGAATCTGAAGTTATTATAGCTGACTCTAAAGCGTCAATATCCATCAAATTAACTGAAAGCAGAATACCAATCTTGTAACTTTGTATTCCATTTATATGCAGCTCTGAAATTGAATGTATTATAATGCAAAAAGGCTTCCAACAAGAAAACTTACATCTGAAGGCATCGTCTGAGCTTTCGTCGTATTTGTCACTCTCTAAAACATCAGACTCGATGGACGAGGATCTTGAGTGAGGTGAGCGATGAAGCTTTGGTGACCTTCTTCTCTGGGGGACAGGAGAGGGAGACCTTGGGGGACCAGCAGTGTGGGATCTGAAGGGGCCGGGGGAGGGGGACCTGGCTGGGGGAGGTTTTGTGTCTGGTGAGGGGGTGCGAGGTATTGTGGGGGAGGGTGTTCTTCTTCCTTTCTACAACAAATGAAAATGTAAATTCAAAAATCTAAAAATAACACTACAACCATATTTTTCTAATATCTAAAAAATAATATTCAACAACAAATTCTTAAGAAATTTTGTTAGTAGCTGAAAATACATCTAAGATAACTTTTTGCTTTAAACAAATAACAAAAAAATGATTTGTTTCACCCAGTGGAGTTGTAACTACCTTCTGTTTCCCTTTTCCTCCTGGAAAACTCTCAGAAGAATCCAATCCAGCCACAAACTCTGCCAGGCTCTCCTCACCAGAGGACAGGACAATGTCAGCAGACAATCCAGTCAGCACAGCTATAAAACAAAGCACACTACTATAAAACAAAGCACATAGCTATAAAACAAAGCACATAGCTATAAAACAAAGCACACTGCTATAAAACAAAGCACACTGCTATAAAACAAAGCACATAGCTATAAAACAAAGCACACTACTATAAAACAAAGCACACAGCTATAAAACAAAGCACACTGCTATAAAACAAAGCACACTGCTATAAAACAAAGCACACTGCTATAAAACAAAGCACACTGCTATAAAACCAAGCACACTGCTATAAAACAAAGCACACTGCTATAAATCAAAGCACACAGCTATAAAACAAAGCACACCGCTATAAAACAAACTTGAAGAATTAAAAAAAAACCAGCCCTCAGACAACCTGGCAACAAAACTTAGGGAAAACATATATGTAAATTAAATTAGCTAACTATTAACAAATATATTTATAATTTCAATTTTTTTTTAATTTGAGGTAACCACTCATTACATTCTATCATGCTATGTCACCTTATGTAATGAATCAGATAATACATTAACTTGCCTTTCTTATCCCTTGATTTCCTGGTCGGTGTTGGGCTCCGCCTCCTGTGTCCCTCTTGTAGGGGGGAGGGACTCCTTCGTCTCTGCTCTGGTTGTGGAGAAGAACTTCTCTTCCTCTGGGGCTCAGGAGCTGCTGTTTTCTTCTTCATAAACTTGGACCCATCTCTACCAATCTTTACACTATCCGAATCTGCAGATCCAGGTCTCTCACTTGACTTTAGCCTTTCCCCTGACCTTGGCCTATCCCCTGACCTTGGCCTTTCCCCTGACCTTGGCCTTTCCCCTGACCTTGGCCTTTCTCCTGACCTAGGCCTTTCCCCTGACCTTGGCCTTTCACTGTTCATTCCAAGAGAAGATCCCGGCCTTGGTGTCTGCATGCTTTCACTACTATCCGTCTCTAAAGTGAAGACTTTCCTTGTTTCTGCTGACCGCTTGGCAAATTTATTACTAAGAAGTGATGCTTTACTGAGAGCAGAGGAAGTCTGTGCAGATTCTCTGGGTTTGTTGGTGCGTGCCATGTCCCCAGACACAGTTGGTACAGGACTGGCATTTGACAGCTGTGGCTTCTTGAGGTATTTTGCTGTAGGTTGAGATGTTTCTGTTTGCTTTTTTTTCAAAAACTTGTTCCCAGAGGTTATCAGTGGGCGTTTCTTGGTAAGTGAGGAGCTGGTCTGGGTGTGAGTGTCAATATCACTGGAGATGGAGATGTCGCCATCCTCAAAGTTTACAGTCTTCTTCTGCTGACTTGTGGTTGTCTTCTGTGTCAGTGACTTGATGTAGGCCTGTATATTATACAATACATTTGTAATGTGACAGCATTGATTATCATTATTCGGTCCTTTTTCATTTCCATTCATAGCATCAGAAAATCAGTATGTATTTTTAAGATAGCTGAAGTCATTGATGAGTTTTAAATACACGGTAGCTTATTCCAAATGTACCCTAATTTTACTGATTCTTGGTTTTCTTAAAGTTATACATACTGGCGAATTTATGTTTCAATGGAAGCCTGATACTGTATACACATTACTTTAAGTGGTGTTTTATTTGTTCTCATTTTAAGCAGGACGCCACTTCCTCTAAATCAAAGTCATTGCTTCAATTGTAATGCGATTGTACTTACACTGTATTTAGAAAAATGCATTCAGAAAAGCGCTAAATAAAATTTACACTAACTTGTTAAAAATTCATTTCCCCCAAAATTGTACATGCTAAAAATAATATCTTCACAGCACTTCAGTTTGTCAATCATTACAATATGACAGGAGTTTTTCTTACATTGATATCATCCTCCTCCTCATTGCCTTTGGAGACTTTCTCCCCTCTCAGTTGGGACTGTGCCTTTTGAAGAAGGGCACTGGTTGACCCTCTCTTGATCATCTTGTCACCTGAAACATTTGAATAGGACTAAGGTCAAGTACAATCTCTTCATTGCCTATATAGCTTGAATAAGCTATATTGATAGCATTGTTAAGCTATTCAGAATAGCTTAATTAAGCTATTTTGTCATATATTTTCTTGGATTTGTAATTTTTTCAGAAAGTATAAAAAATCAACCTTTATTGCAGTGATACTTTTCAACTTTGAACTTTTCTGTAAACAATGCATGTCAATATTACTCCTCAAATTGTGTCTCCTTCAAAGACTTTGCACTTAAAGTTCTAAAAGTTTTGGGGCAATTGATTCATGATCACACAGTTACTTCATGAATGAAATATAAAGGAGGCCAGTGATGGTAAACAATTAAGATAATTGATTGGTAATAATTTAGCTGCAGGTCTGTAGCTCCCGATCTGACAAAATTTGGATGGGTGACCTGGGAGCTACAGTGCTACCCATTATAAAAATTTGTATTTATTGCGCACAAAAATGTCCGCTAGTTTTGGACTACTTAACCTTATTTATGTGCAAATTCTGTGAAAACAATTAGACCATTAAATTCTTCAAGAGTCGCCATTTTTACATGTAAACAAACTGCACCACTTCACTTTACGGGGCTGGTGATGGTGTTTAAAAACTATCAGAGGCAAATAAAGAGACGATATCAGTAGTAAATTGCATGAAGAATTTAATGGTACTAATTGTTTTCACAGAATTTGCGTATAAATAAGGTTAATCAGTCCAAAAATATCGCACGTTTTTGTGTGCAATAAATACACAATTTTTATAATGGGTAGCACTGTAGCTCCCAGGTCGTCCATCTAATTTGTTCAGACCGGGAGCTACAAACCTGCAGCTAGTAATAATTCAGCACAATGTGAAGAATTTATACTTATCCATGCCTAAATGCACATAAGGTTGTGGACAGTTAATCAAACAATAGAAATATATTTTGTTTAGGACAGCTAACGTTAAATTAAGAGATCGTACTGGACTTGTTATTTGCACTCAAATTTCATGTGAACTCTCAATGAAATAAGTCTTACCATACGACCATATAACGCTGTTTTTAGATATTCACTCATACACATATACGGAAACGATTAAATATTGCAAAAAGACTTATTTAAAAGTCCAGTTACTATGTTCAAACATGTTTTCATTTTCGAGCAAAACGTAAACAAATCATGATCACATAAGCGCTTAAAAATTATAAGGTACAAAACCCAACAGGGTAATAAAACATCATCCGGAATAGTAACTCGCCCATTGCACATAAAATGTGATTTTAATTCAATAGTTTTATTTGTCTTTTCAGATACCAGGGATGGGGTAATTGAAAAAAGTATTCGTAATTAAGTGTAATTAATTACATTTTCAAAGTAATTGGAAATAATTTGTAACTGAGTCTTTCTTCAATTACAAGTAATTGAATGTATTTAAATACATTAAAAAAATATCATGTATTTTCAATTACATTTCAATTACTTTTTTTCAAAGATTAAAATTTGGAAAGATGTCTTATAATGATAAGTTTATATACCTGTTTGACATGGGCTTTGTTTATATCATAATTAAATATCTCATAATGTTTAATATGTCTATAATGCACAACACACTGCACGGGGCAGTAGGTATAAAGGTCTAATTTTTGTCGTCCAGGTGTGAACTTTTCTAAAAGCCAAGAACTCCCCTATTTTAGGCTCAAAGGAGTCTAAATATCGCATTTTTGTGAATATAGTCATTATTATTTCATATAGCGGTTCTGATCGGCTGTACTACCCAAAGATGTACTTTCTGAAAACATATTTATGCGAATAAAAATTCACTATGGAGAAAATCTTGTTCAGAACAAACATAAACTCAATGGTACTGGATGAATTGAATGTCAATAAAACTTTTCTAAAATTTTCAAACAAAATCTATAATTGATCATTAAACTGAACTCCAACCTTTAAAAACTTTACCGTACATAAAGCCTTGTATATCTTATTTAATGCTGTTTATAGATGTATGTGTTCTCAGGTTGAAGATTTTTAAAAACAAAAGTTAAACGAAAAAATTGAAATGTAATTAATTACATTTATCAAAGTAATTGAGAGTAATTAATTACATTTGAAAAACTCAATGTAATTGTAATTGCAAGTAATTGATAAAATTATCAATGTATTTGAAAGTATTTAATTAATTTTCAAAGTAATTGACCCAAACCCTGCTAGATACAATTATCAAACTTGTAGAAGATGCATAAAATGACAATGTATTTTTGTTGCATAACAATTAGAACACAGGGGTCTGAAGTTTTATAAATTTTTAGTGTAGAGTGTATTATTTTTTTAAATTTCAGCTCTATTTATTTATAAAACTTCAGACTCCTGTGGTTTGAACTACTCCAAACAGTTCATCAACACACAATATGCGCCTTGAAAACAGCAACACACGCATCAAGAAATTAAAATGCATGATTGAGACTGTTAATCTGGCATCTGTCATCAAAACACTAGCCCTAAGGGCTGTCCCAATGCACTCATATTGGATGAGATATCCTCCCTGTAGAGTTATACAACTCTTCTCAATATTTCTTGATTGGTGATGTCAAGAGGATAGAATTTACCTGTTGATGTGGAGAGGATAGAATTTACCTGGTGATGTGAAGAGGATAGAATTTACCTGGTAATGTGGAGTCGATAGAATTAACTTGGTGATGTGGAGAGGACAGAATTTACCTGGTGATGTCGAGGGGAAATATTTTACCTTGTGATGTGGAGAGGATAGAATTCACATTGTAACGTGGAGAGGATAGAATTTACTTTAAAAAGTTGAGAAGATAAAATTTACCTGGTAATGTCGAGAGGATAAAATTTACTTGGTAATGTCAAGAGGATAGAATTTACCTTATGATGTAAAGAGGATAACATTTACCTGGTAATGTTGAGAGGATAGAATTAACCTGGTGATGTAGAGAGGATAGAGTTCCTGGGGATGTCGAGAGGAGAGAGTTTACTTTGTGATGTAAAGAGGATAGAATTTATTTACCTGGTAATGTGGAGAAGATAGAATTTACTTGGTAATGTCAAGAGGAAAGAATTTACCTGGTTATGTCCAGAGGATATAATTGAACTGGTGATATGGAGAAGGATAGAATTTAACTAGCGATGTGGAGAGGATATAATTTACCTGGTAATGTGGAGAGGATAGAATTTACTTGGTGATGTTGATAGGATATAGATTTTAACTGGTGATGTGAAGAGGATAGAAATTACCTAGTAAGGCCGAGGGGATAGAATCTAACTGGCGATGTCAAGAGGATAGAATTTACATGGTTATGTGGAGAGGATATAATTTACCTGGTGATGTGGAGAGGGTATAATTTACCTGGTGATGAGGAGATGATAGAATTTATCTGGTGATGTCAAATGGATAGATTTTACCTAGTAATGTCGAGGGGATATAATCTAACGATTTCAAGAGTATAGAATTTATCTGGTAATGTGTAGAGGATAGAATTTACCTGGAGATGTCGAGAGGATAAAATTTACCGGGTGATGTTGATTATCTTAACGACACTAGTGTTTGAATCAAATATCTTCTTATTAATAACTCAATCTCTCGGTAAATTAAATAATTGATGGATAATAGATGTTTGAACTTATTTAACAGCTATGTGTGTGATGTCGGTCTAACTGTTTTGGATTCCGCACGTTGGTATCGATTTTGTGAACAGAATTACATCGGACCTTTTCACCAACCAAACAACTTGTTGAACTTTTGTTTCGTTTTGGAGTTTTTATTGAGCGTTTACTTGAGCGAGTATAACGAATTGACCTTTCTTATGAATTCACCTTATGGATTTTAAGAACCTTTTCAATACATTAACAATATAAATCAAATACTAGTACAAGATACGTTCGAGAATGTTAGGTAGTATTTTAGTAGAAAGCCGAGGTGCTTTCTAAAGGGCTAACCACAACTTCACTATAAATCTTCAAGCTTAAAAACTTTCATGGTGAAACTTGTATTGGAACTCTAAAGTGCCCCAAAATGAAACTTTATGCAATGTATTTCCAACATGCTAACCGCTTTCCAGTACTTTCAGTACGCTGATTTTAGGATGAGTTGCTCAGTGGTAGTGCTGTAATGAGTGTATTAGGGGAGTTTCGTGTTGAATCATATTAAATAGATAGAATATCAAAATTTCGCATCAAAATTACTGTATACAGGGTTATTATGCTTAATCATACCTATAAAATAATAGCATTGTTTCAGAAAAATTTAGAATTATATAGTTCTGCTATTGTTATAGTTCATAGTAAAGAGATAAGAGGGCTCTCGAATTATTTCCCTTTTAAATTAGGCCGAATTTCAATTCGTCCTCCGACAATGATAATAAAACAGGGGCGAAAATTTTCCCTTATACAGTATTTATAAGGATAAGGCAATGGATGAACGAGTGGGGGTTGACTATACTGCAGTCTGATTAAAACAGGTATCAACATTGAGGCCGTGTGAAGATGACCTCTTATAGATACCTGTCAGACCCTGACGAGTGTAAGGAGAAGGGGACAGTTTGGGTTTCTGTGATTTTTTTAATTTCTCAGTTTAAGGTGATAGACAGATATAAGCTTAAATTAAATTTTTTTACGGAATTCAACAAGAACTAGCCAGGTTTCAGATGTTCTTGGAGAAACACCACAATGAGTTCGCTAACTTTTTAATTTTCTTGCCTAATGTCTGTATGTTCATGCAGAGTACAGTCGACCACACTTAATATGCATTGGCATCACACGTGAATGACTTCCTTCATGAGCCACCAATGCCCCACTAACATCATCTTCGCTAGCCAAGGGTGACGATCCACGGCGATTCTCTATTGAATAGAGAAACACCGTGGGTCGTCACTCCTGGCTAGCGAAGATGCTTTTACATATAAACATACACAATGTCATGTTATAAAACATTACACCGGTAATGCAATGTACACCCGTTTTCAATCAGCTTCATTCTATCATCAGAAGTATAGTAATGTTGGATCGCGCAATGAATTAATTAAAAACTAGAGCCGTGCTCGTTGCAAAGCAACGAGGAGGTCTTCCGTTGAAGCTTCGTGTCGAGAAAGGACTGTCAATCACTGATTAAAACCAGTCCCTTCTCCTTACACTTGTCAGGGTCTGACAGGTATTGATTGGAGGTCATCTTCACACGACCATTACTTCCGACCTATCAGAGCTTTAGAAAATTCAAAAGGAGACAGAGAAATTAATTCATGTCCGTTTTCTATGTAACCTCCAGACTGAGTATTGAATATATGCACCTGTCATTAAACAGATAAAGGCATGTCTTTGGTAAGTAGGAGTATATTTAGATTGTATGCAAATGTTGAGGTCATTTGAAGATGACCTTTGATCGATACCTATCAGGCCCTGACGAGTATAAGGAGAAGGGGAGTAGTTTTAATCAGACTGGATTGTCTATATGATTATAGTCAGCTCAGAAAATCGAAAACGATGTTCAATTTCAAAGTATTATTTTCATACCAGTCAAGTTCTCCGTTTAACTTACTTCATGTTTATATCAGGTTAGGATAACTTTAAAAAACACATATATGTACATGTATATAACAAAAATACAAACCGATAAATACATTTATGTACAACCGATGACACGATACAAACTAGGCCTAGCCCTATATCAAAGTGCAATCAACACAAAATCCTCTGCGCTAATGCATGAACCAAACAGTGTTATGTTCCATAATCATTTTCCTGATCTCATACTTACAGCTCTATCACTTACATATGGAATAATTTGTGTAAAGTGCAGTGTTAAAATCAAACAATTGAAACGATCACAAATGGTAAATAAACGATGACGCCTTCTCCCACCTGAGGGTGTGCTATACGAGAGGTACTCAGCGGGAGGGACACCTCTCCGTATAATGTTAGGCCATGTATGCACTCAGCATCGTTTTTGCTCGGTGAACAAATTTATCCGAAATCTTAACAAGCAAATCTTCAAAATTCTAATCCGTGATGATGGTAGGGGAAGGGGGAGTTGTGAGGCAGCTCTAACTTCTATTGTTTAATATAATTTTGTTTTAAATTTGCCAATTTTTTTTGCCTTATCCTTAAAAGTGTGTTTGTGTGTGTGTGTATGTGTGTGTGTGTGTGTGTGTAGGGGGGGGGGGGGGGGGGCAATGCCCCAAAATAAAATTTTCTAGATGTTAGTTTAAGGGAAATTTTGGTTGCGAGAAGAGGGGAGCCGTGCCCCGACTGGAGCAATTAAAGGTATTGTGAGCAGACTCACAATTGATACCCCCGCTAAGAAAAAATCATAAATCAAATAGTTCTCTATTAGAAAATAATTTATGCTTCTTTTTCCTATAGTGACACTGGACTTGCACAAATGACCAAAGCTCAAGTCAGAACATATTTACAGGTCATCAGCAATCTTTGTGTTAAATTTTCACTTCTAATCATTTCCATCAAGATAATGATTAGATGACACAGACAGAAATTAAGCATTTTTTATAACATGACCTTGAACTTGTACAACTCACCCTGGGTCAAGTTCATGACATATCCTCGGGTCATTAGCAATCTTTATATTAAATAGAAACTTCCAATGTTCTCCTTAAAAAACAGTATAATACAAACACATTGTGAATTTTTTCTTCCAATGACCTTGAATTTGCCAAAATGACCTAGGGGCAAATCATTACACATCAGGTCATAAGCCATCTTTGTGTATATTAGAACTTTCAATTTTTTTCTACAAAATTGATACGGACCGGACACAAATTTTGCACTATTCCTGCCAGTTACCATGACCTTAACCAAAACGACCTTGGGTCAAGTTCATTACACACCCTCAGGTCATAAGCAATCTTTGTGTGAAGTAAGAACCTCCAATATTTTTCTATAAAAACATGTACAGGATACGAATTTTGCAGGTTTCCTGCCAGTAACCTACACCTTGCCCAAATACATTGGATCAAGGTCATGACACACCCTCAGGTCATAAGCAATTTTTGTATGAAGTAAGAATTTCCAATGTTTCTCCATAAGAAACTAGGATCTAGACAGGATACTAAGTTTTGCAATTATCCTGCCAGTGACCTTGACCTTGCCCAAATGACCTTGCGTAATGGTCATTACAGACCCTCAGGTCGTAAGCAATATTTGTGTGAAGCAAGAACTTCCAATGTTTCTCTATAAGAAAGATATGGATAAGACACAAATTTTGCATAGACAGACAGCAGACGGACGGACGGATGGACAAGGTGATTCCTATATACCCCCCAAACTTCGTTTATAAAAATATAAAAATAAAAGTATAAAAATCTTATTCGCAATTTTAGTGCGGCACAAAGAACGACCTATGTTTTACAATTATTTCCATCATATCACATATACATGTACATTTATATGTTTTAGTTATTAATATTTTGTACTTTTTAAATATATATGTATATTGACCAATATATTGTATGTATATTTGTACTCTCATCATCATCGTCGGAACCCACGAGTTTTCTATCCGTTACAATGCGTTGAAAGCAGGATTTCTCAGAACAGTTCATTTTTCCCCAATATGGAGTCATTATCGACTATCCTCTATGTTTAAATTCTGTGCAAAACTCTCTCTCTCTCTCTCTCTCTCTCTCTCTCTCTCTCTCTCTCTCTCTCTCTCTCTCTCTCTCTCTCTCTCTCTCTCTGTGTAAACGGGCGTTAAACCATAGTCTCAAGCTATTGTCCAGAGTTAAACAAAATATAATATTTATATAAAGGTTGCATGTGCTCCGCGTTCATTTCATGTATATACCGTAAATGTATAATGTACATGTATTACCTACTAACTCACCAGTCGAAGTGGTAGACATGAAATCCTCGATTTCTACACCTTTCGATCGGCAATCGACAGTCAATAAACGAATTGAACGATGATATGAATGAACGAGAGGGAATTGGAAAGTGCAAGGGGGTATGTACATGTGCGTCTTCATTTATAAGGCAAGTATCCGATTAGTTTCTTCTTCGGTTACCCTATCACTTTCGGTGTAAATATATATTCTAAAATATCCACCAACATTTTACCGCAGATTTCTATATTTTACTTGTCTCTGAACCACCGATCACCAGCTCCATACACTAGCGTGGTTTCACTGGTTTGTTTACATATAAAAATGACAGCTCTTGATCCGCTTTCCGATTAAGCCTAAAGGTTGTTTAGTAGGAGAAAGGTTGGGGCAAGTAAAGCGACAATTAACAGTAGTAGACTAAATGAAGAATTATTTAAATGGATTATTTGCACAAATTGTGGTATGATATGATGATAATTTTTTCATAACTAGCGTTATTTTTGTGCACTGTAAATTGCAAGTTTTTCGTAAGTATCGTATGCACTGTAGCTTTATATTTGCTAAACCAAATTTTCCTCGCAGAGCTACAGCTATATGTACCATATGTATGTTTTATCACAAGTGTACACTTTAGAGAAATACTCCAATTTCGACAGTCATGAGTATCCCGGTGAATTTTTCATTCTCTGATAAGTTGTTGTTCTGTCCGTGCATAATTTAGTCTGAACCAGCAGCCAATCAGCGGTAATCTGAATCCACCAATAAAAAGTTTGTGGTTAAAGACCAAGAAAATAAGCACCGCCTTGAAATTCACCTGGTCAGTGTACCCCTGTCAATCAACTGAATTGAGGCCCCAGATTGGGTGTTAGAAAATGATTGACATTCGTTTACTCGTCCTGTGTATACCATGTCTAGCGCTCGCGACGATCGTGCAATTCACTTCTGTCTTTTGATGCATGCCGTGATTATAAAACGCCATGTCTTTTAGTACTATAATCAAAAGAAACTACGGTTGACACAGCTTATATCTTCTGCTCTTGAAAATTGAAAGATAAGAATTAAAAATTTACTCGTAGTTGGTTTATCTATCACACCAAACGCGCTGATCACCTGCAGTCTGTCAAAATCATGTTGCGCCGATCATCTATGAAAACGTTCTTTTAATAATAAAGATGTTCGTGAATAATTGAAAACACGGAATTAAATTAAATCAAATATTGCGTCCACAATTCATAACGTTAGTTATCATATATCTTTGAGAAATTCCACAAAAGAAACAAGTACAGACAATTTTGGTACATGCGCAGCTGGTAGAATCATGATCTGTATTCTGTATTCTGTGCACTTTAGCAGCTGATCGGAGAAGTAATACAAACGTATGTTTTATAAATGTTGTATTAGTATTTGAGTACGGTACGATGATCACGTATTGCATAAAACATCGCGATAAATTCTTACTAGATCCCGTCAGAAACTTGTTTGCCCACGTCGCACGCGGTTATTTCATGCTTTTATATTCATTTTAAAGATCGACAATTTGTTTTTCCTAGTACATATATGAATACGATATTTTTCTAGATCATCGAAAAAAAACTCTGTTGAGAGCATTTTAACACCCCGTGCGTATAGATATGTATACACAAGCGAGCGTGTTTCCCTCGGGGTTTCACGCCTTTATCAAAATAGGCTCCACCCCCAGCTGAACTTACCTGAGGTAAACCACCCCGTTAAAAACCTCGGCCTTTAAGGTGCGGGTATTGTTTATGCATGACGTAGCTGATAGAATTGAACGCGACGCGATCGGAAATATCCAACCAAATCGGTTATAATAATGTTATGAGCTGGTCTCACGTGGTAATGGAATTAACAGAGGCTGACCGAATAAGCAAACAGGTGGGAAAGTGAAATACATGAATAAGAAAATTTTACATACAAGGAGTCACCAAAAATTGATTTTCGCAACATTTGGATTTCTTTTTTCGCAAATCTTGAAAAAAAAAATTAGCCCAAGCGCTGGGCCGGGGATGGCTCAACACAGCAATGAGTTCGTTTTCACAATGAAACAAATGACCAGAAGTAGTACAAAAGTGATCATGTGACCGCTAGAATCTTTAAAAACTTGTTTAAAACATGTGAATAATTTTTCAAAAAAACCCCACCCAATCCATCAATTTTGGACATTACTTTTATCGTGCCAGCACCTACCGCATACATTTAACATTGTAACACGGTGATATTATGTTAATTTGATTTGATTATTAAATCGCCTTGAACGCTTGGGGGATATTTATTTTTTAGAATTCACTTTTACTTTGTACACCCTGTATCCAAAATCTCTCTCTCTCTCTCTCTCTCTCTCTCTCTCTCTCTCTCTCTCTCTCTTAAGAAAACTTCTATTACTTTAATGTTTGTGGGTTTTTGTGTTGATCCTAAACATTATTTGTACATTTTAGAGCATTTTATACTTACTAACCCACCATGGATCTTTGCCTGACGATGCTTCTGATTTGGAATAGTATATTTTTATTAATTTTCAGAACGATTTCTTAATTAACACTCTATCGTTTAAATAAATCAATCTAAGATGAAGGAACTTCTATAACATAAGATTAAAACAGGTGTTATGTTTGTGGCTAAAAAAAAACCACATATGAAGACGCGAATCTTGTGTATAGATAACCGCTCACCGATATAAGTAGTCCAGTCGCGACCGAATTCCTCGGCCGCGGGCGAGGCATAGATTACGTAATGGTACACACACACAGCTCACAACTAAGGATGATTTAGAAAGCTAGCAGTATTATTATATGACTAAAATGTTGAAGTTTTTTTTTTAAACCAACCATTGATTTATGTTTGTTGATGCTTCTAATTGGGAATGACATTGCTTTTATTCATTAACAGAACGATTTCTGTATTAACACTCTATCGTTTAATTCAATTTAAGAAGATTAAACTTTTAAATGTAATCAAAACTAAAACAATTCTATGTGTTTGCGGCTAAATAAACCCATATATGAAGACGCGAACCTTGTGTATTAGATAACCGCTGACCGCTAGGTAGTCCAGCCGCGACCGATCTCCTCGGCCGCGGGCGAGGGATAAGTTACGTAATGGTATACACACACAGCTCAGACCCTAGATAGATTTCAAATACATGTAGAATAATAACTAATATGTATCACAAAGAAGTTATTTTCTTTAATCCGTAGTTTGTGTTGTACTAGTAAAGAATTTTGTGGTTTTTTTGTTTTTTAAAGGATTTTCCACTATAAAACCTAACAAAAACGACTTATAATCTTCACATAAAAGCATGTATTATTTAAATAAACCTTTTTTCTAATGAACTAAAGCATTCTGTATAAACTGGTTCACTTTCTGTGATAACTTTATGTCAGTTGTACGCACAAAGACTTTTTGTGAACTTGCCTGATGAAAACAGAAACATGTTAACAAGTAAAGATTTTTACATTCATATTACACAATACCCTAACAAAATAACATTGTAACGACATTGCTAAGATCCCAATGAACAACTTTTCCAGCGACAGCTATATCGAATTCTTAGCCATTTTTGAGTTATTAAGCACAAACATTAAAGGGCTCTTGGCCCCTAATTTAAGGGGCCATCCCTTTTTCAATGGTGTCAAATGAAAGCCCTTGATATTATGCACAACCTCTTTTCTTCATGTCTTAACAAAATATTTTTTGTTTAAAAGATACAAAGGAAAATATGTGTAAATGTTCGCACTTTTTAAAATCCCGTTTTTGACCTCCTACCTTTTTTTTTTTAAATTAAAAGCGAAATCCAAAAACAAAAACCGATGTGCACAACTTCAATGCCTCTATTATTCGAATTCGTTGGATTCCCATTCCCTGCTATCATAGTCTCGGAGCCTTTGTCTGGAAAGCAAAGGCCCTAAATTCTTTTCAAAGGGGAATAACTCGTTAACGATAAAGGAATTTTAAAGTTTTTGAAATGTTGTAGATAGTGTTTTGTAAAGTCTATAAGCCCTGAAAATTTGAGCAAAAACTGTTCAGAAATGAGCAAAATATGAAACCCCAAAGTTTGCGTCTAGGAAAAAAAAAAGAAAAGAAAAACTAGATGAGATCTCGTTGCGAGCAACAGGTGGGTCTTCCGTCCGATTTCTCATAAGATGCTATGAGATGAGATTTTGACTGAAATTTAAATCTGTCTGGTGTCATGTTGAGTCGACTTAAATGAGTTTAAAAATATCGAGAATCCTATAATTCATCCAATGATTTTGAAAAAAGATGTCATCAGTCGCAAAAATGCAAAAGCATTACAAATACTAGAAAGCAACGTTGCAAAGCAACGAAGAGGTCTTCCGTTGCAGCTTCGAGTCGAGAAAGGATTGTCAAACAGTCTGATAAAAACCACCCCCTTTTCCTTACACTTGTCAGGGCCTGACAGGTATTGATTGGAGGTCATCTTCACACGACCATTACTTCTGACCAATCAGAGCTTTAGAAAATCAATAGGAAATCTTCAAAGGAGACAGACAAATTCATTCCTGTCCATTTATATGTAACCTCCAGAATAAGTATTGAAGATATGCACCTAAACATTAAACATATAAAGGTATGCCTTTGGTAAACATATAAAGCTATATCTTTGGTAAGTAGGGGTATATTTAGATTGTATGCAAATGTGAAGGTCTTGTATATATGACCTGTTGTCGATACCTATCAGACCCTGACGAGTATAAGAAGAGGGGTGGTTTTAAGCAGATTAGACTGTCAATATGATAATAGTACGTTCAGAAAATCGAAAACGAGGCTCAATTTCAAAGTATTATTTTTATACCAGGCAAGTTCAGAAAATCGAAAACGAGGCTCAATTTCAAAGTATTATTTTTATACCGGACAAGTTCTCCGTTAAACTTACTTCATGTTTACATTAGGTTAGGATAATTTTTAAAAAAACCAAACATCATATATGTACATGTACATGTATATAATTATTCCGAACATAAACACAAAGTGATAAATACGTTTATGTACAACTGATTACACGATACAAACTGGGCCTAGCCCTTATCAAAGTGTAATCAACACAAATTTCACTGCGCTAATGCATGAAACAAAGATTGTTATGTCTGATAAACATTTCCCTGTACTCATACTTACAGCTCTACTGCTTACTAAGGGAATAATTTATGTAAAGGGCAGTGTTAAAATTAAACAAATGATGACGCCTTCTCCCGCCTTAGGGTGCGCTATACGAGAGGTGCTTAGCACTCTCCGTATAACGTTAGGCCATACAGACACTCAGCATCGTTTTTGCTAGGCGAACATATTTATCCGAAATCTTGACAAGAAAATCTTCAAAGTCCTAATCCGTGGTGGTGGTAGTGGAGGGGAAGCTGTGAGGCAGCTGTATCTTCTATTGTTTAATATGCTTTTGTTTTAAATTTGCCCCAAAAAAAATTTGCTTTCTCCTTAAGAGTGTGTGTGTGTGTGTGTGGGGGGGGGGGGGGGGGGGGGGGCAATGCCCCAAAATCCAATTTTCTAAATGTTAATTTAAGGAAAAGTTTGGTTGTGAGGAAGGGGGAGCAGTGCTCCCACTGGATCAATTAGAGGTACCGTGTACTGTGAGCAAGTTAACAAATGATACCCCCGCTAAGAAAAAATCTTAACTCAAGTATTTCTCTACTAGAAAATGATTGATGCTTCTATTTCTTATTGTGACACTGAACTTGCACAAATGACCAAAGCTCAAGTTAGAACATATTTACAGGTCACAAGCAATCTTTGTGTCAAATTTTAGCTTCTGATCATTTCTATTAAGATTATGAAATTTTTCTTCCACTGACCTTGAATTTGCCAAAATGACCTTGGGACAAATCATTACACACCCTCAGGTTATAAGCCATCTTTGTGTGAATTAGAACCTTCAATGTTTTTCCATAAAAGTTATATAGACCAGACACGAATTTTGCACTTTTCCTGCCAGTTTCCTTGATCTTGTCTAAATGATCTTGGGTCAAGGTCATGACACACCCTCGGGTCATAATCATAGTCAAATTTGTGTGAAGTAAGAACTTCCAATATTTCTGCATAAGAAACTAGGATATGGACAGTACACGCGTTTTGCACTTTTCCTGCCAGTGACCTTGCCCAAATGACCTTGCCTCAAGGTCATTACAGACCGTCAGGTCATAAGCAATATTTGTGTGTAGTAATAACTTCCAATATGATTCCTATACAAGGTGATTCCTATATACTCCCCCATAATTCGTTTGCGGGGGGTATAAAAATCTTTTTCGCCACTTTAGTGCGGCACAAAGAACGACCTGTGTTTTACTATCATTTCTATCAAATCACATATACATGTACATGTATATGTGTTAGTTATTCATATTTTGTACTTTTTAAATATACATGTATTGACCATTGTATTGTATACACATTTGCACTCGGAACCCACGAGTTTTCTATCCGTTACACTGCCTTAAAAGCAGTATAAAGGATAGGAAACCTGTGGGCTCTGACGATGTTTCCTCATTGACATTTGACAATTTGCATCACTACATGATTTCCAAGTGGTAAGGTATCAAAACTTTTGAAAAGTTAATACTGAATTTCTACAGTTCTAAGTTAGAGGTAAAAATAAAAAAAACAACACTTTTTTATATGATGAAACAAAAACAAAAATACTTTTATGGACTCATACACATAAATAAGAAGAGGAGCAAAAGCCATAAAGACATTATTTCTTTTGTTCTAGACTATTTCTGAGTTAACAAGCTACAAGTTTACAATCTCCTATTTTGACAGGCCAGATGTAAAAATAAATATTCTGCTTGGTTTTCAGTCAATTAAGTTGCATTACTATCTCATACTACACAGCTTCAATAAAATGTTTTTCATCAATGTGCATATAAAAATAAATAAAATCCCCAAGAACACATATTTATCTCACTTAAGTGTAACTTTAAGAAGTGCATATATTTTTGGGAAGGAAAATATGTCGCTATATTATTGTTTGTAAGCCAAGTGAACTATGGTCTTTCAAAGAAATAAGAAAACTGTCGACACTTGCAGTACTCTAATGATTTCTATGGCGACCGACTACATTGCGTCATATAATCGTATTTCCTAACTTCTAATACAGAGAACTAATTTTATTTAAGATCTTTGACTTAAAACTTTTAACTCATCATATTTATTTTATTCTGTTCATAACTATAGAAGTTTAGCGTGTTCAACAGTTTAATTTATTAGCCCCATTCTCAGATTACGATCTCGCACCTTTAACGCGAATTAAGATGACTGACTTCGAGTTAGACTAGATATCTAATTGTTTAACAATTGACCACTGCAGTGAAAGCACACTTCTAAGTGTTTACTCAATTACATATCAATTGATGATCTGCAGCCATAAATAACCTGGGGCTATATATGTTCTGAGCTGTGCTGAAGCGACACGAGATTTTTGGACGCATGTGGGATAGAATACCACAAGCTGATCGAATAAACGAACGGGTGGGAAAATTTTACACACAATAGGTCACCAAAAATTTATATTCGCCACATTTGGCTTCCTTTTCGCCCGTTTTGAAAAAAAAATCAGCATGAGCACTTAGCAGGGGTGGTCAACAAAGCAATGAGTTCGTTTTCACAATGAAACAAACGGCCATGTAGAAGTACTAGTAGTACAAAAGTGATTATGTGATCGCTAGAATCAAAACAAAACATGTGAATATTCTTTTAAAAAAATCACCCATTCCCTCAATTCCGGACATTTCTTTTATCGTGCCAGCACCTACCGCATACGTGTAACATTGTAACACGGAACTTTGATTTTAATTTGATTTGATTCTTTTGACTGCCTTGAACGCTCGGAGAATATTTAATTTTTTGAATTCATTTTTACTTTGTACACCCTGCTAATTAATGCATCCAATTTTGATCTCTCTCTCTCTCTCTCTCTCTCTCTCTCTCTCTCTCTCTCTCTCTCTCTCTCTCTCTCTCGCGCGCGCGCGCGCGCGCGCGAGCAACTTTAAGAAAATTTACTTTCCTTTCTACGAAGTCTGTAAAAACTGTCAGCATAAATTAACGGAAATAATCATGGATCTTCAGTTGAAACATAAGTCGATTTTACATGGACCGGTCCGCCCGTTAGAGGCCGAGGTTTTTAACCGATCGGTTTACTTCAGATGTTCAGGTGTGAAGCACCGAGGGAAACATGCTCGCTTGTGTATATTGTCTATATGCACGGGTGTTAAAATGCTCTCAACAGAGTTTTTCCGATGATCTAGAAAATCATTGTATTTATATAATTATGTACTAGGAAAAACAAATTAAATGTCAATCGTTGAAATGAATATCGGCAGGAATAACCGCCAGCGACATGAGCAAAATCTTTCGTTTGTTTGAACACGTTTTCGACGGGATTTACTGAAAAATTATGCAATATACGATCATCGTGCCGTACTCAAATACTAATGCAACTTTTATGCAACATACGTTTGGATAACTTCTCCGATCATCTGCTACAGTGCACAATAATTCTACCAGCTGCGCATTTACCAGAGTTACTTGTCTGTACCTGTTTCTCTTCCGGTTTTGGCTCGGGAAATTTCTCAAAGAAATGTGATAACTAACGTTATAAATCGTAGACGCAATATTTCATTTATTTATATAATTATTTAATCTCAATTATTCCAAAACATCTTTAATTATAAAAGAAATTTTTCATGGATGATCGGCGCCACGTGATTTAGATAGACTATAGCTAGGTGATCAGCGCGTTTGGTATGGTACATAACCATGCAAGTACGAGTAAAGTTTTACTTCATATCTTTCAATTTCCAAGAGTAGAAAATTTAATCTGTCAAAGGTAGTTTCTTCGTCAAGGTATGCATCAAAAGACAAAAGTTAATTGCACGATCATCGCGAGCGCCAAACATGGTATACACAGGACGAGTAAACGAATGTCAATCATGCATTTTCTAACATCCAATCTGAGGCCTCGATTCAGTTGATTGACAGGGGTACACTTGACCAGATCGATTAGAAGGCGGAGCTTATTTTCTCGTCTTTGTTGGTTTTTGTACTGATTCTAAATATTATTTGTACAGTTTTTAGAACTTTTTAGTCTTACTAAACCAACATTGATCTATGACTGACGATGCTTCAGATTTTGAATAACATATTTTTATTAAATTTCAGAACGATTTCTTAATTTACACTCTATCGTTCTGAGACGAAGAAACTTCTATAACATAAGATTAAAACAGATGAGTTCTTGTGTTTGCGGCTAAAAACCCATATATGAAGACGCGAATCCTGTGTATAAGATAACCGCTGACCGCTAGGTAATCCAGCCGCGACCGATCTCCTCGGCCGCGGGCGATGGATAGATGAAGCAAGGATAATTTAGAAAGCTAGCAGTATTATTAAATGACTTAAATATATTACAATAAGTTATCTTTTTTTTTTACATAAATACCAACCATTGATTTATGTGTGATGTTGCTTCTCATTGGGAATTACATTGCTTTTATTATATAACAGCACAATTTCTTAACTAACACTCATTAATATGTAATCAAAATTAAAACAATTCTATGTGTTTGCGGCTAAATAAACCCATATATGAAGACGCGAATCTTGTGTATTAGATACTCGCTGACGGCTGGGTAGTCCAGCCGCGGGCGAGGGATAGGTTACGTAATGGTATACACACACAGCTCAGATCCCAGAAAGATTTCAAATGCATGCAGTATAATAACTAATATGTATAACAAAGAAGTTTTTTAAATCCGTAATTTGTGTCTTACTAAAAAAGAATGTTTATATTTTGTGTTTATTGTTTCTATAGGATTTTTCACTCTAAAAACTTAACAAAACTGGCTTATAATCCTCACATAAAAGCATGCATACTGTAAAAAAAAAAGCACCTTTTCTAATGAATTAAAGCATCCTGTATAAACAGGTACACTTTCTATGATAACTTTATGTCAGTTGTACGCTCAAAGACTTTTCGTTAACTTGCCAAATGAAAACAGGTACATGTTAACAAGTAAAGCTTTTTACACTCATATTACGCAATACCCTAACAAAATAACATTGTAACGACATTGATAAGATCCCAATGAACAACTTTTCCAGCGACAGCCATATCGAAATCTTAACCGTTTTTTGAGTTATAAAGCAAAAAGTTTCAAGGGCTGTTGGCCCCTTATGAAATTATGTGTAAATTTTCGCACTTTTTGGAATCCCGTTTTTGACCTCCTACCTTTTTCTAAATAAAAAACGAAATCCCAAAACAAAAACCGATGTGCACAACTTCAATGCCTCTATTATTCAAATTCGTTGGATTCCCATTCCCTGCTATTATAATCTCAGAGCCTTTGTCTGGAAACCAAAGGCCCTAAATTTTTTTCAAAGGGGAATAACTCGTTAACGGAAGAGGAATTTTAAAGTTTATGATATGTCTTAGATAGTGTTTGTATAGTCTATTAGCCCTGAAAATTTGAGCAAAACCGTTCAGAAATGAGCAAGATATGAAACTTCAAAGTTTGCCCTCTAGGAAGAAAAAAAAAGGAAAAATAAGACTAGAGCCGTGCTCGTTGCAAAGCAACGAGGAGGTCTTCCGTTGAAGCTTCGTGTCGAGAAAGGACTGTCAATCACTGATTAAAACCAGTCCCTTCTCCTTACACTTGTCAGGGTCTGACAGGTATTGATTGGAGGTCATCTTCACACGACCATTACTTCCGACCTATCAGAGCTTTAGAAAATCAATTGGAACTCTTCAAAAGGAGACAGACAAATTAATTCATGTCTGTTTTCTATGTAACCTCCAGACTGAGTATTGAATATATGCACCTGTCATTAAACAGATAAAGGCATGTCTTTGGTAAGAAGGAGTATATTTAGATTGTATGCAAATGTTGCGGTCATTTGAAGATGACCTTTGATCGATACCTATCAGGCCCTGACGAGTGTAAGGAGAAGTGGAGTAGTTTTAATCAGACTGGATTGTGTATATGATTATAGTCAGCTCAGAAAATCGAAAACGATGTTCAATTTCAAAGTATTATTTTCATACCAGTCAAGTTCTCCGTTTAACTTACTTCATGTTTATATCAGGTTAGGATAACTTTAAAAAACACATATATGTACATGTATATAACAAAAATACAAACCGATAAATACATTAATGTACAACCGATGACACGATACAAACTAGGCCTAGCCCTATATCAAAGTGTAATCAACACAAAATCCTCTGCGCTAATGCATGAACCAAACAGTGTTATGTTCCATAATCATTTTCCTGATCTCATACTTACAGCTCTATCACTTACATATGAAATAATTTGTGTAAAGTGCAGTGTTAAAATCAAACAATTGAAACGATCAAAAATATTAAATAAACGATGACGCCTTCTCCCACCCGAGGGTGTGCTATACGAGAGGTACTCAGCGGGAGGGATACCTCTCCGTATAATGTTAGGCTATGTAAGCACTCAGCATCGTTTTTGTTCGGTGAACAAAGAGCTATGGGCTATAAGAGCCAAAATCGGCCCCAAAAATCGTAATATTTAAAATCACATTAAATTATTGTCTTTTTCATTAAATTATTTTCAAAGATGTTGCTCATTACAACAATTGATGATTTATCAATTTTGGCTCTTCTATGACGTCAGTATGACGTAGAAAAATGACGTAGAATTCTTAAAATAAGAAGAAATATCTTTTTTTTCAACATATTTCTCGACTTTTCAATGCCTCCACATACACCCACCATGATCATATAATTATAAATGTTTTGTTACCTTGGTACAAATACTAGGAAAAAATATCTTTTTGGTGGAGACATGTGCAGGATGTTAATTTCTAAGAAAAAGAACTGAGCAGTATAGAGAATCTGCCAATACTGACTGAGTATTGGTGTTTTATTTCCACCAACACACCTATATATCGTTTAAAAATGAAACAAAAAAGAATGATACCTATGTAAGTGTGCTATATGTATCATCTTTTCTTGATAAAATGAAATACATGTAAGTTGCAGTTTTAATCGAAATATGCAACGTCCAGCATGATACACTGTACATGTATAATGAGTGTGTATAAATAAACTGGATCTTAGATTTTTATATAACACGTCTCATATAATCATATATATATACGGTTTATGTACACGGTTATATTATTTTATCAAGTCGTTTTTATAAACACAAGCCACAAGGCAACATTATTTACTCCGTCCGTTTTTATGCGATGTACCAAATTCTAAAAATAGGGATGTTGCTAGATACGCTACATTCATGACAACAGCTCTTTCCGCTTTGTATCTGATGAAACTTGGCCTAGGATAATTGAACCCAGTTGCAAAGAAAATGAAGCTATATGAAAATAAAACGATATAGAGGAAAAGGTATGTATATTTATTCACGTGTTCATCTTCGGTTAAAATAGGTCACAGTTATTCATATACATTGCTATAATATTTGGTGTCGGCTGCGTTAGCTATAGTATATATGAATGTATAATTATGTTTACACATATGCACATAAGGCTTATAAATCTATACATTCGGATTATAAAGGCAAAGAAACGGGAAACTTGGATCATAGGGCATTTCAAAATAATTTCATATACAAGCAGTAACATACATGTACTATTGTACGGAAATACAAGCACAGCCGACTCTACAGTGTCTATAACAGTAATTTTTCTAATGGCGGATCCAGTGATTTTAGCATAAAGCAGGCGCGTAGAATTGAAACAAAGAACGTTACGGAAAAGTCAGACCCAAATCAACAAAAAGATGTTAACATGTCATGTGATATTTTAGGGGGTGCATGCACAGGGGCTCGGTTATCGAATACTGGAGTTCTCTATCATTTGTTTCTGATTAAAATTAGTCTGTACTAAATCATATATAGGTGTATTTCTGTATATTGCATTAAAAACATGCAGTGAAATTTTTAGTGAATGTGTTTAATGTAATACACAGAAATACACTTTAAGATTATTGATTTTCATCATTTTTGTCTTCGGGAACAAATATTAAAGAACTCTACTATTCGACAACCGTATAGTTGGGCAAATGGAAAGAAATACGACCTTTCTGTAGGAAGTATTTAATAGCGTTAAAGTGTTCAGATACATGAGCAAAAAAAAAAAAAAAAAAAAAAAATCTGTACGTGTTAATTGTAATATAAATTTAGAAACTTGATTATTATTATTATTATAAGACTTAGTTTTCTAACTAATTTATGCAACAAATCTATTATTTTCATTAGGAAAAATGTGGTACTGAATAAAATATCAAACAAATGTCTTGTTTTAGTAAAAACTACGTATTTCAATTCATTTTATTCATTTATTCTTTGACTTGCACGTTTAATGCGAAATAAACATGTTATATGAAATAAATTAGTTTGCGTTCATTGTGCGTTAACTTTTTACCTTGCAATTGTGAATGCGTTATGTTTTGTGAGGCCGTATGTATTTCACTGTTAAGCCTTCACAAGCCGTTCGAGTTGTTTTGTATGAGAGATTTTTAAGAGAGTTGGATAGTCAAGGCTATTTTCAGGCTATATTAAACTCCTTAAAACAAAGAGCTCTGTATCAAGAAAGAAATATAATCGATATTTTAAACATCAAATATTTCGAAGTTTACCTCAGTGAATAATAAAGTTTATGGCAAAACAACTTATCAAATATTGTACATTTATTGCATGATTGTGAGGGAGATTTAAAGATTTATTCCCACAGGGAAAACATATTTCCTGGATCAACGTCCGAGGGAAATATGATTTTTCTGGGGAAATTAATCTTCATATCTCCCAAACGTTCATGCAATAAATTGTTTATTATACCTAACGATATGTGATAATTTAGGTTGTATTCGTTTTTCAACTCGTGTAAAGCAAAAAACATACTGATTGTTAACCGGTTTCTATGTTAGTTTTCTGGTTTATAACGGATTTTAAATGTTGATAAATTATGGCTCTAATCCAATAAAATTTTAGAATTAATCGTTTGATTTCTCGTATGTTGACTCGGGATTTTTAATATGCATGGAACGTTTTGCGTGGATTCCGAACGGGTGGAATAAGAATAAAAAATATGACGATGACAGGGAAATATGAAGTTTTACTGCACAGACATGTGATTTTCCAGAACACGTTATATAAAATTAACATAAAGAAGTATAATAAATAAGGTATATGTGTTTGGTAATTTGTTGAGCACCAGCCCTCTTGGATATTAGATAGGCATTATTTTTCATTTTCTTACCTATCCTACAATAAGTATTTTCTGTGAATTATTGCCTTATTCGTCAGTTTTAACTTACGTATACTAACACAAACGTCTAGCAGAATCTTAAAGTGTCGTAAAACTTACAAGTTTATATTTAGTGGTTTTGGAATATTTAATGGTTTACTAGTACTCGCAGAAATAATTCAAAATAACTAGAATTGAATGACATCCTCATTATTTTCTTAGAACAATACTCCATATTACGGCATTATGAATTTTAACAATTTTCTCTTTCTTATTTACAGAATGTCATCAGAGCAACGACGAAACTTTCCTTGCATCATTTGCAGCAAAAGAACGAAACAACATGAGAGAAGACCTCTATCTGGTGCAAACAACAAACACTTGAGGAAGTACATTGAGAAAACGTTCTTAGTTAACTGCAGAGAAAATGATGTACTGTGTGGTAGATGCAGACGAGAGTATTACACAAATACCAGACAGCAAAGGAATCATCAGGGAATATCCGGACCCAAACCTGTTGTCCAACCAGAGGCAAAAGCATCAATGGAATTTTCCCCTAAGAATATAACATTACCCCTCCCATCAATAGGAGGCAGTCATTCTACATGTTGCGTTTGCAAAAAGCGGGGGCCTAAGTTGATAGTTGTGTCATCGAAAGCAAGGTTTAATTGTTTTTTGTACAAGAATGTGATCATTCCCTACGGATCAAGGTGCTGTCCAGTACATATTGCCGATGACATGATGACCGAGGAGGCAGTCAATGTGATGAACAACTTCAGGCAAAACACGAATTTCAATCGAACAGATATTATGAATCTTCTCGGTAAAGTACGTGAGGCACTGCTGAAGAAAGATGAAAAGGGGATTAACTTTGATTCTACTTTCAGTGATACGGACATAAAAAATATGACTGGTCTCAACAGAGCAGCATTTGAAAACTTGTTGACATACCTGTCGTCAATTCGTGACACACAGGTTCGAAGTGCAAGGACCTGTTTGGGTATTTACCTCACAAAATTGAAAACCGGTTTATCGAATAAGATATTAGCCACATTATTCCAAGTTTCCAGAGACTCTATCAGGCGTGCCATAAAATCGGTCAGAAAAAATCTACTACAAACATTTACGCCACATCATATCGGTTTCGAACATGTAACAAGAGAAGATCTTATTAGAAACCACACACGTCCCTTGGCTCAGACTCTGTTTGGTCAAGGTTTGAATCCGGCTATTCTCGTGTTAGATGGAACATACATATATATTCAAAAAAGTTCTCAGTTTCGGTTCCAGCGACGTTCTTACAATTTGCACAAACACCGGCCTCTGATCAAGATGATGGTAGTAGTGTCTACTTCTGGCTATTTTGTAAGCGTCATTGGACCATATCTATCTGATGCCCAGAATAATGATGCAAAGATACTAAAACACATGTTTGCCCACGACAAAGAAGAAATAGTAAACTGGGTGAAGGACGGAGATGTTTTTGTTGTTGACAGAGGGTTTAGAGATTCGGTAGATTTTCTTAGCGACATCGGCATAAAGACGGAAATGCCTGCCTTCTTGAAAAAAGGACAAAAACAGCTGGATACAGAAGAAAGTAATACATCGCGTCTTGTCACTAAAGTCAGATGGGTGGTTGAATCGGCCAACGCTAGACTTAAATCCTGGAAGTATTTTGACAGAGTTCTTCCAAACACTCTCATACCATTTGTTGGCGAAGACATTTCGATAGCAGCAGCTCTATGTAACAAATACTTGCCTGCTCTAAGCACTGAGAAAGACAACGATGAAGCTATTGGGTGTAAAATGTTACACCTTTCAAGACTAAATAATGACCTGCAGATTCGAGTTGAAAGAGACAATCTCGACAAAATAAGAGGACACTGGCAGAAAATTGATGCAGCTGTTATAAACTTTCCAGCAATGACAGAAGAGGAGATCAGAGGATTGGCAATTGGGGTGTATCAAGTAGGTCTTGCAAAGTCATATGTGCAAGAACATTTTAATGAAAACTCAGAATTTGAAGTCATGGTAAACCAACTAGATCCTCGTTTGATATGCGCTAAACTTCAAAGTCGTCATGTTTCGTCGAAGTCGTACTTGCTGTGGATAGTCTTTGACGAGGTCCATGTCACTTCCTGGTATTGTAGATGTAGGACTGGATCGAGAGTTGTCGGCATGTGTGCGCATATTGCATCTGTACTTTGGTACTTGGCATATGCGCGACATCTCGCTCAACCATTTGCCCATATTACTGACTGGACCCAACACATGCAAGACGCAAAAGATTTGCCACAACCAGAGGAAATCGATGACAGTGATTGTAGTGATGATGGATGTATTGAAGAATAACATTTTTCTGGATTTTTTAAATTCAGGCTACTTGCATGACAATGAATAAAATAATAACCCTTAAAGAACACATCTGAATCATTGTGTGACTTTTATTTGTTATAAGCTGCTCAGTTTACCATTATTTTCGGTTTCATGGATATCAGTTCAACTTAGCGCATTAAGGTCAAGGAGTAGGACTAAGTGGTAGGTTGGGGTATTAACCACCCTTACTAATTTAATCTAATATTATATTTCAACAGAATTGCATAATTTAAGTTATTTAACATACATTCAGATTCTTGATATATCCGACGTTAACTCAAATATCAAAGGGTTTCAGTTTTCCAGAAATTGGCGATTTTTCAGTGCAGTATAAAACTTGCTCAAAAAAATCTAAAAATTCAAAAATGGGGGTGAAAAGCGTGTTTATGTATTCTAAAAGACCTGTTTGATTAATCCATTAACATTTTTTTAATTTTTATTGTGGGGCCAAATTTGACTCTTATAGCCCCTAGCTCTTTATCCGAAATCTTAACAAGCAAATCTTCAAAATCCTAATCCGTGATGATGGTAGGGGAAGGGGGAGATGTGAGGTAGCTCTAACTTCTATTGTTTGATATGATTTTGTTTTAAATTTGCCAATTTTTTTTTTTGCCTTCTCCTTAAAAGTGTGTGTGTAGGGGGGGGGGGGTGTGGTGGGGGAGGGGGCAATGCCCCAAAATGAAATTTTCTAGATGTTAGTTTAAGGGAAATTTTGGTTGCAAGAAGGGGGGAGCTGTGCTCCCACTGGACCAACTAGAGGTACTGTGAGCAAGCTCACAATTGATACCCTCGCCAAGAAAAAATCATAAATCAAGTAGTTCTCTGTTAGAAAATAATTGACACTGGACTTGCACAAATGTCCAAAGCTCAAGTCAGAACATATTTACAGGTCATCAGCAATCTTTGTGTTAAATTTTAGCTTCTTATCATTTCCATAAAGATAATGATTAGAAGACACAGACAGAAATTAAGCATTTTATAACATGACCTTGAACTTGTACAACTCACCCTGGGTCAAGTTCATGACATATCCTCGGGTCATTAGCAATCTTTATATTAATTAGAAACTTCCAATGTTTCTCCTTAAAAAACAGTATAATGCAAACACGTTGTGAACTTTTTCTTCCGATGACCTTGAATTTGCCAAAATGACCTAGGGGCAAATCATTACACATCAGGTCATAAGCCATCTTTGTGTAAATTAGAACTTTCAATTTTTTTCTACAAAATTGATACGGACCGGACACAAATTTTGCACTATTCTTGCCAGTTACCATGACCTTAACCAAAACGACCTTGGGTCAAGTTCATTACACACCCTCAGGTCATAAGCAATCTTTGTGTGAAGTAAGAACCTCCAATATTTTTCCATAAAAAACATGGACAGGATACGAATTTTGCAGGTTTCCTGCCAGTAACCTACACCTTGCCCAAATACATTGGATCAAGGCCATGACACACCCCCAGGTCATAAGCAATCTTTGTATGAAGTAAGAATTTCCAATGTTTCTCCATAAGAAACTAGGATCTAGACAGGATACGAATTTTGCAATTTTCCTGTCAGTAACCTTGACCTTGCCCAAATGACCTTGCGTAAAGGTCATTACAGACCCTCAGTCATTAGCAATATTTGTGTGAAGCAAGAACTTCCAATGTTTCTCCATAAGAAAGATATGGATAAGACACAAATTTTGCATAGACAGACAGCGGACAGACGGACGGATGGACAAGGTGATTCCTATATACCCCCAAACTTCGTTTGTGGGTGTATAAAAATCTTATTCGCAACTTTAGTGCAGCACAAAGAACGACCTATGTTTTACAATTATTTCCATCATATCACATATACATGTACATTTATATGTTTTGGTTATTAATATTTTGTACTTTTTAAATATATATGTATATTGACCAATATATTGTATGTATATTTGTTCTCTCATCATCATCGTCGGAACCCACGAGTTTTCTATCTGTTACACTGTGTTGAAAGCAGGATTTCTCAGAACAGTTCATTTTTCCCCAATATGGAGTCATTATCGACTATCCTCTATTTTTAAATTCTGTGCAAAACTCACTCTCTCTCTCTCTCTCTCTCTCTCTCTCTCTCTCTCTCTCTCTCTCTCTCTCTCTCTGTTAACAGGTGTTAAACCATAGTCTCAAGCTATTGTCCAGAGTTAAACAAAATGTAATATTTATATAAAAGTTGCATGTGCTTCGCGTTCATTTCATGTATATACCGTAAATGTATAATGTACATGTATTACCTACTAACTCACCAGTCGAAGTGATAGACATGAAATCCTCGATTTCTACACCTTTCGTTCGGCAATCGACAGTCAATAAACGAATTGAACGATGATATGAATGAACGAGAGGGAAATAGAAAGTGCATAGGGGTATGTACATGTGCGTCTTCATTTATAAAGCAAGTATCCGATTAGTTTCTTCTTCGGTTACCCTATCACTTTCGGTGTAAATATATATTCTAAAATATCTACCAACATTTTACCGCAGATTTCTATATTTTACTTGTCTCTGAACCACCGATCACCAGCTCCATAGACTAGCGTGGTTTCACTGGTTTGTTTACATATAAAAATGACAGCTCTGGATCCGCTTTCCGATTAAGCCTAAAGGTTGTTTAGTAGGAGAAAGGTTGGGGCAAGTAAAGCGACAATTAACAGTAGTAGACTAAATGAAGAATTATTTAAATGGATTATTTGCACAAAATGTGGTATGATATGATGATAATCTTTTCATAACTAGCGTTATTTTTGTGCACCGTACATTGCAAGTTTTTTGTAAGTATCGTATGCACTGTAGCTTTATATTTGCTAAACCAAATTTTCCTCGCAGAGTTACAGCTATATGTACCGTATGTATGTTTTATCACAAGTGTACACTTTAGAAAAATACCCCAATTTCGACAGTCACGAGTATCCCGGTGATTTTTTCATTCTCTGATAAGTTGTTGTTCTGTCAGTGCATAATTTAGTCTGAACCAGCAGCCAATCAGCGGTAATCTGAATCCACCAATAAAAAAGTTTGTGGTTAAAGACCGAGAAAATAAGCACCGCCTTGAAATTTACCTGGTCAGTGTACCCTTGTCAATCAGCTGAATTGAGGCCCCAGATTGAGTGTTAGAAAATGATTGACATTCGATTACTCGTCCTGTGTATACCATGTCTAGCGCTCGCGACGATCGTGCAATTAACTTCTGTCTTTTGATGCATGCCGTGATTATAAAACGCCATGTCTTTTAGTACTATAATCAAAAGAAACTACGGTTGACACAGCTTATATCTTCTGCTCTTGAAAATTGAAAGTTTACTCGTAGTTGGTTTATCTATCACATCAAACGCGCTGATCACCTGCAGTCTGTCAAAATCATGTTGCGCCGATCATCTATGAAAACGTTCTTTTAATAATAAAGATGTTTGTGAATACTTGAAAACACAGAATTAAATTAAATCAAATATTGCGTCCACAATTCATAACGTTAGTTATCATATATCTTTGAGAAATTCCACGATCCGAAACCGGAAAAGAAACAAGTACAGACAATTTTGGTACATGCGCAGCTGGTGGAATCATGATCTGTATTCTGTATTCTGTGCACTTTAGCAGCTGATCGGAGAAGTAATACAAACGTATGTTGTATAAATGTTGTATTAGTATTTGAGTACGGTACGATGATCACGTATTGCATAAAACATCGCGATAAATTCTCACTAGATCCCGTCAGAAACTTGTTTGCCCACGTCGCATGCGGTTATTTCATGCTTTTATATTCATTTTAAAGATCGACAATTTTTTTTTACCCCAGTACATATATGAATACGATATTTTTCTAGATCATCGAAAAAAACTCTGTTGAGAGCATTTTAACACCCCGTGTGTATAGACATTTATACATAAACAAGCGAGCGTGTTTCCCTCGGGGCTTCACGCCTTTATCAAAATAGGCTCCACCCCCAGCTGAACTTACCCGAGGTAAACCACCTCGTTAAAATCCTCAGCCCTTAAGGTGCGGGTATTGTTTATGCATGATGTAGGTGATAAAATTGAACGCGACGCGATCGGAAAAATCCAACTTAATCGGTTATAATAATATGTTCTGAGCTGGTCGCACGTGGTAATTGAATAAACACAGACTGACCGAATAAGCAAACAGGTGGGAAAATGAAATACATAAATGATAAAATTTTACATACAAGGAGTCACCAAAAATTGATTTTCGCAACATTTGGATTTCTTTTCGCAAATCTTGAAAAAAAATTTAGCCCAAGCACTGGGCCGGGGGTGGCTCAACACAGCAATGAGTTCGTTTTCACAATGAAACAAATGACCATGTAAAAGTAGTACAAAAGTGATCATGTGACCGCTAGAATCTTAACGAAACTTGTTTAAAACATGTGAATAATTTTTCCAAAAAAAACCCACCCAATCCCTCAATTTTGGACATTACTTTTATCGTGCCAGCACCTACCGCATACATTTAACATTGTTACACGGTGATTTTATTTTAATTTGATTTGATTATTAAATCAATGCTAAATCAACGGTACACGTAAGATAAAATTTATTTTTTCATTTTAAACCAATATAATAGTTCAAAAAAAATAAACAAATAGTTGTGTTCGTACAAATTATTAGTGAACATGCACATAAGGTAGAAGCATAAGAAGCTACCGCGGATCGCTTGTCCACTCGCGCGGGATCTCGTCGGCCAAATGCGAGGGGTGATCAGCATTTAAAGGTTTAATGTTTGTGGGTTTAATTCAATTTAAGAAGATTAAACTTTTAAATGTAATCAAAACTAAAACAATTCTATGTGTTTGCGGCTAAATAAACCCATATATGAAGACGCGAACCTTGTGTATTAGATAACCGCTGACCGCTAGGTAGTCCAGCCGCGACCGATCTCCTCGGCCGCGGGCGAGGGATAAGTTACGTAATGGTAATACACACACAGCTCAGACCCTAGATAGATTTCAAATACATGTAGAATAATAACTAATATGTATCACAAAGAAGTTATTTTCTTTAATCCGTAGTTTGTATTGTACTAGTAAAGAATTTGGTGTTTTTTGTTTTTAAAGGATTTTCACTATAAAACTTAACAAAAACGACTTATAATCTTCACATAAAAGCATGTATTATTTAAATAAACTTTTTTTTCTAATGAATTAAAGCATTCTGTATAAACTGGTTCACTTTCTATGATAACTTTATGTCAGTTGAACGCACAAAGACTTTTTGTGAACTTGCCTGATGAAAACAGAAACATGTTAACAAGTAAAGCTTTTTACATTCATATTACACAATACCCTAACAAAATAACATTGTAACGACATTGCTAAGATCCCAATGAACAACTTTTCCAGCGACAGCCATATCGAATTCTTAGCCATTTTTGAGTTATTAAACAAATACTTTAAAGGGCCAGCCCTTTTTCAATGGTGTCAAATAAAAACCCTTGATATCATGCACAACTTTTATTCTTCATGTTTTAACAAAATATTTTTTGTTTAAAAGATACAAAGGAAAATATGTGTAAATTTTCGCACTTTTTGAAATCCCGTTTTTGACCCCCTACCTTTTTTTAAATTAAAAGTGAAATCCAAAAACAAAAACCGATGTGCACAACTTCAATGCCTCTATTATTCAAATTCGTTGGATTCCCATTCCCTGCTATCATAGTCTCGGAGCCTTTGTCTGGAAACCAAAGGCTCTAAATTTTTTTCAAAGGGGAATAACTCGTTAACAGTAAAGGAAATTTAAAGTTTTTGAAATGTTTTAGATAGTGTTTTGTATAGTCTATTAGCCCTGAAAATTTGAGCAAAAACCGTTCAGAAATAAGCAAGATATGAAGTCCCAAATTTCGCGTCTAGGAAAAAAAAAGAAAAGAAAAATAAGAATAATCTTAACCAGCACAAGAATAGAAAGGTCTTCCGTTTCAAATGGAAGACCTTAATCAAGTTTTAAAATTAGTCTGAGGTCATTTTAACACGATTTAAATATTTTTAAAAAAATCTAAAATGTAAATTTCATCCAATCAATTCGACGAAGATGTCATTAGACGCAGAATTGCAAGCGCAACTCAGATTTCATGTTATAAAATTAGTCTGAGGTCATTTTAACACGATTTAAATGAGTTTTAAAATTTTAAGAAATTGAAATTTCATTCAATCAATTCGAAAAAGATGTCATCAGACGCATAAATTGCAAGCGCAACTGAAATATCATGTTTTAAAATTAGTCTGAGGTCATTTTAACACGATTTAAATGAGTTTAAAATTTTTGAAAAATTCAAATTTCATCTTATTAAGTCGGAAAAGATGTCATCAGACACAGAATTGTAAGCGCAACTTAGATATCATGATTAAGAATTAGTCTGGTGTCATTTTTACACGATTTAAATAGATTTAAAAAATTTAAAAAAAAATTAACTTTCATTCAATGAATTCAAGATAGATGTTCGATTTTTGAGTAGATAGATAAAACCCATCATTTTAAAGATAACATCGTAAACCAAAGCAATATATGAGTGAAAAAAAGTTACGGTGCTCGAGGCTTGAACCCAGGTCGCCTGGGCCTATGCCCACGACTCTAACGACTGAGCTACTCAGACTCTCGCTTCAGGGCTTTATTGCTTAATAACTCGAGAATGCGTTGATCGATTTTTAAACAAATTACATATTCTGAATCAGTAAAAGGGTAACTATCAGCCCTACAGAAAAATATTTTCAAACAAAAAATTTGAAAAATTCATTGTTTCTAATTTGCTTCCGGTGAAGAACGGAAGTAATGGCTGACATTCCTTTGACCGAGGTACACCAGACAAACGGTAGATCTATCATCTCTGAAAATTTCAGCTCTCTATCTTTACTGGTTTTTGAGAAATGTCGCAGACAAATTTGACTTAAAAAATTGTTTTACGACGATAACTTTCGACCGGAAGTAATTTCTGAAAAACTGTTGCGCCGGTACAAACTTCAGATGATTACACATCCCTGAAAATTTGAAGGAATTCTATCTAGCCATCTCCGAGAAATCGCCTGGACAAAATTTGTAAGAAAAAAAAAGAATGATAAGAAAAGAGAAAAAGAAACAATAGAATAATAGTAGGTCTTCCGCTGAAGACGGAAGACCCTAATAATAAGAAGAAAAGTGAAAAAGAAACAATAGAATAATAGAAGGGTCTTCCGCTGAAGACGGAAGACCCTAATAAAACTGAAATGTCTTCCGCTGAAGATGGAAGACCCTAAAATAATGGAGAGAAAGAAAAAGAGAGAAAGAACAAACCTTGACTCTGGTGAGATTAGAACACACAACTTTAGCAAAAAAAACATGGCTGACGCAAAATAATTCCCGAATTTCTCTTTGAATTTGGGGCGTTTCCGCCCGGAACAGGAGCTGAGTTTTTGTATGAGATAAAAAAACAACGTGTAAGATGTCTGACTATTCAGGTTTTGTAACAATGTGAGGTCATTTGAAATATTGATGCATGTTGTTTCCGGAGAGGGGTGAATAGGCCCGAGCTTGATTTTCGTCGTAAATAAATCGAATGTAGAATTTTGAGGTGTGGATCTCGGTTAACGACAATTAGGGGAAGTCCTAAAACAATGACTGATGCATTTTACAATGGATTTCAACGTTGAGAATTTTTTTTCGTGTCGTTTACTATTATGTTTGACTGTTTTATTTCAACAGGATTGATACAATCTTTATAAATGTAGAAATAACGAAATCAGTAACATGTAAATTTATTCGGTAAAATTTCAATGACAGTAATTTTCACACTTCTAACATTCATCAGTAGTTCACACGCTATCGTAGATACAGACTAAACGGAAAACAAGAAATATACATGCAACAGAAATATTACACGGCTGCTTACATCCCGTGTACTGTGTAAATTTTAATTCCCCGTACAGGCAATACGCGCAGTTTGATCTCAGGAATTTCTTCTAAATTGTTCAATCCGCTGTATATTTGGCAGACAGTAAGAATGAGGTCCGAGGTATATTTACACGAAATTTCATTAGGATTGAGTGAAGGGCTCGGGAGTGAGAATTTTTTTCTAAAGTACATGTCAAGCACGCCAATTGAAACTCAAATGCCAAAAAATTCATAATTCTGTTAAAAATAAACGAATTGGTCTGGTGTTATGTACAGTGTTTAAAAAGGGTACTAGGTTGTAATTCAAGAACTAAGATCAAAGATCAAAGAAACGCAGGTAAGATAGCTTTACGAATTTTGAAATCGGAGGGGGGGGGGGGGGTGACTTTTATATTAAACTTTCAATATTAAATTCTGAATATTACATTATAAATTATTACTAAATTTAAATGCACATATTAGAACACTGTTTAAGCGTTGTAACTTTTTAAAAAACTATTTCAGTATTAATATGTATCTATGAAACTCAATGTCCATTGCTCTAACGAATGAGTTACGTGGACTCTGCATTGCCCGTTACGTATGGCCGTTACGCTTTTACAGCATGAATCTTAACAATTTTTTTTCAAAACTTCACGTGAATATTCCTATAAAAAGTCACTGGACTCTTTAATTTCACATACCGAGGGTTTTCATTTAATTATTGCGCTATCGTGCAAACACCTACTACGCGTATTGTAACACTGGACTTTAATTTTGAACTGCATTTTCTTTGAACGCTTTAATTGAGTGTATTTATTTTTACTTTGAACACCATAGTAAATTAGTGCATTCATTTTCAAGTTTGCTACCACTTCTCCCTTATTATTATTATTTTTTTACAATTGATAAGAAGAACTACACTATTTTTGTTAGCCGAATTATATCTATTAAATTCTGTATTGTATTTAATATTTTGAATATACAATCTGACAATGATTTTATTCAATGCTAAATAAATTAAAATTACATCTGTCGTGTAAGATAAAGGTATGTGTTCTTGAACTAATATATGTAAACAAAATACTGTAGTTATTATCAAGATTGAATTGTAAACATACAAAGGTTCAATGAACATGTGTGATAAAGTAGAAGCACATGAAGCCAGTGTTATTAGACTTCCGCGGATCGCATGCATGTTCATTCGCCCGGGATATGCGGGGGATGGATTATATACTTGTGAACACAGAGCTCCGTGGCCATGTTCGGCTTAAAATGTTTGCAGTTTAAAAACAATACATAATTATTTCACAGCTTTGATAATATACAAAGAGCCCTCTTTTTAATGACAGTTATACTGAAATATTTACTGCTTTTAATTATGAAGCTTAAGCAGATTAATTTTATCATTTAAAGATTTAATCATTTCTGTATTTGAGTCTTGTGTACATCTTTTTACAACTATTTAGACTTACTTATCCACCATTAATCTTTTGTCTGACGATGCTTAGATTGGAAATATAAACATTTATATGTAATAGAACTTTAAACAATTCTTTGTGAACCCATATATGAAGACGCGAATCTGGTGTATTAGATAACCGCTGACCGCTAGGTAGACCAGCCGCAACCATGGCTACCGATTTTCTCGGCCGGGGTCGGTTACGAAATGGTACAAACAGAGATCAGAAACCAGGTTAATGCTTGCAGACCTTAACAAAAGTGACATATAGTCCTCACGTAAAACTTTAAGAAAATAATGCATACTGTATTGAAACTTTTACAAATGAATTAAAGCATCCCGAATACAATAATATATTTTATGTCGGTTGAACACAATGACTTTTCGTTAACTTGCCAAATGAAAACAGGTACATGTTAACAAGTAAACCTTTTTACACGCATATTACACAATACCATAACAAAGTAATATTATAACAACATTGATAAGATCCCAATAAACAACTTTTCCCGCGACAGCCATATCGAAATCCTAACCGTTTTTGAGTTATATAGCAAATAATTTCAAGGAATCTAGGCCCTTAATTGAAGGGGCCAGCCCCTTTTCAACGGTGTCAAACGAAAGCCCATAACATTCTGCACAAATTTTATTCTACATGCCTTAACAAAATATTTTTTGTTTAAAAGATAAAAAGGAAAACATGTGTAAATTTTTGCACCTTTTGGAACCCTATAATTTGACCCCTACCTTTTTCTAAATAAAAAAAGTAACGAAAAAACAAAAACAACTGTGCAAAACTTCAATTTCCCCTTTATTTAAATTCGTTGAATTCTCATTCCCTGCTATTATAAGCTCGGAGCCTTTGTCTTGAAACCAAAGACCCTAAAAAAGATTGTAAGGGTAATAACTCGTAAACGGAACAGGGATTTTACAGTTTATGACAGGTTATAATTAGTGCTTTATAAAGTCTATTAGTCCTGAAAATTTGGACAAAAACCGTTAAAAAATTGCAAAGATATGAAGCCTCAAAGTTTGCGTCTTGGAAAAAAAATAGAAAAAAGAAAAATAAGAATAGCGTCCGTACTCGGAATTTCCGGACAATGATTTTTCCTCATTGACCTACACTAGCACGTCCTCTATCATTCCTGAAAATTTCAGCTTTCTATCTTCAGTCGTTTTTGAGGAGATGCGTGGACAAAAAGTCAAGAAAAAATGACAAAATGGCGAATAAGTTCGAACCGGAAGTGACTTTAACAAAATCGAAAAAGATATATAAACTTCAGATAATAATACATCGATGCTGAAAATTTGACGAAAATCGGACGACACATCTCTGAGAAATCTTCTGCACAAAAATTGTAAAGAAAAGAAGAGGGAAGAAAACTGATAAACCTGAAATAGAATAAAAGAAGGGTCTTCCGCTGAAGACGGAAGACTCTAATTTTTGCCCGCACAATAATAGTAAGGTCTTCCGTTTGAAACGGAAGACCTTAACAAAACAAGCACATCCTATAAAAGTTAAACACGTCACACACAAACTGACCAAAGCTGGGACGCTTATTGTATTCTTCAAGATCAAGGGGGTAATGACGAAAATGTCGTGAGCAGCGGGTTGCCCTGGTAACCATGACGTCATATTAATATTCATTAAGGCTGCTCCGTCGGTCTTGGCCTTTTAATGACCACAATTTGTTTATTGCTGTATATGTTAATCAAGCCCTGGTCACGTATACGGTCGCTGGGGTGGATGGACAGGGACCTAATGAGGTCGGCGTGGACAGCTAGCACGTTCTCTTCGATCCCCAGGTGGTTCTCTCCCCTCAGGATACGGAATGCTCCCTTCTCGCCCCACTTCGTTCCCCAACTGTTTACACAGATCTACAATGCCACAATTTACTTATATTAATCGTACGTATAGTTGACACTTTAAAGGGTAACATGTCTAAATTCAACGCAATTCATTTTTTCCAGTCGGTTTCTTACCCAGTATTTTATCTTTTCACCCTTTTTATTGGTTTCTTCACCCCATCTGCAATGTATGAAATAGATTTAATAAAACGTAAATGACAACTGAATACTGACAAATTATACGACTCGAACATTTCCTCAGATACCATTTTGTACCATTTGTTAACATTTTGTGCCATTTTTTAACATTCTTATATATTTTATATCAGTTTACTGATGCCAGTTATCTATCTAAGTTAAAAAATGGGTTCCTTTAGATAGATTAATTATCAACCAAATTTTAAAATCGAACATCAGTTGAACGAGAAATTAAATACAGAGCTCACAATTCTTTGTAATGTAAATACTGCTCGTACCATGTTTAAGTTTATATATTTGTAAACTATTTCAGTTTACAGATAGATTTCTGTAGATATTTTCCATATTTGTTAAATCAAAAAGACTAGTGCCTAACGCATTAAAAATGTTTATAATTATTTTTTTAATGAAAAAATGAAATAAAAAGTATGATTAATATGAAACTATTACCATGTTAACAAAAGCAAGGCACTGGCCTTGTTTAGTTTTATTAAATAAAAAATCGTGAGCTATGTATCTCGCTTTGAAGTCGACAACTGTCATTCTTATTTGGCTCTTAAGCATTAGAAAAACTTGTACTTATAAGATCAAGATATTAATGAAAAAATGAAATCATTAATATTTTTTAAAATGATAATTTGTAGGTTCTACAATTACAAATTTCATTTTCATTACCATAAGCCAATAAATTTCCTGCATATTTCAATTTGTATGGATAATTTAATTTAATTTTATTAGTCGTATTAATCCACAATTCTTTTAAATAAAGTAAGGTATGCCCCTGCGCCAGAGCTGTTCATTTCCCCATCATAAATCAATTTATATGGATGGTTCAAATCAGAACTCGAATTTAAATTAATGAATAATTTATGTCAAGTTGTTTCAGTCGTTGTCTTGCCCAATCGCATGTCTTTTAAAACAATTATTGAATTATCCATTCAAATTCAAGCCAAAGAAAATACTTTAATACAAATGACGAACGGAAAAAAAATCTGTAAATCTGAAACAGACACGGAAATGTGTCCTCTCGGAGTCCGCCATTTTTGTTAACTGACGACTGGCGATGTTGTACCCACCCAATCATCCTGACCGACAACCTGCTCTCTCCCAGGTCCGCTCCTGTGTGTCTGTACACGCCGGACCGATACATGAAAAAGTCCGAGGACACCCGAAAAGTGGCTTCAAAATGTAAAAAGTTGTTGTAAGAAAGGATATGATGAAGCGGAAGTACTATTATAGGGATGAGGTACCTTAATCATTCCATGTCAAAATAGCAATGCTAAACAAAGACATTTGTTTGCATTCCTTCTTCAGTGGTCATGTATCAGAGTATACAGAAGTTAGCTGCACATTAAATCAGATTGATTGCAGAGTAGGACCGGATGGCAAGAAAACAAACCTTGTACCGGGCCGTTCTTGTAGATCTCGGCTTTAATGTCTTCTTCCTAGCAAAAAAAATAATTTTCTGCAAGAATCAACAAACATATTGCCTCTCAAAAATATTTCAATTACTTTTTTAAACAAAATGCAACATACACCACCATAACACCTACACTGAACCGTGTCTTTAACAATGTATATTTTTAATCCGAATTGTCGATGCGAATAATAGTAATTGTTGTTGATGTTGTAAAAGTTTTTTTTCTCGTGTTGTGTAAAGGGATGTGTACCTGTCCAACAATTAGTGATTTGTGCAATGGAATCGTTTTGAGAATGATTGGTAAGTATCTGTGAATTGCTACTGAGCATGGTTTGTACTCACGTCTTGCCTGACTCTGTAGGGAGGCGTGACGTAAAGGACTATCTTGGCCGTGCTGGAGTTGACATTGGGACACGTGGTCTCCCCGTCCAGACATTCCCCTTTAGAGGCAGTGTAAGGGTAACACTCCTCCGTTATAATCCTGAAAACAACAAATATATCAACACAATCAACAATTTAAGGCTGGAGGCAACAAATTTACATCAGATCTTCTTTAAATCTTTACTTCTAATTTGTTAAGCTATACACTATCAAATCTTTAAGCTTTGAAATTTAAATATTTTGTTATGTCTTTATACAGAGCTCTTCTTTTAAGGAGATTGATATAATCTAAAATGGCCACGACCATCCAGCCCTCTTAAGTCGTAAATAAAGCAACACTAATCACTGTAAGGGCTATAAGTTTACCCTCTCCTCTTGACGAACCACCACGCCTTTTCCATGGACCCTCCCTGACAACCTCTCTGACCCCGCCCTGCATTACAGGATAGTAAGTGTTGAGGAGACAGTTGATTGGTCAGTAGTCCCTCAGACTCTATCGCTAGCCTGTCCGCCGCCACATCTGAAATTGAACCGTAATTTATTGCTTATTTATCATAAAAAGTAAGAATTTATTATGCAATTATATCTATTAAAAAGATTTATTTAAGGTCAGAATTTCTTAAATAAAAGGAATATACAGCTTTATGAAATTTGAGAAAATAATTCATGACATGATGCTAACAATAGGTTGTTTATACCTGGTGTATCCAAGCTTAATTTAAGTTAACACGATCGAGGAAAAATCTTTACATGGTAACATACGCCATGAATTTTAATGTTTAAGTCTGGTGCGTTTGTATATTGACTTTCCTTTGAAGTAAAGGTTACAGTTACCCCAGAGCCCTTGGGCCGCCCCGGAAGTTAGAGATTTACCTACTGTCGAGAAAGCCCAGGATGACGCGCAGTTCTTCTGGTCTCGGACCGGATGTATCCACGAAGTCCAGTTTATCCTGGCGTCGAAGTCAACCGGAAGTTCGTCCCGTGAGTAACTATGGAGCGAGGACATGTTTTGTGCTTTGCTCTCTGTTTCTATCCCGACATGTTCGTTGATTCCTTGTGTAAACGTCAAGTTCCAGAAACGAGTGTAGTTAGCAGTTTGCCATCTGTAACAGGCGTTTGGGATGCATTGAATATAAACAACGCACAGGTTAGGTACTTTAAATGTTTACAAGGAACAAATAAAGTAAACTTGTACCATAGCTTGGCGTGTTTTCTATTGTTTAAAGTGTGGGTTATCTGTACATACCCCACACTTTTTTTAAAAACTCCGCCCACTATCTCAGGTAAAAACAACATCAACAAAGTTGTTTTTTAACACGTCCGTAATATTCAACAGTAAGAAATTCCTCCAGATAAAAATTGCCAAAACTCAACACGGATAACTGACTCAAACTAAGTTTCGTCAAATAAATCTCATTTGTAGCTCGAGACAAAACAATTCGGCAATGGTTTTGTCAGAAAGACTCTATTTTCATTCTCCCCATGTGTGCGAACAAGTAGAGAAACGCGTGTAAGATGAAATAGGGGTATCCTGTATAAAGGTTTTATAGAAAGGCAATCACGTGATAGGAACGCGTTTGAATAGTAAACTTGTTTTGTGGACAGAGTGAATAGCGGTAGCCAATCGTATTTGACGTTTACCATTCACGGTTTCGCGACATGCATTTCTCAAATAATATTTTTCTTTTTTTTTTTTTGCTTATTGATTGATTTTTTAAGTATATATATGTACATGGTTTTCTCAGCCATTTTTAAAAACATACATGTATATTATTGATACAGAGTATCAAATAGGATTTTAAAAAGAGTAACTACCCTCATCAATTTAATTCTAATTTCAATTGTTTAAACAGAAGCATTGCACAACTTAAGGTTCGTAAACATGAAATTATGTTAATAAGTTTAATTCTTTGAAGCAAATATCGATACTAGAAGTCGGAAAATGATTAAATATGAAATGAAAATATGACAATGAGCAGTCGATTTATTCCTAATGGCTATGAATTTTAAAAGAAATAAAAAATAATTTATATTTCTTGGGGATATTGTACTCCGTGAATTTCGAAAATTTTCGAAATTCACGGAGTACAATGTACATATATAAAGACCAACGCATTGGCACGGTATTGTTTAGAGGCAAGTGCACTCTCAATAGCTATAATAATAAGATATAATGAATAATCGTAAACTATGGTACAAGTAACTTACCCCATATAATATTGTTGATTATGTGCAGATACCCGATGGGCGTGGTCATAATGACACTCGGGAGCTACGCTCCCTCGTGCCATTATGACCTCGCCCATCGGGTATCTGCACATAACCAACAATATTATATGGGGTAACTACTACAAAGACTGAAATTAAGATATCATCCTTAGTTAAAAACAGGGTGGATAATTTTGAAAGATTTTCTGAATCAAACACCTAATACTAGTATCGCAAAACTTTATATGTTGTAGTATACTGTACAGAGTGTACAAATACTAGAACATATTGACTAATTGAAATACTTTATTGTTTGAATCTTTACTGAATAATTCTTTTGTGATACAGTAACACAATGCATTGCTATATGGTGCATCTCTCTCTCTCTCTCTCTCTCTCTCTCTCTCTCTCTCTCTCTCTCTCTCTCTCTCTCTCTCTCTCTCCTTCCTTACCCAAAGATCTCAGCACTTTGATTTAAGCGATCTGAGTCAATCAGACAAGTGTTTTTCGAACACACCCAATCGTAGCGGCCAGGCTGAACTAATTTACATATACTGTAAATGGAAGAAAAAATACATAAATAAAAAATTATATGTTTTTTATTTGTGTACGAAAAAAAGAAAACTTGCGATTTCAGTTTTTTACACAAACTCTGAAAGACGATTATATACCGACATGGTTATGATTTAAAAATCAAATTTTAGGTTATCCTCTTAAAAGTTTTGAAAAAGATTCCATAAATTGTAATAGTACAAATAAGTATAAACCATCAACTACTTGTCTAGTACCATGCTTAGTAGCTTTAATAATTTCATTAAATAAAAATCTGCGTCGTTTCGATCATAAAATTAATAAATTATACAATTATTCCATCTTGCATATTCCTAACTCGACATTGAAGGGGGGGGGGGGGGGGGGGGGGCGCAAAATGCTCGGTCGACCATCTGTACAGAGGAAGCAATCAAGAACATAAACATCTATAAAAACCCTCCTGATAATTCTTTGCATATTCAAAAGACATTCCGACGGGCGTTACATTTATATTTAGCAAACTTCTGCTAGATATCTACCCTGTGTTAACAGGTAAATAAATCACTCCTAATAGACAGTAAATTCCTACAACAGCTGGGGATCATCGTGCGTCGACTGCTATCATCCTTCTGTTCAAAACGCGCCTTTATCAAAAGCAACAATATAGCTCGATCACATAGTACTACCCTTTGAAGAAAACTATTTACTACAGGCCTGTGCTTTTCCGGATTCTATCTGTCTGTTTTGACAGTCTAACAGCCTCTGTGTACTGACATCTGGTGAGCTGCATGTATCCTCGTCCTTGTGACAATTTCCAAGGTCACCCTCCACCGCACGCGCTACTTACCTATATTCCGCGGAGACATGCATTATCTGACCCACTGCGATTGCTTATATTTTACTTATGTTTTACAAGCAGGATTTATGCAAAATAGTAGACCACAAACATGAGTAATCTCTGTTGAACTAAATTTGTACGCATGCAGGTTGGTCTTTTGGTGACAGTGATGGTACGGTAAATACATTGCTGCATGGTGTAATTTGAATTTCTATCCTTCAAGATCCCAAAAAGTGTAATTGTTTTTATCTGTTCTTGTCTCCCTCTTGTCTTCTTTTTATCTTGAAAACATTTTATTAGAAGAATTTAAACCATGAATGAACTGGTACCTACCGTACAGCGGTTTGTTTACATCGTTATAAAATGCGAAGTAACTAATTAAATTAAATTCTTTCTCATTAATCCTCTCAACAAGAATTCAAAGAATGAAAAATATCTCATTTACAATTATGTAAGAAATATTAAATAAAAGCCTGACAGTTTATTTCTAAAGATGAATGGACTAGCTTCATTCCAGACTGCTCAGAAACCACAGACCTACAAGTATCATAATCTGGAGATTCATGGCGTCTGGTGTTCTACAGTATATACATGGAGTAACTAGTTTCATCGGCCATAGTTTGTGTTTTGAATTATCTTAGATGGATGACCACTTACTGCAGTTTTCTTACCAGTGTCATGCGCGGATCCGAGTGGGGGTGGGGGGGGGGGGGGGTTATGGATAATTTAGTTCTCCGGGTGGAGGTGTCTAAGACCTGTTTTCGGCCCCACCCCCTCTAGATCCACGCGTGAGTGTGTTGCAAGTAACAGACAGACAGACAGAGTTGTCGATGTTCACATCTTACCACACGTTGCAGTTCTCTCGTAGAGTTTCTCCGGATTTGTATTCATTGTCATTAAATCTGCAACCAGCTACAACCGAAAAGAAAAGTGAGAAACCGACAGACAGTTTCATGTATTAAGGGTACACATTTGAATTACATGTATGTACTTCACTCTCTGTGTTTAACAGATTGCATCGGCTATTGAAGGACTTTTACTTAGAGTTACCTTAGTCATAAAGTAATTATTGTTGTCACAAATAAAACCCCATTTACCGGACTACTCGTTCTATGACATCTATACGTAGACAACTATATACTATATGTAATACTAGTACAACCAATAAGTATCATTAACCTACAACTTGTAATCTGCTATCGTCTTTTAAGGATATAAATCAATAAGTCCAAGATGACCAAATGAATACAATTAACGTAGATACATCTCAGAATTAAATGTTTACTATATCTTAACAATGTGTACAGAAGGAAACACAACGTTCAAACAATGCATTGTAACGAGATCTTCAAGAACCTGAGTGCAATCTAGGATAGGAAACTAGGCTTGGAAGTAACTGAAATTTGTTTATATAAAATGAAAATCTGCTTTAACTCCAATCTTGCCAACAGAACAAGAAAAGGGGATTACACAAACAGGAGATGATTTAAGAAAATAGTCTGATTCTTCTCTATTTGATTGCTTTTTGTACAACATAGAAAATCGGCAAAAAAAAAACCCAGAATATTTCATGTAAGTTCTAAAATTTTGTTTTTCTTTTTGACAAAATAAAACATTATGAATATACCTCTGGTGACAGGTGCGATTCCCAGACACGTGACGTCATAGTCTGGACAGCAATCTTCGGCGGTCCTGGAGCAGAACGAATCACAGTAACAGAGAGACCCCAGGACCTCCACGGAGCACTTGTCGTCCCTCCCCGTGCAGCACTGAGGGTACCCCCTGGAGGCACAGTAGGGCCCAGGGGCCAGGTCAGCCCCCCACTCAGCAGAACGCCGGTACCTCCCTCCACTACATAAGGGAAACGCCGACCATAGAAGTAACGAGGGGAGAAGCGCTAGCATCCCAATGGTAGTCTCTCCGTAATGGTTTCTCCTGTCAGCGAGTTTTCATGAGAAGTCCCTCACGAGTTTTCCAGTGAGTTTCTCTTTTCCTCTCACTGAGTTTTGGTGGGAATATTTTTTATGTAATTCCACTGACACTTAAAACTGATGGAAGTTATCTGTTCTTGTAAGAGAATCGCTATTCCTAATGTATTTTCTCGTCACTGAGGTCTGGTGGAAGGTCCCGCTCAAAGTTTCCTGCGTCGGATTTTTGAAGAAGTTTCAGCTCTTTTTTCTCTCACTGAGTTCTTCATGTACATGTATGTCCACCGTCGCTTAATAAAGGTGAAAGTTCTCCGTCACTGAGGATCAGAGTCCCTGTTTTATTTCCCCGTCACTGAGTCTTAAGGAATGTCCCTCCTTTTGCTTGGTGGGAGGTCCCGCGCGAGTTTTCATGTGTCTGGGGTCTCGTTGGGAGTACCTGATCTCTTTCCGATCCCCGTCTCTGAGTGATGCAAATCTTAACTCTTCCTACTTATCTCTCTCTTAAGCCATTAACACTTCGTTTCCTCTAGATTATCATTCGATATTGTGGAGGGGTATTCATTCAGTCAACACTGTCGGCAGTATAGCCCTAAACACCTTATCTCGGAAACAAACACACAGACAGAGGGATCAGGCGGCAGTAAACGCCAGGTCTGGGTCACCCAACACCTTCTCCATTCATTGAGAGCTCGCAGTCAGTCTCTAAAAGACTTAGATTACTCTATAACAAGCAGCTTTTAATTTCTTATACGGCTAATATTTACATAGATTGAATTACCTGTAACTCGAATTCAAATCCTTTTAGGCAATAAAAGACTGATAAAGGAGAAAGACATTCGACAAACAGTTTCTTTATTTCTAAGTCTATTGGTTTGCTCTTACTTGAGATTTGTAGTTTAAATGATATAAGAATTTTGTTTTATTTCTTAAATTTCTACAATCCAGATTCCCTCTTCTCTGCAAACGATTTGAATGACTTTCTATCTATTCATTTAAGATTTGCTATTTATAGACAAAAAGATGGAAATGGCGAGAAGGTATGAGATATTTTATGATTTCTAAAGAATGGTGGGAAAAGAAGAGTGTATCGGAGAAAGGCAGTAGAGAATGAATGATATTAAATTTTATATTCATGATACATAATTGCTCGGTCATCCTTTCCAAAATAATATTCTTGTTCCCTTATTTCAAAGATTCAGCACCATATTTTGTTGGCGAATTTGTTTATTGAACTTAACCACATTACAACCAAACATCTTTTGAAATCGTTTTTCACACTATCCCACTTTAAAGGTTGGTCCATACATAGCAATTTTTTGGGTAAAGTAATGTTTTCCCCGTTGAAATTATTAGTTTGACATCCTATGTAGTTAAAAAAAATCCCATATCTGAACTACTTACTTTTCTTAACAGAATCTCCACAATATGTATACCCCCGTTTTAAATACACACACACACACACACACACACACACACACACACACACACACACACACATATATATATGTTTAAATTAAGTAGTACGTGTGAAACACATAACAATGGTCATTTTTATTGATAAATTGATTAAAAAGACATTTTGTAGGTAAAGAATACCAAATAAGGAAATGAAAATTTTGAAATTATTGTAAAATTTGAAATATTTTAACATATTTTTGTAATTTGATGGTTGACTGGCCTATTTTTTACTTTAGAATCTGTTGCACTTAATTGAAAAGGTAAATAATATAAGGGATAACCTTTTCTTTCTCTAACTTTAGAACATGTATACCCCATTTAACTCTATAAACTTGACTTTGAGAAAATGTCATTAATTAATTTTTCTTCCAATATTTTTCTAAATTGATTGGTTTGTATCTTTTGAAAAATAGTAAAAGTCTTTATTTTAAGAGATAGCCCTGTGATAAGATTAGTATTCTGTAAAAATTGTAGAAAGTATACATGTACATATATATACAACCATAAATGTACAAATATTTACATTCAGTGTATATTTCCCCTTATCTTTGCATTGGAAATCTGCGACGTTCAATTTTCTATGAATACACTTTGATAATTCATGAGCCATATATTTACATTCAGTGTATATTTCCCCTTATCTTTGCATTGGAAATCTGCGACGTTCAATTTTCTATGAATACACTTTGATAATTCATGAGCCATATGCACAAATATAGACGTCTTCACGCGTTTTGAGTATATTTATTTTTGTAAGGTAAATGAAACGTCCAATCTTACATAACCAATTTAATATGTTCTTTTGAAAAATAATCATTAGAGCATATCTACTTCTTCATAAAACAGATTTTTCTCTACAGAGTTTCTGGCACTATATTTCTAGTCGCAGAAGCGAACTAAATAACATGTTAATATGCATGGCTGTTCCATGTATGTTTCATATCCCTGACTGAGAGCGTATATAATGGCTTTACAGCGACAATGCACATATATTTCATAAAAATAGACATCAATATGAATATAAATATAAGCATTGAATGCTTATTTTTGGATGTCGTCGGTCCTGTAACACACCAAGCGGTGCAGACAAATTATCATACCGCGCTAACGCGCGGTATTCAATTTGTGTGCACCGCTTGGTATGTTATAGGACCGACGACATCCAAAAATAAGCATTCAATGCTTAAATACAATATTCTGAAGCGTATAGTAGTTTAAAAAATCAAATCCTTCTAAACATGCAGACAATAACACACTGGTCTGCTTCTAGTGCAATATTATTAACTCAAGGTCTATACAATAACTATTTGCTTAATCATTAATGACAATTACATATTTTCAACACAGTGTATACAGAACTATTAATGATGATGTCACTCGAATAGGGACCCACCTTCCGGTCGGTATCAGAACGAAATAAAATGCAGATTGCAGTTAGTCATAATAACTTCTAACAAAGTCCAAAAGTGTTGTCAACACTAAACTTATTTCCTTCTTTGAAATATACATTAAATTCATTCTTAATAAAAACATTTAAAGCACGCAATTAAATATAAATATTCATTAATCCCACACACAAAAAAAACATGATCTACTTTAAAAAAAAAAAAAAAAAAAAGTCAACAGACCTGCATAACTTTCTAGAAATTTCGATGTGAAATCCGGTCCCACATTCGGCACACCTCGGCCTAGTCCGAAATATCTGACGTTTTCCTGGCTTTTTTTAACGATTTTGATATTTTACATGCCAGGAAAACGTCAGAACCGGCGCCATTACGAAAACTTGAAATTCACCGCCTCCAACTGGAATTCTAGGCTCGATTTTAAATAAATATATATTTAAACTCAATAATACAGCTTAATAAAATATAATTTTACTGCACAATTTGATAATCACACTGATAAACAAGATTGTTGTTGACCTATTTTTCTCGCAAGATTTCAAAAATGCACGAAATCAAAACAAATCTCAACAGTTCGATAGAATGTGTTCAACAGCCGATAGAATGTGCTCAACAGCCTGTTTGTTGGATGTAAGGACCCATAAAGGCGATTTTAGTGAGCAGTAAAATCATCGTTTTATTAATTAGTTGTGAGTGAAACATTTGATTCCACTCGTAAATATTTAAAATCGAGCCGAGAATGCCGCCTCCAGTTGCGGCGAATTTCCAGTTTTCGTAATGGCGTCGGTTCTGACGTTTTCCTATCAAAATCGTTGAAGAAAGCCAGGAAAACGTCAGATATTTCTGACTAACCTCGGCCTATCGCCCGGTGCCGATTTTCTGATGCCTTGATACCTAGATGTTGCAGAGAGAATTTTAGCGCACGTGACATCACTTAGCGACATCACGCCATTCCTGTCGGAAGATAAATGTGAATTCCATGAATGTATGGCACTCCAAATTCACAAAAATGAGCTAAACATAGTTTCACAGTCGTTAAACTAGGTTTATCGACTGTTAACTATAGTTTAAGAATTGCAAACTATAGTAAACGATTCGTCAACTATACTTTTCATCTGTAACATATTTAACGGGTTTACACTATAATTTACGAATACAAATCTAAGTTTATCTATCTGTATTTTACGTTAACAATAGATTTTGCTGATAAATATAGATTCACATCTGTAAACTATATTTTACACTCGTTAACTAGTTCAGAGTTGTTAATCATAATTTCACAATCGTGAAACTATATTTATCAGATAAACTATATTTAAAATAACAAACGGTTGTTTTCAGTGTTAATTATAGTTGTACACTTCTGAAACATAGATGATCGCGCTAACTATATGGTTTACAGATGTGAAATACATATCAATGGCGTTAACTAAAGTTTCACAGATGATAAACTAGGTTTATCGACTGTTAAACATAGTTAACGAACCCCAAACTATAGTAAACTGTTAACTATAGTTTACGAACTGTAAATTATAATTAACAATTCGTTAACTTTAGTTTTCATCTGTTATACCATATTTAACGAATGTTAACTATAATTTACGAATGCAAATCTAAGTTTATCTGTCTGTATATTACGTTAACAATAGATTTTGCTGATAAATATAGAATCACGTCTGTAAACTATAATTTACATTCGTTAACTAGAGTTATTAATAGTTGTTAATCATAGTTTCACAATCGCGAAACTATATCTATCAGATAATCTATATTTTACAATATATTTGATATATTTTTGATAGAAAAAGAGAACTCTTCTTAATCGCTTTGATATTCTGGTCTTTGGAATTCATTGTCTTAGTTTTAAACTCACCCCTGACCCACTTTAGATGTTCCGGAAATGATTTGAGTATGCCCGATGTATTGTAAATCAAATTGTTTTATCATTATGCGCCGGTCAAAATTTGAATTTCAAATATGATCATGTAGATTTGAAATAAATTAAGCAACTCCCATTCATAGCAGCACATTATTTTTATATAAAACGAACTTAGACACCATGTGAGCTAAACATTAAAAAAAAAATCATTTATTCCAGAATGGTTAACTTAGTCATTTCTAATGCTTGGCCAACTTTTAAATGTAATATGTCGAGTTACAAAGGAGGTGCAGATAATAAGAAAACTAGAGCTTGTTTGTTTTTGTTCTGTTTGCGTAAGTTGTTATATTGTTAAATGTTCCGTTCAGATCATGTTTTTCTGTTCTATCTATAAACATGATAAACAGATTAATTTACATGGCGTGAGCTGTTTAGTGTAAAGTATAGTTATACAGCTATACTTTACATTACTTCATTTGGGAAAAAAGCATGACTCGAGCTTTGCTTACATAACAAAGGATTCTACGCTCTGTATCTCGCTTGTAACTTTATTTCTTATAATTTTAAAAATTTATGTCAAGCATTACAAAAGCGTTATATAAAAGTTATATATATATATATATATATATATATATATATATATATATATATATATATATATAGGATCTCTCATGATTTGCGATGGTATATGATTTTTATCCAACGAGTTGTGTGTTTTCTATCCCCGAGCCTTGGCGAGGGGATAGAAAACACACAACGAGTTGGATAAAAATCATATACGATCGTAAATCATGAGAGATTCTTTTTATCACATGTTTTACCACGTATTTTGTTAATCTCAATTTTTTTCTGTACAAGTTATAATTGTGTGCCTCACAACACATTAACTACGAGACGTCAACAACTTTACGCATGGAAAAAAGTTCCTTGAAGTTTAACAAACAAACATTTCATTTTCGAACAATTTCTTTATGAATTCATGAAAAATAAATAAAACAACATTAAATGCTTCACTTTTACAACTCAACACTATTCAACTGTATTATTTCTTAGTTTTTCATTATACGTCAATCAACCGGCTAAACCTACTTAGTGTTTAATTATGACGTCACGTGGCGTAAGAACACACAGTGTAATATCAAAAATTTATCCCATGAGTGATATCCACCGTATATTGAGATAAACATGTGATATATATATATATATATATATATATATATATATATATATATATATATATATATATATATATATATATATTTAAAAATTAGGTTCAATCGTGTATACGCCTGCTAAGCTGGCAATAACAATTCTATTTCATTAAACACCAGTCGCCCAAATAGATTATTATAGTTCGTATGGGATATAAATTTAAAGTAAAAAAAAACTAACTATAAAAACTATTTTTGCAAAAAATTATGAAAAGCCGGATTAGAATAAATGAAATGTAACAACTTTTGGTAAACAACCTTTTCAATTGTTACCGAGATTGATCCTTCAGTATATCCAAAACTTCTTGGGGACCAGTCTTATAAAACTATGATAGACTTATAGGAGAACTTGCTAATCAAAAGTTGATGCATTTGAAGTGTATTTGTGCGGATTTAAAAAAAATTGCGCTTCAAATTAATACACTGTGTCTGTAAAGATACAGCACATAGTTACGTTAATTGATGACATTGAACATAAGAAAGATTTGTTTTAAATCCCTTAGATTTCTATATAACTTCGATATAACTTCGATATAACTTTTTAAAACCCGGTTATTTAGATCAGAGTATGGGAAAAATGAAATCTGATAATGCCCGTTTATTATATCACTGTTTTGGCTTAGCAAAACCCTGTTAGAAGCGTACGTACCTTTAGCCAATTATAAACATTCTACATAAAAATTGACTTGGACAACCTTCAAATGGATATAGAGGACAATCAATCGTAATGTCAGTGTCATAGAACTTACATGAAGTGGTAACAGTACTAAAGAAATACTTTCAGTGTCTATGGTTACCGATGTGACGATTAACATTGTCTTTCATATTGCAAAGGGCAGCTTTACATTCAATGCTACCATAAGACATTAATCGAGATACCAGACGCAAAGTTACCACAACATTCATTTAAAAGTTCAGCCATCAACTTCATTTGCATGAATGTGAAAGATAGTAATAACACCGTGAGAAATTGTAGGCTGAAATTCATATCTGTACCCCATCACACTTGAACATTAATCTAGATTCAGTGAATGGGTGCACACAGAGGTAAAAGCAAAAAACTTAGGATAAAAGGGTCTTTATTTATCTGAATAAAAAAATGTATGTTAAGAGAAGATATCTATGTCAAATTTTACAAATACCACTCAGCGACATCGTACATGCGGGACGGGTATATATAGCTTTGACACGCGCCGTCGGACCGAGATAATCATGACAAAAGGTAACAATTGGTTGTGCTTCTTGGTAATGACTGCAGTTCTTGGGGTGGAGGGCGATGTATCACCCCGACTGACCAATGAGGTCCTTCACAGGCTGGGCATTGACCCCAACCGTCCATTCCCAAGGGATACTCCGATGAACTCGTTCGTGCAGCACGTTTTTAACCAGATTCAGGAGAAACAAAACGATTTACGGATATCTGCTGACAAGGACCCCAGGGTGCAGTTTTATAACCCCTTGTCAGGTTTGTGTTACACTACTACTAGTTCTTGAATATCAAAAATGATTTTTTTAAAAGAAAAACTCAATAGCTGCATCATCATTATAATTATCAACAGTCGTTGTAGTTGCTTACCTAGAGCAATATCAGATTCCAGAAAAACTTATTTTTCTTAACATCCAATTTTCTTAATTTTATTTTTTCTTCTTCTTTTAATCGGAGAAAATTTAAATTCTTATATATAAAGTATATTATATTTAGAAAACATTAAATGAAATAGATAAAAAAAAATAATGAGGTACATTTATTTTATAAGTAAATGATATCGATAAATGGGCTCTAGAGTTTATTTGAAATTTATATATTTTTTTTTATCTTTCACAGGTAATATTGTCTTCATTTTAGTTTTTATACAACTCATTTTTTTGGTAATTTATATGTAAAGAGTCCTTTTGAGATTTGTTTTGACAATTCAAATCTGCTAATACTAGTATATGATAAAAGATAATTAATAAGATAAAACATCATATGATATTGAAGATGTACAAAAGATATACACTAAAATCATTGTTTTCTAAAAATTATGTATTAAATCCGTAACAAAAATGTCACTTGCCGAAAATACTATATTTCCACTAAAAAATGAAGCTAATGTGCGAAATCAAATAAAAGATCATTCTTATTTTCATATTTGAGCCAAAATAATATTTGATTAAAATTCAGATTATCCCTACCTTTATAGTATAATTTTGGGTGATAAAAGTTCCAAGAATACGAAGGTTATTTTTGTTCTTAATAACAAACATCAATTAGTTTTTTCTGGAAAAACTGCATGTGATCGATAAAATATTATATTTTTATTTTATCAAACATTTTTAAAAAATGAAATAAAGAGCTGTAAGCTGCAGCCTACTCCGTACGATTTCCGCTCCTCAACACGTTCAATAACTCTTGAATCCAGGGATTATTTTCTCGTCATGTGCAGAATGGCTTGACAAACTCAATACTTCCTTATTTAAATGCACGGGGTTCATCCTCAACATATTACAATATATGAATTATCTTTTTTATTCTAATTTTTAAATAGGACCCTTCACTGTCAGATACAATGCATTCAATTGCGCATTTTTAATACATTGTCCTATCTTTTCTTTGTATAAAAATATTCCCCGACTTTAACTATAACAAGATATAAGATCTAAACGAAAAAAAATGCTATAAGAACATATTTCTGAATATAAAATTTGGATAGTTTTTGTATTTTTTTATTCGACTGTCTTCGTCGACAATAAATTACTGGGTTTTATGATTTAAGGGCATCTGCTTCATATTGAAATTAATTCTATAAATCACAGAAAAAATGAATATGGTGAATAAAGGCGCGCTGCATGGTACTTATGAAAGAGTCGCTTAAATATGCATTTGAAACCATTACCTATTTATGTAAATTATCAACTTTAAATAAATAATTTTAAAAGAAGCTTATTGGCTTCACTTTTTAAAAAGTTAATCTGATATTTCTATTTAATTCATATTTTATCTAATACAGGGGCTGTAACAAGACGTAAATCAGTGTAGAAAGATTTTCACAAACTCTTTCAGGATTTTAAAGTGTGCGTCTTCTAATGAAGAAATATAAACAGTAATTTATCTAAAATATTGTAATATATGTTAATTACTATACATGTAATAAAATATCGATTATATATATTTTTTTTTTCAAAATCCAGAAGCGCTTGTGATTTACATTTTATTTTGGGATTGTTAATTTTGTTTATTTGTTATATCTCAATTTAAACAGCTATGTTGGTGTTTGAACTTGTAACATGGTAAAGATTGAATTTTTAAAAAGAACGGTTACTGTCCATGATGGGTTTCTCTATCCTATAAAATGAAATATTTATACTTATAAATTAAGACATTTTGCCAATAAACTACGAATTGCCTGCACCCGAGTAAATGCTTACACCTTTAGTATTTCAACACGTGTTAGTTGCTGTCCGTAAGCTATAATTGAATTTTACCTGATAAGTAATTATTGTAAGATAAATTAAAAACCTTCTTTCATTTCCTATAAACCAGCCCGAAATAGCAAATATGAGAGTAAGGTGGTGGACACGCTTTGGCGAATCCAAGTCAGTGGGAGTTTGCATCAAAATATATGCTTGCGATGAAATAGTATTGAATGATAACGTAAAGAGTGAATATATTTATTGAGAACATATTTAAGGTATACATAAGAATTGAGATTTAACAAATGTTGAATAAATAAAATGAGCCAATTCGTTTCTTGAATGTGCGATTTTAGTTTTTGATGGATAGAACTCTCCAGAACGGGGTAACCAAGAGCGTCATGGTGGAGAATGTAGGATGAGTCATCATGCATCGCGGGCAGATACCTTGGATCGGACATCTTTGGTTTATACAAAAAAGTTAATAAATAAAATGGGCCAATAGACGCGATTTTATTTTTGATGGAACGAACTTTTCAGAACGGGATGCCCAAAAAACCATGGGTTGACTAATTAACACCATGGCGGAGAGTGTAGGGTGAGTTAAGGGGGATGTGCGGCCATCTTTTACATTTTGGGTTAAAAATGTAAACATTTCTTAAACTGGCTTGTTTCTGCCCAAAACTGATTAAAATTGTTGTCTTAAGATAAAAAAAGCAATAAATATGAAGTTCTACATGTTGTTTTGTATGCAAATTACGCATACAAGAGCAGAACACTGCCGTTTTTAATCACTTAGAACTGTGTAACAACAGGCTTAAATTCAAGATTTAAAAATCTGAAAAAATAAAAAGTTGTAACTTTGTCTCAAAAGAGGGTACCCTATTCTTAAAATTGGTATCAAAAACCATCAATTCGCATGAGATATTTTTGTCTGTGTCTGTGGGAGTACATTAATGTTATATTTTTATTGAAAAATGTATGTATCTTTTAAATTCAGGACAATTAATTTTTTGGACTCCTACCATACTTATAAAAAATTAATTAATTTATACTTATAAAACTGAAAAAACCCTTTGAACTGGTGTAGTAATGTCCGTCACATTCAACACAGATTGTTTTATATTTCTTTTTCTATGAAAATATAACGTGAGTTTGCTTTCATAGACACAGGTGTTCTAAGTATAAACTGGATTTTTCTTGTTCTAAAAATAGATCCCATGCCGACTGATCAAAATAGGGTACCCTATTTTGAGGCAAAACTACTACAATAATGTTCAAGATTCAACTTTTTTCTCAACAAATTGTAGAGAGGACACCAATGAACCCCTTTCATAATTATTTTTAGATTTTTAAACCTTCAAAATAAGTCTGCAGCCGCGCAGTTCTAAAGATGTTATTAGTGATAAAAAAAAAAGGCATTATTCTGTTCTTGCATGCGTAATTTGTACACAAAACACCATGTAGAATCTTATATTTATTGCTTTTTCATCTTCAGACAAGAGTTTTGGCCAGTTTTGAACAGAAATAAGCCAGTTCAAGAATGTTTACATTTTTATTCTCAAATGTACAAGACTACTACAATAATGTGCAAGATTCAACTTTTTTCTCAACAAATGGTTGTAGAGAGGACACCAATGAACCCCTTTCATAATTGTTTTTAGATTTTTAAACCTTCAAAACAAGTCTTCATCTGCGCAGTTCTAAAGCTCTTATTAGTGATAAAAAAGACATTATTCTGTTTTTGGATGCGTAATTTGTACACAAAACACCATGTAGAACCTCATATTTATTGCTTTTTCATCTTTAGACAACAGTTTTGGCCAGTTTTGAGCAAAAACAAGCCAGTTCAAGAATGTTTACATTTTTAATCTCAAATGTACAGGATGGCCGCACATCCCCCTTAATCATCGAGCAGAAACCTTGGATGACATCTTTGGTTTAAGATATGCAAATAAAAATATGCGTACACGTTTTTAAATAACATACATTTTTTATACCACGACAGATTGGTAGTAAACATTGTACATTAATTTCTGAACCATAAACAATTGTGTTACAACTCTACGTCTATATGGGGTTAGCTGACAGTCTTTATCTAAAATTCTTATTTGGGAAAATGGTAAGTGAAATTTGACCTAAAAACAAAATTTAAAAAAGAGATACGACGCACTATACACCTGCTCTCTGGTTTGAAATAAGATAAAAAAAAGTTTGCAATTTTTCCACACTGCAACAAAAAGAATCAAAGCCATGTACATGTATATATAATCAATTTCAGTTTAGATTTTCACCCCTGTCTGCACCTCTAAATATCCAACAACTCAGTTGCTTTTTTTTCAATTTTATAGAATATGTTAAGAAAAGCAATAAAGATTTTCGGACACAGTACATAGAAAAATGAACCAAAAAAAAACCTGGTTCAACAAATTAAGCATTGTATTATATTAATGTGACTTACTGTTAATCCCTGCCCTTGCACGGGATATCATCTAGTTGTTTTTAATGTTAGCAGAAAATGAAACTGAATTTCTTAATGTATAATTACTCTGTTTCAATTATTTCCATATTTTTATGACCTTAAAAGTTTTGGTATTACTGAATAGTTAATTAGTGAAAATTGTTTTGTGTTAACACTATAAAAAAGAGGGCGTTCCAAGTTTTCGAAACTCGCCTTTCTTCTGTTCAATCCATTTTATCATTTTTTTTCTCAGAGATTTTTTTCATACGTGTCTTATTTTAGTTTTCGGTTTTTAGAAAATTCAAACGGAAGAGTGGACTTCGACCTTGAACAGGGTCCTATCGTCGGCAATGTCACCAAGGCAGAGATCGCATTCACAGGTCATCTCCATAGAAACTTCATCATTGAAATCGCATCTCCAAGTAAGCCAGATACCGGTAAGTATTAGATCAAAACAAAATAATGCGATCAGTCTTTTTGTCATACTAAACAGCATCTAAATTAAGATAGATTAATACTCAAAATACTCCATTCTTTTTAATTTGGATACTTTGTTCTTAAGTGGTCACCACTGCACAGACTCCACACGGCAAGGTGGCAGATATTACGACTCTCGTTGCTGACCAGCTGTCTGATTCTACTCTTTCTCTCTCCGTCTCCGTCAAGGGTGCAGGGAGCTGGATCAAACATCTCAATCCGGTTCTAGCCATATTTCTGGATCTTGATGCTTCTGTTTTGAATCGACGTCGAAAGCGTTCTGTAGTTCAGACAGGAAATAGTTCAGCTTCCGTGGATACGGCCGAAAGTAGAAATTACTGTCGTCTAGAACCATGGACGGTTAATTTTCGGGATCTAGATTGGTACCAAACATATATTTACTCCCCAGAATTCTATCAGGCAAATCTTTGTTCTGGTGAGTGTCCTCCAGCAATATTAGAGAAGTATTTCAATATCACAAACTACGTGCTCATCAAGTTGTTTTCGAAAAAGAGAGTGTGTTGTACTCCTATTGAGTACAACGATCAGTCACTGATGTTTTTTAAAAATAACACAACGGTGGTTCAGACCGTCAAGGGCATGTCTGTGACCAGGTGTGGGTGTCGCTGACCACCGTCAAATCACACAGAACCATGCCCTCCATTGAAAGAGAGGCTGACAGGAAGTGAAGACGTGTGTCGTATGTTGACGAAACCCATAGAAAAATGGAGTAACTGTCTAGCAAGCAAGCAAACGGCATGAGCAAATACTTATAATTCAAATGTTCCAGAAGTATAATGATGTAGTGAAAAGTGTTGTGTGGAGATTATTTACTTTGGTAATTATAAACAACATGAGCATAAATCTTTGTGTATTGAATATTTAAGGTTTGGATTATCTGTGACAGCGAAAGGGACCAAAAATCAATGTTAAAAACAATTGCTTCTTTTATATTTTCCAACTTAAAACGACTATATGTGACAACAATATAAATGATCTGGTACTTAATAGAAATATATTTTCCTTAATTCAAGCTGTTTTCTCTGGACCCCCCCCCCCCCAAAAAAATAAACAAAAAACACCAAAAACAACAACAAAACATGTTACTGTATACTTAGATACCAAGGTTAATCACAAATTTTGTTTGTACAACAAATATCTTCTTTCTTTGATTCATATAAAATACTAAAATTAATTCTAGCTGTTGAATGCCATATGCCATATATATGAACGTCAGTAGAGAAAAAACAGACCAAAAAAAAACTAAACAAAAAAAAAACAAAAACAAAAAACCGAAATTCATATACTGGCTCAATCAATCTTTGGGTAGCACTATATGGTTCTTTAAACAAAATGTTACTGTTTCCAGTGTCTATAAAAATTTATAACATTCGTAATCGATTGATATTTTTTATCATATCATAAATCGACCATCTTCAGCAGTGTTTGATCATCCAATTCAGTTTCCACCTGTTAGCGTCACTGAAACTTTAAATATTAAGTTTTACTTTATTGTCTGTATATAGAATATGATTTAATGTCCATTCGCATATTTTATCGCCAATTGAAGCGTAGTAAACTCTGAAATGTACAATCTTATTATATGTTGTCCAAATTGTTATATTTCTCCTGAATAATTCGTGGCAATTATTTGGTTGGATTTTTTTTTTTTACAGTGAATATATTTTTGGTTGCTATTCAAGAAATGTGAAAAATCCTTCAGTATATCCAAAACTTCTTGGGGACCAGTCTTATAAAACTATACACTTATAGGAGAACTTGCTAATCAAAAAATGATGCATTTGAAGTGTAGCCAATTATAAACATTCTACATAAAAATTGACTTGGACAACCTTCAAATGGATATAGAGGACAATCAATCGTAATGTCAGTGTCATAGAACTTACATGAAGTGGTAACAGTACTAAAGAAATACTTTCAGTGTCTATGGTTACCGATGTGACGATTAACATTGTCTTTCACAATGCAAAGGGCTGCTTTACATTCAATGCAACCATAAGACATTAATCGAGATACCAGACGCAAAGTTACCACAACATTCATTTAAAAGTTCAGCCATCAACTTCATTTGCATGAATGTGAAAGATAGTAATAACACCGTGAGAAATTGTAGGCTGAAATTCATAGCTGTACACCATCACTCTAGATTCAGTGAATGGGTGCACACAGAGGTAAAAAAAATCTTAGGATAAAAGGGTCTTTATTTATCTGAATAAAAAAAATGTATGTTAAGAGAAGATATCTATGTCAAATTTTACAAATACCACTCAGCGACATCGTACATGCGGGACTGGTATATATAGCTTTGACACGCGCCGTCGGACCGAGATAATCATGACAAAAGGTAACAATTGGTTGTGCTTCTTGGTAATGACTGCAGTTCTTGGGGTGGAGGGCGATGTATCACCCCGACTGACCAATGAGGTCCTTCACAGGCTGGGCATTGACCCCAACCGTCCATTCCCAAGGGATACTCCGATGAACTCGTTCGTGCAGCACGTTTTTAACCAGATTCAGGAGAAACAAAACGATTTACGGATATCTGCTGACAAGGACCCCAGGGTGCAATTTTATAACCCCTTGTCAGGTTTGTTACACTACTACTAGTTCTTGAATATCAAAAATGATTTTTTTAAAAGAAAAACTCAATAGCTGCATCATTATCATAATTATCAACAGCCGTTGTAGGTGCTATCTAGAGCAATATCAGATTCCAGAAAAACTTATTTTTCTTAAAATCCAATTTTCTTAATTTTATTTTTTCTTCTTCTTTTAATCGGAGAAAATTTAAATTCTAATATATAAAGTATATTATATTTAGAAAACATTAAATGAAATAGATAAAAAAAATAATGAGGTACATTTATTTTATAAGTAAATGATATCGATAAATGGGCTCTAGAGTTTATTTGAAATTTATATATTTTTTTTTATCTTTCACAGGTAATATTGTCTTCATTTTAGTTTTTATACAACTCATTTTTTTGGTAATTTATATGTAAAGTGTCTTTTTGAGATCTGTTTTGACAATTCAAATCTGCTAATACTAGTATATGATAAAAGATGATTAATAATATAAAATATCATATGATATTAAAGATGTACAAAAGATATACACTAAAATCATTGTTTTCTAAAAATTATGTATTAAATCCGTAACAAAAATGTCACTTGCCGAAAATACTATATTTCCACTAAAAAATGAAGCTAATGTGCGAAATCAAATAAAAGATCATTCTTATTTTCATATTTGAGCCAAAAAAATATTTGATTAGAATTCAGATTATCCCTACCTTTATAGTATAATTTTGGGTGATAAAAGTTCCAAGAATACGAAGGTTATTTTTGTTCTTAATAACAAACATCAATTAGTTTTTCTGGATAAACTGCATGTGATCGATAAAATATTATATTTTTATTTTATCAAACATTTTTAAAAAATGAAATAAAGAGCTGTAAGCTGCAGCCTACTCCGTACGATTTCCGCTCCTCAACACGTTCAATAACTCTTGAATCCAGGGATTATTTTCTCGTCTTGTGCAGAATGGCTTGACAAACTCGATACTTCCTTATTTAAATGCACGGGGTTCATCCTCAACATATTACAATATATGAATTATCTTTTTTATTCTAATTTTTAAATAGGACCCTTCACTGTCAGATACAATGCATTCAATTGCGCATTTTTAATACATTGTCCTATCTTTTCTTTGTATAAAAATATTCCCCGACTTTAACTATAACAAGATATAAGATCTAAACGGAAAAAAATGACTATAAGAATATAATTCTGAATATAAAATTTGAATAGTTTTTGTATTTTTTTATGCGACTGTCTTCGTCGACAATAGATTACTGGGTTTTATGATTTAAGGGCATCTGCTTCATATTGAAATTAATTCTATAAATCACAGAAAAAATGAATATGGTGAATAAAGGCGCGCTGCATGGTACTTATGAAAGAGTCGCTTAAATATGCATTTGAAACCATTACCTATTTATGTAAATTATCAACTTTAAATAAATAATTTTAAAAGAAGCTTATTGGCTTCACTTTTTAAAAAGTTAATCTGATATTTCTATTTAATTCATATTTTATCTAATACAGGGGCTGTAACAAGACGTAAATCAGTGTAGAAAGATTTTCACAAACTCTTTCAGGATTTTAAAGTGTCCGTCTTCTAATCAAGAAATATAAACAGTAATTTATCTAAAATATTGTAATATATATTAATTATTATACATGTAATAAGATCATCGATTAAATATATATTTTTTTTCAAAATCCAGAAGCGCTTGTGATTTACATTTTATTTTGGGATTGTTAATTTTGTTTATTTGTTATATCTCAATTTAAACAGCTATGTTGGTGTTTGAACTTGTAACATGGTAAAGATTGAATTTTTAAAAAGAACGGTTACTGTCCATGATGGGTTTCTCTATCCTATAAAATGAAATATCTATACTTATAAATTAAGACATTTTGCCAATAAACTACGAATTGCCTGCACCCGAGTAAATGCTTACACCTTTAGTATTTCAACGCGTGTTAGTTGATGTCCGTAAGCTATAATTGAATTTTACCTGATAAGTAATTATGTAAGATAAATTAAAAACCTTCTTTCATTTCCTATAAACCAGCCCGAAATAGCAAATATGAGAGTAAGGTGGTGGACACGCTTTGGCGGATCCAAATCAGTGGGAGTTTGCATCAAAATATATGCTTGCGATGAAATAATATTGAATGATTACGTAAAGAGTGAATATATTTATTGAGAACATATTTAAGGTATACATAAGAATTGAGATTTAACAAATGTTGAATAAATAAAATGAGCCAATTCGTTTCTTGAATGTGCGATTTTAGTTTTTGATGGATAGAACTCTCCAGAACGGGGTAACCAAGAGCGTCATGGTGGAGAATGTAGGATGAGTCATCATGCATCGCGGGCAGATACCTTGGATCGGACATCTTTGGTTTATACAAAAAAGTTTATAAATAAAATGGGTCAAGAGACGCGATTTTATTTTTGATGGAACGAACTTTTCAGAACGGGATGCCCAAAAAACCATGGGTTGACTAATTAACACCATGGCGGAAAGTGTAGGGTGAGTTAAGGGGGATGTGCGGCCATCTTTTACATTTTGGGTTAAAAATGTAAACATTTCTTAAACTGGCTTGTTTCTGCCCAAAACTGATTAAAATTGTTGTCTTAAGATAAAAAAAAAAAAAAGCAATATATATGAAGTTCTATATATTGTTTTGTATGCAAATTACGCATACAAGAGCAGAACACTGCCTTTTTTAATCACTTAGAACTGTGTAACAACAGGTTTAAATTCAAGATTTAAAAATCTGAAAAAATAAAAAGTTGTAACTTTGTCTCAAAAGAGGGTACCCTATTCTTAAAATTGGTATCAAAAACCATCAATTCGCATGAGATATTTTTGTCTGTGTCTGTGATCAATAGGGTACCCTATTTTGAGGCAAAACTACTACAATAATGTTCAAGATTCAACTTTTTTCTCAACAAATTGTAGAGAGGACACCAATGAACCCCTTTCATAATTATTTTTAGATTTTTAAACCTTCAAAATAAGTCTGCAGCCGCGCAGTTCTAAAGATGTTATTAGTGATAAAAAAAAAAGGGCATTATTCTGTTCTTGCATGCGTAATTTGTACACAAAACACCATGTAGAATCTTATATTTATTGCTTTTTCATCTTCAGACAAGAGTTTTGGCCAGTTTTGAACAGAAACAAGCCAGTTCAAGAATGTTTACATTTTTATTCTCAAATGTACAAGATGGCCGCACATCCCCCTTAATCATCGAGCAGAAACCTTGGATGACATCTTTGGTTTAAGATATGCAAATAAAAATATGCGTACACGTTTTTAAATAACATACATTTTTTATATCACGACAGATTGGTAGTAAACATTGTACATTAATTTGTGAACCATAAACAATTGTGTTACAACTCTACGTCTATATGGGGTTAGCTGACAGTCTTTATCTAAAATTCTTATTTGGGACAATGGTAAGTGAAATTTGACCTAAAGAACAAAATTTAAAAAAGAGATACGACGCACTATACACCTGCTCTCTGGTTTGAAATAAGATAAAAAAAAAGTTTGCAATTTTTCCACACTGCAACAAAAAGAATCAAAGCCATGTACATGTATATATAATCAATTTCAGTTTAGATTTTCACCCCTGTCCGCACCTCTAAATATCCAACAACTCAGTTGCTTTTTTTATTTCAATTTTATAGAATATGTTAAGAAAAGCAATAAAGAAAATTTTCGGACACAGTACATAGAAAAATGAACCAAAAAAAAAACCTGGTTCAACAAATTAAGCATTGTATTATATTAATGTGACTTATTGTTAATCCCTGCGCTTGCACGGGATATCATCTAGTTGTTTTTAATGTTAGCAGAAAATGAAACTGAATTTCTTAATGTATAATTACTCTGTTTCAATTATTTCCATATTTTTATAAAGTTTTGGTAATACTGAATAGTTAATTAGTGAAAATTGTTTTGTGTTAACACTATATAAAAGAGGGCGTTCCAAGTTTTCAAAACTCGCGTTTCTTCTGTTCAATCCATTTTATCATTTTTTTCTCAGAGATTTTTTTCATACGTGTCTTATTTTAGTTTTCGGTTTTTAGAAAATTCAAACGGAAGAGTGGACTTCGACCTTGAACAGGGTCCTATCGTCGGCAATGTCACCAAGGCAGAGATCGCATTCACAGGTCATCTCCATAGAAACTTTATCATTGAAATCGCATCTCCAAGTAAGCCAGATACCGGTAAGGATTAGATCAAAACAAAATAATGCGATCAGTCTTTTTGTCATACTAAACAGCATCTAAACTAAGATAAATCAATATTCAAAATACTCCATTCTTTTTAATTTGGATACTTTGTTCTTAAGTGGTCACCACTGCACAGACTCCACACGGCAAGGTGGCAGACATTATGACTCTCGTTGCTGACCAGCTGTCTGATTCTACTCTTTCTCTCTCCGTCTCCGTCAAGGGTGCAGGGAGCTGGATCAGACATCTCAATCCGGTTCTAGCCATATTTCTGGATCTTGATGCTTCTGTTTTGAATCGACGTCGAAAGCGTTCTGTAGTTCAGACAGGAAATAGTTCAGTTTCCGTTGATACGGCCGAAAGTAGAAATTACTGTCGTCTAGAACCATGGACGGTTAGTTTTCGGGATCTAGATTGGTACCCAAAATATATTTACTCCCCAGAATTCTATCAGGCAAATCTTTGTTCCGGTGATTGTCCTCGAGCAATATTAGAGAAGTATTTCAATATCACAAACTACGTGCTCATCAAATTGTTTTTGGAGAAGAGAGTGTGTTGTACTCCTATTGAGTACAACGATCAGTCACTGATGTTTTTTGAAAATAACACAACGGTGGTTCGGACCGTCAAGGGCATGTCTGTGACCAGGTGTGGGTGTCGCTGACCACCGTCAAATCACACAGAACCATGCCCTCCATTGAAAGAGAGGCTGACAGGAAGTGAAGCCGTGTGTCGTATGTTGACGAAACCCATAGAAGAATGGAGTAACTGTCTAGCAAGCAAGCAAACGGCATGAGCAAATACTTATAATTCAAATGTTCCAGAAGTATAATGATGTAGTGAAAAGTGTTGTGTGGAGATTATTTACTTTGGTAATTATAAACAACATGAGCATAAATCTTTGTGTATTGAACATTTAAGGTTTGGAATAAAATTGTTCATTTCTTAAAATGTCGAATTATTCTATTTATTACATGCACAAGCCTTGTGTTGTGGCGTGAATTATTATTTTAAAGTATTGGTTTGTTGAATAGATAAAACTATACGATAAGATAAAATGTAAGTATCATAGTCTCAATTAAATCAACTATTCAATTTTATATAAAAATTACATTGGTGATCATATTTGTCTTTTTATTAACTTTTCATAAACAGAACATTGTTTATCTAGATCCATATTTTCATTACATATACTATTATTTTTCATGGTTCGCAAATGTTCGACTTTTTATTTAATTTGATTATCATATATTTTACCACCTCGACTCCCTGTGTATGACTGGTGTACAAGTCTCGACTCCCTGTGTATGACTGGTGTACAAGTCTCGACTCCCTGTATGACTGGTGTACAAGTCTCGACTCTCTGTGTATGACCGGTGTACAAGTCTCGACTCCCTGTGTATGACTGGTGTACAAGAAGATAAAAAAAAAAGCCTTTATCAAATAGCTGTCTAAATTTGGGGTTTGTGTTTGAACTATATCGATTTTTATCATGTGGTAATTTTTGCAAAAGACATATGACGGTCAATCAAAAAATACGAAGACTGTGGTTTCATATATTTTTCATAAGAGTCATAACTAACAGATTAATTTATGCACCAATACTTATTTTATTGATACATGAACTTTCATTTGATGAAAAGGTAGTTTTGTTACCTGATCTTAAAAACAGCATGTTTTGTCACCACGGAACACGGTAACGTCAGTATGACGCATGCACAGTTCATCAAAATACTACATTACGCTTAGTTTCTTGTGCCTTTCATCATCGAGCATTTTCACGGTTTTTCCCCGAGTAAAGCCATGCTGTTAGCACTTCTCATTTATTATTGCCATAACATAATTTGACCGTGCGCCGTCACCTCATTTTTGCAGGATTAAATTTAAGATGTATCTTAAAAATAAAGAAATATATCATTTTTTTTAAAATTTCAAATTATTTAAAACTATAGCTTTAGTATATACATCAAGTTTAGTAATGATACGACGTTAAGTTACATAGCTATGGCAAAAGTCTTCCTATTTTTTGATTGACCCTAGTATTCATTTCACTTTCATCTTAAACAACCTTGACAGTTATTTATTCTAATACATGTTTACAAATTTGTAAATATATAAATGAAAATGATATTTTTACTTGCATTTCACATTACTGTCCTATTTTTGACACTACACTTTGGGATTTCATGTAGGTTTATTTTTCTAATAGTTGTATTCGTGTATATTTGAACCCAACTTTTTCTTTCTTGTCTTCAACAATCCCATTTTTAGCAAAAAACTAATACATTATTAACCTAGATATAAACAGAAAACTTACATACAGGTGTTTATTCGCTTAAAACACTGGGAAATATTTAGAACCATTTTAACAAGACCTTGGACTTTCGGTAGGATGTAACTATCTTTTTCTTGCGTCAAAACAAGTCAAAAATGATGTTGGTTTTAAGTGGAATATACACAGATTGCGTAGTCTTAGCTCAAAACTCAGACAAATCTTGTTGATTTCAAAGAGCCAATGCTGAGTGGCCAGCAATGAAACATACAGGCCTAATGTATTTGTCGCCGTTAAATATAAAGTATAAATCATTTACCTCGGACACGACCGTAACTAGAAACCATTACAGTGAACAACAATTGACTTTAGGTGGTATTAAAGATTCGTTACATCTCATATGACTTTCTAGGCAAATACGTGTGCAAGAGATTTGCTCCGTAAAAATATAAAAGGCAATTTCAGTGTAAAATCATGCAAATGGATGATTATTTTAAAATGATACCCAAGATTCACCAATACGTCTGTGGCCTACTAGGCAAATGCCCCTTTTAGCTCTGTAAGATTTTTCAATGCCACGAATCACGTGATTATGAAGGTTCTGATGTAAATGATAAAGAATGTGTTGTACCTTTGGCACGCCAAATTCACAAAAATGAGCTAAACATAGTTTCACATTTGATAAATTAGGTTTGTCGACTGTTAACTACAGTTTACGAACCGCAACCGTTAACGAATCGTTAACTATAGTTTCTATCTGTAAAACTATATTTAAAGGTTGTAAACTATAGTTTACGAATGATATCCTAAGTTTATATGTCGGCAAATAACGTTAACGATAGATTTTGCTGATAAATATAGATTCACATCTGTAAACTATAATTTACATTCGTTAACTATAGTTAAGAGTTGTTAATCATAGTTTCAGAATCGTGAAACTTTATTTATTAGATAAACTATGTTTTGCAATCGCAAATGGTTGTTTTCAGTGTTTATAGTTTTACACTTCTGAAACATAGATGATCGCGTTAACTATGGTCTACAGATATGAAATATAGATTATCGTCGTTAACTAAAGTTTTCTGTCCGTAAACTATAATTTACAACCGTTAAACTTATTTTATCGACTGTGAAACTATGATTAGCTCATTTTTGTGAAATTGGCGTGCTATAAGTACCCCTATTGAGTACAACGATCAGTCACGGACGTTTTTTACAAATAACAGTTCAGACAGTCAAGGTTGTGACAAGGTGTGGGTGTTGCTGACCAATGTCAAACACTAGTTTATCGAATGTGAAACTATGTTCAGCTCATTTTATGAGTTTGGTGTGCCATACCACAGGAAGTGAAATATTAACTTGCTATAGAAAGAATACAAGAAAGTATGATATATGTAACTGGTGTAATTAGTAAAGTAGATTCATTCCTTCTTTGCTTGTGAACATACAAGTTTACAAATGGCAAACTTTTTTTTCTCAATGAATAATTAGATTACATTTTTATTTATCAAAATACTGACTTAAGGATTACGTTTACTCAGAATGAACAAAATTCCACTAATGATAATGGAAAACCATCTTTTGTGTGTTATAGACCGAATTATTGTAGTGTTATTTTTAACTTTCAAAAAAGTAGGTCAATGACCTACTTTTTGAGTTAATGGCCATTGAATATTATTTTGAAAATTTAAGAAAAATCCCTAAAAATTTTACACTACGATTGTGATTTTCTTAATTGTGAAAATAATACAAATTGCTAAACTCTTGAAAAATATAATACAGTTTATGAATGACAGTGGCACTAAATAGAGCATTAAGATTTCATTGAATTTTTTTTTATAAATATTCCAGTCCGAATTTCCTCTATCAGTTTTCATTTTTTATTCAATTTAACAAGAAAATTGAATGATGATGATACTAAAACATTTATAATATTAAACTTACTATATTGACCTTATTCTGCTTGCATAAAATTTTGATCAAAATTTTGAGATATGGTGTCTTTTATCGTTTTCAAGCATTTTTCAATATTTTTGTAGTGTGTATCGTACCTTTATCTTAATGAAAAAGTGAGATAAAACCAACGGAAAATATGCAAAATTATGTTGACTAACAAATAAAATATTAACTTTTGATATTATAGTACTGACAAATATATTTCATTGAAAAACAAAATCTGAAAAATTTAGTCCGAATTTCCTCTATTTTGCTAAACGCCCAATTTAGTTTGAGCCTAATTCCATAATATAGTAAAAATATCGAATGTTATGTCAATAATAATTCATTTCAATAATACTTTTTTGTGTTTAGAACAAATTTTACTCATTCAACTTTATAACAATCCGAATTTGAGAACTCGACCCCTGAGTAAATAACGTCCTTAAAAATTGAGAAGTTGATATTTTTGACAATTTTTTCCAGCCGTAGCGATGTATATAATTTCCTTCTTTCGTACCTTGCTGTACAACTGCACATAATCAAAACGTGCACGTTTCTTAACAGGATATACCTATATTTTAATTGGATTAGGTGACCTACAGGTATGTAATCGTAGTAAATGACCAGCCAAGCAGTCTGAAGTCAGAAAAAACTCAGATAAATTCTCACTAGAACAAATGATATATAAAGTATACGTTCTTTGTAAAAAAAAAAAAATAGATAAATAAATGTACATGTTTATACATACATCCGACGGACTATTAAGTTTGAATCTTCCATCATTCATGGCGGTGGATTTTTTTTAACAATGTTAATTGTCACAATATTTATAAGAAGGAACTTGCATTTTCTAAACGAGGGTTAAAAAGTAATAAGACAGTTTAACAGTTTAATGAACTGCAACTGTATACATGCGCGTATTTTAGTAACATTCGTAATTTAGATTTTCTCGGAGACATCCCATGCTACATGTACTTCGAGTTCATAGAGAATTTAAAAAAAAAAAATCAAGTCAATAGTTACAACTATATTTATTTTTGAAAATAAACATACATTTCTGTACAATGAAGATAAGAAGATCAAAATGTGCCGAGAAGACTTTCTTTAAATGCTCACATTTTTTTATGCAAACAAGAAACATTCCAAGGTTGTTTTTATAGGTTATGCAAACTAGGAACATATTCTTTTAAAGTATGTTTTTCCATTTGCAAGATAAATCACGAATATAATTTAACAGGATCTAGTGTTTACTGTGGTATTTCGTATTATGCAATATGTATGTAAACAAAAAAAATGTAAAGAGCTTTCTTTACCGAACAAAGAATTTTATCTTGCTTGTTTCTCGAAAATTGATGTTCTTGGTTAATCAATAAAAATACCGTTTTAAAACATTATAAATATAAAAAAATGAAACAAAACAATATGAAATATTAATTTTTAGCTCTTATCGTGACAATACCCCATTAAAAGTTTAAACCATTAGTCATTAACTTGTTTTACTTTTCAAAGTTTTCATTTATGGAACAAGAAATGCTAGTAGTGTACAATTAATCTACATACAGGCGCCAGAAGTTATCCAAATTCTACATGAAAAAATTAAAAAGCAATAGCCTTGTGTAATCTCACTGAAAACAAGACCTAAATGTAAAGAACCAAAACGTTTAAACCAACAATTCCTTTTCACTGAAATCACTGCAAATTTGCATACGTAAAATGAACTACACTATAATTTTTAAAAGTGCGAGCCGAATACTTTGCTTATATGAAATCCAAAATTAATCACATTGGATTTTGATACAAATTTCTTTGGAATATTTCAGGTGCCTGATACCCTGACTCCACCTCAAAGATAAGCTGTCGCTCTGATTAATTGCGTAAACCCAAACTTGAATTTTTCTACACGATTACACAGTGCCATCTGCCAAAACATAGAAAACATTCGATTCAGTGTTCACCATTCAAGTTGCTATCAAGTACATCATACCCACACAAAGGGAAAGTACAACACCGAATCAACAGAAGCAAACCACAGGAACTTGATCGGAGATGATGGATGTTACATTGGTGTAAACAGAACTAGGCTTGGTCAATTTGTCAACATTAGTATAATTCATTGCCAACGTGATTGTTCGCATTAAAGAGGTTCGTTCTTCTGTTTTGGGGTAGCCAATTTGGGTCACCTCTATTCTGGAAATTATACATCATATATTGATTCTACCCATAAATTCATATTTTATAATACCAATTAAACTATATTAAATAAAATAGTGAAGGAAAAATTACATATTTACAGAAATTAATACCCTGGTACATGTAATTTATTATGTGGCGGAAGGCTTTTTAAGAAGAAAATGAACATTTTTCATAACTCAGTGTTTTAGATTACAGTCACTTTAGCTTCCTTATTTTCAGTGCAGGCCAAAATTTCCAGATAGTTTGTGCGTTAGGATGTCTTCATTTTGTTACGAAAAACATATTTTTACAATTTTTCAAAATTTCTATCGACACATATTCGCAAATTTCACTTATATTTCATAAAAGTCAAGGAAAAATGAATCCCAATTTTTGCCTAAAAATTCTCAAATTCTACATAAAAGACCCATACTTTTAGTTTTATTTTCTGAATTTATAACATTTTTCTGACAAGTCTATCATAATTTGAGAAAAAGTTTGAGACTTTTAAATAATTTCATTGCATGTTGAATCGTTAATGGATGAAAATAGCGTTTTATCAGTGCAAAAAGGTCAAAATATCAATTAGGTAAAGAAATTGTAACATTTTTCTTTATGATAATTTTTATTTTATTTATTTTAAATAGTATAAATTTGTATTTGATGCCATGGTTCATTCTGATAAAAAATTATTGAGGGAAAAGCGATTTAAGTGCAATCTGCACTTTCAGTGCAGATAGGTCATATTAAATACACAGTAGCGCCGAATGAAGCATATAGACCCCAAAATTTTGTTTTGAATTTTGGTTAAGCTATGTATATACTGTAGATTTTTAAAAATTACTTTAGAGAAAAACTTAAAGACTTTTGATCGCAGGATCCAACGTCCTAAAGACAGATTATCACGCATGTCCATTTAGTTAGCCACAAAGCACTTCACAGCCAGTGCAGTTTCTACAAGAATAGTTTGCACTGTCAACTCCCAGCTTCCCGTCTCTTGTTGACCATCTTGAAAGGGGTAAATGTAAGGCAAGAGCAGTTGTACCATGTTGGTGATCGAGACTATTCTTGGTAACAAATATATCCTGACAATGAAGATATCGTATTTAGTGCACATCAATAAATCTAATTAGGTAAAATTTTTCAAAAACAACTATAATATCATTTATTTTAAACAGCCAATAATATGAAAATAGAGCAACAAAAGTTATGCTTTTACCAAGGAATATTTTAAATATATAATATATACATTGAACCGGTGTTGTATAGCAGCTTTTCCCCCATAGTAGCCTTTGCCCCCCCCCCCCCCGGGGGGGGGGGGGGTAAGCTACTATATAGTAGGTTTTCCCCCATAGTAGGGTTTTTCCCTCACGTTTTTGGTTCATATTTTATAACAAAATATTTATGGAAACCCAGTAAGGATTAAAATCAATGTTTCTACACACCCAGGTTGCATATATCTGCATTCTTCTGTAAAGGTTAAGTTTCGTTTTGCCGATTTATTATTTTTTATAGACAATTCTGAAAATTAAACATGTGTGTAATGGAATTATACAGAGAACTTTTAATTTAGGTAATTAATTGAAAAAAGTACTTGGTTTTACAAGATATACACTTATATGCATAATTCTGTGTTCTGAATTTGTAAGTGAAAAATGTTTTGAGAATTTTTTTTAATAAATCTATCAGTCCGTCTGACTGTTTTTGCAAATTTTATCCAGGCTAAACCTCTGTTTTAGAGAAATTTTGTTTCCGATGTTTCAGAGCCCGATGTTTAAAATCCTATTATAATGAATATAGTGCATATTCTTTAGGGTCCCATATCCCATAAACTAGAGATGACCACATCACTATATTTTCAGAGTGGCAGTGGTTTACCACTTGTAGTTGACTCTGAAAATTTCAGCCCTCAGGTTAGGGACCCTCGATGTTTCAGGGCCCGATGCTTAAAACCCCATTATAATGATTGAATAGTGTTCTATAAGTGGGGGCCCGAATCTCAAATTCTAGAGATGACCACTTAACCATATTTTTATATTGGTAGTGGTATACCACTAGTAGATGACCCTGAAAAATTTAGCTCCCAGGGTAGGGGCCCTTGATGTTTCCGAGCCCGATGTTTGAAATCCAATTATACATGTAATGAATAGTGTATTTTTTAGGCCGCATATCTCAAAAACTAGGGATGACCACATCACCATATTTTTACGGTCATTTAAAAGTAAAAACATCATTTAAAAATACACACTCACTCATATATTTCTTTATCAAAATGGTTGAAAATTACGTATAATTCTGCTTTTCTTTTTAAATTTACGAACAAAAATTTTAAAAAAGGTACGCGGATAAATTCATTATTCTTCAAAACATTTAATCAGTTCATAAGATGACTAATGATATACTAAATAACTAGATAAATAAATCAATAAATTTTTATTCATAAAAGTAGCAACCGAAAAACAAAAATAAATAACCAACAATAGTGCACTTGATATACGACTTTATTTTACTTGCCAATTGATTAGAAGATCAAGCTTATATTTTAAAAAAAAATAATCAGCTCATCACAAAAAATGTGTTAGTTTTTATCTCTAATTACCCTTGTTTCATTGTTCGAGGAAATAATATGGTACATAAGTAAATCTTTATTGCAAAAATATGAAATAAATAGTATGGTGAGATTTTTAGGTAAGTGAATCGTATATCTTGTTTTATATGGCATCGTTTTCAAAATTGTATATTTATAAATCACGTTGCAAAATAAAAAGCGGAAAAATTAGCACGCAGTGAATGATAATATATACATAAGGTTAGTTCAAGCTCCATTTCACATTTTCCAAAGTAACCAGCAAAGATACTGACTTTGTTCTGGTTGTGAAGCCATTACATTAAAAAAAAAAAAAAAATGTTTACAACATAAAACCTCGCGTTTCGTAAAAAATGTGCTTAAAAACATGAATATGAATATGCGTGACTTTAAAATAAAATTGTAAATACTAACTTTACACACGCCTTTAATACGCAATAAATTATAACACCCCTTACCCATGATTTAGAACCCCATCAATCGAAGTAAAACATTTCAGTTTCTCATCATATCATTGCACCCTGGCTCTCGTTTGATATTTAGAAGTAGAAATATATGATTATATTTAAGATCGTCAATTCTAACGGTATTAAATTAAAATTGATAGCCTTTTGGACGAAGGGAGTAATACATTTCCACTTCTTATTCCCTTCCTCTACAAAATTAAGTCAAGATTAGTCAGTTAGTTTCCCGGGAGGAGCTTATACATATATGATAATACATGGGAAAATTAAAGTTCCAAACCGGCGTATTTTCACTCAAATGTATTCTGACGTGTTCTGTGAAAAATGTCGATGTCATAACGTCGAAGTCAAAACTGTAGATAAGCATCGATTAGATGAAAAAGATTCGAGGTATTCCGAAATCCGCGTAAAAGGTGTTCCAAAAAGGTATAACAAAAGGTGAAATAAATGGTGATGACATAGGAATGTTATGAAGGCCGTGCCTTTGTTCATATCAGGGGTGAAAAAACCATGTATTTTATTCTATGTATTAATAAATGCCATAATTATCCTTTATTATGAGAAATTAATATAATATCAGTTATTACAAATTATTGCCACGAATGGTCTACCATAAAAATGACCGAGATGTAAAAAAGGGGGAAAATCTACTATATAGGTTTTCCGTGGGGGTAATCTGGCTATAAAAAGGGAGAAAACCCACTATATAGTCAGCTTTCCGTGGGGGAAAAACTGCTATATAGCCATTTTTCCGGGGGGGGGGGGGGGGGGGGGGGGACTGCTATATAGCCATTTTTCCGGGGGGAAAGATGGTTAGGGGGAAAAGGCACCGGTATTCTATAATCTATAATATATATTGCGTTCTTAATAAAAATTTTCAAAAAGAACAAATAAATTTACATATCCTGGTTAGTGTTGACAGGAGCTATCGACATTAATCCGGGTGTTTTATGCTTCAATCGTTTTTGTTAAAGGTATATATGCCGTTTTAAATGAAAATTTTAAAAGAAAGAAATGTTTTCATTTTTCCATTACGCTACAAAAGTTAACTTTCTGCAAATTATACAGTTTAAATCAAACGAATTTAAAAGTATTTAATATAAAATTCGAATTTATTTATTTTTTGACCAGGCCGGTCAATAAACGCCTAACTTTAAAATATTCATTAGCACGTGATGTGAAAATCTAAATTTAGAACGTACACAAGATGTCGACGCGAAAACGTGGTTGGCCCTTTGGCAGCGGAATAAGTTTGGAGAGAAAAGAAAGAAACAGTTTGACAGAGAACGTTTTAAAATGAGAATCGATATTGGAGCCCACTTTGAGCGGTGGACACGTGTTAGACACTTCATGTTTAACTACGAGCTTGCCGGCTTCTTGCTATAGACAGGTGAGTCAGACAGGTGAGTCAGATAGCTGTGTGTTTTGTTTTTGTTTTAGTTTTGTTTAATAATACATTTACCCATAAAAGAAAAGAAGCTTATGTGTATACGATATTCGTTGTCTGAATATGATAAAACTTGTATAGCTATCACTCAAATACTTTTAAAAATCTGTAAATTGTATGTTTTGAGTCGAGAGGCCCCAGAAGGGATAATTTTAACGTTCTATTGTCAAATGTATAAAAATAATGGTCAACTGCAAAAGAGCTCTCACCGATTGTCATCGACACTGATACGCAACCATCCTCATTAAATGCAGATGGCAATATCTGATATTTTTTCTGTTAACAGCACACAAACCTGTTTATATGAATTCAAACAAATGTAAACAAACCTGTCGTATTGCCTCGTTCTGCAAGCTGCTTTTCTGAATTACTATTTCCCGCGCACATGCGTAAATCCACCTCAAACGTTAATCGTTTATGAATATGCATAGGTAAATCATTTTCAAATTATAGCTAGTACCCCGTTAATATTTTTAAAAAAAATTGCACAATTTTCTAGAAACTTCTTTTTCATACATCTAGTCATGCTGACAAAATTTGGGTCTGGTTTTCAACATCGCAAAAATACCGTTAAAAACGGCATATATACCTTTAAAACACTATCGGTTTTTTTAGTACACTCAAATAACAGACTGGATTATCGCATCTTTAAAGGTTATATATGAGCGCAGCTGGATATATTTTCTCCTTTCACATAAAGATATAGGTTTTGATGAAATACATTGACAAGCTCGGGGTGCACCCCTACAATAAATATAGCTGTACATATCTTCCATGTGCCAATTATGTCATATGGTAAATTGTGTTTAAATTACACCCATTCAAAATTTATAACATGAAAATTTTATCTTGGATGAAAATACCCATAGACGTTTCCCATCTACACCGATGTAAAAGAAAAGTCCTCCCTACACTATAAAATCAAGTCTAGGGATGAACATCTTTTTATTCACTGATTTAGATGGGGGCGTGTATGCATGAACGGGTTTTATATGAAGGTACATATATACATGTATCAAAGACTAAATAAAGCAGAGTAGAACAAAAATTCAGAAATTATTTTATGTGTCCAATTTCTGGGGTCCTTATTTCTCATCATACTTTCTGATATATATGTTTTCTCACATTTGTCTGTCTCATGTCGTTTATAATGGAGTAATTCTACGTAAATTAATTACATTTTCATTTTTTTAAACAGACATCGTAAACATTCCGACACGTCACGAATTCCTGAAGTTAACTTTTTAGCACGGTCCCCAACTGTTCCAATAACCTTGGAGTACCTGTAAAATTTGGGGCAAAGTGGCAGTTCGTAAAGAGAATTGGATGTCTCCTTACCAGAGTAAACTTTGCGCAGTCAAGAGGCCCACGGACCTCCACGCTTACCTAATGTGACAGTTTAACTCCAGTTGTGGGAAACATACTGCCTCAATGAAGTAAGATTATAACAAATATATCGTCAATAAAAAAAAGAATGCTTACCTATATAAAGCTCATTGAAATATAAAGTTTTTTTAAGGTTTTCTAGAACATACAATAGTCATGTTTGTTTTCAGAAAAAGTGCAACCCTCTTTGGGCCCCATTATTGGTCAGAGGGTCACAGCGCGGACAAACTTAAAAATATACATTTTTTTCCACCTAAAAATCAAACTTTGCCCCATTTCTTGGACCTGGGTGTAACATTTGGACAATCTTAAACATACACAATATTATGATTGTTGTATTGTAATATTTCAAATTGCAGGACAAATGTTGTTGAGAAAAATTTAAAATGATTTTCCCTTTCTCCCATGCATTGCACTATATTCCAATGTATAACTTCATGAAACAGGAGTCACAAAATAAGTAAATCTTAAATCTTAATCTTAAATCTTAAAAAAATACATGTTACACAGAAAGGACTATATTCTATGATCTAATTTCTGCCCCCTATTTTATCAAATCTTAAAAATCATCATATCATACATATATTTTTCACAAAGAAAGTGGGTGGGCCAACTCCATGATAATTCACTTTTTTATACGTAAATATAATAAAAATGTTTCCTGCAAGAAAAAGTGGGGGTGGGGCAGGCCCCCCTTAGGATACGTGCCTGCAAAATATAAAACTAAATATCTTAGTTACAGAAATCTACAAATATTTCAACACTGTTAGTTGTTCGTGCTTCTATGACATCATTTAAATGACCTGTAAATGTAAATGCCATTTCTCAAAAACATGAAAAATTCTTCAGTTTATCTTTATATATTTAACAGTAGGAAGTATATAATGAGTAACGTTGCTCCAATACCACTTTCACATATAAATGATGTACCTATTACTAGTATTTTGCACATTGTAGAAAATGCTGGTGTTGGAGCAAGCATTCTCTCGATGTTTCCTTTTCAAAAACTGATCTGAGATACCCAATTTTTAGCTTAAAAACGTACTTTTTGTGAAATTAGATCATCATCAATTTATCATATCTCTATGATGACATCGATCAGCCAATTTATCTTTACAAAGATAAATAAATTGTATATGATTTAATCTAATTCTAAGTTTTAGTAAATTCTAAAGCTCTATTCATAACTTTGATTTTGGGGGCATAAAAACACTATCACACCACATACAAGTTTAGAAAATTTTAATGTAGTTCTTGAGAAAAGTTTACCTTAATATTCAAATTCAGATCTTCTCTATAACCACTCAATTTCAAAATTGACAGATAACAACCTTGGATAAACATCATTCTAGTTTGTTAAAATGAAGGAAATGCCCTTTATTGATTAAGTCTTTAATGAATGATTCTCTTGACCAATAACACAATGCATTGCTTTATGGTTCATCAACTCTCTCTCTCTCTTTCTCTCTCTCTCTCTCTCTCTCTCTCTCTCTCTCTCTCTCTCTCTCTCTCTCTCTCTCTCTCTCTCAGATCTTGGCAGTCCTTAGGTGGGTGAGAAGTGTCAGATTCAGAGTAAACAAGTCCTGTATGGAGCCCCAGGTCTCACTCAGTTTCTGTTTCACCTCTCTGAGGGCCTCAACTAGTTCCGGATGGCTAGATATCGTATCTCCATGAATCTGGAATTCAGAAGTGTCAAACTTTATATACATCTAGTCACAGTCACAAAGATCCCATTATCAAAGATGCATACAATAGTACAGAAAGTTTTGTGTTCTATTCGGGGTCATAACAGACTTAAATCATGAACAGGTTCCAACTGTGCATTTGCCAAGGATTCAGAATATAAATTGAAAGTTGTGGGGACTCATTTGAGACCTTGGTGTAAAGTATTGTCATATGTGAAGGTATGTACAGGCACTGAGAATTGAGTATTGATATGAATTGAAGAACTTCACCAATACATGTAGTTAGTAAATGTAATAACATTTCAATACAAGAGTCTTGATGTGATGTAAAACATCAGAGAACCAATCAAGATGTAAAAATTATAGAGTTATTGTTCATGTAAAAAAAAGATATCAACACAAAGTTTACCTTTAAGAACAGTCCCAGGTATGCATTGCTGATCTCAAAGTCTTTCTTTGTGTCCAAGACATGGCTAATCATGTCCAGGAACTGGCACATAACGGTCACTGATCCCCCCGCATCAGGCCCCAGACACCGAATCTCGCTGTCCACCGAAGATGGACCCAGCTCCTTCAGGTAATCCAGGGCAGTCAGGCCTAAAACAGATCACTTAATACTGTATACCAGTATGGCCAAATTTCACTACAGCTTTATTTTAACGTGTATCTTGTATTACCAGGTATGCAGTGCCAGAAAGAGAAGCCGAAGGAGCCAGGAAATAGACTTGCTCTTGGAGAACCAAATCTTGCCAACTCCTTCAATAGTAGACTTTACTTGTATACTTTCTAATAATTCAATTCTGGTTGTAACGCGGCATTTGATTGGATAGAAAAATTTAAATTTGTATAACCTGGTTTGACGTCACAAGACACGTCACAATGCACCAACTTCAAAAACATACTAATCCGCTTGACGTTACGTTTAAATTTTGAACAGATTAATATCATTTTTAAATGTAAAACGCACTCAATTTGTACAGTAAATCACTGAAAATTAATTATAAGAAATGAACTCAATGTCTAGACATTGAGTTCATTTCTTAAATATCAGGGGTGTGCTTTTGAAAAATATTTTCCAAAGTTTTCCCTAATTCTTCTTCTCAACATCTGATCAATATTAACAAATTCTTTTCCTTTGATTGTTATTATAGAATAACTCATACATCTTATGGAACACTTAACATTCTATGAGAAAAACATAGTTTCATTCAGGTTTTTTCATTCTGTTCTTATTTCTATGAGCTACATGTATATAATCCTAACATGTATTGCATTATATCAAAACCCATCTTCTTGGATTTGGAATTAAGGCAAAACATTTGCAAAGAAACATTTTTTTTATTTCCATCACAACACTTGTATTAGTCACTCCATTAACAAGAATACCTTTGTTGCCCTCCTCTAGTTTGCGTCCAAGCTCGCTGAGTGAATTAAATCTCGAGAGATCGGAACGTGATTGCTTCTGAAAGAAATTGAAATTGAATATACCACAACCATCTTTGATATTTTTATTAGTAAAATACGGGCTGTAAATTTATCACAATCATCTTTTATATTTTAATGATTGAAGAACAGGCTGTGGATATGGAGTAACGTGGAGAGAATGCCTGACCTTGTCACCTTCTTCCTTGTCGTCTTGGATATCAAACTTTGGCTGTAAGCCAGCAATAGTGGGTAGGAAAAACGGTGCAGCTTTAGGAACTTTAGGAGGTTCTTTGGGTTTATTTCTCATCTAAAAACACAAGATGTAAAATAAAATATACCAATTCAGAATCAAAAGATTACTATTAAATTTATGTCTTGCAAATACAGTAAAACTCAGTTATAGCAAAGTCCTAAAAACGTGTGAATTCACTTTGCTATATTCGTGAATCTTTTACCTTAATATCTGTATAACAAACTTATTATGATAAGAAAAGCAAACTCAGAGTTGCTGGGGAGCCCATAAAACTTTGCCATGTGATTTCACTATATCTCAGTTTGTACAAAATGAGTTTTATTGTATTACCTTCTGAATATAACAAAACTTTCAATCCACAATTTCCTTTAAACACACATCTACTTAAATTGGCTTGTAAATGAATAATTGAATACAGTAGCTGCAATGTTTACCAGATAATGTCGTTCTCACCTTGATGACATCTAGATTGAGCAGGTTCTGCCAGCGGGAGTTGGGGAGAAGTGACAAGGTCACTAACTCGGCAGACAGCTGCTCTGGTGAAGCATAATCCTGAGGATCGTCCTCAACAGAGTGGTCTTCTTCTGGAATCAGCAAGGCATGCTTTACAATATTTATCTCAATGAATAATGTCAGTCAACAAACAAGTTTCCCACCAATTGACTGATCAATACATCTTTAAGCAATAAACACTTCATCAGGAACACAGTTGTTTTTAAAAGGCATGTAAATCTTAAAGGTATATTAACATGAAATTGTTAACTTTTTTGATAATTACATATACTTTTATTATTTATGAACTTTTTTTTTTGCTAAATTACTTGTTTATACCAATTATAAACAACTAGTATTTTTTATTTCTTTAAAGGTTAACTTGTTTTTGTTTTGAGAATTCTTCCTGAGGGACCTAATAGATAAGATTATCTCAATATTTTCATAATTGCCAGACTTTTTAGTTATAGCCTGCATCAAAATAAATAAACTGTACCTCAAATTCTCAACATAACAGGCAAATTTTCATTACAAAAAAATCAAATTTCAGCAGCCATACAGAATGAAACAATGTAATAGTAAAGGTCTTAAAACTAGCATTGGTAAATTTCCCTGTAGTTGAGTGTGATGTAGAATACAGAGAAAGAAAGCAGGCACCATGATAATACCACTTTAAAAAGTCTAAGCTGTATGAGATCCCCCCCCCTAAAAAAGGGAACATAAAAAGATATGACAAACAAAATTCTGTTTTTAAATAAATTATTTGTGTGTTTTTACTGAACTTGTATCTTCTGAAAATACTTCAGTTTATGCTTCAAAATACAAATAAATTCTTCTATACTTAAGTATATATTTAAAAGATATGACAAAGAATTGATAAGGATCTATCAAACCTGTCTGGCTGTCGACTGAGGCCGTGACTTGTGTGTCCGGCATGTCAACTTCCTGTGGCTGATAATCGTCGGGGAGAGGAGCGAGAGAGACGAGAGAGAGCAGGGTCTTGTTGTACCAGGTGTATAGACCCACACTGTCAATGTGGCAGGTAACCAGAAAATCAGCGGTAGGAGACATCGTTAGTGAGGTGACAGCCATCTCTGTCATAAAACAGTCTATCAACCTAGACAAAGATCAGGGCATTGAACAAAAATCAGCCTGGTAATCAAAATCAGTACAATGAACACAGTAGCTGATAATTCATCTCTAGTGACACAGTCTAAACAGTCTTAAATGAGTTGCACTGACAAACTATTTCAGTAGAAGATTTAATTTGGCAAAACTTATGTTTCAAAGGGGCATAACTCCAAGGAATAAATTTTGAATCAAAATCTTCTGGGATTACTAAATAATGTGTACTTATTTATTACAAAGTTTCATGACATTCTGTTCAGTGGTTTGGGAGGAGTTAAGATGACAAATAAACTGTTTAAGGAACATTTTAAAATTTTGGCCAAACTTGTATATAAGTTAGAAAAGGCATAACTCAAAAATATAAAATTGACTGAGAAGTTTCTGTGGATACTGGTACACAAATCTACACTAAATCTGTCCTTATTACAGGTATCTACAAAGTTTTTTGAAATTCTGTTTAGTGGTTTGAGTAAAGTTGAGCTGACTAAAAACAGGATCTATATACAGGTAAAAAACGTGAAACTCTTCCCTGCAACTTGCTGGGTGGGATATAATAGCTCTTTTCTTTTCTTTCACCTTCCTGAGGGTAGATCCCAAGTCCTCACTGTACAGTCCATGCCAGCCGATATCAGCCATCGAGCATCCGGGCTGAAGGACAACCCTGTGACTTTGTTACTGTGACCTTGAAACTTTCTGACCACTCGACGAGTGTCCAGATCCACCACAATGATCTGGAAATTGTCTAGGGAAACAGCGAGCATGGAGCTGCAATAGTTGGACATATCTGACTGATGGTGGACATTGATAAATCATAACTAACACAGGCACTGAATAAACATAACAATGGTGCCATACTGAAACAAAAACCTTAAACAATGTTTATAAGAATTATACTCTGTCCCAAGATATTTTTGCCGCACATTTTCTTAAATTATTCTATACATGTATTTATAAATACCTCTGGACTCAAACGATGTTCATCAAATAGTATGAAAAAATTCCAGGATTTACCATTTGAAACTCCCCCTCTAACTTGTCAGGTTTCAATACACGACCCAAAATAGAAAGTCTATGGGGATTTTGCATTGTAAACAAAATCAAGTACCCCGGATGATAACGTTAAAAAATTGTGCGAGGCGTCCCGAGTACTTCCGAATGGAGAAAAGCTGTAAACATTTCCCATTTGGAATCTCCTTAGGGTTTTTGTTTTTGTTCTTGTGAAATTCTCCAGGGATAAACAGACGATGTATCAGTGAAGAAATATTGGATTTTTTCCATTTTATCTATCTGAATTGTACTTCATTCACAGGTATGTTTATTTTAATTAAAAAACATCAAAAAATGACGGAAGCAATAACTTGGGACAGACTATAGTTAATTATAAATATGATTTCCATGCATGTTCTAGAAAAACTGACCTTTCCATCATTTCTTAAAATAATGTTTTTAATCTTATTATTATTAACATGCTTCTGCTATTTTTTTTTTCAATACAAATATTTTTCTCTTTTATATCTTGAAAACACCCATTAACAGCACTGTAGATAACAACCAAATCTATATCTCTTTATACATAACCAGAGAGTATACCTATCTCTGTGCAGCACAATCCCAGAGATGTAGCCGTCGGTGCTTAAGCTGTCAATTCGCTGATGTTTCTTGAACCCCCAGAACCGGATTTCTCCGTCAAGACCCGCTGTAACTAGAACCTGGTTCATTCCATCCACTGCTGCTCCCATCACACAGCAGCTGTGGGCTGCAACAAATAAACTGGTTCACTGTCATGCTTCAGGAAAAATCATTTCTTTTATAAATCTATCTGTAGTAATGATGCTTGAGTACCTGCAAGGTTTTTAAATTAATATATCAAGTAGCGACCAACAGATGCAAAACTTACCATTCAAAATGATAAAATAATTAATGAATCAATAAAATATTCATATATTATTTGAGAATTATGTTGCAGCTTCAACATTTCAAACTAAAGTGATCCTTGCAAAAAGAAAATAACAGCTTACCTGGATCCCCTATGGAGCCCCTGTGTATACCTGACTGGAGGTTGTACTTGTCCACATGACCAGAGCTGTAACCAATCACACAAAAGTTCCCACAACTGCTAATGTCCACACACTGCAAGTCAAATATTGTCACAAAGTTTAATCGAATTCAGTAACCTTATTTTTCAATTAAAGAATACATTGTAATTTCAAATCAATTAAATATGTGTACCAAGATATTGTCACATGCCAGTTAAGCATAATAAACCCGATGAGATTTGTCACATAATTCAGTAACACAGGTTCAAACTTATGAGAAATGTAAAAATACTTTTTAAAAACAAACTACTCTTGAACAGAATTTATTGCTGACAAAACATAAAAATGCTTGCCTTTGCTGTAGCTGTTTGGAATTCTTTCTCTTCAAATCGTGGATGACATAGGCGCAGTTTTCCCATGGTGCTTTTCTGGAAGTTCCAAGTCGTGACTTGAGACAAGCCCCTATGACAGGCCACAATACTGTCCCAGTCACTGGCTCTAGTGACCTCTACAAAAGAAAGCAGCAACAGCAAAGTCAATCCCCATCACAGCTTGAGAATGGCTACCACATTGTAAACAAAATTACAATTGGAGAGATCCAGACTTAATGATAACCTGCGGCAAAAGCGGTGATAGGGGGCATCATGTATTTGTCTTTCTGTAGTCCCATCCTCTTAGTCCCTGCTTTGTTGAAACTGGCTCTTCCTAAACTTTTGTTTTCCGAATCATGAATTGTGGAAAAGGACTTCAAAAAACTGTCTTGACCTAAATGAAATATTTGAAATTAAGTTGTTTGTCATTTACACTTGCATCCAGAAAAACACCTACATTTTACTTTGGGGCAAAACATCCATAAGACTGTTGTAAACCATGTAATATTAATGTTCACTACCTGCACTTAAGATGTTTTTGCCGTTGTTTCCATAGTGATGTATGACATTAGGTGGGGCGCTATGACCAGACCGTTGTCGTAGTAACCGACCTCCTCCATCAGGTAAATCAAAGATCCATACCTAAACAGCCACCATCATAATAAACATGATAAAATGTACAAGAAAACACATACTGTAAACATATATGTTATTAAGCTGTCATCATAATCTAAGTCTCACTTCCGCTACATCTTGTTTGTTAATTCAATTACACACAATATATGATTGAAAAATGTAGAAGCTTGGTTTCAATTGCTTTAGGAGTATGCTACTAGGTTGAAAATTGATGTACAATACAGTATGTATCTTTTTATTTACTCAATCACCTACCTTGAGTGAATTGTCTGCGGCTGAAGTAACCATCAGGGGTTCCGAGGGGAGACAATTCATCCCTGACACTGCACTGTGATGAGCATTTCTGATCTGACTCTGGAGCTTTTTCTCCTCCAAATTCCAAAGAGCGATGTGACCAGCAGTACTTCCTGTCACCATGATAGGGTGACCATCTGAAACATTCAGGTCAAGTTCTGTGATTAAGGGTTTTCTGTTTTCGTATGTGATCATTATTATAAAGATACACAATCATACATTCCCAAATGTACAGTTGTTTAGTATCTAGTCAGATACTATCATAACTCTGAATAATATGGTGTTCTGCATTACCACACATAATTTCTATTTATAGATACTGCCATGTGTAACCACACACATGTAAAAGGTGTACCCAACTTGTAACCACACACCTGTACAAGGTATACCCCACTTGTAACTACACACCTGTACAATGTGTACCCTACTTGTAACCATGCACCTGTACAAGGTGTACCCCACTTGTAACTACACACCTGTACAAGGTGTACCCTGCTTGTAACTACATACCTGTACAAGGCCTAGGTGTACCCCACTTCTAACAACACACCTGTACAAGGTATACCCCACTTTTAACTACACACCTGTACAAGGTGTACCCTACTTCTAACCAGGCACCTGTGCAAGATGTACCCCACTTCTGTACAAGGTGTACCCCACTTGTAACCCCACACATGTACAAGGTGTACCTCACTTGTAACAACACACCTGTACAAGGTATACCCCACTTGTAACCACGCACCTGTACAAGGTATACCCCACTTGTAACTACACACTTGTAAAAGGTGTACCCTCCTGTAATAACAAGCATGTATACAAGCTGTACCCCACTTGTAACAACACACCTGTACAGGGTGTACCCCACTTGTAAACCCAGACCTGTACAAGGTATACCCCACTTGTAACCACACACTTGTACAAGAACCATTTTCATGTCAACTATTTTGAGTTCATCAATTGTGCTATTCACTGATGACATGTACACTGCCATTTGAATGATAGATCATAGATCATTTTAGAGATCTTATAGTTACCTGTCCTGAATGAGATGGCTGACACTGGTCCCCAGTCCTGCTGAAAGTGCATGATGGTTTCATCATACTTGATGTTGTGTAGAATTGTCCGTCCATCTGCTAGTCCCACTGCAATCACATCAATGGCTGGAGACTACAAATAGAATGTGTCCAAGAAAATTAAAACTGTGTCCATCTCAGTTAAAGGACAAACTAATTAAGTCTAAATTTATACCACAAACAACAATTAACAATTAAACAAATGAACAATAAACAAACAGAATAAAATCTCAATTATAGTGAACTAACAGATATTTAGAATGACAACTGCATGGATGCTACCAGAACCACCCCACCTATACAAGAACCACCACATCTGTACAAAGTCCACCCAACTTTATAGGAACCAACCCACCTGTACACACACCACAACACTTATATGGGAACCACCCCACCTGTACACACACCATCCCACTTATATGGGAACCACCCCACCTGTACACACACCACCACACTTATATAGGAACCACCCAACCTGAACAAGAACCTACCCCACCTATAAAAACCACCCCACAAGTACACACAGCACCCCACCCTACAAGAACAACCTGTAAGCACACACTTGTACAAGAACCACCCCACCTGTACATACACCATCCCACCTGTACAAAAACCACCTGTAAGCACACACCTGTTGAAGGATGGTGACAGGGCTCCCCCAACCGGTGAAGGAGTACAACATCTGGTCCTTCAGGATGTTCCACAGCTGGAGGGTGCCCTGTTTGCTGCCCAAAACCACTTTGTTCAGGTAGGTGCTGGGATGGACAAGGGCGCTGATGTGGAAGGTGGAATTACTGAACTCCATTTCCAGGTATACTCCTGTTAATCATTGATAGAATGGTTATCAAGAAAACATTAAATCTCAAATATTACAATCACGAATAGGTATGGCGAATTTTTTGGCTATATTTACATGAAAATCCATACTATGCCCCTGCAAAATCCATAATCAAATCCATGGAACACTGTCATACATGTATATTTTATCACAGCTATAACAAGTTTTAAGCTATATAAAGTAGTTTATTCTCAGGAAATTGTTTTTCTCCCAAATATAATGGATAATGATCTTTTGTGATTTAAAAAAAAGAGATCTTTTTTTTTCACTTGAAAATTCCACTATGCTCCATGAAATTACTGGGATCAATGCACTAGATGAAAAAGCAACAAAGTAATTATAGTTACCGCCATTTTCCACATCCCAGATTTTCAAATTGCTGTGAATATCCACTGAGATGAGATGGTTTCCAAATGGAAGGAGCAGATGAACTTCAACACTGTGACTGTCAAAGGTGTGAACAAGCTAGAAAGGTGAACAACATGTGATGTAGATATGCATAAAATGTAATATTCATGACACTTGTATTTCATTTTCTGACATGTAAAACAGTTCTAGCAATTTCTTTATCTATATGAATGCGACTAAAAAACTAAGTAAGTTGCCAACTATATTATCAAAGAATATCATATTTTTTTCAATCAACCTGAGAGGTTTCAACAGTATGATTTTTATAAACTTTCAACAGATAAAACAATGTGTACCTGTCGGCTCCTCTTGAAGGCCCGCACCTGGTTTCCACACCCAGTAAATACATATCTGTTGTTGACAGCTATACAAGTGATGCTGTCAGGGTGTTTGTCACCTGAGAAGTATAAACCAATCATATAAAACAAAATATATAGGAAATAATTAATTAAATAAGTTTAAATAATTTAGTTGATAAAAAAATATAAACAGGTAAAAACACATTCATATGTGTAGAAATATGGAGGTACAGACAATACTCACTTATTTGGGTTATTCCTAGCTTGGAGCACTGAAAAAAATAAAATCAGGATTTTATTCAAGCGAAATTAAAAATCCTTATCAAATATTATTTTAAATTAGATCAATGAGTTTCACTTTTCCATCAAAATAGTTAATGTCAGATGCAGATGTCTCTTTTTGACACATGGCATTGGTAACTGTATCTAAACATGGCTCTGATCTGCTTTAGCGTATGGTTATATTTGTAGCTATAACATTTCATCCAATATGTTAGAAGCCTCTGTTGTTATACTGTGTTGGAAGACTTACGTTGTATGTGTGAAAAACATTTCCAACGCTTGTAATGACGAAGTTCTCCTTCAGTCTCTTGTTATATCGCGTGGCAAGGGGTACATGGTCGCTAACAAACCCAAGTGCACGGTAACCAGTAAATATCTTGCTTCCACTGGACATATTTTACCAATCTTATCAATCTGTGAAGGTAAACATTCACACGTGGTTTTCACAGTTCTCCATTTTGTGTTTTAGAATAACTCTTTCAAGAAATATTCGTGCTAGAAATTTTCTTTTATTAAATCTTTGGCAACTATATTTATACCTTAATTGATAGAAATTTCTTAATCAAAATGGTTTTTTTATTCATGCGTTATTATTTATGCAAATATTACTTGTTGGTTTGCCATGTTCTCTTTAAATAAGTACAACTTATCAACAACTTTTGAGACATTTCATAACATCCGGTTTCATTTTGGTGTCATCTGTCAAGTTAGTCAACAGATGTAGAAACATTCAGCTAGAACAAGGGTGTATATATTCAGGCTTAAAAATGAAGTGTTGTCTCACACTTTGTGGAAATGATATTTCTTTACAAAATGAATCAAGGGTTGAAGTAAAAACTGTTCTACCATCCCGATTTGATGGCAAACATTTTCTTGTCTCTTGGAATAGAAACGGAGAGGCAAAATTTCATCTACCCTGTTGGCAGAGTCTCTTGAAATCGAAACCAACAACGAATTACAAAACTGGAGCAAAACGAAGCCGGTCAAATTCTTCAGACTTGGTGACAAAGCAAGAGAAAAGTCTCATCCGGGAGGCAAAAAAGACGGCTGAATTCTTTGATTCTGCTGAACAAATAAAAAAGGAGGCCAGCAAAGTTGCGGAGATGTTGCTTTCTGCGAAACACTGTGTTGTTTTTACAGGTAGGTTGAAACGTTTCTGCTCAATCAAAGTACAAAGTTGTGATTGATCTCATTAAAGATGTAACTAAAGTAATACTATATTGCCTTTATTAAGTAATCTCAGCAAGATTTGTTGAGACTAAAAGATTTTTTTGTACTGACATCTCTTCAGCAAGAAAAGTCAGTAACACTTTTTAGTCTTGATGGATCTTGTTAAAGTTTGAATCTGGGTCCTCGATCAGGCATACAAACCCAGCACTTTGCTCATAGAGCTAGAGGCTGTAGCCAGCTAGTAGGAATGTCATGTATCTGACTTTACCACAAATACAATGAGCAACTAGCAAATTAATTTTTACTTTAAAATTGTAATGTTTCCAAATCAAAACCATAAAAAAAATGTTACAGTTTTATTAATGAATGAAAGTGTTCACTTGATACAATGAGATAAAAACTAAAAGAACAGTTATCATTGGTCATAACGAATATGCAAATGATTGTTTTAATATACCGGTAATTGTATAAATTTATTGTGTGAATATCCTTTTGGCATCCTCTTCTTGAAGCAAATAATGTATCAACATTTTCATTAACACAGGAGCTGGGATATCTACTGCAGCTGGAATTGGGGACTACAGAGGCAAAAGTGGAAAGTGGACTGAAATGGACCATGAACAAGTGTCAGACAAAATAGAACAGATATTCGACATGCAGGGGCCATCTCCTAGCAAGATGTGTCATACAGAGAAAGAACCTCATAAAACAGGTGCACATCATAAAAACAGAAAAGGCTCTATCTTTGTTTAGTTAACTTCCCTAAATTAATTAATACAAACCAGTCCAGATTAACTTTTAGTCTACAGAAGTTATATCCATTTATGAAATCAGTTTGTATTTTTTCTATCATATTCCCCTTTTTCTTTCTTGACATCTGTGAAAATGAAGGAAGCATAATGAAATTGAAAACAATTGACATAGATCATGCATCAGGTGATGAGGACCAGGAGGACATGGGAGATGAGGGGGTAGATTATGAGGAGCTCAGGCCCACCTTCACTCATGAGGCTTTGTGCCAGCTTGTTGACCTGGATCTTGTGAAGCATGTGGTCAGTCAGAATGGGGATGGATTGCATGGTTTATCTGGAATTTCCCAGGAACACCTTTCTGAGCTTCATGGCAATGTATTCATAGAGAAATGTGAGAAGTGCAGCCACAGATATGAGCGAACTTTCTATGTAATGGACGACACAGGAAGTCAGTATTATGAGGACTTAGAGGATTATGGAAAATCAGAAGTGAAAAAACCAAGGCATGCTAAACAGTGTGACACTTGTGGACTCTCCCACAGGACAGGAAGGAAGTGTGAACAAAAGGTAAAGGCATGAAAAGTTAGTCATGGGAATCAGGTTACTCTTTCCCATTTAGATTTCACTTTATAAATCTGTAATTATTAATAAATGTGAATTTAAAAATTTTTTCATTCAGGAAATTTCAAATAGAATTACTAGTAAATTTTATTAAATTACTGGTATTACAGTTATAGTATTAAATACCATACATCTAACTGACATTTAGTGACAAGTAGTAACATCATAAGGGAGTAGTATTCAATTTGTTTCTGCAAATTTAGATATTATTTTTTCTCTGATGAACTGGTATTCAGATTTTTGTTAAATGAATATAACTGACATTTTTGGCAATTGTTGTGTGTTGTTTGCACAGTACAATCTTCGAATCATTTATGTAGGGCTGTAAAGGCTTTCTGAAGGACACCATTATTAATTTTGGGGACAATTTGGAGGAGGAGATTCTGAACCGGGCCTTTGAGCATGCCCAGCGATCGGACCTCATGATTTGTCTGGGCTCTACCCTCACTGTGACTCCAGCCAATGAACTTGTAGAGGTCATCCAAAAACCAGGCCGTCTCGTCATATGTAATAGGTAAGTAATTACAGATGATAGTCTCCCTTGAAATATTCTCTCCGATTCATGTTATACTTTTTCATTTGAATTCAGTGAATTTGAGCTGCTGATGTATTACATGTTTTGTAGACAGAAGACCGACTATGACGATGACTGTCTAGGACAACCTCGTGGAGCCCCAGAGGCTGCTGGTAGTCGTGTTTATGGAGACTGTGATACCTTTATCAGGGAGCTTCTCAAGATCATTATAGGCGAGGAGAAACTGGATAGCTGGGAGGGAGAGAGGCAGAAAAGATTAGTCAGTTACAACAAAAATCGCTGTCAAAAGCACTCTAAATTAAGGGAATAAATTCAGCCAGTGCCTTTTAATTTGCAATATTTTTAGCTCACCTGAGCTACAAGAAAAAGCAGTTATTTTGGTGACTGAAATCTCTGTCTATTTCGCCTTGCCATTATGAGATTGATCAACCAGATATATTTCCGTAGTCAGTCAGTAACAAACCTAATAAGTAATATTGTGAGAAAATTATATAACGTCAGATGCCTGTAATAATTTGCACCTGAAAAATTTTGAATGTGTCTTTTATATTTATAATATATTGTTATTACAGTTGTACACATTATATGTTTATATACATATAAAAGTTCATTAATAAACTGTCTTGATTTATCTTTTTATTCTTAATGCACTGTTCATATTTATGCTGTAGTTAAAATAGTTGTTATAAAAATGCTTTTACTCATATAAACTGGTAATAAATAAATGAGGCAGTAAATCCTGAAGCTCTCTGTGAGACAAATGATTTGTATGCTATAGTAATTATGTTGATCCAATTTAATGCATTAATTATTCATGGAAGTAAAAACTTATGATTTTTTGTACACTTTAATCAATATTGAAGTTATGGAAGTTAATTCTTATAATTACAAATTTTAAAAAGTTATATTGTCAAAGATATCATAGCAAAATTCATACAAGAGAAATATATTTTGCTGGGTCCTCCATATACTGGGTATACAATTGATAATTAAGTTACCCATGCATAAATAGTTGTTCCAAGCTTGATTGATCCATTATTGTGTATTTAGGGGGGAAATGCAAGCAATTGTAAATAGAAGATACACTGAACTATAAAAAGGTGAAATAAAGTTGGGGACAAAAGCTCGTAAAACCAATAATCCTTTTTAATTAATTATTGTTTTGTGAAGGGTTTATTTCATTTCACTCATTTCTTTGTCCCCTTTTCAATTTACATTTTGACAAAATTTCGGTAATTGTTTTTATAATCGAAATCGTTTGATACAAGACAAGGACCGAATTGTTCATAGAACGATATGATAATAAAAAGATCTTTAACGAACAAATTGTCAAAAAATATTTACACCGGAAGTACACGTAAAATGGATGAAACAGAGGAGTTGGATCCTTCTTTGCGAAATGTTATTGAGCAAACTTCATTAAAATGGGTGTTTGTAGGTGGCAAAGGAGGTGTTGGGAAGACAACAACAAGGTAATTACTGGATCGTTTTCCTGGAAAATTATCAGCACAAAATGGAACACAAAACCATGTTGATGAATTAATCCATGATAATCTTGTGGGTCACAAGTTTAATATATAAACGGTGTGACCGTTGGACCGATCGCAGCTAGATTCAACACAGTGCAATTGTTTAATTTTTTTGTAGAATAAAATTTATTTGAAACGCACACGGTAGGATCCGCCTATCTACTCAAATCATATGCCAAAGTTAAACTAAACGTCGCGTGCTCAGTCTTCATTATGACGTCATGTTTCATAAGTAAAACGTAAAAGTTTTGTCTTCGGAAATAGCCGAAGAAAAGTTCTTGATTCCTAGAATTTTTTATTTCTTTTTTCAATGCTTGTAATTTTCCTAAGTTGATGAATTCAATTTTTTCTACTTTATTCAGTCTCTAAAAGATCGGTTTCTTGATGTTAATGATTTTATTTTCCATCTAATAATTTGATAAGACATACGTGAAACTAGTTGTATTTCTTGATTAAAGCACTGTTAAAGTTGTATAGTTTGCACAGTCAATTATTTTCATCTTAATTACTTTCGATCAAACATTGGAAAGTTTTTAAATCGAGTTTCGGGGCAAAAAACATCGACCAGCGCAGTCATATAATGATCGAGTTAACTTTTGAATAACAAGATGGCGGCCAATATGGCGGCGCCCAGGGCTGGAAGAAAATTTTTTGGCCCTTAGTACCCCTGATTCAACTTCTTTTTTTCACTGATTTTCTTATATATACATGTTACCATTAAGTCTCGCTTTGCGAGGCGGGCTTCGCTCGCCTCTCGCTGCGCTCGGTATAACATAGATATTTTTAGAAGTGTGTAAGAAATATATCAAAGAGCAGGACAGAAGGAAATGGAAATGCAAGGTTGACGAGAAAATGTCAAGTGGCATGTGTGACCTTTCAGTGGGTATTGCTGATATTAATGGTTGCATATATCATACATAGATACATTTGTTATGAAGGTTACATTTATTAAAACGTTATTTAAAGTGTATACTGTAAAGTTCATCGTTTAATGTAATCTTTAGTTTTTGTTTAATTGGTATCAGCCTTGTCTCAAACAAACAAAAATCTGTTGGAGCTTTTGTATTTAGTTTTTTGCTCATTACATATTTAGTACATACCCACCACCTGAATTTTTATCAATAATTTATCAGCAAAATTTTATGTAAAAAAATTATATGCTAAGTTTAGCTGTATTGTTTGAAATACCACACAAAGTGGTTTATTTATAGAAATCTCTATGGACTACTGTAAACCAACTTTTATTCATGTGCGAGAAATATTTGCGAAGTTCATGAGAGCCTCGTCATCATGAATATTTCTGATGCGAACCAGTACTAGTATTTGTCATATGGGTGTAATACTAAAATGGGTGTGGATAAGTTAACTAAGGCTTGATAAAAAAAAAAATAATCATGACAAACCAGTTTTTCTGTGGTAGATAACAAAATAAAGTTGTTGTGAATAAAAGTTTTTTACAGTAATGCGCAGGGATAAGAAAAAGCACATTTGTCCCGTCCCCCCCCCCCCCCCCCCCCCCCCCCACACACACACACACACACACACAAAAATGCTGTGTAACTAGAATTCCTAAAACTGATCAGGAATATATGACCTCACAATGAACTCGCTAAATTTCCAACATAAATAGGAATAGGGTTTATATTATATCAGTGGATGGTCTCATCCCTATTTTTTATGAGCTATCATATTGTATGCAGTTTGCTTATATTTATGGTACATGTAGTTGTGTATCAATATTACAACATATTCTTTCTGACCTGTTGCAGTTGCTGTTTGGCTACACAGCTGGCTAAAGTACGTGAAAGTGTTCTTATCATTTCAACTGATCCTGCCCATAATATATCCGATGCATTCAGTCAGAAATTTTCTAAAGTTCCAACCCTTGTCAAGGGTTTTCAAAACTTGTATGCAATGGTGAGTGTCAAATTTCTGTAAATGAAAACATTAAGATACATCAGTATTGTAACAAGCTTAAGAATAGTTCTGAAATTATTTCCAATCTATTTTAGGAAATAGACCCAAATGTAGGGTTATCTGAATTACCTGATGAATACTTTGAACAAGGTAAGTTTTACATATGTAATTACCTCTGATTCATCAATTCTTATTATTCTATTAATAGTAATGAAAAAGTACCAAAGTACTAATTGTTTTAATTATCTTTTATCTTTAATTTCTTTAGATGTGATGAGCATGAGCAAGACTGTCGTTTCTGACTTACTCAGTGCGTTCCCAGGAATTGATGAAGCCATGAGTTTTGCTGAAGTCATGAAGTATGATTTTGTTTCTTAGATGTACTACTGTAAAAGTATTTATTTAAGCCAGTGGTTAAAGCTATACATGCTATAATTTGCGTCAATTTTGAATGACAGTGAAAATGCATGTTTTTATTTACTTTAAAAAGTTACCTTTATTGTGTAAATTACTATGGTGAATTCAATTTCATTACAAATATATAGAATTTTAATTGTTAATTCTCCTGCCAGGAAAGTAATGAGTTTTCATGAATATTGATGAAGGAAGAGTGAAACGGACCTCATTGCGCATGTCCGCTGAAAATCAGATGGCCATTATTTTTTTGCAAAATGACATATCGTCACAATTTTGTATATGCTTAACAGTTGTTGATTTGAAGTATATTCATGTATTATGAGTGTAATAATTTCATCATTCACGATACCCATGCTTTTGCATGTTTAAATAGGATAACTGCACACACACAAACTAAAAATAGCCATCAGAGGTTTTGTATGGTCAGATAATACACGTGGGTATTAAATAAGTGGATGCATGATTTACCACATTAAATTTTTGAGTTTTTTACGCGGTTTAAGCTTACCATGTAACTAGTGTAAATTTCCCTCCCCGTGTAAATAATCACTTTTAAAGTATTTTGAATTCTGCATGATCATAAAGGACAGAGAAATATAACATCTTTTATAGTCAATTTGCTAGTTTGAATTTTAGTGTTTCCATCACATTTTCTTTGGTGGATAATGAGAACCTTATAAAATAAACTGCACAGCATTAAAAGTACTTAAATACATGATAAAATCACAATCCAAAGAAGAAATTAACATTGAAACTTGTGTTTTTTCACATGAATACAAAAGGAAAATTGGACTGCAAATGCCATAATGTATATATACTATATGTACCAGTATGTTGTACCAGCATTGAGTGTTTCGTTTTTTGTTGTAATTTATTGCAGACTTGTCAAGGGGATGAACTTTTCCTGTGTGGTGTTTGACACAGCTCCGACCGGCCACACGTTGAGGTTGCTTTCGTTTCCCTCTGTAATAGAGAAAGGGCTGGGAAAAATTTTGAGACTGAAAAATAAAATTGGACCATTTGTTTCTCAGGTACACAGTCTCAAATTCAACATTAATGAATTTAGAAATTTTCATTTTCAATTAACAAGTGACACTCTATAAATTTATTGGTTTGAGATGTAGAAATAATTCTGTATTTATTGTACATGATGTTCTAGGCATTGTATTTGTGGGTGTTCAGTGTGTATTATTTGATGCAGACTTGAATTATCTGGTAGTCTTATTTACATTTCTTTTACAGATGGCTGGAATGTTGGGCATGCAGGATGTTAATTCAGACATGATGTCCACTAAGTTGGATGAAATGATGGGCACAATACGACAAGTCAATGAACAATTCAAAAATGCGGCAAGTCTATAAAAAAATTATTTCTTTTGTATTTCACTTTTGCCCTTTGATTTGCACTATTTTTTTACTCTGAGTAATTAAATAATTAAATAATTATTTTATGACATATAATTGAAGAGTAACATGTCAATGAGTAACTATCAAGATTTCTACTTACAGGACCAAACGACGTTTGTGTGTGTTTGTATAGCTGAGTTCTTATCGTTGTATGAGACGGAGAGGCTGGTGCAGGAACTGACTCAGTATGGTATAGACACACACAATATTGTTGTCAATCAACTTCTGTTCCTAAAACAAGGGGAAGAACCATGTAAACTCTGTAAAGCCAGGCATCGAATTCAAGCCAAGTATTTGGACCAGGTAATATTGCCAATAGATTGAAAATGATTTCAGTCAATCATTCCAAAGTGCAACCTTACTGGTCCACTCCAATCTTCTCCCATTAGATTTATTTTGTCACCTAGTGAACTCCATCATCAAATTATCATTGGGATCAAGTTATCCCCCTTTCTATGAGAACCCTTGGTAAAATTATCTAACTAGTTTTAGGAATGTGCATATCCAAGAATTCTAAAAAATGTTGACCAATACTTCTAGAAAGGTTTGGTCTACTTGTACAATGGTTTTCAGCCTTTTCTAGCTATTTGTTTTTCTGTTATTATACTTGGAATTTTCTGCTTTGAAAAATCTAATAAAAATTTTACATTCTATAAAAAAGTTCATAAATAAATTTCTCTGAATTTTAAGTTGGATTTACAAACTATAGAAGAAAAAAATCCAAAGCTTTTCTTAACCTATTTTTCTGTTCTATACAGTGCGCATGTGTACTGGTAACTAAACACTAGCTGATATTAAGAATTCCAGATGAAATTTTCAGTGCATGTTTATTTAGATGAATAATATTAGTTATTGGGAGTAAAGTTTAAAATTAAAACAAAGATCTGCAATAATCCAGATAAAGATGTCCTATATTCTTGTTTTGATCAGATTGCAGACTTGTATGAAGATTTTAACGTGGTCAAGCTGCCATTGCAGGAAGAGGAAGTGAGGGGAGTGGAGAAGATCAAGAGCTTCTCTAAATACCTGATAGAACCCTACAAGCATTGTTGATGTCTGATTTATTTATATCAATAAAATGATTGTTGTTATATCTAAAGACTTGAACAATTTATATCTAGGTCAATATAATTACTTCCCGAAATGTTGAAATTGCATGCTTTGATATAAAGTGTATTCTTTTGTATCTACTATCTTAGATTTGTCCATGTACAGTAAAACACGCTTATAACGAAGTGCCAGGGACGTGCAATTTTGCTTTGTTATAAACTGATTCGTTATATCTGTTAGTTTCACAATGTTTAAAACCCACGGGGAATGAAAATCACTTTACTATAAGCGTCAATTCATTATAAGCGTGTTTTAATGTATACAGTAATTTGACATTAACTTGCATGCATTGTTTTTTTGCTACATGTACGTAATTATATAAGGTATCTAGAATATCTTGCACATTCGGGAGTCCTCTGTTCTTCCTGGACCAGTTTTAAGATGTGTTCATATGTTCTACCTGATTAAATTATAAATATGCGGGCATAGCCATAAAAAGGGATATTTAATCACAAATGTCAGTTTGGTTGTAGAGGCAGTCTCTGTCGATTTATTATGTACATATCATTTCTTTGAATGTGTAATTTATTTAATTAAATGCTCATATACAAGCTTGATCATTAAGACTGATTACCTTCATGTTATAATTTAACTACATGTATACCTATTGTGGGGTTTTTTTTTAATAAAAATTACCAATTGTTAATTGAAAAAGAAAATAATCAAAGGTTGACAATATTGAATATTCATTAATGTAATGTGGGTCCTTCAAGGGCAATAAGTTGTGTCCCAATAAAAAGATTAATGAATTTAAGAAAATGAATTACTTAAAAAAGTCATTCTGTTGATTATAATTGATTGTTTCTGTTGTAATGAAATAATTGATTAAAGAGAGTCCCTGTTGTATTGCACGCTTCTTGACTTTATTCAGTTTTGTATATCAGAGCATTTATTGAGGTAAAAACTGTTTAACAGAATGGAGAGCAGGGTTAGGAAAATTTCAATTAAGTTTAACATATGATGTTTGTGTCCACCTTTTCCATTATAAACAACAAGGTAAACTAGTACAGATGTATGCACACAGGTACTTTGGGAATGACACTGAACAAATTGAAGTGAAAAAAATAACTGGTACTCCTAATCAAGAGAAAACAATAAACCCACAGATGACACATTATTGAATTACAATACTTTATAACTACAGCCATGGGTAGGAGAGAGCTATATGTGGACTCCAGACTGAGGCTTCATCAGAATGCTTGCATAATAATAACACAGAGTATAGCATTGTAGATCTTGAGATGTTTACCTACTTATTAATATGGTGAGCTTTGCACTCCTCATTTTCAAAAATGGTGCCCATACTCCCTTAAGGATCCTATACCCCACCGGCTTTGAATTTGGGATCTGCTGATCAGTAGTCTGATGCCATATTCACTGTTACCAAGTTAGACATACAAATGTGTAGATGTACAATTTGCCAATACAACTGATTAATCTATTGTCATCAATAAATATGTCACAGGACATTGTTAACTTATCAAGATTTCCCCCCTTTATATTTCTATTCTGAATTTTGTATGCCTCCAGGCGCCACCTCCCCCATCCATTATGGTCATGGGGTCAAGATTCGAGCTATCAGGAATTCACATCAATATCAGCATTTCCAGTGCAGTGGTTACATACCATATTTTCAGGTTTAGGGTTCAACAACCTCATGCTATGCCCTATTCATCCACTATGTAAATTTAGAATGTGGACCATATTCCAAGAACGAATTTAGCCCTTAAACAAAGGGAGATAATAAGGGAATATTATACAGTGGTAGCCAATAAATTCTTCACCAGAACCACTGGATACTTGCACACAAAAAAGATATTTTGGTCAAATATCAATTGTTCAAAACATCCGTCCAGGACTAGGAGTGCTGTCTAAAAGGTCTCTTTACTGTTGACCTTAAAAGACGGTTTGTTATTATTTTTATATCTGTCCACTTTTATAGCTAGAAGCATCAAGTCATTTGATGCATCAATCCATAGCAGTTAATCTTCAAACTCTTTTTTTTTTTTTTTAAACTTTCAAGTTTTCAAGATATATAACAAAATAATGTCAGATTTACATATATTTTAATGTATACAATCCCTTGAACAAACGTTACAGAAATGCATCATTTAAAAATTCGGAGATCATTTACAGGTTAAATCATAAATACATAATCATAACCTAGTAAAAGTACACAAAGAAAAATGGCAGAATTAGTAGTACAAGTACAGAGAAAAGTCACAGTTTAACTGTCATATAACTCCAAAACATGATCCAATAAGTAGAGATAGTTAAAAATCTAATAAAAAAAAGTTTGATCACAAAAATCCATTCCATAAGTAACATTTTTAAATCACAAAGAATTTAGCACAAATTGTATTCAATGAAAAGCAATTTAATATACCATTGCAATATCATGGCACAAGACCACACAAAGTCTATCATCTACTATGTATCATATATACAAGACATCACTTCTCATTGCTTGGGATTTACAATCGATGAACACAAATGGCCTAACATTATCAACTTACAGCATAATTACCTGTAAAATTTTAATATGCCTATTGCACAACCTGATTACTTTTACATCAGTTATTAGATCTTGATGTGTTTAGTCTGTAGGTAAAAAAAAAACTGCATTTTTCACATGATTTGACAATAAATGTAAATATGTATAGATATAAACATACAAATTATGAAAATTGGAATGAGCATATACAAGAAGTGAATCATTTAACATGCATTAGCAGTCTCTCCCACAACTACACTGAGGAGTTGGAGGAGTCGGTTGTCTCGCTGCCTGATTCTTTGGGAATCTGATTCAGAGCCACATCAACCAGCATGAAAAACGACTTGAAGAGGTCTGCGTTTTGTGGATTGCTGGAGGGGGACGAAGGTGGTGAGGGGTTTTCCTGAGAGAAGCTGCCTCCCCTGGTTCGTGATTCGCTGACATCGGGCGAGGCTGACTCCGGCTCAGAGGAAAAGTCACTGGACGAAGCCTCACAGTCGGACATGTAGCCGTCTGGCTCCACCAGCTTTTTATCCCCAGAGTTATCCGAGCTGTATCCTCCAGGAGTGAATGTGACACGGTCTAACAGGGACTGCTTGTGCTTGCGGGTGATGGTGTATTGGAGAGGATCCTGGCCGTCCTTTTTAATCATTTCTGGCAAAATTCTCCGACGAGCATTTATAAACCAGTTGCACACTTGTAGAACAGTCAAATTTGTAGCTGATGAGAGATAAACCTTTTCCTGGTCAGAAGGATAAGCATTATATCTGTGTTCATACAGCCATGTTTTCAGGATGCGGACAGCTTCTTTTGGTAAATTTCCTCGCCTGCGTCTTGCATCATTTAGACCATCATCATCTTTCCTAGAATCTGAGTCATAGTCATTTTCCCATGGCCTTGCAAATTTGAAATCACGAACTGCAATTAAAAAACAAAATATCATTAAGATTAAACTTTAAAAAATGGGGAAATATTTGTTTATTAAACTTCTTTCCTACAAATGTATATTGGTGGCATAACCCCCCCCCCCCCCCTAAATTTTTCATCACACTAAGACTTTTTATTATTCGCAGGAATATAACAAAGATTAATCTATGGTTAGAAATTCAGTTCCTGTCAATTGCTATTTGAAGATTTGAATTTGAATTATTTTTTGCTGACATTTTGATGAATTTTTCTTATGATCAGTGTTGTTTACAAGTATCCCGATGGCCTTGACACACTGAGCAATGCCTAATCCCACCAAATTAATTATAACTTTCATGTCATCGGCTGTCCGAGGGCAGTCAAAAGTGTTTTGAGTACTGTTTTCAGAACAATTAAACGGCCAACATTAGCAGGTTGTTGTGAGCAAGTGTCACTTCACGGTCAACAACATTGACAGATGCATCAATTATTCACAAATTCGCGCAATATGCCTCCAAATACACACAAAGAAAAAATAACACACCATCTAAGCCACTGCATGTGGAATGTGGGAATAAGAAATTCTAAATTAACGAAAACTTTAATCGCAGCGCGTTGTTGTGATGCGTGTTTCTTTGTTGTACGAACATCGAGCACGTGGTGTCAACGATTTTTGATAAAGAATCGAAAAACAAGATACGACAAACATTTCTTTCGATTTCAAAAGATTGATTTACATACCTCGTCTCATCTTAAGTGATTCTGACATGGTGATAGTCCGTGTAAATTGGTAAAACTTCGAAATGGGCTCCTTCTTCTTTTCAAAACTGTCAATTTCCTTTCCACCACGCGGGATCTGACAAACCGCGCAAACCACGTGCCAATCGCTTGAGAATGGATTTCATTGGACAGCATTTGAAACTCCTCAATTTGATTGGTTGGCGAACTTTTGACAGCTCGAAGGGGCGCGAGAAAATTGCTTCCATGTGTCACCTGTTTAAAAAAAAGAAATATGTCAAAGGATTTAGATTCAATTTTTTTCTCTTTATTTGTGTGATAAATGCGTCTTATTTCTTAATAAACTGTATTATTAGAGTATATATTTGATAATTTCACAACTGTCTAAAATTTTATAAGGGAAGAACAATAAAAGCCTGGACGTTTATAAATACGTCACTGATAAAAGTAAATGCGCCATATCAAAGAGTGTTCACACAGGCACGTAGCATCAAATATTTTTCTTAAATACATATAGATAATTGAATTATGAAGGAGTTATCCCACCCACCTTTTGGAGCATAAACAGCTGTGGTGAAATTAAACAGTTTTCTGTTTTAGGTGGTATATACCCCCCCCCCCCCCCCCACCCACACACACACAGATTAGTTGGATTTTGAAAATTGGCTTTAGTTATGCTACATGTCTGTCAATGTATTTAACTGAATAGTCGAGATATAGGGGGGGGGGGTCGGAAAAATTCAAACTCATTAAATCCACATAGTAAATTTACCTATAATATACGCGTCGCCCCCCCCCCCCCCCCCCCCCCCCCCACCACCGGCAAACAACCAAGAACCATACGATTCATAGGTTTAACATATATACATTAATCAATTTTACAAACAAATGTTGACATTTCTTTTAAAAAGAATAGATATGGGTTACCCCATATCCAAGATATTCGACTTCTAAATTACTTCGAATTTTCACTGTGCTCAGCCAATCTCTAAGTTAAAATAACTGAACTGACGTATATAGTTCTTTGTCCGTATAGCAAATACTGTCACCAGTCTTGTGTCACCAGCAAACAGTACACACATCTGTGCTTAAACAGAGCCTACACGAGTGCGATCAGAAATATGGTGCAGGTGTTGCATAACCATTCCGTCATTAAAAGAAAAGAAAAGAAAAACACACACTCATGCACAATAAATAATTAAAAGAGATTGTGTGATACCTAACGAACAATAATCATGAAAGTAACATAATTATTGTGATAATTTAAGCAATATTCATTAGTGAAAAAATTGTCAATCGAAGAATGACTTATATGATCGTGAAAAAGACTGAGGAGGCAGCTAGCGTAGGAATATGAATACTTCACATTTACATTTCTAGGGAAAAGATGATTTTTAAAAATAATTTTACGTTAATTTTGTTTTCTATCACATATTACATATACATCGATATTCTAAACATTTGTTGTAATGTTGTATCTGCTGATCATAAATGGAAATATATTTTTAAGCGCAATTGTGTAACGAGTATCTTTAAGTAATATATCTTGAATAGATAGTAAGCACTGATCGAATATATTTAAAAATCACAATCTTAAATCAGTCTACGGGTGTGCGTAGCAATGTACATCAACAGTGTTCATAGCAGTGTACATATGTATTACAATGACAAAATGAAGATGATAAATATAAATGTAAACAAAATAATGGAGAGGACATTCTCAAAACAGAACAAAAACAAGATATTTCTATCTTAATTTTAAGCATTTGTAAAGGTATTTGCCCAAATTACATAACTCTTTGATATTCTTTGTTGACAGTAATTGACAAGTTTAAAGACAGAAGGCTTTTCATAATAATATTTCCTACATGCATCTTTCTTATTTCTTTATAAAATGGACAGATTAGAATATAATGAAACCCATCTTCAATCTGTGATAGTGAACATAGTTTACAGACTCTCTTGTTTCTATGGATATTATAAAATCTGCCACGCTCAATCTCAAGTTGATGAGAAGATAAACGATATTGACTTATAAATTGTACATATACATTTGGTATTGGTTTGCTCAAATATTCTTGTACTCCAAAATTATCACATAAGTGCTGATATACTAGGATCCGTTCATGAACATAGTATTCTGAATCATACTGACGGGTCTAGATATATCTAATTGTATATGTTCTGAAATTGGTCTGGACAAGTCATCCTTATACATATAACAGTCACCAAAGTGAAATGACACTGCGAAAAATTGAGATAATTGAGATTAGCGGTAAGAATTTCATAGCAACATATCATAGGAATTAATTTACTGACTGTTCAAATGCATATAATATATATTTGAACATTATTATGGGATTTGATTCTTTAAATTGGACTGATTGAAAATGAATGATTAATATATTTGACAATTCATAAAGATCACTTTCTTAATTCCTTTTTAACAATATTTAATATTCGATTGGTATTTCTTTCATCATCAGCTGTTTTTAAATTGCATCTTTCTCGAGAAATTTCTTGATATTTTTCCAATTTCTTATTCTAAATAGAAAGAACGTGGTTTTTTGTTTTGTTTTGTTTTTTTGTTGTTTTTTTTTAGATAAGATATAATTGATATTAGCGGCAGAGACATAAATAAAAAAAAATGTTATTTATGTCTCTGCTATCACAGACTGAAGATGAGTTTCATTTTATTCTAATCTGTCCATTTTATGTTATTTGTGTCTCTGTTAGCGGTAAGAATTTCAAAGCAACATAATAGAATTTAAATAAATTACAATTTGGAATTTCTACTTAAAAATCATAGTTGTAACCGTTAAACAATTAATTACACATGCTTATATTAGATTTATTTACTCAAAGTGAAGCTTATTTTACAGTGAGGAAGTTAAACTCGAATATATTTGACACGAGTTATCTAAATATCTCGACGAACCCCGAACCCGATCAAAATGTTTGTTTTTCCAGACCGGCTTTAATATCATTGAAGTTTTATAAAATCAGAAGTATTCCTAATTATAACTTTGTTTACCACATTAGACTTGATTTTTGGTAGTAAATCTTACGTGTTTACTTTTGTTGACAACTGATAGAGCTGATGATATAGCTGATGGCAGCATGGAGTTTTTGGATTTTCACAAATGCTGTGATCTGGTTTGCCATTTTCCTTACATGTTTTATGCCTGTAAAGAAAGAATTCCTCGGGATTTCCACACCAGAGACTGTCCTGGAACAATCAGTTTCCCTCGTTTCCCCTTTGAAACGCCACTACAACAAAACTGTTTTGATTTTGATTGATGCTCTTAGAGCTGATTTCGTGTTCAGCCCTGATACTCCCATGTCCATGACAAAGAAACTAGTCTCACAAAACTTGGCTTTTGTTGCTAAAGCCCATACCCCAACAGTGACTTTGCCAAGAATCAAGGTATATCAAAGAAAACTGGAAAACAAAAAAAAAAACACCAGATGTAGTTGTGTTCAAACAATTTGAAGTAACTGTTATAATGATTGAATTTCAACATATGCAACGCAAGTATAAATGAAAATGAATTAAAGCACACCATTTGTGGTCCTTTAATTTTGGTGAAAGTGTAGAAAAGATTATAATAATGTATTAATGATATCTGCTGCTTCAGTCTTCCTGTAAGCTATACTACTGGTGCAGGAACAACACATAAAATTATATGGTGTCTAGAACTGTTACATAGTGAAAATAGGTTTTAAGCCAGTATATGTTTAAGTGTTTTAATAAAGATTTACTGTTGTTAATTTACCCTTTTGTAGGTAATGAAAATTGATGTGATATATGAAACAGAATATCATTGTTTTTACAGGCTCTGATGACCGGCAGTGTCCCTGGTTTTGTCGATGTCATCTTAAATTTTGGCTCAACAAAATATGAGGGGGACAACATTTTGACTCAAATGAGTCGGGCCGGTAGGAGAGTCGTATTTTTCGGGGATGACACATGGATCAAGCTTTTTTCTGACCATTTTACAAGATATGAAGGCACTACATCCTTTTTTGTCACTGATTATACAGAGGTAAAAGACTTTATACATGTATTACTTCTGATAAACGTGATCCAACTTTTGTAATGTTGTATGCTATATCAATTGATTTACATCAAGATTTTACCCTAAAATACATAAAGAAATGTCACCAAGTCATGTACATGAGTTATTGGTGTTCATTGGTAGAATGAGTAATAGTATCACTGCTGTTACAGGAAATTTTCCTCTTTCAGAATTAAACTACAATTTAAAGAACCTACAGTTTGTTAAATTTATCAAAGAGATGCCTAGGATCTTAGAACTTGTTTTGATTTTCTGTAATTGTATATTAGGTGGACAACAATGTGACCCGACATTTGCCGTCGGAACTCTCTGCGGGGGACTTTGACCTTCTTATCTTGCACTATCTGGGATTGGATCACATTGGTCATCTGGCTGGTCCTAGCAGTCCATTGGTTCCTCCCAAGCTCCGAGAAATGGACAAAGTCATTGACACAGTATACAGATCACTGACAAAGGTAGGGGGAATTTAATGAGTGGATCGCACAGCATACATCAGTCAAAGGATAAAACAAAAGGCACCAAAGTTGGTTTTGTGAACTATAGGTTATTTTGACAGACTTAGGGCCTTTGGGTTTGAAATTTGGAGGTTTTCTTTTATATTTGTATGCTAATTATGCTTGGACATTTTAAGCAGCTTAATCTTGATTTTTATATTTTGTTGATTTGTATTGATGACTTACATTTTTCATGAAACTCTCAAGTTAAGAGTTATTCCCCTTAAATTTTAAATGTTGTTTGAATTTTCTTCACTCTACTTTCAGTCATTTCTAAGTCTTGCTTTCCTTGTATTAATTGAGATAATATCTGGACAGGTGCTATAAATTTTTTTCATTGTATATTTCTGACAGCACCAAACATTGATTGAATTTAAAAAGGAAATAAATTGACATTTTATATCCAATCCAATGTAACCAAAAAAAAAAAAAAATTAAATTAATTAAAATAATTAAAATTAACATAAATATTGGTTGGACTATATACCGCTGGTATTAAGGACATTGCATGTCTTATCACTAAGAGTGTCTTACCTTTTACTTGGTTTTAACACCCTCTTACATTCCTCTTGTCCTGAAAGTTGCAGGGAGAGGGACTACCCAACCTTCTCATAGTGTGCGGGGACCATGGAATGAGTGACCAGGGCAGTCATGGGGGAGCTTCCTACAGCGAGACTCGAGTACCACTCGCGTTCCTGTCCACTCAACATAGGTTCAGCACAGGTCAGTCTGTGACAGCTGTTGTACAGTTCAGTACTGATTAATCTTTGATGTTGCTTGTAATTTTCTTCACCCTTAATTTGTCTGTGATACAGATTTTTTTCAAAGGGGTTCCGGAAAACTCAACCAATTGTTAACTCGCCCAAGCCACTTTAGTAACTGACCGTTTTACCTACTAGGTCCATCATAATACCACATTGGCCCTATCCTTATCATACCGACTTACCCTGATTTACCCATTACCCAATACTTACTTACCTCCATGTTGATATATTTAAACTCTATCAACTAATTGCTTCAATAACAACTAATACCAAGGAAACTTGCCCCATACCAATACGGCCATATTTATTTAATGAGTTGTTTTTTCAAGACTTTTTCAAAAAAATATTCACAGATTAAAGAAAAAAGAAAAAACACAATTTTGCACAAATTTATAAATGTAATAGACTAAAAGTGATGCCACCACCCACCCCTTCCCAATATCCCAAAAGATTGAAACTTACTCTAAGAAAATTCCCTCTTTCAAAACTTGTTCAAATCTTTTTTTAATTTAATATGCTCATTTTTTTAAATGATTGATATGATGCATATATTTTTTTTTAAATTCATGGAAAATTTTGGTCAGTTGGTCTAGGAAAAGGGGGGGGGGGGGGGGGGGGGGGGGGGGGGGGTAGTGGCAAGAGGCGAGTTGACAGTGGAATGGTGCAATTTGTATGTGTTTCATTCAACACTTCAGATGTTCAACAGAGAAACAATAATTTTGACACTCCTCTTCACTAACAAACTAATATTTCCTTATTTGCAAAAGTTGGAAAATCATGAAAAAAGGTAATCAGAAATTGATGCAATTTAAAAATTGAGGTTATATTGTCATGTCATATAGATAGTGTAATTCAAGTTCTTTCTAAGACATTGGGCTCATAGGGTTGGTGTTGCATGGTTTTTACGATGCTAAGTGGATGAGGGCCACTGACACTCTCTGAATGAGTTCAATCAAAGGTTAAAATCATTAAATCCCAGAGTTAGTCGGTGCCTTTTTTCAGCATGATAGACTGAGGCAACTTAATTTACATTTAATTAAAAACAAAAATTAGAAACTTCTAATCCCTGGGAGGATTTTTATCTTGCTGATTTTACCTGGTCAATGAAAAATTTAGTTTTGAATGAGTGGGATGTGGAATTTTAGCATGTAAGAAATACTGGTACCGTTAATTTGCTTTGTGTTAACTCTTCCATATTCAACACTGGGTGCATTCACATGTCTTCCATTGATATTGGTGGAGTAATCTACCAATGGCAAAACATTGGTACCAAAGTATGCCAATGGTAATTTTCATTGGTTACCAGTTCTGCACATTTGCGCTAGATTTACCAATGCAGTATAATGGCAACAAACATTCATGGTTAAGCGTATGACCTTTTGTCACAAGTTATTCTACTCCAAATGAACATAAGAGAGAAAACTGCAAAATTTCTTATCTGGACATTCAAAAATATATATTTACATTCAGTGTATATTTCCCCTTATCTTTGCATTGGAAATCTGCGACGTTCAATTTTCTACGAATACACTTTGATAATTCATGCGCCATGTGCACAAATATAAATGTCTCCACATGTTTTGAGTATATTTATTTTTGTAAGATTACCAGGTAAATGAAACGTTTAATCTTACATAACCAATTTGATATGTACTTTTGAAAAATAATTATTAAATTATATCTATTCCTTAAAAAATGGGATTTTTCTCTATACAGTTTCTGGCACTTTTAGTCGCGGAACCGAACTAACTAAGATGTTAATATGGCTGTTCCATGTATGTTTCATATCCCTGACTGAGAGCGTACATATTTGTTTTACAGCAACGATACACATATATTTCATACAAATAGACATCAGTATGAATATAAATATAAGCATTGAATGCTTATTTTTGGATGTCGTCGGTCCTATGACACACCAAGCAGTGCAGACAAATTATCATACAGCACTAACGCGCGGTATTCAATTTGTCTGCACCACTTGGTGTGTCATAGGACCAACGACATCCAAAAATAAGCATTCAATGTGGAACAAATGAATGCTTTTTTTTTTTAAGGCAAATGAATATCACACGATAACAATTGATCAGACAAAGCTAGTTTCATTTTGCCTCAATAGTGCAACAAAACACCCGTTACAAATGGCAAAAAACTAAAAACTAAAACTTTGCCATTGGTAACTATGGATTACAACTTTTAACCATTATTAACCAATGGTACCAAAGATCACTTTTGGCAAATGTTGGTAGCCATTGGCTTTTATTTTGCCATTGGTTAACCAATATGCAGTTCACAGGTTTGAAGCAACAAATGGCACTATTGTTTAACAATGTTACCAAAGACAGCCAATGGCAAAATCAATATTTGTACCTATGGAAGAATTGCGAATGCACCCACTGAAGGTAAGAAATAATAAAAGAGAGTTATCATTTTAATATCTAATGAATACAGTGCGTGTAATAAAATTCTTGTATGAGATGATTTTATTTTCTCAGAGAAGAATTCTGTTTTTTTAGCTCGTCATAATAAGTATTGAAAATGCAATATAAAAACAAATTACAAAAAATTTCAAGCACTTTTCTTTAATGTCAAAATTTAATATTCTATCAACCCTTTGTCTTAATCTCCACCCTAACCCACATGTAGGTGAAATAAACACTAAGTGCTCTTCTCCCAGTAACCATAACAATCACAGCACCAATTCCCAGGCTCTCCACCCCCAACATCTTAAAACAGGTAAGTCATTCACCTGAAACATCAATCATATTAACTTCTATTGATGTTTTTGTAAACCTCAGACCTACGGGAGGAAATTGATTTTTCCGAGGTTGGTGTTGAGTAATGGAGGTTCATATTACAGTTTATGGGAGTTAGAATTTCTGTAAGGCTGTTCAAAGTTAATTTTACATTTAACATCCCCTTAAAAAATGGCAGATGTTTGATTATCAACTTCAAAGCATCATAAATACTGTATAATGGGTATCTTTTACATGCTGCTAATTTTTACCAGTTTTATAAATTTAAACGCGTAAATTTTCACCCCACGTAAATGCTCTAACATCATAGGTATGCAGGGAGAGAGAGAGAGATATTTAAATGGAGTTGTCTCTCTTTGTATTTCCGGTAAATTCAAGATGAACAATGGTGTACAACAATGATGATACCTAGATTAACAGGAATGTGAAGGGCATCTTATATATGAAATAAAGGTAACAGAATAAACATATCATAATAATATAAGGACTTGTTAACACGAAAACGATTTTTTCACAGCAGTAAAAATTACCCATTATACAGTATAAATAAATATGACTTTCTAAACTACAAAATCAATAACTGTCATAAAGTGAACTGATTACAGGTGGTGCACTGTCAATGTTCTAATTACAGGTGTTGTTGATTACAGGTGGTGAACTGTCAATGTTCTGATTACAGGTGGTGTACTGTCAATGCTCTTATAACAGGTGTTGTTGATTACAGGTGGTGAACTGTCAATGTTCTGATTACAGGTGGTGTACTGTCAATGCTCTTATAACAGGTGTTGTTGATTACAGGTGGTGAACTGTCAGTGTTCTGATTACAGGTGGTGTACTGTCAATGTTCTAATAACAGGTGTTGTTGATTACAGGTGGTGTACTGTCAGTGTTCTGATTATAGTTTATTTACTGTCAATGTTCTGATTAAAGGTGGTGTTCTGTCAGTGTTTGATAACAGGTGGTCGACTGTCAGTGTTCTGATTACAGTTAGTGTAGTGTCAATGTTCTGATTACAGGTGTTGTACTCTCAATGTTCTGATTACAGCTGTTGTACTGTCAATGTTCTAATAACAGGTGGTTGACTGTCAGTGTTCTGATTACAGGTGGTGTACTGTCAGTTTCTGATTACTGGTGGTGTACTGTCAATGTTCTGATTACAGGTGGTGTAATGTCAATGTTCTGATTACAGGTGTTGTACTCTCAATGTTCTGATTACAGCTGTTGTACTGTCAATGTTCTAATAACAGGTGGTTGACTGTCAGTGTTCTGATTACAGGTGGTGTACTGTCAGTTTCTGATTACAGGTGGTGTACTGTCAGTTTCTGATTACAGGTGGTGTACTGTCAATGTTCTGATTACAGGTGGTGTGGTTGAGTCAGAGGTGGATCAGATTGACCTTGTCCCCACTTTGTCAGAACTGCTGAGTCTTCCTATCCCTAGCAACAACCTAGGGCACCTGCTGATGGAGGTGGTTCAAGAGCAAGGTGCTGAGGAACAGTTAGCCTCACTACTGAGGAACACCATCCAGCTCCTCAATCTGCTGAGAGAGGACCAACCAGGCGCCGATTCAGGTAAATCTGTCAATCATATATGATGCAATCTCCTTTTGTAACTATGGGTAATTCTCTCTTTGGTGTGGGCACTACCATTCATTCCAGACCTGTCCAGTATGTCATATTGTTTCTGGCCATTGAGGTACATATTGATATTGTTTGCTTTTGGTTAATGATCTGGTTTTGGAAATAATTATATAAATTTATCACAAAACCTTAAAATGAAATGAGTTTCAAGATGGGCTAAGATGACAAACAAAACAACTATTTGCTTGAATACTTGGTCTTTCTCATATTATGAGGATGTACACTAGCAGATTCTACTGTAAGTATGATAATGATGTCATAGAATCTGCTTTATATCTGTGCCTTGCTCTTTATCTGTTAGTGACTTTGTTTACTTCAACCTTTCTGTGACCTCATTTCAGCCCCAATTTTATAATACTAACAGTTGCTAATTGCAGGCCATTTTTCTGTTGACATAAATCATTGTGTCAATTCAATAGCATGTTTGAAATGTCTGTCTCTCTCATATTATATTTAAACAATAAAATGCTTTCTTTGGTGATTCATGCAGGATATGAAGGTAGCGACATTGCAGAAAAAATACATAACCCGCGAAACATAACCTGCTTTCATGGGTTATGTTTCATGAGTTATGTAAATTTTTACTACATCATCAAAGAAAGCATTTTATTGTTTATATTACATTTTTCTTTAAAAAAATTAATGATATGATTGTAAAAAGTAAATAAAAAGAACTAAACTATTGTTAATGTACATCAGTATGTTAGATAAAAGAAATATCCAAATTGTCTTATATGGGAATTTGAATCCGACATCATCATGATTATTTCATGCAGTCTGTGATTTTTCTTCGCTGAAGGTTTCAACTGTTGAATAAACTGGTTAGAACTGGATCATTTAGATGTTAGTCCTGTCAGTTTCTATACAACTGTGAATTATAATCAATTACATAAGAAATAGAGGGAATCATACTTAGTTAATATATACATATTTATATATATAATTCATTATCTGTTTATAAGGTGCTATTTCATTGACAAATTCAAAATGTTTACACTTGTATCAATCTGATTGATATAATGTTGAAATTTTGTACAATTTATTCCAATTCATGAAGAAAATTCATCTCAATTTCTGTTCTTGATGATAGAGAATTGAATTATGGGAAATAAATTGAATAGCTACGGAATTTGTAAGAGATAAGAGTTTAGGTGAGAACAGTTAATCTTTTTTATAAACTAAAAATAATAAACATGTACAAGTACATGGAAAGAGAGAGAGAGGCAGAGAGAGAGAGAGAGACAGAGACAGAGATATATATATATGATATTTTATGGTGTAAATTGAAATGACATCAATTGAAATGACATCAGCATGATTGCTAATTCCAAAAGTTAAGCATTCAGTATACCTAATTAAAAAGTGGCTGTAAACTGTTGAGTGATAGGATAAATAAGGAATATCAAACTGTGTTCCATGCAGGTACTCAACGTTGAACTTTGTATATTTGATATTTCAATAATGCTGCATGAACATCTGGCTGACATCTGATTAAATGCCTTCCCAATATTTCATTTTCACATGTATTAATGAACTGATTTTCAATTGGTTAAAATAAATATTGAAACATTTAAATTTTGACATATTTTGACAATTTCCAAACTTTAATCTACATTATATGAATGTCATTGCAATGTCTACAATTTTTAGCAAATTAATATGAGTAAAGTTGACTATACAGTAAAACTTGTTTAGTATGAAGATGGATATAGTGAAATCTCGGATATAGCGAATTTACAGATATAACGAACTGATTTTGAGTCCTGTAGAGGCAAATAATGACGAAGTTTAACACTTTTATAACAATTTTCTTTACAGTTAAAAAAATTGGCACTACCATTTGACATAATAGTTTAAATGAATTTACTGTATACAGGGAAATATTGGCCCCCGTTTTATTTTCGCCCGTACGCCTTTGTTGTCAGTGGGGGAATGTAAGACTGGGCAAATTCTAATGTCTCATATTATCTCTCTTTAAATACATATGTGTCTGGGCGAATTCAATACAGGGTGTATCTGTTTGCAAGAGTAGAAGGGCGAAAATTACACGGGGCAAAAATAACCCTGTATACAATATTTTCACATAAATTATTCAGTTTATAATCTGATTATTAAAGATATCAAAAGAATGTTTGTTCTAAGCCTCAATTAGCAAAAATTGTAGTCTGGTGAAATAAAACATGTATATAGTGAATTCGCCATAGCTTTTTTTACAAATTCGTTAAATGTATATAACGAATTACAGATATAATGAAGTAAATCCATTGGTCCCTAGGACTTCGCTATAACCGAGTTTTACAGTACAATATATTTCCACCCAATCAAGATGATAAAGTTGATGTCTAGCTTCTTGGTTCTGGGTTTATTATGTCCTACATAGGTACATTTCTAAATTAGTTAATGGAAAAAGGATGTCCAACATTGGTACAATTCTCTTAGTTCACAATTATTTGCTACAGTAAATGACAGGACACGATGAATTGGAGTATCATTTTATTTTTAATCTTCATTCCAGAAGTTAGAGGATTATTCCATTCAACTTGTCAACTCCATTCAAAATGGTTATCCCTAAATCCACAGGAGAGGAGCAGTGCAATGGCTCATCAAATTCAAATCAAATACAATGAGGTCATCACCATGGCAACAAGAACTATCACCAAAAAGTTGACCACTTACGACATACCAGCTCTGATCACTTGTGTCTTTGGATTGTGGACAGTGAGTGACTTATTACAGATCTCAGTTGTACAGAAAAGTATTTAAACTATACATGCATTAAAAGATGTCTCTTAAATGCCTCACCAATAAAAATAAGTGAAATCACCAGACCTTATTTAAGGCAAACAAAATGAGTTGGGTTAACTATTTAAGGAACAGATTTTTCTCTTGCTAGTAACATTTCTCTTCTTCTCTTTTTGTTGTCTATTTACAGGCAGTGTATTGCAGTATGTTGTCTATTATAAGTTCTGTGTGTCTCTGTGTGTTGTCTATTTACAGGCAGTGTATTGATGTATGTGTTCTATTACAGGCTCTGTGTGTCTCTTTGTGTGTTGTCTATTTACAGGCAGTGTATTGCTGTATGTTGTCTATTATAAGCTCTGTGTGTCTCTATGTGTTGTTTATTTACAGGCAGTGTATTGCTGTATGTTGTCTATTACAGGCTCTGTGTGTCTCTTTGTGTGTTGTCTATTTACAGACAGTGTATTGCTGTATGTTTTCTATTACAGGCAGTGATCCTCCTTCTGCTGAGTCAGCAGAACCCTGTTAGATGGGTTGTCTTTGTCCATGTGATCTCTACCCTGTATTTGCTCGGTCAGCTGACACAATTCCAGTCTGTATGGCTGTTCTCGGGGTCTGGGTACTTAATTTCTATAGCCTCCCTTATACTAGTACCATCTATCATAGCACTCAAGAACAAGAAAACAATGAAGGATGTGAGTGTATATGTATTTGTATTACAGATCTTTCTTTATATTTTCATTTGAAAACTTACTGTAGAAAATATTGACAAGTAGCGGTAAAATGAATATTGATCATAGCAGGTGCTTGAGTGGTTTGGGAGCTCACTGTATGGAGGTGGATCTCTGTGTGGGGGATTCCTGATTGCTGGGACGCTCCTCCACACCATCAGTCTGCTGTCCAGCAGCTATGTGGAGGAAGAACACCAAACCTGGTACTTCCTCTCCACTTCCATCCACATTTTCCACTTGTCGTCAGTAATCCTCACCATGAACACAAATCAGCATCTTTTTAATGCATCATTAAACTCCTCCACATCAAACCATTTCCTGAGGAGCTGCCCCAGATCTGATGAAGAGTGTGATCAGTGCTCTCACCCTGACAAAATCAGACAGGAAGTACTTAACACTGCTGTTTTATTACTGGCTGCAAGATTGATGAGGTCTTGGAACCAGACAGGAAACAAGTGGCTCCACCTACCTGACATTGGGGACTGGCTGATTCTGTAAGTCGACACCTTTTCATCCAAAAGTTTTATATCTGACATTGTAACTTCATAAGTTTCTGTAAAAGTAAGATAACAAATGTACTTGCTTGATTGAAATAAAAATCTACTTGATTGTGTTTCTGAATTATACTTAGAATTTACCACTGTTCAGGGCTGTTCAGTAGAGAAGGCCCTTGCAAAAACTTGCCAAAATTTGAGTTGGAGGGATAGATTTATGAGCGCCATCTCTACTATACAGGCTTCTGATAAATTAGTACCAATCCTTCCACTCAAATTGCTTTCAGAGCAGACAACCAGACATTGCTCTCTGTGCTGGTAGCAGTATCTCTCCTACTGATTCTAGTCCTGCGGTCACGCCGGCTGACCTGGGCACAGACTGGCCTGGCAGCCATGGGATTGATCTGTGTGTTCTGGTCCCGTGCTTCAACTGGTGCCCTCTCTCTCCCCCTTGTTCCTCAAATGGACAGGTGAGGTGCCTCTTGTTTGACTAGCAGTTCTGTTTATCATTAAACTTTTTATTTACCAGCATTTTTATTCTTTGTAGCATTTTTAATTAGATAATTGAAATTTATTAACCAAGATCACTAGCGTAGGGCTATATATTTCTACCACATAGTGTGTTATTAAGTTGATATAGCATTTTATACCCTGCAAAAGTGAAATTTCCAGAATATTTTGTAGTTTTTTTACATTCCCATCAGTTCAGACAGTTTAATCTTCATTCACAGAGGTCTTCATCAATCTAGATAGCTCTCTGTTTTTGTTTCCTGTACAGGGGAATCCTTCCGGCCAGGCTGAGCTTCCTGTGTCTGTTTGTTTTATTGGTCAGTCAGTTCCTCCCCGGTCAAACCTCAAGGTCGTCTGGAGGGCGTATGGATATCTGTCTGACAGCATGGACTGTCCTCCATGTTCTATTGATGAGGCCTCATAACATTGTACTGGTGGCTTTTATGACAGTCCAGCAGTCTGTGCTCAGTGGAAGTAAACTGGTTATCTCCCCCTCTGCTGCTGCAGTGTTCTATTTGTGGATGGGAAGAGTGGCTTTCTTTTCTCAGGTAACACTACTTGGCCAAGACACAGGATAATTTTTTACTAGAACAGTAGGATGTTTAGCAAGAAATTGCACTCATCTCTAAAAATAACAAATAAGATTGACAAACAGGAAACAATTATAGCATTTTGATGTTCCAATTTACAGGTAACTAAGCTATTAATTAGACTTTACGTATTAAATTATTTATAGAACAGTTCATCAAACCGTCAAAAGTTATGAGATTTCTTGAAAAGAAATTGTTAGATGATAAAATTATTATTTTTTTGGATTATGAATATTATTTGGATTTGATATTTAAAATTTTATACATGTATATGCATACAGTTACGGTATCTACCAGTATATGCCTAGCAGTATTCATGATTTTTAGAGTAAGTGATTAAGTCTAGAAAATCAAAGTTCTGTGATGATATAGAAAAATGCATTTATCTTATAATATTGCCTGAATACAATAATAATTTAATGAAAACAAATTAATTTTGTTTAAAAAAGAATGCATAGCGGATAAGATTCATAAGATAAGAATTTGTCACTGTCATTAGGGTAACTCCAACAGTATAGCCACCGTGGATGTGGGGGCAGGCTATGTAGGACAGGAAGACTATAATGCCGTCCCTGTCGCCCTCCTCCTGGGCCTCGCTACCTATGCTGGTCCCATTTACTGGTTCATGGCCTTTCTCGCAAAGATCAACACCCTCAATCCAAGTCGTAGGTTAGAGATTTGATCACTATTTTATAATTTAATTTTTTGAGATATGTTAGTTTGAAGTTTTGTTTTTATTGGATAACATAGAAATCAAGTTTTTGGGCCATTTGTACTGTAACAATACTTAAGAAATTTTTAACAAAACTTTTGTGTTCATCAAGTCCTTATATGGATATATTTTTATGTGTCTGTCATCTTGTAGGGACCTTCACCAAGTATACTTCACTGTGGCAATGACTTGTTTACTACCGACGGTGGTCTATGTGGTGTTCGTGGTGACTGAGCGGTACCATCTGTTTGTGTGGACGGTGTTTCTACCCAAGCTGTTGTATTTGGGCATGGACTTGGTGATCTACTACCTCCTCTCTGTGATACTAGTCCTTAAGTACTATCTACAGTGTGAATGAGACAGTAACATATTTAATGTTAATGATGAAATACCTCTATAGTGTAAATGCTGGAGTACTACTAGTATTTTCATTTCTAATGATGAAGAACTATGTACAGTTGTAATCATGAAGTACTATATACAGTCTAAATGATGAAGTACAATCTACAGTCATAATGATGAAGTACTATGTATAACCTGAATGATGAAGTACTAGGTACTGTCATTATGATGAAGTACTAGGTACAGTCTAAATGATGTAGTACTATGTGTAGTCTAAATGATGTAGTACTATCTATAGTCATAATGATGAAGTACTAAGTACAGCCTGAATGATGAAGTACTATGTACAGTCTAAATGCTGAAGTACTAGGCACTGTCATTATGATGAAGTACTATATACAGGTGTAATGCTGAAGTACTATGTACAGTCTAAATGATGAAGTACTATATGCAGTCATAATGATGAAGTACATGTACTATGTATAGCCTGAATGATGACATACTAGGTACTATCATTTTGATGAAGTACGATGTACGGTCTAAATGATGAAGTACTATATACAGTCATAATAATGAAGTGCTATATACAGTCGTAATGATTTCTGTGGTTGATTGTACTGAACCACTGTACAGAGGTGTTTGTTATCTCTGTGGTTGATTGTACTGAACCACTGTACAGAGGTGTGTGTTATTTCTGTGGTTGATTGTACTGAGCCACTGTAAGAGGTGTCTGTTCTCTCTGTGGTTGTTTGTACTGTACCAATGTACAGACATGTATGTTCTCTCTGTGGTTGATTGTACTGATGCACTTTACAGATGTGTCTGTTATTTCTGTGGTTGATTGTACTGAGCCACTGTACAGAGGTGTCTTTTCTCTCTGTGGTTGATTGTACTAAACCATTGTACAGAGATGTCTGTTCTCTCTTGTTGATTGTACTGAACCACTATACAGAGGTGTCTGTTCTCTCTGTGATTGATTGTACTGATGCACTTTACAGATGTGTCTGTTATTTCTGTGGTTGATTGTACTGAGCCACTGTACAGAGGTGTCTTTTCTCTCTGTGGTTGATTGTACTAAACCATTGTACAGAGATGTCTGTTCTCTCTTGTTGATTGTACTGAACCACTGTACAGAGGTGTCTGTTCTCTCTGTGGTTGGTTGTACTGAACCACTATACAGAGGTGTCTGTTCTCTCTGTGGTTGATTGTACTGAACCACTGTAGAGATATCTGTTATTTCTGTGGTTGATTGTACTGAACCATTGTACAGATGTGTCTGTTATTTCTGTGGTTTTGCTGTTTATTTTTATTGCATCAGCTGTTTGTTTTATTTGTGTTTTAATTTTTTTTTATATATAAATTGATATTTATAAACTACACCTATATGATATGCTGCAATCTTTAGATCTTGTCAATGTTATTTTTGTGTAAGATCTAGTTCATTTATTTATGGTTACTTGATCAGGAGAAAAACTGTATTACATGTAACTATTTTTACATTTTTGCTCAAAATAAATAAGAATATAAACATGAACTGACTCAAAAGACATGTCAATGTGTGATTCTGTTATGGCTCTGTGTTGTTCAATGTGTCACATTAACTATGTTTTTAAGCTCACCTGATCTGAAAGGGGTTGAATTTTTGCATTGGAATTAATAGAGAAAAATCTTTTAAAATCTTCTTTTAATAAATCATTAAGCCAAAAAAAGCTAAAACTTCTGTAGAAGCATCCCTAGGAAGTGTTGATTCAAGTTTGTTCAAATCTTGATCCATTGGAGTAGGAGATGCAATGGGGGTTGAATTTTTACATTTGTAAATAGAGAAAAATCTTTGAACATCTTCTCAAAAACTGAAACAGCAAAAGGGGCTCAATGTGTAACAAAGTTACATGTGGAGATAAGTTTGAAAATCATTTAAACAAGATCTACTTTACTAAATTGTCCAGATATTTTGTATTTGAGTCCATAAAGCTGATTTGATCAGAGTTAAGACTATTGTGCTGAGGTTAGCAATGTGGCCCATGGGCCTTTTGTTTTCTTTAACGTCACAAATCAATTGACATGTGGTGAATTTCTCATTGACATAGTAAAACTTCACATTACTCCAGTGTCAGCATTCACCAGTAAGATGTATTTGAAGTGGCAGATAGGGAGAAAATTACAATCAACTTTCACTTGCTGGAGGTTCAAAACAATTGTCCTTTATATTAAAGAATATTACACTAGTTTAATAATGTAGTTTTCCAATTCTGGGTGACATTGAGGAAGTGAATGCCCTGAAATTTCCACATAATGCAGAAATATAAACCAACCTATTTTAAATGACCTCTTTAAAATTTTGGTTCAATATTGAACTGGCATACGCTTTATAATGTTTTGAATTTAGAATAACTTTTATTGTAAAGCAGCCTAGTTCAATCAATTAAACAGTATGACAAGTAAAAAGGGAGTGTCTCGGGCATTTGATAAACTCTGTGTGAAATAGTCCATTACAATGGAGAGAATTGTAGGAGTTTGTTTGTTACTGCAGACAGCACATGTAATTAAAGGGCACCTGCATATTAGTTATATACTGGTGCCATGTATATGTATTAGTCATGGGAACTTGTTAATGGCTGTTTATTCTTGCAAATAGAGGAATCTGCTTGCCGATACTCACTGTCTGTCGCCAATTTGTCTGGTTCTGGAAACTAAGGTTTGGTTTTAAACCAAATCTTAAAATATGAGGCCCGTTTTACATTCATCAATGAATTGTTACATTAAATGTATGAAACAAAAAATAAATTTCAATTTATGACTTAAACGTAGCAATATTATTTGACCTCTTAAGGTTTGGTCACATGATATATGTATGATTTTTCATCCAAATTTTATATGATTTTCGTATGATTTGCTGTAGACTGCATTCAAACAGTTCCATCACCCTATTTTAAACATTCTATGAGCTTCAATACATCAAGTCAAATTTCAGAGCTCTAATTTGATAAAAATTATCAATAGTTTTCCACTTTTTCTTTTTATTCATTAGCTACTGTTTTCACCATTACAAGAACAAACCCTCCTGAAACATGTTTTAAAGTGTTAGGTAAAGTTTTTGTGTTATAATTCAATGAAAAGGAAGCTAAGATAAAGTCTACTAGATTTGAATTTGCTTTTTCTGTGTATACATGTACAATTTGCATGTAAGCACTTTTACATTCTCTTGGAGTAAAGGGAAACAGGAGTTCCAATAGGCTTTTAATGAAGGGGAGATAATAGTTGGTGATTTGATAGCACTTGATTCTTGCCAGAATTAAGGTAAATTTAACATGGGATGTCATATGTCTTACTTTTTTAAAGCAAAATTAATTTAAACTCATGGATAAGTAATTTCCATTGATTTTTGAAATATCATTGCAAACTGTGAATATCATGAAATACAAAATGTTAAAGGCAAGGCGATCGTGTTAATTATATTATGTATATGAACGCACTGCTTGATGGATAACGAGGCAGTGGCATACTAGGAATCGACATCTTTGGGTTAGGAAATTTTCCAGGTAAGTTTCACCAATCTGCAAATATTTCCATTCCTGTTTGATTGTGTTCATGAGTTGTTCATGGTAAAAAAAATTTGTGTAGAAATGTTGTCTTCACATTTCTGTGCCACAAAACCTGAGGGGCATTCATGTTTTGAGCAAAGAATTGGACTCGTTCATTTTTCTTTGAAATGATACATCTGAAGCAACGATTCATTCATGTTTTGGACGTAAGAACTATGCTCATTGTGAAGTATGGGCTTATTCACCAAAACAGAGCTATCTTCATAATGATTAGAAAAATAGACACATATTATCTATATTTTTCAATTTAGGGGGTTGGGGGTTAAATGAAATAATTATTTTATAATGAACAATTTTTTAAAAAGATTTTCAGCACACCTGAACAGTGAGTTGGAGTGAGGGTGTGGGTAAGACTTACAGAATTGCATAGACATAGAGAAGAGAATCATTCAGAGGAAAATGGAGGCTATATATATAACGTTGAATTAATATAAAAAGAAGCTAGGACACAGAATTTTCAATTTAAGTCAAATCGTAATGTTTGGGGTCCTAGAGAGGTTACTTGGGATTGTTTATGGTTTCTAATATAATGAAAGTGAATAGTATTCGAGTTATTTCACATTTCGGTTCTCCATCTTCTGGATTCAAAAGACGTTTAAGCTTTTTCCCATTAATTTGCCTACACCCATGTTTGAATGGGAAGTAACTTTTTCTAAAAACACACATACAGGTACCTGTCACAATAGAATATCCAAAGGCGGGTCTGGGGTTTTTTTCAAACATATTTTCTGAAATTAACATAAAAAGTGAATTAACATGGAGTCCCCCCCCCCCCCCCCCAATTTTTGGGGTGCATGTAAATAATTGAAGTGAAAGAAGGAAAATAACAGTGAAGTTAAAGTTATAGGTACAGTTTGTTTTTTTAATATGTATTGCTATATTAATGAATATATTTTAAAAATCACTAATTGAAATATTTGTTGAATTTTCAGTACGAAGACCACGTTAAACCAAATGCATTAAATGTAAACGTGTACTACAACACAGTAGAACATGATGTAAACCAGATGTCCTGGGTTTAAAGTGGTTCACATACTCAAATTTGTAAATTTTTATTGTAAACTCATCCATTATCCATATGCTATTCAAGTTTGTCGATGTGTTAAAAATACTAGGACTCTTTAAACTAAATAATTGTGGTAGATAAACCGAATATTGTTTAATATTGAAAATGGCTGATGTTTGCAAAAGCGCTATATTGGAGACGAAATCGTATATTAAGTGCGCCATACCTCTTTCTTCAGACCTTACATGGTTTCTGGAGCTAGGGGTATACCGTGACGTCCCAAATTTAAACATAGGTATTCTACAAAAAAATCTTTTAAAAAGTTTGATTAAGGGAAAAAAGGGGGTTTATGATCGATAGAGATCCTAATTAAAAGGTAAAAAAAAAAATTAAAGAATATGTAGACGATCATTTCACATGCTTGCTTTCTAATCATCTAATCTTCATAAACATTTTGCTTCAAATCAATTGTTTATGTAACCGTATTATATTTTGCGTATACGATACTTAACGGAAATTTCATTATGAACATTTGATATAGTATTTAGATATGATTAGGCAGGATATTTGGTGATATATTTGACTTAGCGAGATGTGTTCCGCAAAACCCGCTATATATAATAAGTAACCATCAGTGTCGTATAAATACAGGGTGTCACAGAATATCGGATAAAATATGAAATTCATTTAAATTTAGTAATGTTTGGCCAACACTTGTAAATTGTGACTCAAATAAAAAGTAAAATAGTTTAAGTTTTCCCACAAAAAAGTTTGGGAGAAAAACGCGTCTTTCATTGAATTATGATGATGTCACAAAATTGCCTCATATTTCTTTGGTTGCATTGAATTTTATTCAAGATGAATCGGACAAGAGAACAGGGTATCTTCCGTTTAAAAACTGTATTTTCAAACACAGACTCCGTATATGGTTGTACGAATTATGAAATAAGAATACCCTGGACAAAAACAACTCAACAAGCAACATATTCTTTATATAGTGAAAAGATTTGAGAAAATGAGATCCGTACAGTGGTTGTTGTGAAAAATTTTACTCATCCAACTGACGTTGTCATTGATAAAAATGACGTCATTTTGACGCGCTCTCTTTTTTGTTGTTGTGTTTTTTTAAACAATGCTCAATTTGTCAAAAACTTATGAATGTTCGTGAAATTTGTTGAGTGAAAATTTACATCATATACAGTTATGAAAATGCCTTTCATTTTTTGTAATATTAATTTAATCAAAAGTTATTTAAATAGAAAATTAATGGTATCAGATATTCTGGGACACCCTGTATGAATTACAATAGCTTTCTTTTTTATCGGTGAAACCGTTTCACAAAGATTTAGATACTAGTATGATACAAAATTAAAATTAAAATATCGGTGAAACCGTTTCACAAAGATTTAGATATGAAACCGTTTCACAAAGATTTAGATATGATACAAAATTAAAATTGTTTATGCTACGCATGTAGCTTGCTTCCACGTTATTTTCACATTTATTACTACATGTAGTATATCATCCATATTTACCCTAAAGAATTTTCAATGCGCCCCCCCCCTAAAAAAAAAATGAAAACAAAAATCAAAAAGTAAACAAGACGTGGACCCACTATAAGGTAAGAATAAATTTTAAATACCCTCATACTAGCTTTCTTTTGAATAATTTCACACATTGAAAGCTTCTATATTGCTACAAACTATATCTGTATATCCTTAAAATTGGACCTACTCACACCCCCTCCCATGTTGTATTGATAAACAGGCTTTTTGTTTCTTAAAAAAAAAAATTAAAAACTCTTACTCTATTTTTATTCTTTTCAAATTTGACACGCCCTTTTAAAGGGTCCCTTATTTGAACAAAAATGAAAGCTCTTCACCCAATGGTGCTTTGTGCCAGGTTTGGTTAAAACTTGGCCAGCGGTTCTGGAGAACTTGAAAATAAAAAGTTTACACACGGATGCTAGACGAAAATGATCAGAAAAGCTCACTTGAACTTTCAGTTTAGATGAGCTTAAACTATTTAAATTGTTTTATATGGGTATTATTGTACTTCATTCCATTTGATTGATTTTGGTAATAGTTGGTCTTTATATAAAAGATTGTTACCGTTGTATTATGTAGCCCTTTCTTTTATGGCGCCCAGGCGTTTTATTCGAACAAAGTACATTAGGAAGTATTTTATTGTTGAAATGTAAGAACGATGATTGAAACAATATCTGTGATTAGCATATGATTATGATAGCATATTAATAGCTGATATTACGGTTTGGAATTAATGATTAGATTAGCGATGTGGCCCACGAGCCTTATGATTTTACGGGAAAATGCAAAAATTTTAATGCAATGAAAAAAAAACCCGTAAGACATACATGTAGTATACATTGTCTTATTTCCTCATTCCGACATTTGACAATTTATGTATATTTGCTTTACATTCCAGTTTGTTTTACTTTCAGAGATGAATACTAAGTTGCCATGGGAACTACCTTCACAAAATGCCACGAAAGACCGAGTTCTTTCGTCTCTGTACAAGTGAGTCATTAACCAAACTGTGTCATCAAGACACAAATAAACACAAGCGCTAAAATATCTGGCGCTAACCATTTGTTTTTTTTCTAAACAAAAAATCCTATTTTTAATATATACATGTACATAACCTGTAAATACTAGTGTGTCGTCTGCACGTGTATAAAAATATTAATGGGTTCTAGACTCAGAAGAATGACTCTTTTCAAAAGTGTTTGTTTTTAAGTGTCTTCCTTGTATCTGCTTCTATAAAAATTGAGAGGTATCTGATTTTATTATATGAGTTATCACTTTATACAACAAAGCTAACAAAACCATTGCAGTGCTCTAACTACCATTAAAAAGTTTGAGAAAAATGAAAAAGTAAACGAATTAAATTATATAAATGACGGAAAATGCATGATTCATACGTACAATGTATTTACCGATATTCTGTTATATAATATCTGTTTTTGAAATAAATGTACAGCGTGATGAAATTAATTCTGGTCCAATATTTTTTTCTGTGAGTTCTTCCCCATTTGAATATAGAAGTTTGGCTTATATGGTATTCAATACACAGATGTATTACCAAAACTCTCTGAACCGTCAACACAAGTGCCAACTCCTTCTATTCTTTTTAAAAGACCACCACTCATATAGGTGACAGTTCATACCAAATGCGCAACTTTAAGGCTCTTATTATATACAGATAATTGGATTTTTAAAAATAACACCCACCACCCCACCCCAAAATAAATTTTAAAAAAATAAACCAAACAACAATAACAAAAATACCCCCCCCCCCAAAGCAAACCCCCCTCCACCCCGAAAAAAAAAACAAACAAACAAACAAAAACACACACACACAAACTTTTATTCAGATAGTATAAATCTTGCCATCCAACCACCAAAAGCGTAAAAAAAAAACCTGGATAAATAGACCTATGTTGAAATCCATAAAAAACCTGGATAAATGGACCTATGTTGAAATCCATTTACAAGCACTTTAATTACAGGTTTTGAATAAAAAACGAATAATATTAAATTGATTTTAAGGTGGAATCATACACCAATTTTTTATCTAACATTGGAATGTTGTTGTATTATCTCTTATGAAATACGATTTTATTGTATAAAAACGAAAGCACGATCTTGACAGAGGCACTTTGATTTTTGTTTTTTGTTTTTTGTTTTTTGTTTTGTTTTTTTTTTTTTTTTGGGGGGGGGGGGGTTACGTAGATAGGCCTACCTGATTTCCTATCCTATAATGATAATGATAGATATAATATATACGTACTAATTACATGCAGTTATTTAGGGGATAGCTGAATCATCTTCTCCTTTTCTTTATTTTTTTATATTTGCATCGCATCCCTCTTTGTAAAAACTTCATAAAAACTTAATTCTACCACTGTGGCAACGCACTTTGAAAAAAATACGCACCTTTGAATTTTTTTCACAGTACGTTAAATTGGGGACAATTGAAATAAATAATCTCATTATAAACTATAAGAGTTGCATGTACAGTCATTATAGCATTATCAGTTCAAAAATAGGAGTATTTAGGGCATGCATTGTAATGATTTTCAAAAGATACATGGTATATCTAATACATGTACAGAGTCTATTCCCTGTCACCACGTTTGTTCATTTAGTTTATGAAATGAGTCGTTTGAAATAGAAATCAAACATTTATCTTCATTAAATTAATCATTTTTGTTTCTGGCATAGTCCAATGAAACTGCACACATATTCACATATTAAAAAGATTTTTAAAAAATTGGAAGGACATTTGGTGGGTAAGCTATGCAGTTTATATCCTATTTAATTAACAAGTAATAAAAATCACATTCAATTCTATTGATGAAGCTTATGAGAAAACTTTTTCATTGAGAAACTTCTTAACAGGTTTACTTAGCTCGAAACTCCAAGGGTTCTCTGGCTGCTTAATATCCATTGAGCTAAACTTTGTTCAAATAATTATACATCATGTTTTAAAGTTTTAAGAATTTCGATCGAGTCCTGCATATTTTTAACATGGGCATTCCATAAAAGCTTCTCCGATCATATGCACGCAAAACACGGGCATTCCATGCCACCTTCTCTGATAAAACACACGCAAAACACGGTCATTTCATAACACCTTCTCTGATCAAATATACGCAAAATACGGGCATTCCATGCCACCTTCGCTAATCAAATACACGCTAAACACGGCATTCCATACAACCTTCTCTAATCAAGTAAACGCTAAATACGGGCATTCCATCCCTCTTTCTCTGATCAAATACACGCAAAACACGGGCATTCCATACCACCTTCTCTGATCATATACAGAAAAACACGGGTAATCTGATCAAATACAAGCAAAACACTTGCATTCCATACAGCAACCTCTGATCAAGTATACGCAAAACACGGGCATTCCTTCTTTTTTTATTATATACACGCAAAACACGGGTAATCTGATCAATTACACGCAAAACATGGGTATTCATACCCCCTTCTCTGATCATATACACGCAAAACACCTGCAATCCATACAACCTTCTCTAATCATATACACGCAAAACACGGGCATTCCATACAACCTTCTCTGATTATACACACGCAAAACACGGAGATTCCATACCACCTTCTCTGATCATATGTGTAACTACACACGCAAAACACAGGCATTCCATACAACCTTCTCTGATCATATATACACGTAAAACACGGGCATTCCATACTACCTTCTGTGATCATATACACGCTAAGCACGGGCATACCATACAACCTTCTCTGATCATATATACACGCAAAACACGGGTAATCCGATCAAATACACGCAAAACATAGGCATTCCATACAACCTTTATACACGCAAAACACGGGCATTCATCGATATTTTAATAGATTGGAGAATACCTCGGTCTGTATTTATTTCAATGTTATGTGTAAAACGAGAGAATTATAGAAACGATGATCTATGTTGGTATGCTTCCAAGTGACGAAAACTTCCAACCCTGTCTGTTTTTTGGAGTTGTCTCGCATAGAGGGAGCGATTTTGATTTTAATTGAAATAAGAATATTGAATATCATTTCCTTTGAAGGTGCATTATTTCTTAAACTCTGAATAATCTTCATATATAGAATTGTTTGATATAAATGTACTATTTTATTATTTAGCGCTATGTGCTATAACATCAAAATTATATTATCATATTAAATAAATTTCTGTATGCTCTGATTTTGAATGTTTCAAACAACTTTACTTGTTGATTGTTAAAAAAAATAAATATTATTTTTGAAGTGTATTTTTTCGCTAAAAATTTATTTTATTTTTGGGGGTATTCCGTATATAGGTAAATTAATTAGGTGTTTAAATTAATTCCAAGACCTACACCCAGATCGCATTATGATATTCACTCGGAACTTCTCTCTATTTAACACAATAGAGAATTTGTGTGGACTTCGTACACCGAATTATAAAAGTTTGTGACATTTAAAATTGTTCAAGGGAAGTGAATTGTTACCTGCATGGGGATCTAGAAACCGCGGATCCGCCATTTTTATACACTGTACCCTAAAACTTGACAACTTTCGTCCCGTGGAGCGTTTTTCCCGTTTTGAACGATAAATTTACTATGATTTACACAGAAATGTGGATAACTTGTATACTGTAACTGATATAGGTAAGTTTTGGTGACTATCACTAAAAATTAAGGTAGAAAATCGTTAATTTTAGACGTTTAGCGATAACCAGGTGACGGGTATACCTGTGCTGTGGCATAGATGTGTATTATTCCAATCGCTGTGTATTGGTGCTTTATATTTGAATCATGTAAATACAATATAGTTTTTGCACATTGGAAAAAAGGAAATTTAACAAACTACAATGTAATTGAAAGCTTTGTTATTAAGTTTTATCATTTATTATTTGTGTTTTTCTGACGTAAAAGTGGGCGGAGCTAACGGTACCCTGATCACCGATGCGAGGTGCTTCTTGTGCCAATACACACTTTGTTCAAGAAACAATAGATCCCTTTTCTTATTGCTCTAGGAGATCGAAAGTAATTTATTATCGTGAAAATTTATTGGTTTTTTACTGCTTTGAATTAATATAGCTTTATTTTTTTCCTTGGCTGGAAAAAGTGTTTCTCGGGATTATTTTGTGTATTCAGCATGAACATTTTTGATGTGAGTAATTTGTAAAGTTGTGTAAAATTCAGTGAAACATACGTGATTTTATGGATTTGTGTATGAACATCTCGGACATCCCAGAATTGGATTTTAAAAAATTTATTGATGGATTATTTTTTGACATTTTCTCAAATGGAGTCTGTGATAAGAACATTAAAAAGCTAGCCTGGCAAAACTCCATGAATATAAATGCCAATGGATATATTGAAATAGCAGAATATATAGATATTGTACAGGTATATAATATGTAATGATATAGCTGATGTGACAATTATACATCCAAAACAGTGAACGTAAGTAGTGGTTCATCTTTCAACAGATTTTGTGTGTATATTAATGCATGTAAAATCTATGCTATGCATTTATGTTTCATGTTGAGGCGGACATTAAGGGTTTGTAATTCAAATATAGCTCTCTTTACAAGCATGAGTAATACATCATGATTTTATTTATGACTTCATGACTTGGTCAATTATACCCATGTTCTTTTCTTTGAAGATTAAGATCATATGTACAGGTTCCATTTAATGAAGTGGGCAGGTGCCCCATTTTGTGGGTTGATGGACTCCCCCTTATTAAAAACCCCTGAATCAGCCCAGAACAAAGTGTTAATTCATTTACACCTAACTTACCAAGACATGCAAACCATTACTAACAGTGTACACAAAGAACAGGCAAAAATCAAACATTAATCAAAGTGTTTTTTTACAGAACAATGAACGGGCTAAAATCCAACATTGGAGGAAAGAACGGCAGACAAATGCAGCAGCAGGGTGCAGGTATACCCACACTGAGGATTCAGGCAGACACCCCTGTTCCGCGGTCAAGCGGCAACACGCCTGTCCCTGGTAAAACAGACAAAGTCCAGCTCCCGGCTTTGTCAACGACACCACGCATCGTACAACAAGGCAAGCCTTGCTCTCAAACTACTCCACGCATCCCTCACCCAAATCAAGTCAACAACTTCTATCGCTATGGAAACAACAAAAATGGTAAGGTTTCATTCACAGTTTATCAGAATATTACCAAAACTTTTCAAAGTTTGGGGGTTTACTTCTTAATTAAATTGTTTTACCCCAAATTTGGTTTAGTGCTGGACTTGAGATACTTTTGTTAACCTTTATTTATAAGGGTATAATAAATATCAGCTAGATCCGCAACAACCTTTGCTCACAGATGCTTATCTTTTGCAAACCTTTTGTTTTTTATATGTAAAGGAAATTCAATAAATTTACTACTCAGTTGGAAATTGATTGCAAGTGATAAGTTCTAAAATGGCTATTCATGAATTTACAAATAGAAAAGACCTGTTTAACACTTTGTATACAGTAGTAAGTGACCAACTATATAGATGAAATGGATTTCGAATCATTGTATTCATGTGTGACTTGACAGTTTGGTAGAACTATTGTCATGTTTTGTAGATTAATTAGTTTTCAAGGAGGACCAGAATTTTATTTTTTCCTCCGTTGCCCAATGATTTTCATTCAAATAAATATGGATATTTGTTGAAACTAATTTTTTTTTAAGAAAATGGTAAATCCACAAGCTAACCTATAAAAGAAATTTGCCTCGGCCTAAAAAAAAATATTGTGTGTTTAGGGTAACCCGACCTAACCTACAAAAATGCCCAGATCCTACCATTTTTAGATGTCTGTTTCTATTCAATTGTGATTTTCATATTATTTCCATTAAAAACCTGTTTTTAAATATGACACAAACATTCATAGGATTTTATATTTGTGCCCTCATGCAGAAAATTATATGATAAAATATTAAAATATCTCTACCTACCTAACTTAATTTTTTCATCAGTGTTACCCTAAACACACAGTTTTTTTTCTTAGGCCTCACTGAATCAGAGTGATTCTTCAGAATAAAAAAAAAAAAATTACTAAAATCAGAACTTTTTAAAAAATTAAGTCACTGACCAAACAAAAACTGTTGCATATTGTAACTTATATAAGGGAGGTAATAATCAGTAATGAGGGAAGGTAGGGTATTTTTTTCTTTACGTCTATTTATTTTATTTTACTCTGAACATGATATCTATAGCGTTCTATATCTTTAGGGATTTTGTAGATTATTTTGAAACTTGTTTAAAGCTATAATAAAAAAAACCTGAATACACTAAACTTGGTTGTATATGCGGACATTAGTGCATCACATTTAATATTTTTGCTATTTCCAGGGAAAACATTCTATGAACAAGTTATAATACCTTATTGAAAACTGCATATCATTATTTGAATTAAGATCAAGTTTTTAGAATTAAGTTAACTATAATCAATAAAATTTAGAAACATGTATGAGCTTTGATAGATGGTATAAATTTGTTAAGCTGTAAACTCTGAGGAATTTATCACACACGGAGAACAATTTTGTAAATTAGGAACATCTTTATAGATCGGCAACAATTTTTTGTATTGGGAACGATTGTGTGTATTGAGAACAATTTTGTGTATGGGAAACAATTTTGTGTATTGGGACCAGTTGTGTGTTTTGGGAACAATTGTGTGTATTGGAAATAATTTTGTGTATTGGGTCCCTGTAATTCATGTTCTTATCTTGAGATGACAAGGCCCCAAAGTTTCCAAAAGCAAATATCCATTTTATGTGAAGGCCTCTATATTGCCTGCCTGAAGTGCCATATACCTGCTATTTTCCTCCTTTATACAGAGGTAGATAACAGTCACAAAGAAGAGTTTAATAAATCATTAGGTGATAGGTGCTCTCTACCACCGACCCACTGGTTATTTCAATTTACAACAAGAAAAAAATCCCTTTTAATTCAATTTCAGACCAACAATATTGGGCCTGTTCGGGTAATTTAGTAAACATGTTTCTTATTCACACTGATTTTGTCTGTAAAGTGGGCCAATTCAATTAAAACTCCAAAAGTCGGTGTGCAGGTTGAATTGAGGCCTTATATTCTTTGATATTTTCAATACGTAGGGCATAAACAGGATGTGCTGCGTATGTAAAGACATGATTACTTGCCATAACAGGTGTGTGACGTCGACGCTTCCACGGAATTGCCATATCGGGCCGTGGTACTGCTAAGAAAATTGGCATTTCTCCCAGATTCTCCTCTGTCTAGTGTTTGGACTCATTTCAGCTACAAGAGCTATTGAAGTTTCAGTCCCTCTTTATCCGCCGCCATAAAGATGAGAGTTAGGAAGTTTGGCTCCTCCCTTAATGGGCAAATTTCTAAATCCCCGAGCGAACCCTTTGATACCCTGCTAGTGATCCAAACAGACATAAAAATCATTGGAATGAATCACAATTCAAAATATTTTTTTATTCAAATTTCACAAACATCATAAATATTGGGTTTAATTTAAAATGTAAATGCCATGTTGCGATAGTTTGATGTGTGTTAGTAAAACATATTTCTCATTTTTATGTCCCAAAGAACTTTATATTTTTTTAGAAGGTTCAACTCATTTTAGCTTCTAAAGCTCTTAAAACCCAAAACCAAAACAAAAAGGAAAAAACCCAGCTAGATAGAAATCAAAGAGAGCAACACTCCTCTATACTTAACATTAATTGAATCTACTGTTGCAAACAAATTATAGCTCAACAGCCATGTCAACAACTTTTGTAAATGAAATACTTGTACATGTATCACTTGGGTATGTGTTAAAACTAATCAGAACAAAGTGATGTCTTGCTAAGTAAGATATTAAATGAAAATAAAAATAGAAAAATAAAAACCAGTTAGGTATACTATCAATTTTCCTTCAACTGCAAAGTTATTATACAGAACAATAAACCCCTCAAAGTCACAAAGTTTCAAAAAAAGAAATAAGGGATTAATAAACAGCAAGCTTTGTGGATGAGAGATAGTGATAATGGAGGCTGAGTTCAGTATTATAAGAATTGTGCAGTACAAAGCTAAAAGGAAGATATGTGTTAATAAACTGTGTGTTGTTTGTAGATCTCAATGGACTTGGACCAATGTGTTAATAAACTGTGTGTTCTTTGTAGATCTCAATGGACTTGGACCAATGTGTTTTGGAATCAATCAAAGGAAGGACAGGAGTAACATGGGTCACAATGTCTCATGCATGCAGCAGCCACAGAACTCTAACCTCCACATCCCAAACAGGAGCCTGGAGAACGCCACCCCCACTCCTAGTGAAGTGTCCGACATTATCACCCCCAGGAATGGGGACATGACCCCCAAAGTGGAGCCTGGGACCGCACCTTACCACAACGGGACAAACAATGACAAGCATGTGTTTCTGGAGCCCCTGCCGGTCACCAAGCAAGAATGGAACCCGTACAAACCGCTGGGCCACATTCAAACCTCCATTCATGGTTCCGTCCATGGGAGTGAGGCAGACAGGAACTCCCTGTCCCAGGGGATGAATAGTGCCGCCACTGTGTCCCTGTCTCCATTCCAGAACATGGAGACTTCTCCGTCCGGATCCCAGTACACAAGTCCGCGCCACTCGGCTCACAGAATGCATGGCACAAAGCGTGCCCTGTCCATCTCACCCATTGGATCCGATGGTATGGACCTGTACTCGCTGATCAGGACCTCCCCCACCTCCCTGGTGGCCTACATTAATGGATCCAGGAGTTCCTCCACCAGCGCCTCCCCCCAGCCAGGGTTACAGCATGGACACTTTGGACATCTCATCGCTCACCGGACGCAGAGGTGCAGCACTGGAAGCCCTTACTCGGGCTCCGGCTCCTCCAAGAACCGCATGAATCAAACTCCAATGAGCTCTGGATCCGGCTACAAGAGGGAGACAGAGGTGGGGCTCCATGAGAATCTGTCGGACATATTCCCGGATATCGTCAAAAACCAAGTGGTCGTCCAACAGAGTGAAATTCCATTCCTGGAGCAGCGTGCCATGCAGGATATGCAGATGTACCACGGACCTCGGTCCACTACTTCTGCAAACTATCCCCCTCCCACATACAATCAGGCAGTCAGCCAGCAACCAACCCCCATCAGCATGATGCCTCCACCCCCACAGCCGAGCATGCCCCCACCCTCGTGCATGACGGTTCCCCCTCAGCCTTTGGCTCAGCACAACACAAATTCTGCAAACATGATGAACAATAATAACCCTCTTATGAGTGAGAACAGTTACCTAGGCAACACCATTCCTCCAACTGAGGATGGAGAAGTGGATGAAAATGGAGAAAAACAGAATATATGCAAGTGGATAGACTGTAATCAGGTGTTTAAGGAACAGGAGGACTTAGTTCGCCACCTGGAAAAAGCCCATATTGACCAGCGGAAGGGCGAGGATTTTACGTGTTTCTGGTCCGGTTGTCAGCGGAGATATAAACCGTTCAACGCCAGATATAAACTCCTCATCCATATGCGGGTGCACTCAGGAGAGAAACCCAACAAGTGCACGGTGAGTATTCTTCATTCCATTGTGCTGTGTACCATTGTTGGTTGTAGCCTTGTGTTCAGGGTGTCAGATTTGGTACAATTTATTTATCGAGTTATAGAATTGTGGTATTAAATTGTTCGACCCGACTGCAAGTCATCATTGGCTTTGGGGGAAGTGAACTGCATGTTTTGTTGTTTTAAGATAAAAGACAAGAATAATTCATAAAGACCTGTAGTGCTGGAGGTAACAATGTCTATCTGGATATTTGCTTTTCTAAATTCTATCTATATTTAATACTAGCAGTGAATTGGTTTTATTTGTTTCGAATTGCAAATCGCAAAAGTAATTGGAGAGGGAATGTCAGTCGCTGATAAAGGACAAGTCTTATTTTTAAACTTTAATTATGTTGAAGAATTGGAAATGAGTTGTGATTTTTGACAGTTGTTATTGTACGTGTTTGTATTGTGTTCGTGGATAAGCACTGCGTGTCCTGTAACCTGATACCACTGTCTTGTGTTGGTATCCGAGTCGGCTCACTGCAGTCCAGCGCCGTGATTGTTTCCATATTGTTCATTTTCTCCCGGTTTGTTCCGCTCGGTAATTGGTGACACGAGTCCACTGTCACTGATTGCAGAAGTTGTTGTGATCTTTCGACAATGTGACCAATTTTAATCAGACCTGTAGTCTTGGTCATTAGCTTGGAACTTAAAAATCTAAGGGTTTATTTTTGAAAGAAAGGGTTAAAAAAAAAAAAAAAAAAGGAAGCGCAGACAAAAATCCAATACACAAGTATATGACTCACTTACACACATTCTGACAGTCAGAACTGCCATGGCCTTAAAATGCCAGGAACTGGGTTGTGCATTTCGTGCAAACTCTGGGTCAGGGGAAATGGTACTAAAGTTGCATTGAACTGCTGTGACACTACACTGCAAACAATGCAGTTTCACTTTCAGAGATGCAAGGCCAGGGGGTCCTTGAAAGTTAGTTTGGGGAGAGAAGTAATATCAGCACTGCATGATTGTGCAAAATACAGATAGTGAAATTTGTTTGGAGAATCGAACAAACTGATATATATGTAGGGAAAGGAAGAGTTAAAGAAAATGTTCTGGTGAGAATGGCGGGTAGATTGTGAAGGGTGATAGAGGCTAGTCTATGGGTAATCTCCACGGGGATCAATGCAGCCTTTATTTGGCAGACTGCATTCCTGTGTTCTGTCAGGCCGCTGTGTATGAAGTTTGAGGTACAATCAATATCGGCACTCTTTCTGTCAATACTCAATGTGTTTATCCAACTCTGAGGCCGCGGATAAGTCACACAATATCACAGAACTGCTCTCTGTTACGAACAGCTTTCTGACCAGCTGATTGATTGATTGATTGATTTGGTTTGTTTTGTCCTCTCCAGACTATTTCTCTCCCATATGATAAGCTGAGAATACACATTAGTCAAATTAAAATAATGGATTCTTAAGATAGTATTAGGTTGTTCATGTATAAAGTAAATGAAAGATTTATACTTTGTGCAAGCAGTAGAAGATTTTATTGAGTATAAGACATTTGCTGTTTTGTTGCTGTCTTGGTATATAATCAAATATTTGGAACATATCAAGAGATTGTACACAAAGAGCATGTTTATTGAGGGGTATATAAAATGTAAACTTGAATACAATTCAAAATTTTGATGTGGATCAGTGACGAGGTGGACTTGGAACCAAGGAACATGTCCATCTTAAGAATACATGGCATAAAATATTCTGTTATCACTTTAATTAGATTCCAATTAATAGAGATAGGTAGGAGGAACTTGACACCAGCATAATGATAATCACTGGACCATGCTTGTAGCAGGGATTCCGATTAACGGGAAACAATACCACCTTCTTATAGCAGGGGCTTGAACTTTAACTGAACAATGGCTCCTCACAGTCAGATTTGCTGGCAAGCACACTTTTATTTCTAAAGTGCATGGACCTCGATGAATTGTCACAAAAATATCAAACAAGTGTGTCGGTAGACATGGGGACCAAGAAACTACCAAAGTTCTGTACTTGGAGAGGAAGAGTTGGCTTGTTTTGTGTTGTTTTTATAGGGAAGGGGCAAAAAATCTTCACAAAATAATTACGCTAAAGTTTACCACGAATCTGGAAAGAGAGGAGAGGAATTCCACTGAACTGGGGAAGAATAAGATGCTTCATAATATCTGTACTAAAAGTAGATGGAATAAACCAAAGCCTTGTAACATTAGGAGAACCCAATTCCTACCAAAGCTTTATATATTATATATAAATGAATAAGTGAAATATCCTCCTTTCAAGGCATATTCTTAACAGGAAAGAGCAGAATCTTGCCTAAATTTTACATTCACAATTTAAATTGACTACCTTCTCTAAACAATTTTGTTGTATGACTTTAGTTCATTAAGTTGGATTCACCTAAATTTTTGTGTGTATAGTTGTTCAAAATGTTGGATTCATTGAATTTGTAGATTCACCTTATCTAGAGTTGTACAAATACTGTTTTAGTAATCAGTGATTTCTTTTGTTTTTAAAAAGAGGTTTCACTCTCTATTTGCATTTTGGTAATTCCTACCTTTAATTTTTGTACACAGAATTTTCTTGATTTTTATTGGAGAAAAAAACCAAACATTGAATTTTTGCAAGGGATTTGTGCCAATTAGAAGCTGTAGTATGATCACCCAAAAAAACACTGCTGGTTCCAGCACCAAAAAAGAACTGTCAGGAAATTGTATATCTTTCATTTCATTTTAGTTTGAAGGATGTACAAAAGCATTCTCACGATTGGAGAATCTTAAAATCCACCTTCGATCTCATACGGGTGAGCGTCCGTACATTTGTCAACATGCGGGATGTGCAAAGGCATTCTCCAACTCATCAGACCGGGCTAAGCATCAACGCACGCATCTTGATACGGTCAGTGTAGAAATCAACACACTAAAATTGGTGAAATATGGTTAATTTCTAACCTGGTTTATTTGCACAAATCATTTTTAGTGTTTCATTAGTTTCTTATGGCCTACAATACTGGTCATAATTTCTGTGTATTGATTTTTTGTGATGTAAAAGTGATCTTGAATAATAAAACAAAATTGGATCATGACACAAATAAAAAAATTTATATTATGTAATGCACACAGAAAATGGTAAAACAACAACAAAAAATTTTATTTCTTTTTATATGATAGAGTATATACATCTGTTTATGATTCAGAATCAATGAGACTTTTTTCTTTTGTTGCAGAAACCTTATGCTTGTCAAGTTGCGGGATGTACAAAGAGGTACACGGATCCGAGCTCACTACGCAAGCACGTCAAAAATCACAATCAAAAGGATGGGTCAGTGAAGAAAAAGGTAAGCTCATACTATATTCCACTTTAACTTTCAAAACCTCCAGAGCCATGCAATGCTGGTCAACAGATTTTATGCAGAGAATGCTAAAATAAGTTGTAAAAAAATTGTGAAACATAACATGGGAGTGAGAATCTTCCTAGCCTTTGGTATAGCTTTAGAAGTCTTAATGGAGATCATGTACTGGAAATTGATTTAAATACATGCAAAAACTTTATTTTCTTATAAATTTCCTCAACAGTGAACATGGTGAACTCACCAAAATAAATTTGTGTGACTTTTACATGTTAAACTGTATCTTTTAATCAGTGATTTGTTAAAGTAAATATATTGTGAGTACAAAAATTACCATGTCAGTAGAAAATATTCACTAGATAGAGGTAATTTTCTTCAATAACATGATTGTCTTTTGAAATTGAGTCATTTAGAAATGGAGGAACGGAATGAATAACTAAGTTGCTAAGTGACCACTTTTGCTGAAATCGGCATGATTTTAAATGTTAAGAATCAAGAGTTCACATGTTTTTGATCCACGTGTGTGACAGACAAATATGCCTTATTTTCATCTGAAAGAATTTCATCTAATGGAAGTTGATTTGCCGTACTGTAATTGATATAGCAGTTTCTCATTATAGGACTTAAGTGTATTACCTATTATAGGCATGTGTTGGCTTATTCCAGTTTTTTCTGCAATTAACACCTTGTATACCATGAAATCATTGTGTCATATTTTGATATTTTGTTGGTTGTTTTTGACCTCTTTTCTTTCAAAGATTTATCTGTTTGCATTATAGAATCCCGATTGATGTAAACATCTTATCTTGTTTTAGTATGGACTGAAGTTTTTAATTGTTGATGTTTTGTTTGTAAGATTTATACTTATTTAGCCCTAGTGTGTCAGTATTAAGTTAAATTTAAAATTCAAATTGCAGAATGTTTCCTTCAATGTTTTCTTAATTCCATCATCCCCTCTGAAGTGTTAACAGGTTGAAGAGTTTGGATCAATAATTCAATTCTTTTTACTCTTATTGAATTTGCACTGAAAATTTTCTGCTTATGAAAAAGACATTTAAAATTTTTGCCCTTTGCTCTCTTTGTAAATTAAAATAACAATTAAAACTTCCTTCTGATCTTGTAAGGGTGTGGACTTCAACCTAAAATGTCATATATTTTTTTTATTGATACGTGTATCTCATTCAATTACTGTATTTCTAAATCAGTAAGTATTTATTGAAATTCACCAAAACATAAGTCATGTAGGCCTCATGCCCCTTACATTTGACAAAGTCTTCCTTTTAGTTTTTAATCTATTTCCTGTATGAAGCCTGTGGGACTTGTGTATGACATCGAACAACTATGGCTCGGAATGTCATCGCACATGACTGTTTTGTATAAATATAGTTTGACAGTGTTGACTTAGGCAGGAGATGAAACGCTTGTGATTGGGGTTTTTATTCCCTATCAGCGACTGAGTGCAGGGACGGCCAAGTAAGATTGGATCGAGTGCTCCACAGCAAACCTTCTCTGTTGACATTGTAGATTTCAGAACTCGAGCCAGCTGTATGTTTACTGTATTCTCCTCAACAAAAGATATTTTAAATACCAATACACTAGAATATTGCTCCTAATTTAGGTGTGAGCTAGTGCAATGGACAAAAGAGAAGCAAATCAAACTTTTAAAACTCTTTACGGTTCCTGTTAGCAACTAGGCCACAGTTTATAACTGCCAGGACTCAAGGTCACTTAAATGTTTGCCATCCGAAATTTTCTACTGCTGACCTGTTTTTTTTTCTCCAAAACACACTTCTTCTGCATGAACAAAGAAATTAAAGTTTGGGATGTTGTAGGTGCTTTTTCTCCACATTTGTCATTAGATTTGTCACTGGGTTATAAATGGTGCTAGATTATCAGACCATTGCATAAAAATGCAAAATCATGCTTATCTCAAGTGTAAAGTCAACAAGACGTTTGACTTATCACCAATTTTTTCTGTCGGTTTTAAACTTTGAGTTTTCTCCAACTGAACGGGATTTATCTGCAACTCGGTTAAAAGTTTACATGACCCAGATAATTCTGTTTATTTCCCTTGAATATGCATTTAGTGCCCACATACTAACAACAGCTTAAGATACTAATCCTATCTGACCAATAGCAGGCCTTTTAAATAAAACCAAACTAGAGCTGATTCATCTATGAGTTGGTAACTGTATTTATGAATACCCTATATTGCAAAGAGGAGAAGGGGGGGGGGGGTGTTCAGTCTTATCTTGTACACATCTTTTTGGTCAATATTGATTTGATATTCTAATGGTCTAGAACCATAAGTCATGGTTGCACTTGCTTGCCTTGAGATTTCAAGGATGGGGATGTATCGAAATGAAAATTTATCATTTGCTTTCTTTAGGCAAAAAAAATGTTATCCATAAACCAGAAGTTTTAGAAACAGCATTTTTGCAGCACGAGACTATGTACACCAAAGAAGAAAAAGCGTTAGTTGTACTGATATGTTGATGTGGTTTTACTTTTTCTCTGTTTAACCCAATGATTTTAATTTCAGCTGAAGAAAGAAACAGACATGGGAGGCGTAATGTTGAACGACTGTCTCCAGGTCCAGCAGATGCAGCTGGAGCAGATGCAGCAAACTCCCCCGGAGACTGTGGACATGAGGGGCCTCGTGACAGGCCCCACCACCGACCTCTACTCAGGTAAGATTATTTGAAATCTTGTCACTTATTGACCGAACACAACCGACCTCTACTCAGGTAAGATTACTTGAAATCTAGTCACTTATCAACCAAACACCACTAACCTCAACTTAGGTACGATTAATGGAAATATAGTCACTTATTGACCAATCCACCATCCTCTTCTTATGTATGATTAATTGAAATATAGTCACTTACCAATCAAACACCACCGACCTCTACTTGGGTATGATTAATGGAAATTAGTCACTTATTGACCAATCAAACACCACCAACCTCTACTTAGGTATGATTAATGAAAATGTTGATACTGGGGAATCATTTCAATTTGTGAGGGCCAATTTTTGTGGATGGTGGGTTTTTTGTTTATTCATGGGATGTAATTCCGTGGATGCATTGATTGTCAGTTTCAGGAAGAAAACCAACTCTTGAAATTTGTTTTCGTCGAGGATGTAATTTCATGGAGGAGGGCTAACCATGAATACCACGAAAATTCTAATGATTCCACAGTACTTATTGACCAATTAAACTCCTCTGGAAACTGTGAAATCTTGTCATTGACCCAATTAACTTTTTTTATGAATGAAATCTAGTCTCTAATTGACCAGTTCTACTCCTTTGGAGACTGAAAATCTAGTCACTTTTTGACCAAATTAACTGTTTAAAGACTAAAATCAAGTCACTTATTGATTAATTAAAAATCATCTGGAGGCAGTCAAATCTAGTGTAATTAACCGGAGACTGTGAAATCTATAGACACCATTTGACCAATGAGATTTCTTTAAGGATAGGAGCCCAATGAATTCATAAATCTCCTTCAAAAAACAGCAACCTACTTTTCGATTGCCTGACCTGTCTATATATAGATTGACCCCTGACCTCAGTGGGACTTTCTATGCAATCTCTATCCATCCCTAGTCAGAGTCATAAAAGTGAAATCATTAAACAGCTTACATGACTAATAATTTGATCAAAACACAACGCTAATCAAATTGAAAGATTTGAAGTCATGTTGTTTTTAGAAGTGTAGGTGGGTCTGGCTTGTTTTCTGGACTCAAAATGAGGACAAGTTAGAACTAGGCCTGTCCTACACTGCTATTGTGTGTGCCCTAGGTCCTGAAGGTCGCTCAATGTATTATGATTTACTTAGGGGATTAGCTGTGATATAAGCATCGAGTAGAATCAGTCCGGTTTAAGTCAATATTATCATAAGAACGGTCTTATGATTAATTAGGGCTTTAAAAAAAATGCTTCAAAGACGAAAAACTTGACATACTCGTGTGGTTATAAATTTCTTCTTTGATTGGATTTCATGTTTTCACACTTTCAAGCCTAATAACTTGTGCAAAAACCTACAAAGAATTCTGTCCTTTCATCAGATAATATTAATACAGCACAGAATAGCAAGTAAAATGGAGAATTCAGCGTTTTGAACAAGACATTTTTTTCATTTAAAGCCAGGGCTATTTATCACAAACTACATTCTCCTTATTGATACTCAGTTTGACAAAGAACTGTATTTTTAAGTGTAGCACATGAAATATACCTGAATCACCAAGTGACGTCAATCATAAATTAAACAATAAATTGGTTAAATGTCACCGAAACAAACTACCCACTACATGGTAAACAACTTGCTTGTTAAATAGCTTTTACTGGGCATGCCAGGACTCGCCTTTCCTCCCTTGTATTGTCTCCCTGGGGCTGTTCCAACCACTCCCCTGATAAAGATCTCTGATAAAGCACCATTAATTTCCTACTAGGATAAAATACAGATTATTTAAATGCCAAAAGAATGCGATCAGTAACCGATCAGACAATAAGCGAATGGACAATTAAGTACACCAATTATTTACACATCGTGGCGTAATTTTATGCTGTTTCATATTTTGATTTCTTTTTGTGATAATGAAGTAAACAGATTGAGCTCTGAAAGATGATTCAGTTGTTATGAACTATTTCATTCCTGACAAAGGATAGGACTCTTCAGATAGTTCTGTAATGAAAATAAGAACAAGTTATTAATAAGTTTTTTCTGTGTAAACTTGTATCCTGATAAATCTTTATAAGCAGTTTGAGCCTATTTCTAGCGCAGAATTCTGACATTTTACTTGGAGAGTTTTATCAGTCTCTGGAATGTCCACAAGATTAGAGACCTGTTGACTAAGGCCGTTCTACCTATGAACTCCAGAGTACACAAATTTTACCAATAAAGATTTTTCCAGTACACAAATTTTCGTACTATTTTTATTCGTGGATGATTTAAAAGCTGACGTAAACCTATCTACATTTTAAATTTATAATCTCATTTTGATTCAAACAGAATATAAGGGGATTTTTAAAATTGAGGTCTAGGTTTTAAGATTTTTTTTAACATCCTCATATATAAAGATTTTCCTCTGATAATACGGGCAGGCACTGACAGGAATTTTGACATCCGTGCGCTTCTTTTAATGTACCACATGATATTTATGCATTTCCAGGAGAAAAAAAATCTCTTGTTGTGAAGGTCTTTCTTCAACACTCTATGTTTTTATTAGAATGTAAGCTAATGGAAATTCATGAAGTATTTAAAGGAAAGGTTGTTGATTTCTCAGAAAAATAAAATAAATATCTCAATTTTGAGGGAATTTAAAATGTCTGAAAACAATATTGGAGATCTTACCTTAGAAAAAGGGATAGTTTTGGTATTATTGGTAGCTTTCATTTGAAGAAAACTCCTATAATTAAATTACTGGCAAAGATTTGTTTAAATGATAGAGTTATTAAGTTATTAATTAAAGTCTTTCACAATATTTTATGTTTTTTGATAATAAAATTAGATAATAACAATAAGGGGTGTTATGACAATTTCACCAATTGAAGTACATGTACTAAATTAGTAATTTTATTACAGTGGGGGTTAACTACAACAGCGGAAATACCTCAGCCAATCAGTCTCCTGGACCAGTGATGCAGCAACAGAACAGCCCACTTAATACCTCCGGTGGACTCAGCGCCGTGGAGGAAGAAAGGTAACCACGGATACTAAATCAGAGAGGCTCATTAAAAACAAGACAATATTTTTATAAGTATTTTTTGTGGCAATTTTTGGTCATTTCATAATTTTAGGGATTACGTAGCGAAATGCCCAGTTATGAGCAGTTCTGGTATTCTAGAATGAAGTACTTTTGATAGGGAAGAGCAATATTTTAAAATATATTGGTTGAATTAATTATTCCACAGATTTTTTCACGTATTTTAATTAATATTTCTGAATTGCCTGGGTTGATTATTAATGGTTGTGTTCTTGTAGATTCGGGATGTTTTCACCATTAATTAGTTTAATTAATATTTCTGAATTGCGTGAATTGATTATTAATGGTTGTGTTTTTGTAGATTCGGGACATTTTCACCGGCCCCTCCCTCCTCCCAGAACTACAATACCTCACGTCGACACTTCATCCCCATGCGGACAGGAATGCCCCCAGTCATGCGGGCACAAATGCATCAACAAATGTATCCCAATGCATACCAACAGTATATTCAGGAACAAGGTAGAGCAATCAATGGATTTGTACTGGTGGTTAAACTTCATGGATTTTTAAATTGTTAAAAGATTATTGACATATCCCTGATTTTTGTCTCTATGAATCCTGATTTACTGATTTTGATTTTCTGTTTCAGATGGACAGTATCAGTATCGTAATAACATGTACGACCCCGCAAATTATGACAATATGCACCGAATTGGAGGAGGTAGGCTCAAGGATTAATATTTATGTCTCAGTTATACCAAATGACGTATTCTTTAAATCAAAGAAAAAATTGTTAATCGTTGTGCATTTGATTGAAATGGTGTTATCTCAATGATTTTGTTAACTTCTTCCAGGTATCGAGGGTCTCCCAGACGACTTCAACATGTCCCTTCCATGTGCTGCTGAGGAGCAGCAGACCCAGCAGTACTTACAACACACAGCCATCGACCGCTGCAACAGTCGCCTGTCCGCCATTTATGCCGACGGCACTACCTAGTGACGCATATTGGTCCCCATCATCTGTGATAATAGTTTTACTGTATGTTACGCAATCCAGCAAAATAGCAACAGTTTTTATTTTCCCTGTGTGTACGACGTAACAAATGCGCTGTGAATTTCATAGACTACACAAGATTCGACATTTTTAACACTACACAAAGCGTAGTTTTTAGCAACTTATGTATTGTGGCAATAACTCCTTATCGTGTTAAGTGCTACCCTCCTGGTTTCCACAGAAGTGCTATGTTTGTACTTGTTGCCCTGATCCTCTTGTAAATCATCAGTGCCACTGGACTGACCGCTCTATATATCCACATCATACAGTTTTCATCCGTTTTGTAACACAGAACTATAGGCAGTACCTAACATCCGTTTTGTAACACAGAACTATAGGCAGTACCTAACATCTGTTTTAGTTGTCATATCAGTAGGTAGAGAAATACAAATGTATTTTTGATTCATTGAACTGAGGTTGATTTGTTAAAAATTTTACACTTATTTTAAGTCCGTCCTGCAGTTTTTTGGAATTTTTTCTGTGATCCGTCCTTTGAGCAGTATTATCTCCCTTTGTTCTCAATGCTGGTTATAATTTATTACACAGTATTAGATTGTGTTACTTACATTCTGTAGTACAGCTGTACTCATTATAGTACAGGTGTAACCAAATGTTGAGCCCTTGTCCATTATCACACAGTTGTGGCGAAATGTTGAATGCTGTACTTAATTATACCAATAATCGGAGTTCAGTAAGTAGAGAAATATATTTTAAACACTCATTCCATGTGTAGTATGTGTAGCTTTAACACGGTTTCATTTTTCTGTGTGTTATTGACTTCTTTGATTTTTCTCTATCACTACATCACCTTTCTTCATTTCTTTGTATTAACATAATATGTGCCAATCAAATGTGGTATTTATTTTTGATTGTTTGAATATCACACACAGAGTCGGCTGCCCCAGTGCTCCCATCTTATTTATGATATATAGAATATTTATTTTGTTATCATCATCTTATAGCTGTGATCATCTTTTCAACATCCAGTTGTGTCCCCTGCCAAAGAAATCATTCACATCCTAAAACAAGTCACTATCCATTGTTTTGGCACATTGCCAATCCGTCCAGATCAAAATGGCTGACAGTTTTGGTGTCAGCCATGTAAATAGCATGTAATAATCATAGTTATGCTTGTGTTATAATCCCCTTGCCAAAGCCTTGATTTTTGGGAACCCTATATAATTTATACATGTATAAACTGAATGAAGACGTTAGAGCAATCTTTTTATTTTACATCATATATGTGTATGATTTTGTTTTGGTTTGATTTTTTATTATTTTTTTTCTTTTTGGTAATTGCAAGTGTAACCAAAACATTCCAAATTAAACTACGCGTCTTGAATTTTTTCCCCCACATTATTGTGAATATCCCATCATGTTTTACGATTTGAGTTGCTAGGTTACTAGATTCATTTATTGGCCAGTCACCTTTGGAGCACGACCATTCTTCACTGGCGACATATATACCAGGCGGTGTATAACGGATTATACTGCACGCGTGCTGCTCTGAACTTATATAACAGCTTCTAGTTGTGTATATTTATTTGTAGACATCAACCACGGTGATTTTGATCCATTAAAAAAAAAATTTTTATTTTTTGACCTCAGCAATTATTTAGAATGGTATTACAAACCACCAGGTGTGGTTGTGTTGAATAAAATTTAACAGGAGTACAATATTATCTTAGTGGCTACTTATGAACATTCCACACAATTTCTAGGACGCAGCTTCAGGTGTTAACAACTCCGACTTGTTACTGTGTTATTTGATTTTTTTTATATTTTGGTTTATTTGTATAATTTGCTTTTTTTTAAGTAAATGCTTTTATTGACTAGCTTTGGAGATTTTTACAAGTACATTCTATTTGTTGTATTGTTGGTTTTGACATCAAAGGGAGACTACTTGGACTTGAGGAAAACATTGAAGAGTATTTTGTTTTATAATGACTCCTTCTTTCTTCTCTTGCTTTTCGTAATCAACTTCCAAGTCTTTATTTGGAAAGAAAAGTCTGCTCTTCAGGCTATAACAGAATGCAAACAGCAACTGCATGCAACATAGCAAGAGATGATAAAGAGGGATACAATTGTTGAACTTGAGTCCCAAGTGGAGAGGAAAAAAGCTTTTCAATTAGGCATAAAACAAGACCAAGCACCTAGCACTTTAAAGTTTTAGGAACGGGGTCTGTGTTTGCATGCAGGAACCCCTTGCTGGGCCCCAAGGGGGTTACATTATGGAGGCCCAAAAAGGGGTCTCGTGAAGCCAAAACACTGTTGTAATTTGGAATCAAAAGATTGTAGCATGCATATAAAAATGTTTCTTGTTTAAAGTGCCTTATTTGGATGTCAGCTTATATTCTGTTATTTGTTGTTCATTAAATGGTCCTGGAAATTGTATTAGTTTTAGTTGTGTTTATTCAAAACAGCTGTAAATAGAGTACAGTTGACAGCACTATCAGTAACTAGCAAACATACAGACAGTGAAAGAATAGCTGTAATAATAGTACAGTTGACAGCACCGTCAATAACTAGCAAACAGCTGTAAATATAGTACAGTTGACAGCACTGTCAGTAACTAGCAGATGTACAGTGAAAGAACAGCTGTAATTATAGTACAGTTGACAGCAGTAACTAGCAAACAACTGTAATTATAGTACAGTTGACAGCACTGTCAGTAACTAGCAGAAGTACAGACAGTGAAAGAGCTGTAATTATGGTACAGTTGACAGCACCGACAGTAAATAGAAAACAGCTGTAATTATAATACAGTTGACAGCACCGTCAGTAACTAGCAAGCAGCTGTAATTATTGTACAGTTGACTACACCAGCGTCAGTGACTAGCAAACGTACAGACAGTGAAAGAACAGCTGTAATTATAGTACAGTGACAGCACGTCAGTAACTAGCAAACGTACAGACAGTGAAAGAATAGCTGTAATTATAGTACAGTTGACAGCACCAACAGTAACTAGCAAACAACTGTGTTAATAGTACAGTTGACAGCACCGTCAGTAACTAGCAGACGTACAGACAGTGAAAGAACAGCTGTAATTATAGTACAGTTGACAACACCAGCGTCAGTGACTAGCAAACGTACAGACAGTGAAAGAACAGCTGTAAATATAGTACAGTTGACAGCACTGTCAGTAACTAGCAAACAGCTGTAATCATAGTACAGTTTACAGCACTGTCAGTAAATAGCAAACATACAGACAGTGAAAGAACAAAACAGCTGTAATTATAGTACAATTGACAGCACCGACAGTAACTAGCAAACAGCTGTAATAAATTTATTTAAATAATAATACTTACTTATTATGGTTGATTTAACTATGTAAATGAATCACAGAGGTAGCTTCAGATACTGAGAGTGATCTTGATTATCTAGATGCTTAGGTAGGTTTAAGATTTAAGAACAACTCAAACTGTTATGGTCTTTGAGCTGGTTACAAAATGGTGTAAATTCTGATCATACCTTGTCAGACTTAAACAGTTAATATATATGATATAACTATGGATGTGTAAATAGAGGTAGCTTCAGATACAGAGTTTGATTTTGATTATCTTGATGCTGGAGCAGATGTGTGTTTTTTGAGTAGTTAAATGCATGTTTGAACATTGGAGAAAATGCTGTCCTGGCTAACTTTAATGGTTCATGTAATTTTGAATTTGAAACCCAAGGCAAGCTTCAGATAAAGAGCCTGATCTCCATTATCAAGGATGCTAAGAAAACCTTGTCCTACCTCACTCAAACTTGACTGAGAGATGTGATTGTTAATTAATGATGTATTTTGATTCCTATGATATTAAATCATATGATATGGTATTTTATCATTTAATATGATATTGTATTGTATGAGTAAAGTAGTGTATTTTTATGATCAATGCAATATTGTATTATATGATATAATATTGAATTATGTAGTATAACATGTGAAATATTATGTGATACGATATGATATTGTATCATATTTTTTGTATAATATATGAAATGATATTGTAATATATTTTATTATGGTGATGTATCATATGGTTTTGAATCTTATGATATATTATCATAAATTACAATGATGAATCATATGATATTGATATGATACAATACAATATCATATGATTCAACATTGTATGATATTACATTTAACAAGTTTGTATCATATCATTTGGTACATTATTGTTTCATATGATACAATATTGTATCATATGATACAATATCATGTAATACAAAAGCATAAAATGATTCAAAATTATATGATACAAAATCATGATATAATTTTAAATGATACAATATTGTATCATAACGCTTGATGCAATATCATAATATCATATAAAACAACATCATAATATATTATATATCATGTGACACAATATCATATGCTACAATATAGAATTATATGATACAATATTGAATCATTACACATGATAAAATATTGCTTCTAATTGTATGATACAATATCATGATACAATATTATTTCTTGATACAATGACATCATATAATACAATATCATTGTATCATGATATATTCCCAGTATTATATTGCATCATATGAAATATAACACAATATTATATTGTATCATCCAATACAGTATGAAATTTACACATTTTATGATAAAATTTTGTATCATATGATATTGTGTCAAACGGCACTACACTTTCCAATAGTTTAAGAAAGATTATTAAGTATGATTTTCATATAATATGATTAAGGTGGTCTCATAAAGGTGACGCCTCATCTCGATGAGCTCTGTAATCTTTGATTACCTTTGATTTTAACTCTTGCTACCCCTGAAAGAGATAACAGAGTCTTGTGGGGGCAAAAGGTGTATGACACCAGTTATATATTTTTTCTGCAATGCTAGCTACCTTCATACCTGTAAGAGCCAGCAGAGAAAACATTTTATTGCTTAAATGACAAATAAATTCAGACAAGAAAACTGTTGAGTAGAGGACTTTTATTTGTTTATCTTTGATAAACGTGAGCAACACATATGGACAATTACAGCATTAGACAAATAATTAACACTTCATCCACATTAAATGGATCTTTGTTTACCATTTCATAAAAATTTCAAAATATCTTGGTTATCAACAATTCAAAGCTAAGCCAACAATAAACTACCAAAAGAGCAGCTCATGGTGTGGTTTTTTTCCATCAATAACAAATGATTTGTTCAATATATCAAATAACAATTACATGTATTTTAAAAGCAAAAATTTCTTTTTAAATTTTGAACTCAATTCCTTCAAAACTATACTCTGAGTACCAGGAAACTAGCAGTTGTCACCACTACTTCTTTTTATGGTTACTTTCATCTACATAAAAAAAGTTTAATTATTGTAGTTCTATTAAATCTCAGCAGGTAGTCTATAAATCAAACATTTCAGCCCCCCCCCCCCCCCCCCCCTTAACAATGCACAATCTTCAGACAATAATCAGCTGATTCAGTAATGATGGATTAAGTGAAGATGGTGAATCCACTTATTCTCCTGGTCTCATTGCCATCCTGTTTCCTGTTAAATATGTGGGAGAAGCATGGGTTCAACCCACCATGAATTGAGCAGTATATTATATTCAAACCAACATAATTTTTAAAAAGTGCTACATTCAAGGAATAAATGCTTGAAAAGTTGCACCCGCTTCAATGTAAACAGTTGACGCAGGTACTCAGTATACACAAATTATTGTCCATTCAGTGAAAAAAAAGTCACAGACTACATGAATACAAGTTTAACATATATAATATCACCTATACTTACAAATGTCCATTCCTCAAATTTCAAAACATTAGTTCTAATTTTTGTTATAGATTGAAAGTAAAAACTTGACCAAATTGTTGTTCAGATCATAGTCTGGTGATCTTTGTGTCCATAAGACTGGAATCTTATGTTTGTCTAGCTATCTCTGCATCTTTATGTTGCTTTGATGAGAGTAACTCGTACAACCCTAATTACAACATGCAATCATTCCAAAAAGCAAAACCAAGGGAAATAACTGCTTAATACAACCTGGCTGTGGACATCGCTATGAGACATAAATCACCTACACCTTTAGGCCAAATATGTTAATGTTTTGTTTCTCAGGCACTACAGCATTGATGAAATTCATTGTCATACTGAAAGGGGAATAACTCAATTCTTCAAATTTTAAGTTTATCTATAAAAATTGAGTTATTCTCCTTTGCAAATAAAAAAGTAATACCTGTCTGCTCAGGTATAATATTTTTTTTGATTTTGGACCTGAGAAACGAAAATTTTAAATTGTTGGGCCTTACATAGGTTAACAAATAAATAAGACAGAAATTCCCTGTTTCAAGTGTTTGGTTTCATCACAGTCTGTTTTGCGTTGTAGAGATTTAAATTGACAATAAAAAGTCACAGAGATAAAGTGCTTACAGACTCATTCTCAGTGTCATTGGTTAAAAAAAAAATCGTAATAAAAAATCAAACTCTACAAAATGTAAACCCTTTCCTAACCACACCAAATCTGTACATTTGAGATACACTTATAATATTTCAATAGTGGAATTGATGACATTTTAATCTTAGCTAGATGAAAATGAATCTCAAAGCTATTTTATGCACAAATGATTTTCTGTACACCCATTTAGCTCTTTCTAATTTACAAGATTCATCAGAAAAAAATTCATATAATGCAATAATATTAATATGCTATTTAAACAACAATATGAAAACAACCACATCTAAATCTGCACAACAACATTCTAAAATTCTCACAAATAAAACAAGTACAGGGGAAAACCCTTCTTCAAAAATATATCCTGCATCTAAATAAATCCTAACTATTGCAGTAAAAATCATCTAAAAAATAAAGAAAAACTTCACATATTTGTATTACACAAAATCACAACACTTTGAAGTAGCAAGATCAGTCTAGTATGGGATATGAATTCATTTTGTGGTAAAAAAAAAATCAAAATTACAACCAAATATTCCAACAAATCTGCGTGCCTTTGATGGAGGATAATTTCTGACTACAAAACAAGCTACCAATACAAAACACAGGTATTCACTCTAAATGATATGCATGTCTACTACGTTACGTCTACTGATTCTATCTTATCAGTGGTATGGTTAGCACTTAGTGATTGTAAAATAGAGGATCTAAATATAAATATTTGTTTCAATGCTACAAAATCTCTAGTTTAAATCAAAACTCAACATGTGCTGTGATCTACGCCATTCTGTGGGATGTTTTGATCTTTCTACTAAATGTTTGAATCCCTGCTTGAGGTGACAAGATGCTGGCAGTAGTATGTCAGTGGCCGTCTCTTACACTAAGACAGTCTGGCGTTGGGTTGGTACTGCATGGCGTAATTGTCCTGACTATACGACTGGAACTGCGGCTGAGGTTCGCTTTTTGCGATGGCGGGAACTCCTTTACGGTAAACTAACATGTTTAAGGTTGGTTTTCGTTGAATGTATTCCACTGCTTTCCTGTGAGTCACTACAGTAAAATCGTGTCCATTCACCTATATCAAAGTAATGAAAAACATTTCAAATGCACATCCTAATAGTGCCCACAATAATATGCTAAAAATAATTCTTTATACACTTCACAATGCATTAATGTGCCAAAATAAAGATAAATATAGGCTTTGTACTGTCAGGTTTCTAATAATACTACCCCCTGGTAGTTGGTGAATTAACTCTTAAGCTCAGTTAATAGGCTGACGGTTTTTAAACCAAAGAGTTGTATGATCCTAAAGCCCTTAACATACTTAATTTAGAAATATCTATTAATACAACACAAAGTACACAATTTTATTAACTGAAAAAATAGTACATGTACTAAACTCATTTCGGATAGAATTAGATTTTAAAATATCTTCCAGCAAATAAACTAAAGATTATCAAAAGGTAAAGAGTTAATAGTAAACACACAGTAAATTTATTGAAGTTTTATGGCAACCTACAAAAAATTGCTGAGGTCAATTGAATGACTTACCTGTAAAATTTTATCATGGATCTGCAGGCCACATCTCTCAGCCGGACCACCCTCATGGATGTATGTCACATATACTCCCTGAAACATCAATAATACATTGTAATACAAAGCAAATGCATATCAAGCTCTTATTCATCTGAACTTATCAGTATTTCTTGAATTTTGTATAAATAATAATTGTAGAATATTGTAATTATGTAGTGTATCTTGAAGAAAAAAAAATATAAGTGGAAAGGTAATGTTTTTTTTCTCTCTTTCTATTTGGGAATGGGGAAACCCTATTTTAACGAATAAAAGTCACTGCATTTTTTATGTCCGCATACAAAGCACATCTTGGTACAATAAATATGGTGACATCATGAACGTGATACCTTGTCTGGGTATCCCTGTGGGCTCTTTGTATTGTCCTGATCAATACCCCCACCAATGCGGAATCCACACTTGTACTTCTGTTTGCCATCTGGCCCGGAGACCGGGTTGCCCATTCCATCAACTTCAGGCTCCTTTTCAAGAACCAATGGGATCTTCAATATCAAAAGACAAATATTTATTAGCATACAGAACAATCACACTAAACATATGACAAAAATTTAATTGTTTTCTAATTAAATGATTTCTCTGAAGGATCAATAATACGCAACTATTACCCTAAGGCACAAAACAATAATAGTTAATTGGTTACACTACTGAAACACCAAAAAAATTGTTCTTATTAAAATATATGTATAATATGTTCATGATCTCAGTCAGCTGTTTAAATTGCCTCCAGTGCAAAGATAATTTCAAAACTTACACTGTAGCACTCCAATGGGTCGCCTGCCGTGTGGCCTGTCATGATGAACAGACTAGTACTCAGTGAGTATATGGGTCAAAAAATTATTGAAAACAATCAATTCACAGAAGGAATCTACAAAAGATTTTTCGTCTTGATTAGAATTTTAATTACTTCCGGAAATGCATGTGCATGTACATTTGAACAATAGCTGATTCGTAATATCACAAATATAAGAAGTTATATCTATGAATATAATTTCAGTGTTTTAAATCAATTTAAAACATCGAGTAAACCAGTTTTTAACTTTTAAAACTAACTGAACTTCAAAAGCTATATTTGATGAAGACTCAACTAAGTACGACTTAACTGATAGCCTGGCGCCATCTTCAAAAATCATCCCAACAGAAAGCATGGATGGAACGATAGGCGATGTCTACAATAAAGAAGTAAGACTTAGCTTAATGGATACGTCTGCCTCAAAATTTATACCGATTCATTTTTATGACTAGGTCAAATCTCAATTCTGATGTCACTTAGGTTGAATGTTTTTAGGTTTTATATAGAACAGTTATCCTGAAGGAGATTTTCATAGGTGGTTTCTGTGGGTAAAGAAAGATCCAAAATATATGACTAGTGTTCATATCTAAGATGTCATTTTATGGCTTTAAGAATATATTATAGTACTTGCTGATGTAAATTATATGAATGGTAAGGTTGTTTAAATGTAAAATGTATACACTGCATATAGTCTTCTGGTGTGCGACCAGTTCTCGCCGAGTACAGTACCATTTCTCGCCCATGCATTGTTACGTCATTTTACGTGTTTAATTTTTGTGTTGACAAAATGACGTAACAATGCACTGGCGAGTAATGGTACTCAGTGATAGTTGCATGCCAGTATAAATCTGCTTGATTATTCATGACATCAGTTTAACAATGATATCTGATAAATCCAGAACAATATTAGATGTTAAAGATTGTTTCCAATTGAAAAATTGTTAGTGCCTCAAGAAGTTTCATACTAACATTGATTTGCAGCCTCTAGGCTTATAAAATTACTGATTGTATTTAATGAATGTATCGGAAAGTAATTTTATTTAATTATAAACAGGTACATCGATGGAGAACGGGAGCTGCAATAACCTGGGCTGTCATAACGGTCCCCATAATATTGAGTGTTTATGTAACATTAGCTCATCTTGATGTGTCTCATCCTTCTCAATGGATTTCAGGTAATCACAACACTTGAATCAAGATCTTTGATTATTCAAACTCAACACTAACGCATATCTTGGGTAAATTGTCTCTAATTTTTCAGGCAGCTTGTCCTTGCTCTTCTCTGTGTACTACCTCCTGATGTGTGGGGTGGTGATCTTTCTGACCGGACTCTGGGGGAGCTTTTCCCTTCCAACATTCATCGGTAAGTAAATCATTTTGTTTCCAAACTGTAAAAATACATCAAGTAGTTAACTCAATAACTCATTGTACAGCTCTTGACATATTATTATTAAGGTCCATGATCAGGGGTCATAAATTTAGGTAAAGCCCTCATTTGATCTCAATCTCGCTTTTCTAATATACTTTTCTTTTCGTAAAAGATAGATGGGAATCAGAAGTGAGTCTGTCTAGTTCTTTGGTTTCAGGACCAGCTCACTTTTGATCTTAGTATCACTACAAAAGGAATATATAGGGGAAAAGTTAGACCTGGATCAAAGAAAAAAGAATTTAATGGTGCCTGAGCTATTACACTTCAATGATATGTTACACATCTCTAGGGGATGTAAAGAATATAAGCCTCAAACTGTCCATTCTGTGAGAGAAAGAACTGACGGAGGCCCGTAGAGCAGAGATTGGTTCTTTCTCTCACAGAATGGACAGTTTGAGGCTAATATCCAACTTAAAATATTACCCTCTTTGATTTAAGAATGGACAGTATCAGGTAAACTTGTTGACAATGCTGATATATATATTTTTTAACTTTACACAATAAAACCAGTCTTGCATTGAACTTTCATTTGGGTATAGTCCACTAATGCATTTTCCATAGGCGGTAATGTTAACGTTCTGGTTCATAGCTCCGGCCCTAATTTTCGTTCAGCAACGAGGGACCTCTTGAATGAAAGCCCATCAAATTGTCTCTCCTCTGTTAAAATTTTGTGGTGTGAAGTCAGATTGGTTTTCCCGCAAAATGCATCTGTATTGAAAAACTCTGAAAATGAAAGTAAAAGTAGGGAATTTCACAGTTTTGAAAAGGGTGTACATCAAACAATTTCAATTCTTTCCTTCAAATGATAATTCGATTTTGACAATTGCTTTTAAAATTGCAAATCCTCTTTTCTGACATGTGTCAAGCATTCTGATTTAAAATGTCCCAATAAATGTATATCCACTCTGCAAGTATAGGAACTATTTTGCTTAAAGGCACTACTTTGTTGTCCTACCGATTCTAAAAATAGTTGGAGGGATATACCCATTTGTCACTTAATGAACAGTTTCAGGTGCAAGGGGTTATAATTCATATTCATTCACTCTTCTACTAAGCAACACAAACATCTCATTCTCTATTGGGGAGACCAATCTTATTTACCGTAATTTGCTGAATATAATATGCAGTGGTGTATAATACGTACACCCCACTTTGGGCCTGAAAACTAGTGAATAAACGTAGTTTGGGTGTATAATACGCACCAAGACTTTTGACCATAATGTCATGGTTATTCAGGGAAAGGGCACAATTTTCATCCTCGATGTATCATTTCTGACCCAGATTTTTAGAATCTAAAATGTCTTGACTATCTACTTAACGGTAATCTTCAAACAGCTCGAGGGAGTGATCGCGCGATCATAGACAACAGGATATAACTCTAGGTGTTACATTTTTTTGCCCCAGGGGTACATTGTATGTCCGAGATAATCAGCATTGAATAAGTGGCTCGCGCATATGTGTATACAACAATGGCTTCGATAGAGCCGCAGATGTGTTAAAAATAAAGGTGAAACGAATCTTCAAGATGAGTTGTTTTATTTTAATTAATAATTATTATTCATGTGCTTAAAACAGCTGTAAAATGCTTATTAATTCGAAAAACACATGGTAGGCTAACAGAATCAGGCCTGCAATCATAATAGACCTGCTGAATAAACTGTTTATAGTAATTTTAAATGGTCATTTTAATACAATTTATCTATTAGCGGATTAAAAGCAAAACATTTTCTCCTAAATACTCCCTAACAATAATTTTCAATTTGATCAATTAGGAGCCATCAAAATTTATACCGATGAGGATGATTGTACAAAAAAGTATGATGCTTTCTCTGTTAACAGTGATTCTAGGTGACAAGTCTCAATGAAATGTGATGTTTTCTCTGTTGACAGTGGAGCCTGAGGTCCACTCCAACCCTCTACAGCTGACAGCCAGCATGTGCTCCCCCCAGAAGCTGGTGTTTGGGGTGGTCTGTGTTCTCCTGAGTGGGGTGACGTCCCTGCTGTGTACAGGGATCCTGGACGGTCGTTATCAGGACCTCACCATCTGCACCAACAGGTACATCCAGACTGCTTGTAATGCCCCAAAAATGGCTTCGGCTGAAATTTCAAAGTTATCTCACTTTTCCTCTTCTTACATGTAGTTCTAAAGGGGATAAACTCACTTTTATTTGAACTTTAAAAAAATGTGCTATTTTATTTGGATTATTATGTCAAAAAAATTTATCAGTGCTGTAGTGTTTAACCTTATGCAACAGCATCCACAAAATATATATTTTGGGGGTGGGGAGAGGTAATGGCCTTACTATTTAATTGTCAATATTTTTTTTCTAATTTTCTGACCCAACTACAAAATGCAGATCCTCAATATTGTTTGACGAATTATAAATGATTGAAGCTCTTTTTTTAGTAAAGAACCATGTTTTCATTTAAAACTGTCATTTTAGAGATTTCTGTGTACTGAATGAGCATCACCTGTTCCTTGTTACCTATGGCTGTTATACAGGTGTTGTATTTTACCTGTTTCATTTCCTCAGACAGAACAACTACCTACAGTTTACCTCATTACAGGTAAGTAGAACTTGAGTTCGGGTTTTGTTTGTCTAATTACAGGATCAGTGGAAAGGAATTTATATTTATTCCGGAAACGGCTACTCAACAAAACAAACACCTAATTATTTTAGGCAATTATGGGGTCCTCTAAAGGGGCACAGGTAGAATTTACCTGTGTTCACCTGGATTCCCTTGATTCTTTGAATTAGCATGAATTCATTAGAACTGAATGAATCAGAATGTTTCTATAAATTTTGCTTTTTTTTTTTATAAAGCACAGCAATAATGCATTTTTCAGTCATTTTTTTAATTCAAAAAGCACTGTTAAACATCATGCATTAATAAGTGCTATTTAGTACTATTTATATATAAGAAAAGCGCAAGGAAAACAAGTAATTTATGATTTATGATATATATATATTTTATGGCATGTATTTCTGTTACTTTGATTAACACATCAGAATCACCACTCTTAATCAACACTACCACCTCCACCCCAAACCGATGAACATAAATATCTTACATTAATGTGATCGGGTACTTGGAAATTGTGGAAGAATGTAATGTTACATTAGAGTTGCATTAATCGGGCTTTTCAGTCAAAAAAGGAAAAATGAAAAATTAAAGAATTTATCAGTGTGGCACTGCATTGTATTTAGTGCTTCTTGTCAACATACTTTGAAAAGATATCCTGGTGTTTTTTATGGGCTTGCTGGAATTATCTAGGAACGGTGGTATAAATGTAGGGAAGGCTAGGTTTACTAGATGATCTCTACAATCTTGGCATTATATGACCTAAGTTGTTCTTGTACTTTTATGTGCAGGTTAGACAATAAATTAAGAGACTTCAGAATTCGGATCATATCTATTGTTTAACGATAAAACGAAAATTGTCATCGTACAGTCTATCTACAGAAGTTTTCCCAGAATGCCCGACCGTGAAGTCGAGCATGCGTATTCAAGAAATATAGACTAAAATTGTTGCTAGTGCTCGAGAGTGCTAGCAATAACCAAGTATCCAAAAAGCAACTAAAATTTCTCTTTAGCACCACATTAAAAATTAAAAGCTGAATATGTGTCATTTACAAGAGTTTATTTTGTACTCTATTTTTGTTTGATAGCAATCCAAATACTTCCAAGTGCGGAGTGGAATTCTGAGAGTCCTTCAGACCTCGCTACATTGCGTGCTGTGGCAGACCGCCTACTTCTACCCCCTCTACTGGCTCTTTGGTAAGGCAGGGAACTCAGATTTTTCTCCCTTACTGTGAATATTACCATTTTCCATAACGTTATCTTCATTTTAGAAAATTACATTCTTTAGTCTTCTTTTTTCTTTTTTGAATGTTAACTGTATATGAAAATAGTGTACATGTAAATTGAATTATACACAGATACTGTCCATAAAAGAATTTTTTACCTGCTCTTAAAACATTGTTAAGGCCCTGCTCTGCGGGTGCCCTATAGTGATCAGTCTGTCAGTCCGTCCATCTGTCTGTCCTTCCAGAACATATCTTCTCTCCCCTTGGTCCAATCTAGCTCGTACTTCACCCACAGAGTGCCTTTGGGTAAAGGGTAAGCAATGACCTTGAACCATGTTTGTAGGTGTAAGGTTAAGATCATAGCAGGATTATATGAAAAACCCTTGTCCAGGGCATATCTTTTCTACCCTTGGTCCAATCTGGCTTCACTCACTGGTTGCCTATGGTCAAAGGGTGTGCAGTGATGTTAAATGAATTTTGTAGGTCAGGGGTCAAGGTCATATCAGACCATGCAAAAATCCTTTTTTCATAGCATATATACTCTCCACGTAGTCATATTTGGCTCACACTTCACATTAACAGAGGTTTTGAGTAAAGGGTGTGGAGTGATCTTGAACAAGTTTCAATGTCAAATGTGAAGGTCATAGCAGAATAACATGAAAATCTTTGTCCTTAGCATATCTTCTCTCCCTTTGGTCCAATCTGGCTCATACTTCAACCACAGGGTGCCTGTGATCAAAGAGTATGCAGTGATCTTGAATGATGTTTGTAGGTCAAGTATCAAGGTCATATCATATCACACAAAAATTCTTTTTTAGGAGCATATATACTCTCCACTTAGCCCTATTTGGCTCATTCTTCACATAAACAGAGCTTTTGGGTTAATGTTGTGCAATGACTTTGAACAAGTCAATGTGAAGGTTATAGCAGATCTCTTTATAGTCAGTTTTCGACCGTAGATTATTTCCCGTTTGCTTTATCTTGCTCAGATTAAACAAAAATGCCTGTATGTAAGGGGTAATGGGATTGAAAAAAGTTCCATGCAAGCTGGAAAATATCTAAGTTATAGGTCAAGGTCAAAGCAAAATTCTCCGAAATGCTTTTCATCCTATTGTCCATTATTTAATCTGGGCCCTTTGAGATGGTCACCATTTCAATGTTGTTTAGTTTAATCAATAACCTATCTTTTATAAAGAAATAATTTTAGTCACTAATTAATGAGATGTCTGTTTAACCAGGTCACATTCCAACAGAGTGGATAGTTCACAGTTTGGGACTAAGGAGGTAAAGAAATTAACAATTCTACTCTGTATATGTTGTAAGGAAAGATAATTGTGGAACGTCACTCATTAAGATGTTACCAATGGTAATGAAAGGCCCAAATTTGACTTTTGCTCGGTGCTTATATTTAATTTCTCTACTTTAAAGAGTCATGCATCGACACCCTTTTAGTTTTAAAGCATAATTTTAGACCTGGGAACAGCTGCTGGATTATTTTTTTTTTGTTAACCAAAGTCCTAAAATATAGTTAGCTGTTGACTCTGCGTGATAGACCTTTCTCTGTTATATTGTCATTTGAGTGTTGTTGTGCATATATTAAATGTGGACTACATCTGTGGCCTGCTAGACCTTTCTTTGTTATATTGTTATTAGAGTGTCACATTGTATAGGTCTACATTAGGCTGTCCAAAGTTAATTCTACGTTTAACGTAACCCGCGCGCATAGGTTTAGGAGAAATTGGTTTTGAAAAAAAACAAACCCACCCCTATTTTGATTTGATTTTTTCCAGTTTGATTACCGGTATACTAAAATACTGTAATCTGCAGAAATTCGAAATGTTTAGAGCACATTATGGACTATAAATCAGATACTAAATTGGATTATCAATAAAGATCACCATTAAAGAGGTAACTTATATGTAGTTTGAAAACTCACTGTATTTGTATTAACATAATTGAATAAAAATCATTTGTTTGAAAATTTTGTTGGTTTTTATTTTATCGCCCTCCCTCGTAGGTTCTGTATTTTGAAGTGACGTTAAACGTAGAATTAATTTTGGGCGGCCTTACCTGTGGACTTGGTCTATAGGCTACTAGATCTTTCTCTGTTATATTGTTATTCTAATGTCATATTGTATAGGTCTACATTACCTGTTGTGTAGGTCTAAAGGCTACTAGACTTTTCTCTTTTGTTATTTTACTGTCATATTGTATAGGTCTACATTACCTCTGGACTCCATCTATGGCCTGCTAGACCTTGCTTTGTTATGGCAGTCAGTTCTCTGTGGCCTGTTGGTACACATTTCCTGGAGTTTGACCACACTGCTGATCAAGGTTTACATTACAGAGGTAAGAATGACTCCATTCTGTAAACTTGGTGATTTTCTATCTTGTTTGGGTTTTTTTTTTCTGTAATATTTTAATCCTTTTGATATACAATTTACTTTTCACCTGCAGGGAGTTATCTCTAAGCTTAGTTACTCTCCTCTCTTTTAGCGATTTTGTTTCCCCATTGAGAGCATGTTGGATGACAGAAAGAATCAGTGCCTGATAGATGCTTTACAATGTGACCAGAACCCTGTTGTGAAGGTGTGTAGAATTCTAATGTATCACCAACAGAGTCAGTATTATAGAATTAGTTTTGCCTGAATAAGTCTAACAGTATGAGCAATGTGTAGAATTCTAATGTATCACCAACAGAGTCAGTATTATAGAATTAGTTTTGCCTGAATAAGTCTTACAGTATGAGCAATGTGTAGAATTCTAATGTATCACCAACAGAGTCAGTATTATAGAATTAGTTTTGCCTGAATAAGTCTAACAGTATGAGCAATATGCAGAATTCTAATGTATCACCAACAGAGTCAGTATTATAGAATTAGTTTTGGCTGAATAAGTCTTACAGTATGAGCAATGTGCAGAATTCTAATGTATCACCAACAGAGTCAGTATTATAGAATTAGTTTTGCCTGAATAAATCTTACAGTATGAGCAATGTGTAGAATTCTTTTGTATCAGAAACAAATGATATTATTATACCTCAATATGATTATTCTATATAACGCGTAATCTGATTGGTCTAGAAAGTCACGTGACAGGGCGAACAAAACGTCGTGTCTCCCGGGGAACAAATATCGTGTCTCACCTCTTCGGAAATCTCGGGATTTTTCATTCAAAAAATAATAAAAAGCCAATACGAGCATACAATGTTGGCAAATATGATTAAATCAAAAATATTCAAGCATTTAAATTCTCTTTATACCACAAAAACCAATTTTACTATATTTTATTCGAATTTGTGAAAGAAAACAGAGACAATATAAAATAAAACCCAAACAATCATGACGTTATTGCTTTCCAGAAGTCGAAAAATTATTAGAAATAGACGTATTTTGTATAATCATATGTTGTTCGGTATAATAAAACATTTATTGCATGAATGTTCGGGAAATATGAAGATTTATTCCCCCAGAAAAATCATATTTCCCTCGGGCATAGCCCTCGGGAAATATGATTTTTCTTGGGGGAATAAATCTTCTTATTTCCCTCACCATCATGCAATAAATGTATATTGTAGTATGTGGGCAATGTTCTGAATCTGTTGCTTTGATTATGACAGTACCTGGGCTACCTGGACCTTTGTCTGTTGTCCAAACACTCACCTGAGAGAAGGAGGACAGTCTTCAGTCTCAGTCAGCCAGGTAAGACAAACACTCAGGTAAAATGATATGGGCCAAGTTATATTATATATAAAATGATTTACAAGTCACCCTGTGATGTTTATAACTTAAAGGGAAAATGATACTGGTGCCTGAAGAAGGGGGGATTGGTTGTTGTGGGGGTCAGATGTGGTGGGAGTGGGATTGGTTGTGGTGGGGGTCTAGCCCTCAAGCACTGTGGGAAAGTAATACCCATAAAGTAAAGAAGAAATATGTTTATACTCTGTAGGAGGACATCCCCACAACTGGAGCAAGCTGTCCACTTCCTGTCTGTCGGCCATCACTGCTTTGAGTGGGCGGATCCAGGACGCTAACTGGCAGGTGTTCTCCCAAGCCTCCGTACGACAGGCAACCGATGACATCAAAAAATCAGCAGCGTCCTATCAGGGTAAGACTGCCAGGTAAGAACTTTGTTTTATTACAAACAACTAGTTTATTTCAAGCGGTTTAATTTTGTTCCATTTTCAATTCAGGGTCAACACTTACATACAGAGGTGACAGTGTAAAAAAGGACACAACAACCCCCCAGCCAGCTAACAATGTAAGGAACATTATTTCTTTGTCTTTGATAACCAAAATAATATCTTTTTTATGAGTTTTGTGTTTTGTTTCTGTTTTTTATAAGAATACATGTGTACATAAGCTTGATATCTAAGATCTTTAACAAGTATTCATTTGATATTTAACATATGACTTAAACTTAAGTGAATGTTGGCAGGAAGCATGCAAGTTTCACATTCCATATTGATATCTATAGTTGTACAATTATCATGATCAGTCATTTTATTGCAGGAGTCATCTTTCTGGAAAACAAAACCTATGATAAGTTACTTCCTAACAGAGTTTCCTGATGCCAAAAGTAGAAAACTATTTGCCTCTGCTCAACTTGATATATGGGCAGTGGAAGGTTTGTGAACATAAGATGTGTCTGATTATATATTGTTAATCTAAGTTACTGTATGGTAGAAATGGTGATGTACACCAAGTACTGAACAATGTCTGTGTGTTCACTCTGACTGCTATTGCTTGTAGCTCTGTGCAATCTTGTGGCAGCATCATTCAGAGAAGATAACTATGGAGTAGTTCAGAAGACTTTGCCACAAATCCTTACTGCAGTCATAAAGCTACAAGAGGTGATTGTCTAAAAATATTGTTAGTAAATGTAAGAATGTTTAAAACATTGTACCTGGTAAATAAACTATGGGTAAAGAAAATGTAATAAACATTGTCAGTAAACTACAGAAAAAAATTTTTAAAAAACAATGTCAGTAAACTAAAAAATAAAAACTCAAACAATTGTCAGTATACTAAAGACATCACAGATGTTATCTTAACTTAAAAAAATGTATAAAAAAAAAAAAAAAAAAAAAAAAAAAAAAAAAAAAAAAATGTCAGTAAACTACAGAAAACACAACATTTTTAGCAAACTGAAAAAATGGTAAAAACATTATTAGTATTAAACTGAAGACAATACAAAAAGCATTGCTTACTTTTCAATGTAACAAAAGAGAATTCACCTGTAATTACAAAATCTACCTGGCTATAATAACCTGTACAATATACCTGATTGTAGAATGTAGAGAAGCACCTGAAGCTTGTGTCGTCTGGGCGACGTAATGGGGGGCGGGACTCTCTGGACCTACCCCTCAAGTATGTGCTCCACAGCTCACTCAAGGCCTGTATCTACAGAATCATCAACGTATTCGGGGCTCATTTGTTGTAAGTATACAATCAAATAAAACAATTTTAAATTTTAAGCGTGCTTTGAATTAATTTACATGTTTTTAAAACACATTTTTTTTTTATGTTTTAAACAATTAATGCAAATATTAGTCAATGAGACAAACCATTGCTTTTTTCTACCTGATTGCTTAATTCAATGTTTTTGTAAATTTTTATGAGTTTTTTAATTGCTTCAGAAATTTGGACTTACCTAGTGACACTTCTTACAAACTGAAGTTGTTTATGGATTTTAAGGAGTGACAATATAACAGGTGAAACAAACCTGGATTGACAGTGCTAGGACATCAGAGAATATGAATTCATGGTGAATAATTGTACAATTTCATAATTGCTGTCATTCATCACACATTAGTGTTGAATTGATGTACATGTACATGACTACATGCACAATGTACAATTTCATGTTTTCATGTCTGTCTTACAATGTGAATATTGTTACGCTGTTATACAGCATTCCTTATACAGAGACATGCCTTTCTACACACCCTCTACCTCTGTAAAGATTCTGCATAATGAGAGAGATAACAAGAAAGAGAATGATACTTTTCTTTTGCATATCTCTACTGATTGTACATACTGTAGGTGAGAGAGTGATATACACATTGTGCAGCAAGTCAATAGAAAGCTGATGTTCACAAAACTTTTCTCCGTGAGTGTGTGTGTGTACAATGTAAGAAAGTTCATGTTATCAAAGAAATGGGTTTTTTTGTCGAGATATTCATTGTAATAAAAATAAAAGTCTAGCTTTATATTTTAACTTGGGTTGTAATGTGAAATAGGTTTGCAGAGTTGAGCATTGTCATTAAATGTAGTCAGTCATCATGCCTTGAAAGTATAAAAATTTCAGTGTCAATAATATCATTATCATCTATGATATTCTAAATGCATACTTTAGAGAACTTTTAACCCAAATGTGGTTCCTTTCCTGCCACTGTGGGATTATTGTCACAATTCACTTAAATCAACCTTCAAGGATAATTTGAGCTGAACATTTTTTATTTTTTTTTTTCATTTTTAATATTAAGAATGCTTTTTTGTTGAATGTTTGATCTGCCAAATTAAATTAAAATTACCAGTTACATACAGATAAAGAACTTTATGTTTTTGTTAACATACTAATAGATTATATATTTTTACTGGTAAAATGTTCTTGTAAAGATGTTTTTTAATTGTAAGCCAATTACGATGCAACAGTTTCAAGTGTTTGTAAAAGAATTGTCTTATGTAGATTTGTTTGTAAAATTTTTACCATTAAGCTTATGACACAACTCAACTGGAAAATTCTCATTGGCTTTCAAATTCTTTTCAAGAATATTTGAAAGTGTTGTATTTAATTTATTTCTATTATTAACTTTGAACCTCTGTTAGAGCCCCTTCCTAAAAAATGTTTGTCAAGATTTTAACAAACATTATTTATATTCGTAACTAACTTTGGGAGTTTAGCATTCATATTAAATGTTGCCATAATTCTGTTTTTGAATGCCCAGTAATGTGTGTAGGAAGCCATTACCTCACATAAAGGTTGCTTATGACCTTAGAATGTCATTATTTTGACCCATGGTTATTTGGGTAAGGTCAAGGTCACTGAAAGAAAAAGGTCATAACTTGTGTCCGGTTTGTATTTTTTATGGAACATTAGAAGTTCTTTCTTCACATTTAGATTGCTTTTGACCTGAGGGTTTGTCATGAAATTGACTCAAGATCATGTGTGCAAGTTCAAGGTCATTGTAAAAAAAATGCATATATCTTTTCTAGGCATTATCTTGTAATGGAAAATGATTAGAAGCTAAAAGACACAAAGATTGCCTGTGATCTGAAAATATGTTGGGACCTTGAATTTTGGTCATATGTGCAAGTTCAGGGACTAAGAAAAATTGTGCATCCATTACTCTCCATTAGAGAAACACTTGAGTTATTGTATTTTCATAGTGGGGGGCATCATTTGTGAGGTAGCTCACAATCCCTCTAGTTATGTTGACTTAGATGTAGAAATATTTCTATGTAAAAATAATGTCCATAAGATACTGATGTCAACATGATTAAAATCAGATCATCGATCCGCTCCTTTTTAGCTCACCAAGACGAAGTCAGGGGAGCTAATTCTATACCCCCGGTGTCGGGGTCGGCTTCTGGACCTGGTTAAAGTTTTTGGTGCAGGTCCTGTATTACTGTGGAATCATCATTTTTCGTGTGGGACCAATGTTCGTGGCTTTCGTGGGTAACCCTTGCCCACAAATTTACATCTCCATGAACGAATATGTATACAAGTATTTGTTTAATATTTATTAAAATTACCCTGATTATACTACCAACAAAATTACGTCCCCACGAACCAGGAAAATTTTGGCTACCCACAAACATTGACTCTACTAATAAAAATGATTCTACAGTATTTGTCCTGTCTCCACTAAACTTGCATGGATGATGCATCTGGACCTACTTATGGACCTGAAAGACTTGGATGCTGAATCTGGGTCATGAATTTCAGATGCTGGAGGGGGTTAAATTGTTTGGAGCAGGTTAAAGTTTTTGGAGCAGGTGCCCTTTGATGGCCACATCAAAGTTACTACTGGTCCTATCTACACCAGATTTGCATTGATGGTGCATCTTATGATACTGATGCACTTCACAGCCTTGGATGCTGAATCTGAGCCATAGGTTTTGGATGCTGGATGAGGTTAAGTTTTTTTGAGCTGGTCAAAGTGTCCTTTGATGACCTTATCTCAGTTACTACTAGTCCTATCTTCACCAAAATTGCATGGATGGTCCTTCGTATGATACTTATGCACTTGATATGCTTGAATGCTGAATTTGACCCATAGGTTTCGGATGCTGGATGAGGTAAAGTTTTTTGAAGCTGGTTAAAGTTTTTGGAGCAGGTGCCTTTTGATGACCATATCTTACTTACTACTGGTTTTAACTTAACAAAACTTGCATGGCTGTTGCGTCTTGTGATATTTATGCACTTGACATGCTTGATTGCTTAATTGGAGCCATAGATTTCAAATGCTGGATGAGGTTAAGGTTTTTGGAGCTGGTTAAAGTTTTTGGAGCAGGTGCCCTTTGATAGACCAATATTAGTTATTATTGGTTCAGTCTTTATCAAATTTGGATAGATGATGCATCTTGTGATTCTGATGCCTTCTACAGGCATGGATGCTGAATCTGTACTATACGTTTCAGATGCTGGACGAGGTTAATTTTTTTTGGAGCAGGTCACATGTTTATATGAATAATAGTACTAAGGATTTTTCAAACTTGCATGGTTGATTTAGCTATAAAAATGAATCGCAGAGGTAGCTGCAGATACAGAGTGATCTTGATTATCTTGATGCTGGAGCAGGTGTAAGTTTTCCAAGTAGTTAAATGCAGGTTTGACTGTTGCGGAAAAAAAGTGTCCTGACTATCTTTCATGGATCATGTGTAACTTTGGATTAGTTACACACAACTGGAGAATTTTAAAATCTCGCTTTTATTTTTCGGACATTTGTAAACAACATGAAAGAATGATAAAAAATTCTGCATTCGTGATTTCATGTTCTCGCGATATGATGGAAAACGGTTGAATCGCGGAATTACGTACTCGCGTAAAATAAGGAATCTACAACAGGTAATTATCTTTTAAGCTTTGTGTCTATCTCAACTAATGTTAAATAACATTTGTCTATCTCAACCAATGTTAAATAACATTTTCTTATAAACATATTATTAGAATATGCTATTTTCTAAGACATTTTTGGAAATAAAAGGTAAATGTTATCGAAACAATGTGAAAAGACTGGAAATTTTCGACTGCATAATTATTAATATAAACTGATTTAAAAAATTGGAAAATTATAAGTTATGTCATTTAAGCGTGCAAGTCCACCCGTTAATGCAATTGTAAATACATGTATATCCAAATGTATATCATTAGTGGCCAAGGTAGTACTTATTTTTGCATTTTTTTACATGTAATTAGTGGTTACGATTTTTGACCGCTAATGATATAAATCTGAAATTATATCATTAATGATCAACAATCTGACCACTAATGCCGACATTAAATCATTATTTAGTGGACAGTGTATCATTAGAGGTTGCTACACGGCTTCTCGCTCGGTAAGTGGTAAAACACGAGTCATACACAACATACAAATAAAAAAGTGAAACAAACAGTTTCTTGTTTTCTTGATATAGACAACGTTTCAAATATAGACCAGATGTGCATAATTCTACCACACAGAAGGAAGCTTAATGTTTACTAGTAAAATTTGATACGAGTTCTTGATCATATTTTAAACACTAACCACCATTTCATTTTTCCTATCTATCTTCCCTCTGAATGGGGCTGGGTCTTTAATTTGAACAAACTTGGAAGTTCTTCGCCCAGTGTTGCTTGTGCCAAGTTTGGATGAAATTGTCCTTTAGTTCCATATTATTATGAGGAGATGGGAAGGAGAGGAGTTAACGCCGCTCTCACAAATGTATATTTTAAATATGATTCTAATAGGTCAGGATTAAAATAATAAATCATCATATTGACTTACTTCAATATCATGATATCATTTTTATCACTTTTTTTGTCATTGAAATGGTAAATTACAATATTCATATAAAAAAGCTCTAACTGTTTTAAGTAAATGATCACATGCGTTTAAATGTTTAAAAGGATGACTGCACTTAACGCTGTATTTTGGGCCCTTTTTCGGTCACTATTGTTATGTTTATTTCTCGCTCAATTTTCTTAAAGTTATATGTTATATAGTTTGGTCAATTTCCAATCGGAATTTATTGTCATAATGGTTTTAAACTGCGTTGCAATAAAATATTTCGTTGTTTTCTTACCCTCACTGCTATGCAAATATCTTGAATTTAGACTTATCTGCCCTTGATTGATGATAAGACTTTTAGATATGCATGGAGGGTTGATCTAATATTGTAATGAGTAATCTAAGATTAGAATAGCGGTACTATAATTGAACATCCCCCCTCCTCTCTCTCTCTCTCTCTCTCTCTCTCTCTCTCTCTCTCTCTCTCTCTCTCTCTCTCTGCATGTTGCCATTTTTAAAAAAATATAACATATAATACCGGCCAGCACAAGTAGCCATTGATGATAGTAAAGCAGTCACTGATGTCAACAATTTACGTGTTCGAAAAGATTTAACAAGTAGATTAATCAGTAATGCACAGAACCGATAATCTCTTAAAGATATCTCAGAGTAATGAAGTAAATATCACTCGATTGGAATGAATTGAAATAGGTATGGACATATAATATCGCCTAGCAGAATGCGTGCTACCTTAAACGTCACATGACGGGTGTCTTGTATTCACAAAGTTACCTAGGGGGTTAGAAATCACGTGGTTAATTATAATATTCAACAGGTCAACGTAAACCTTTTATAACAGAGAACGCGAGCGCAAGAAGTAACAGTTTTTTGTCTGTTTAACCACGAGCGCATGTTTGTCTATTGATCTCCTTTCAACATAAGCTTATATTTATAAATATACAACTACCATTAAAAGGAGAACAATATACAAACATGCGCTGACTATGTATTAAGTCTGTAAAAAAAGTCGGCGTCCTCATTATGCTATGGAGATTCAAGATAATGTAATGACCCCTACCTATGAAAAAGACTTCGTTCTTTGTAAATATGAATTTTATATTTCTGTTATTACATAAAGTTGCAGTTAAGACATTGGCAATTCCTACAAAACTTTGTTATTGGGGTCAATTTTCAACATGATCATTTTTCAAAGAGTGGTCTTCAGATATAAGAAAAATAAGTTCCAATCTATTGAAAAATTACCCCGGTATAAAGTTCACGGCTTTTGGTCTTAATTTTCAACGTTGAAAAAATATTCAACGTTGAAGAATGACACCGGGGTCAATCAATTTTCAACCCGGGTCAATATTCTTCGTTACACCGGCTTCTCGCTCGGTAAGTGGAAAAAACATGAGCTCGAGTCGTACACAGCATACATAAAAAAAATGAAAAAGTGAAACAAGCGATTTCTTGTTTTCTTGATAAAGACGTTTCAAATATAGACCAGACGTGCATAATTCTACCACACGGAAGGAAGCTTAATATTACTGGTAAGTCTTGATACGAGTTCTTGATCATATTTTAAACACTAACCACCATTTCATTTTTCCTATTTATCTTCCCTCTGAATGGGGCTGGGTCTTTAATTTGATCAAACTTGGAAGCTCTTCACTTAGTGCTTCTTGTGCCAAGTTTGGATGAAATTGGTCATAAATTTAGTTCCATTTTATGATGAGGCGATAGTAATGAGAGGAGTTAACGCCGCTCTCACAAATATATACTTTAAATATGATTCCAGTAGGTCAGGATTGAAAAAATAAATCATTGTACTGACTTACTTTAATATCAATGAAAATAAATTATCATATTGACTTACTTCAATATCAATTAATATACATCATTGTCTCATCCATCACATTTAAAATAAGCGGATTATATATTTTTTCTGCAATGGTTTCTACCCATAGCTCGTATTAAACACCAAATAAAGCACTTTTCAAATCTTTGGTGGTTCCTGCATGTATGAAGGGAGCTATCATTGCAGAAAAATACAACCCTCGTTGCCCGAGTGAAACACCAAAGAAAGTAATTGCGTCCATGCCTCTTCTTCTGAATCATTCAACTAATAATTAATGCTTAAAATGAACAAAAAGTTGGTAAGTCACTTTGTCTATCAGCGCATTAGACAGATGGAACAGACAATCATTCAATAAATGGTAAGGTTGTCATGTTAACTACAACTTCTGAAATGTCAAAGGTCAGCCTTTTAAGTCAATGGACTTCGTGTCCTCAATGTTTTAATCGATCCATTTAAGAAATTATCCACACAAAATCAAATCTTAAAGTACAAAAAGACAACAATGATTGACCGCTGTAAATATCATTTACTAAAGCTATTTGAATTAGAGTTTTTATTTAATTTATCTGAAAGCATGTTTCAAGAGTAAAAGAAACACGTTCATTCATAGGTAGACAGGTAGTTTTATTGCGTTTAATGTGTGGCAAGAGTTCGTGGTTTGTATTCATACAGAAATTCCGAATTACGAAATTACGAAAAATTGTGAATTTGTTTGTTATGGAAGGCATAGTGTGTGTTAAAATATTGGTATACAAAATCAACAAAACTATACCTCTGGCTTTAAACAAAACGGAGGTCTTGAGTATTATTTATTAATCAGTCATTTCTATTTAACTAAGAAATTTCTATCAAAGGTTGCAAATTGAAAAAGATAGATTTATCAACATCCACTGAAAATACCCTTTATGTATCTGATGTAATTCCTACACTAAAGGTAATTGAAACCCATTTTTAATTAGCTTGTGAAAAACATTATCTTCAAAGAAAAGAAATGTTTCATAATCAAAAATTTTATAGTTAAATAAAGAGCATAAACTTTATTGGTTACTTCTACTACAGTTATTGCCGAGATCAAAGACACCCCTGCGAATGTTTTCGGAAAGTTTTCTTTATCGTTGCTAAATAAATAATAAATCCAGAGGCGCTCGAATGAAAGTTCACGAGACTTTCCCGAGATTTGTTCAGTTCCTGTGAAATTTCGAGCGGAAGTATGAGTGTTCGGATAATATTCTCAAAATACCTAAGTACTGGTCGTTTTTCTTATCATATCTTACTTTGATATATGTTAAAGGATGAAAATCTATTAAGATCTATGTCTTATTTCATCATCTAGGGGTTATTTAAATTAAACGACACTATTCAGAACAGAGTTATCGTTCATGTTCAAACACTCTACACGTGGTTGAAAATATAAACATTGGGTTGCTTGTTAAAATCATAGCCATGTTTGGTGCTTTGGTGTGCAATAGCATGCTTTTTAAAAAAAGAATGGGTGTATGTTTTGTGTAAAATCATAGTATATCAAGCCATTCTCCATGAATATTCTGCATAAAATAGTATAGTCTGTTTCGCTATTGATGCTATTACTGGGTCAGGCGCGGATCGAAAATTAATTCTTAGGGGGATCGCTACTAAGCATGTTAATTGTTGCAACATAAAAAAATAGTATTATTTTCTATTGTCACATTTATTTCTAGAACTCATTTTATCTACATATGAATGGAGATAAAGTATAAAATTAATACACGTCTAGATTTTATATATGACTACAAGTACCTAGATTATAGGAAATGGACTATAACACGAGGCAAGATTTTTACTGCGAAACTGAAAGGGTCAAATAAAACCACGTGGTCTAAATTTGAATGACAATAACATTCGCAGGGGTGAAAGAGATGCCGCGGACATTATTCTCCAATATACCACGAACGTCATCAATAAATTATCAGATCTTAAACACATACCAAACTCGATTCGATCATGAGTTTATAACTTAAATACTTGCTCTTTATAAAAAAAAAACCACATTGATAACACGGGTTAATGTCCTTTAGAGCGATGTGTATTCCCTTTTTAATATATTCGATCAGTGCTTACTATCTATTCAAGATATATTACTATAGTCAGGTACTCTTTACACAATTGCGCTGAAAAATATAGTTCCATTCATGATCAGCAGATACAATATAACAACAAATGTTTAGAATATCGATGTATATTTTGTACGTTGAAGAAAACAAAATGAACGTAAAATAATTTTAAAAAATCACCTTTCCCCAAGAAATGTAAATGTGAGGTATTCATATTCCTAAGCTAGCTGTCTCCTCAGTCTTTTTCACGAAAATATAGGTCATTCTTCGATTGACAATTTTTTCACTAATGAATATTGTTTGTATTATTACAATAATTATTTTACTTTCGTGTTTATTGTTCTTTTAATTATTTATTGTGTATGAGTGTATTTACTTTTTCCTTTTTTGAATAACGGAATGGTTATGCAACACCCGCACTGTATTTCTGATCGCACTTGTGTAGACTCTGTTTAACGATGTGTGCCCCGTTTGCTAGTGATGTAAACCTGGTGGCAATATTTGCTACGGACATGAAGAACTATATACGCCATTTTTTAAAAACAAGTTCGGTGATTTTAACCTAGCGATAGGCTGAGCACAGTGAAAATTCAAGTAATTTAAAAGTCGAATATCCTGGATATGGGGTAACCCATATCTATTCTTGTTAAAGTGTTTATTTCAAAGAGCTAATCACGGCTGTTCCAAGACCGTCCCCCAACACATTTTCACTGCTTGTTCCTCCAAATAAAAAAAAAACCAAATTTATACGTTAATTATCGAATTCATTAATCTAAATTAATAAAAAAAAATTTCATAAATAATTTAAGTGTGTATTTCATTCATCGAAAAATACATCGTCTGCATTCGATTTCGATCGATAGTCTGCGATCGATGTACTTGTAAACTAACATGCCGATGTACAAACAAGTTGACCCTTAGTCCGAAATATCTGACGTTTTCCTGGCCTTTTTAACGATTTTGATATTTTACATGCCAGGAAATATCTGACGTTTTCCTGGCGTTTTTAACGATTCTGATATTTTACATGCCAGGTTTTTCCTGGCATGTAAAATATCCTGGCATGTAAAATATCAAAATCGTTAAAATAGCCAGGAAAACGTCAGAGATTTCGGACTAGTATACCCTATGCCTATTGGAGAACGTTTTTATTATAAATCAGAACGGGTACAGATTATAGATTATCATCAGCCTGATCATACGTTTGCTCGGCAATATGTTATTGCTTCTTTGGTAACCGGTGAAATCCTTTATAATTAATACACAGGAATAGGTTGGGTCCAACCGTTTTACTTGAACGAGACGTTTCCGATACGCATTCCGAAGCAGCCATTACTAACAAAACCTTTGGGGTTACGCGGAACAGCCGTCTCAACCAATCAGATTCATATCGCTTGAAAATATGACCTACTTCCTCTCTCTATAGATAAACCGATCAGCTGACAGTCGGAGCTGTTAGTAGAATAGAAATAATGTTCTTGTTATTGTGAATGTTGCAGAATAACATCCGCGAAGCCGCGGATTTTATATTTCGTAACAACATTTCGAGACCGAGGAGGTTATTCTTGTAACAGGATGAGCGGAGACACTCCAAATAAAACAATTGAAACAAAAATAATTCATTTACAAAAGAAGAAAGGAAAGAAAAGATAGATAATTAAACAAACAAAAAACACACACAAACACACACTCGCACACCTTTCACGCACCTAGAAAAATATATGAAAATTTACAATGAAAAAAATATGCAAAAAAATGACTATATAATTTGAAAACACCTCTACACTGCCACTAAATAACTTAACTGATTATCATCCTTCTCCGGGGCTGTAGTCCCGGACCTAGATATGGATGTAATCTGATAATTAAACTAATACAATCATATCATCATCAATATCATCGTCATTCAGATCATCATCATCATCGTCGTCGTCGTCTGCTTCACCATAACATCATCATCATCGAAATCATCGTCATCTACGTCTACTTCATCATCATCGTCATCATCATTCAAATTCCCCACCACAACAATACGACACTACAATATGTTTACAAAACCATAACATCACAATATTATCATCGATCTGTACATCATCAGTAGCATCTGTATACTTATGAATATATTATATCTAAAGGCGACATTCAAAATCAGTCTAGGTATACTAGTATGATTTTATCACTAAGTAACTTGTTAAAATTAGTATTTCAAAATGGCGGTAAACAAATGACGTCAGACTTCCGGTAGCTAACTTCCGCCCAACCATTTAAATGAAAATGTAATATCAAACGTAAAATAAAATAAAGCATAGAAAACAGCCTTTTAAAGCACAGTTTCTAAATACAGTAATACAAAAACCTAACGATTGAAAAAGACGAATTCTATTCAAACACTCTCGCTAACGTCACACCTGAGCGCACACACAGGTAACACTACGGTGAATTATAGGGAAGGTGATTTTATGGGACGAATATTTAAAACTAAAAATACAAACTTTACATCAATTTAACTACTAAAAACGAATTAATACTCACCAAGGTTCTCTTTCCGTGTCCTTGTCGAAATTTTACAACAAAATATGCCACGCAGGCTTCTTTCAAACTGCCCCCTCACATATGCGTCTTACTAGCTGGACAGCCCTAGCACCTATTGTTATGGTCGGCTGAGCTTGTTGCAAAGAATTATGGGAAAACTATTTGGGGTTTGTTCGATTTACACAGTGAATGTCACAATTCTGCAACATTCACGAAAACTCGTACTTTATTTCTTGATTTTAAAATACTGTACAAAGTCGGTCAAAGTTCTTAACGCATGAAATTTATTAACCATATATCATTCACTTTTATAAAGTACTTTTAACCTGAAATAGCTTTGTCACATGAATTATATTACTATATCCTGGCATATTTTTGCTTCTAAATGTAATTTTCTCATATTTGTCAAATCTGATGAGTAATTCTGTTCATGGGTCTCTTGTCTTCTTCGTCTGTTTATAGACCAATATTTTAGTTCATGTCGCAATCAAAGGTCGCCAGAGGTCGCCATGCTCCTCCTGTGGCCGGTTTGGCTGGTCCTCTTTACCTCTGCAGAAAAGGGTATGTCAGTTTTATCTTTTGCTACTAAAACATATATCTTATAATACATACTCCACTCGGCCAACGCCTCCGCTTAAATTTCAAGGCGAAATTTCGAAACCTGCAACATCCAGAAAAACTGGATACTGCACATTTGTAATAAGACTCATTGCTATTCCAATAATTTTTAAGTATGCACAAATCGCTGACACATGCAACATTTACAATGTTTAGCAAATATATCAGCACTAAGCATTTTTACATTTGATTCAATCTATATCCCCCGAACAGCCACATCAGAGAGCATGTCCATTGTGTGTGAAAAAGTTTGTTGCAGAGATATTTCAAGAGATTTTGTATTTAGTTATTTTGGGTCTATGTACAAGTAGATAATTTTCACGTACTATCATAAGGAGGACATTTTGAATAGTTAATTGTAGAGTACTTATGTTAGAGATGTGTTAACTTGAATTTCTGTTTTGTGTTTGTTTTTTTATGGTGGGGGGGGGGGGGGTGTACTTTATCATACATGATCTTATACCAACTATAGCAATGTTAGAGTGTAATTATGTAACACACCTAAACATTTTTACATCTGATTCTACAGGTTCCTCAATGTATAACCCCCGTACAGACATACCAATGGGTTTCTCCTTAGCATGTGAGAACAGTCTGATGCAACTGGATTGTGAACGGGAAAACGGAATCATCCGCATCATATGGGCAAACAACGGAAGATTTAACTTGATGACGTGTAATAACGTCGGTGCAACAAGCGAATGGAATGTGCTGTGTTTATTTCCCGAATCCAAAAGAATTGTAGCAGAGAGGTTAGTTTTGTTGAAGAAGTATTTTATTCATAATATACATACAAGTATATAAATGAATATGAATTGAACAGCAGGCAAAATAGCCTATATTAGTTCTCTCCATTAGAGATCAAGGTACAGTATATATATATATATATATATATATATATATATATATATATATATATATATATATATATATATATATATATATAGTGTATATTCTAAGTTTTACATATACCTTTTTACTAATGTATAGATAATACAGATATAAATAAACTAGCTAACAATGAAATGCAAATTAGAAGAGAAAAAAGCTATAATAGGCTCATTAATTAATATACATGCACATTGTTACTTAGTGTTAATTTACACTCTAAAATTCTTTGTTTTTTTTTTAGATTATAAACTTTGTCAAAAAATGACATATTTTCTGAGAGAGATTGACAATCATAACCATGTAGTACAATACTAATATCATTTTTATGTCATGATCATTCATGTATTAAATGAGAGATTCTCAAAGGATTATAAAATGAACAAAGAAAATAAAATGAACTAAATCCTCATACTTATTAGGTTGGTTTTGTTATTGAAAGATCAAAAGCTTTACTTTACCATCAATACCAAATGGTAACCATCAGGATTTGTTGGATAAATCCAACAATGATCTTTGTAATAATGATATCCTTTGTTTTCTATGGTGGATATTTCTTAATTTTATGATTCTGTATTAATACATAATACATGATACGCCCATTCTTTCAGTGGCTGATATTTGATGTTGGTGATCATATATATTTAAGGTGCGATGGTCATCCCAAATGTGAGATTATGGCATCAAATGAAGTGTTTGGAGATCCTTGCGTTAGTACCTTTAAGTATCTACAAGTGGACTATACTTGTGAACCCATAGGTGAGAATTCTGCCATTTTTACTATCAATGAATGTATAAATGAAAATCATTTGAGTGACTAGCCATTCTCCTTCTTTCAGCTGTGTTTACCTGATATATAAGTTTTTGATGAAATGCGTTTGTTCTAGTGTATACATTACCTCCCCTGACCACCACTGAAATACCAACCACTACCACCGAAGTGACAACCACCACCACCAAAGCTACCACCACCAACCTCCCACAACGACAAGTCTGTGATGCCATTTACTTTGAGGGCAGGAACTGGCCGTATACCAAAGTGGGGGAGGTAGCATCCATGAGTTGTTCACCCCCAAGGGTGGGTCGTATCACCTGGAGATGTACAGGAAATGGCTGGAAGGGGGAGAGGCCAGACAATACAAATTGCCAAATACCTGTAACAGGTAAACTTATACATCTATAAATGTAAAATCTTGTATATCCAATTTATATCATGAAACTGTTATTGTAAATGACTGCTTCCATATGAAACACGCGCACACAATTATAAACCATTTAATCATTATCAGCGGTTTACTTTTTTTTTTTTAATCTATGATTATAGTGAAACTACCACATAATATTCTAGGAGTTGCAATTTTCTTTCCTGACTACTTTATTGCACATTTGATATACAATTTTGAATTGTACTTTTTGGCTCAGAAAATATTTTATCAAGCACTGTATCTCATAACAACAAATGTATTTAAGATATGTGATTGTAAGTTACCATTAGGACATTGTACCATTACAACCGGTAATTATCTTCAAGCTTTGTGTCTTTCTCAAGCAGTAATAAAAATATTCCGAATATGCTCGTAATGAATTTTAAACCATATTTAACCGCGAAGAAAAGAAGATGTGGTTGTTATTTTCCCAAGAAACCATGACTGATGGAAAAAGGTTTGTACTTAAATGTAATACATATATATTATTATAACAGTAACTTGATCCAAAGTGCCGGATCACGTCGAGTTGCCAGGTGCGGATCACCAGACCAAAGGAGACGCGAAGATCGAGTTTGATCTGATGATCAGCGCCTGGCAACGAGACGTGAACCGGATCTTTGGATCAAGTTACTGTTATGATAATAAATTTATTGTATACACTTGTCCACTTATAAGTTTTAATTACAAAACTATCTTTTTAAAATCAATTGTTTGACGTTTACTTACAAGCTATTTTTAGATGAACTCTTTTAAAACGCACTGAAATACAGACGTTATTTTATGTGTACTACGTCATCAGTTTCAGAGAGTGTGATACGGAATCGGAAAACCACAGTGTGGTGATCCGGAAAATCGGATCACATTCTGTAAAACTGACAGCATCAAGAAAGGAAAATTGATGGGTATATAATAAATAAAAACTACAATGTCTAGTTTTTGGATAGTCAAAATCATTTCTAAATGGTATTCTGATCTTTTTTATTCCAACTTCGAAATTTGAATCACTCATTTTAACAAATAAGTTCATAAATTTAATTAACCATACTAAACTTATATTTGCTTTTATTTCAGTTTCTAAAATATCAATTTATTGTGCGGAGATAAAAGAACTTTTTATTTCCAAGTTTATTTTAGGGTCGAAGATTCTTTAATAATTGTCACAATTTATGTCCTAACTTGTCTCCATACATATGTTTTATACATAATTTCATCACATTAATTCCAAAGTTGTTTTCCGTAGTATAGAGTTTTACTTGGGAGGGGGGGGGGGGGGGGGGGGGGTTACAAATCCCGTGCATTTACTACTACATGTAGTAGGCAGTTTGGGCGTAGCAATTGGAGAGAGTGGACGTTTCTTACCACAGGGCCAGTGTCAAACTACTAGTATTCTGGGTAAGTTTATATATTTCAATTTAGTTTAAACGATTTAACTCCGTATTTATTCCTGAAATGAACAGGTAACTGTGTTATATATTTTGTTATGTAATGTGATAGTAATTTAGGATACATTCGCATTTGCTCATGTAAAAGTATGCGTATTATGAAGTAAAGTATCTGTTTATAAGTATATAAGTATATTTTAGACGCAGTGTTGTATTGTAGAGTAAGTCGTGCAGTATTTGCTGCAAAAGTATCTGTTTATATGTAGTACACAAGTATTTAGTCAAATTAAAAAAAGATAGTACGTGAATGAGTAATGTGTATGTCAAAGTAATCATTCAATTAATTAGTGTATATCGCTATGCAAAGTATTATGTGCAGCAGAGTGTGCAAGTTCAGTGTATGAGTAAATCAATGTTATCTATATACTTATTAATAACATTTTATTTTTATTTCAGCTCCCTTTGTACTCCATTTGGTCCATAATCTAGATTTATAATTTTAAGACACCGAATATTAAAATATATCTGATGGACGAATTCCATTTTCCTACTTATTAGTCAACGCCACCCTGCGACAATAATGTACCATCTTTAAATCTTTTTGGCTGTAGCCATGAACGATTGTATTTTTCTTAACATTGTGTATATTGAAACCACATTAATTCATTTTCAGAAATTTCAACATTTAGTAAAGTGTCACAATTTATTCTCTATCTTTTTTTAATGTTATTGATGTTGCATTACTTTATTGTCCAAGTTTGTTTATATACCTTAAGTCTAGTTAATCTAATATAATATTAGGCCTTTTCAATAGAAACTATTTTGTGGTAAATATAATATTGGGCCTTTTCAATAGAAACTATTTTGTGGTAATATAATATTGGGCCTTTTCAATAGAAACTATTTTGTGGTAATATAATATTGGGCCTTTTCAATAGAAACTATTTTGTGGTAAATATAATGTTGGGCCTTTTCAATAGAAACTATTTTGTGGTAAATATAATATTGGGTCTTTTCAATAGAAACTATTTTGTGGTAATATAATATTGGGCCTTTTCAATAGAAACTATTTTGTGGTAAATATAATGTTGGGCCTTTTCAATAGAAACTATTTTGTGGTAAATAAGATCAAACACATATATAAAGAATATGTATCAGAAAATTCACTGCAATCTGACGAGTTAAGGCGTTATTGAGACATTTTATTTCCTTGTGTGATTTATTTTTTTTTTTTTAAAAAGGGACATAACTTTGTTAGAAAAGAATCCAAAACTTTGCTGATATAATCAAGAAAATTCCATAATTTTCAAATATTGATTCTAGTAAATGATTTGTTATTTATTCATGTAGAAATGTCAGTTTGAAATAGATGTTGGGAATATGTGTTTATAAATACGTATTTGGTTTTTTTCAATTTGGAAAGGTTTTTTATTCATGGATATTGAATATGCAGTATTAAAAAGAAAATAATAGAATATATATCCGGACTACTATTATGGATTATTATACACAGACTATTTCATGTATTACCTAAATTACTTTCACGAGGAAAGATTTTAGAAACAAGCCTTGGCTTATTATCTGTCAAACTCTAGGAAAAAATTTATAATCGTGAGATGAAAGAATTTCAAAAATGGCCTTCCGAATATGAAATTTTGTTGAGTATGAAAATGTTCTTACTCTTCTACAAACACCATTCATCTCTGTTTAGTTCACCTCTGATTTCTTTCATAGAGAAATAGTACTAAACTCTCAACCAAAATGGTCACAAATGACAAGACATGGAGAGTTGAATAACTAGGTAGTTTTTGGGAATAAGATCTTCCAACAATATGTTGGAATTCCCATGGGTACCAATTGTGGCCCATTGTTAGCAGACCTATTTTTGTATTTATATGAAGCAGAATTTATTCAAAAAATTGTACGTGAAAAAAATAAATCACTCGCTGTGGCCTTCAACTCCTCATAGCTTGGCGTGTTTTCTATTGCTTAAGGGTTATCTGTACATACCCCACACCTTTTTTTTTTTTTAACTCCGCCCACTATCTCAGGTAAAAACAACATCAACAAAGTTGTTTTTAACACGTCCATAATATTCCACAGTAAGAAATTCCTCCACATCTAAATTGCCAAAACTCAACACGGATAACTGACTCAATCTAAGTTTCGTCGAATAAATCTCATTTGTAGCTTGAGACAAAACAATATCGTCAATGGTTTTGTCAGAAAGACTCTATTTTTATTCTCCCCCATGTGTGCGAACAAGTAGAGAAACGCGTGTAAGATGAAATAGGGGTATCCTGTATAAATGTTTTATAGAAAGCCAATCACGTGATAGGAACGCGTTTGAATAGTAAACTTGTTTTGTGGACAGAATGAATAGCGGTAGCCAATCGTATTTGACATTTACCATTCACGGTTTCGCGACATGCATTTCTCAAATAATAATTTTTTTGCTTATTGATTGATTTTTTAAGTATACATATATGTACATGTTTTTTTCAGTCATTTTTTTAAAAAACATACATGTATATTATTGATACAGAGTATCAAATAGGATTTTAAAAAGAGTAACTACCCTCATCAATTTAAATCTAATTTCAATTGTTTAAACAGAAGCATTGCACAACTTAGGGTTCGTAAACATGAAATTATGTTAAATAAATAAGTTTAATTCTTTGAAGCAAATATCGATACTAGAAGTCGAAAAATTATTAAATATGAAATGAAAACATGACAATGAGCAGTCGATTTATTTCTAATGGCTATGAATTTTAAAAGAAATAAAGAATAATTAATATTTGTTGGGGATATAGAAAGTCATTTTCGAAATTCACAGAGTACAATGTACATATATAAAGACCAACGCATCAAATTAAAAGTACAATTATAAACAGTACCATTCGGTACTACGCCATCACTTTTCTGGTCTGACTGTGACAGCTGGTTTCTCAGCAGGAACATTCACAGACACTTTAGCTGAAACGGTCTCATTTCATCAAATTAAAAGTACAATTATAAAAAAGTACCATTCGGTACTGCGCCATCACTTTTCTGGTCGCCTGGTTTTTCGGCAGGTACATTAAGAAAATAGCAGAAAGCTAATTATGGTACAAGTGATTTACCCAATACAATTGCATTGGTTATGGTACAATTGTTACTTCCATACTTACGTCGACTCGATATATCCCAGTGAACTTGAAATAAAAGATACCACAGAGTCTGCGTCATCTGTTTCATATATTTGGATATTTTACTGGAAATGGACATTGATGGTAACCTAACAACAAAACTTTATGATAAACGTGATGACTTCAATTTTTCTATAGTCAACTTTCCTTAGCAGTATACCTTCATCACCTGCATATGGTGTTTTTATATCTCAGTTAATTCGATACGCAAGGGCGAACAGTTTCTAAGGCGAGGCAAGCTACTGACAAACAAGTTGATAAAACAGGACTATCAACCGTCTCGTTTGAAGTCATCTTTTTGTAAGTTCTGGTCGATACAACGACCTTGTCAGCAAATACAATCTTACACTGCGTCGAATGCTGAATGACGTTTTTCATAATTATTGTTATATTGTTTGGCCATTATTAATCACCGAATTTTCTACGGATTTTTCCGTTTTCCCGATTACGACAAAGAGCACACGGCAGGTGTGACCGGTCAGCAGAGGATGCTCGCTCCTCCATGGCACCTGATCCTACCTCTATTTTTTTTAAGAGGTCCGTGTTTGCTCTGCTCCAGTTTTGTATTTTTCCTTTGGACTTTTGATATTGAATACTGCTCGTTATCACCACATTTCATTACTATCTTTTTATATTTTAATATAGATAAATATTTAAAGAAGTCCATACATTCATACAGAAATGTGGAAAAGGACTATTATATATGATATGAGTCAAATTTGGCCCCCATAATTTGCCATTCATTTTTTAAAGTGTTTTAAATAAATTAGGTTGTTATGTTATTTTTACGAAGAGTTGATATAAGATATATTTTTCACCTATTTATTTGATTTATTGCACTCACTGGCAGTATATGACGTCAGAAGTGACGCTATTTTTATAATTCAATCAAAATTAGTCAAAAATTGACATTTTTCTTATTGTTTTTCGAAAGGGAAATATAGAGCGCAGCTTTGAACAAGCAAAATTTTTGTGTCACTTATAAGTCTTGGATAGGTACATCTCTAATGCAAATATTTTGTTTGTTCAAGCATGCGCTCAATACTTTCTGAAAGAATAACTGCTTAAAAACAAGCCGTTTTAAGCTAAAAATGATAAAATGGCGGGAAAAAGGTTAACTTTATGATGTCATATTTCTAAATTGATGCCACTTAATTCAAAATGGAAATTATGAAAAAACTTTACATGTATATCTGTACAAAGAAAAAAAGAATAACAGTAAAATGATGATGATTTTAAGGGGCTGTTTTAGGCTCTAATCATATATAGTCCTTTAACAACATTATTTAAATGTTTTAGCATAATTTTCTTATCCAGCTTAATTATAATTATGCACAGTATTTCAGCATTTAAAACAAGTATTTTATTTCTGCTTCACTAAATGTACTATAATTGTTATAAATATTAACAGAATGGCATTGAAAAATATTTTGTATACAACAATACTATAAGAAATGCATTACTGCAGTGTAGATACTGAGTCATCTTCTCATACCTCCTCACGGGCATGACGCCTTGGAAGCCTTGGACCAGTGTAGCTTATAATCAGGAAGTCTATTCACCCCCATGAAAATAAGAATACCTATATAGGCCCTTATTTCGTCAGGAGTATAGTTGTACCACAAGGGATCATGACCTGAATTAATGAAAGTGCTCATCAGTCACAGAAAATTGGGTAAACATGTTACATAATAAATCAATTAGCACATTGGAGAGGAGTCCTGGAAAAATCAAATTAAATTCGCATGGTAAAATGTTACCCCCGTCCCCGCTTTCCCTCTCCAACAAACACATTTAACCATCGGACATCCACCCCCCTCCCCTACTCACACACGGAATATTTTCTTGATCTGCGCATTAATTAGCCAATATAAAAGAAATGGTATATGATATATTTTTATTTTATGTGTATAACAGACCTACATGCCATCACTTATTACTTTGTTTTTATATTTTTTTAGGAAAGGGGGGGGGGGGGGGCGGTGCGATGTGCTGGCAAAAATAGCCGTCATCTATCAGTTTGCATGAACCGGTATTTTGCGATTACTTTAATCTACTGTGAAATTTCAGTTCAACAAATAGACCAACAATTGAACGATAAAAACTACATTTTAAAATTCTGTACTAAAATCAAATAAAATTCGTTGTGTGTGAACGTGTGCATGCGTTAATGTTCTCACTCCCTATAAGTAACCGTAAAATATAAAGGCTGGTGTCTGATACTGAAACATAAAGGGGAGATGTTATCATTCTGAATTCATTTTTCCTTAATTTCTAAAAAATTTCACTGCAAAATTAATTTAGAAAATAATAGTGAAGCATAATCAGTGTTTTATTCTTAAGAATTATCATATACAATGTACTTATGGAAATTGAACTTTATATGCGGTATTAAAGTCTAAATGTTTATATATGTATATTCTCTAAAACAAAACTAAAACAATTGATGTTTATAAGCAATAATTATTGTTTATTTGATTATATATTTAAATTAGAGAGAGAGAGAGAGAGAGAGAGAGAGAGAGAGAGAGAGAGAGAGAATTTTTACATGTGCAAAACTATGTCTTAATTTTACAGTCAAAATCCGGCGGTTTTTTTTCTCTCGTTTTTCTAGTTTTTGTCACTTACAAGGGAAAAAAATTACATGTCTGTTCTATGGTATTATCTTTAAAAATTGGATTAAGTTTGGAAAACAACCTGTTAGAGGTAAAATTAATTATACCTTTTCTCTGCTGTACTTCAGCTGCATGCTTATTTGTCCCATCGGTTATTTGATGCAAACAGCTTTCACTGAACAATAACCCGAAGAAATCCTTCTCACTTGCCGTTGTCGGTAGAGAATGGGACGGTCCCACATCACACAAAAAAGGCGGAACATCAACAGATGACCAATGGGGTGCTAGCGGGTCCAGTACAGGTGCTTGAATTTCCTCATCATCACTGTCATCGTCAGATGAATATATAGTGAGGCTCTCAGAACTTGACTCGCCGTCATCGAAACTTTCGTGCGAAAGAAGTATCATCGAATAAATCGGTGGAACCAGACATAATAGAAACAATATCTCAGCAAAATATTTCGGTCTTAATGACGTAATTTTATTACGTTTATATTTCATTATGATGTCATTAACGTCTTTGGATAACTGTAGCAATAATTAGCGCGTTTTTGAGGCTGTATTAGTCGATAATCAAAAGTGCGTTAAAGTGCGTGATTGTGGGTCAAAGGTATATGCGTCAAAATGCGTGACGGTGGGGCAACGGTATATGCGTTAAAGTGCGTGATTGTGGGGAAGTGGGTTAAATAACATGAAATTCATGGCCAATTTTGTTACAATTACACAAATTACAATAACGTTCACTTCTTTCAACACTACTCCACGTTCTTACTTCAACAGGAAGGTGGTTTTTGTAGTTCTAAATTCAACCAATATTTCGTGGCGGCATTAGAGCTTAACCACCCGCTTTCCCCTTGGACTGCTAGCAACGGAGTAAACTAATGAACACCGAGAAAATACCGGAGGGCTCGATTTTATACCATTTAAATAAGCCTCCTTTCAATCCCACTTTGTTTATTAATCTTTTAGAAATAAACGAATAAGCAAAACGAAATAGATTTTTACGTTAAAAGAAATGATATACAGTTTTACTATAATTGTACTATAATGATATGTATTCACAATTTATTCCCAAGATTAACGGATACACGTAATTATTTTTAACTATCTACTGCCTTCTACGTTATTTGTTATTAGCAAAAATAGATACATGGTTTGGTTTTTTTTAAGTTACTGAAGAAAGAAGATTCAATATCTGATAGGGAAAATCCTTTTTATTGATAAACATCAACAAAAACGACTATCAATTATCATCATCCGTATCAAGTCAATCTGATAAAGATTTGAGGTGAGGAAAAGTCTTTAAAGATATATTTTAATAATATAACTTGATCTTTGTATCATCATTTCCAGATCATCTTTGTCGTTAAAAATAATCCCGATTTAAAGCCCACATTTAAAAACTATTTGAGAAAATAACACCATATTTTTTAATTACCCCATACGAGTTTATTGAGCTTACATGTGCATGTTTTCTTGACTGGTTATCTTTTTAATTCTCAAACGGCTGAAACTAACTCAGTGTGTACAACCATTTAGACAGAATAGAGATATGTTTTACAACTTTGTTATCAATAAGTATATAACTTCATAGAAGTTAGTAGATTTCTATATCTAATGTTTTTTTTTGTTTTTTTTTTAAATCTGTATTTACATTTGTAAGGCAATTAAAAGATTGTTTTAATTTTGGTACGATCTGTTTTTAAAGAAATCCTACCAATGGAAGTGTATTCAAACCTCAAGGCTCCCTAAATTACGAGTTAAATGTTAGCCATTTTTGGCATAGCACCACGGGAGAAAACATTAGAGAGCATTACAAAAAATTCTTGATGAATCTGTAGGTTTAGCTTGTTCTTTATCCCGCGAACACTGGTTCTCAGAGCTCGCTCCGCGAGCGGCGCTCATTGCGCTCGCCATTAGACTTAATTCTGAATTAATTCATTTGAGGTTATAAAACGGGAAAATAAATAATTTCCCTGTTTAACGCCAGCTCACTTAAAACCAACCAGGACGTCAGCTGGTGTAATATTCTATTTCCTGTATTTGGCCTGTATCAAAGGCTGACTTAAATGGTCCTTTTCATGTACTTTCTATTCTTACTAAACTCGGCTGTCGGCCTTGCTCTTCTCTCTCCAGTCTCTCCTACCCCCCCCCCCCCCCCCCCCCCCCCCCCCCCCCAGCCGTTAATAGATATACATGTATGTTAGGAAGCAGATAAGCAGATGTAGAGAGGTTGGGTGGGTGAACAACTTGCTGTACTGGGAAATATAAAGTACTTTCTGAAAAGTACTCAAATCACGAACTTTTCTTTGAATTCAAACTGAAGTCTCTATATTATGAAATAAAATTTTAATAAAAGTTTGAGGAGGTAACAGTGGTCGAGGTGGGGCCGGGTGCGGGCAGAGGGATGGGGAGGGGACGGTACGATCAGCTTTATCACTTTGTTGTGATGAGATCAAGTGGGTCATTTTGAGGTGATTTTTTAAAGGGGGGGGGGGGTCTTGCGTGCTTTCTCATATATATATTACATTATAGTTTTAAAATTCAGAGAATTTAAAACTATCTATAACAATTGTTATAGATAAGTTTAGAAATCTTCGATTTTAAACTATTAATATAACATATATCCGTCTTCTATGCTGGTCAAGCTTTCGAGATACACTATCAAAAATTCACTCCCCTTTACCACCACCCTCGTAAGTGTCAGTTATAGTCTTGTGATGTGAAAATGATATTTTACAAAACATTATAACATTATGCGGTCTTCCTTCCTATCCGGTATGTAAGATAGATGTCCGGCAATTCTCGACGATCTGTGTTGATCTATAGAGAATAACGATAGCAAGGGGGAAACCCTCATGTAAGTAGCAATGGGGAAAATCTTGTGTAATTTCAATGGGGAAAATTCGAACTCTCGTGTCTGGCTGTGACAGTTCCTTGAGGAGTTAGAATGTGATTTCATGCTGTATTGAAAATGCAACCACCCACCCACCCCCGAATAATAAAATGTAGAAACGAAGAAAACCGTTTCCTTTATTTAAATTTATTTATATCTGATAAAAAAATGAAGCGGAAAATATTTTTTCTTAAAAAATAGTATTGATTTGACATTAAACAATTTTGAGATATTTCACTTTTACAAATGTTACTGATAAAACATTCTGTCGAAAGAAGTTTTTTATCATGCAAAAATTGTCAATGCAACATGTGTTATATTGATTGAAAATCAGTGTCCTTTCCCGATAATTTTTGAAGTATTTATGTTTGTACGATTAAATTAATTTATTACTCGAAAAGAATTGAGATAATTGTGTTTGATACAATTTTAATTCAATTAATTAAACCACTTATTGGTATATAGACGAGATTCTATGTATAATATAAACAAACAAATAGGGTATCAGTTTACGCGTGAAGACCAAGGAAATAATTTTAATGTCCTTAAATGTTCATGTAAAACTACGCAATTTAATTAATTCAGGTGAGTCAACACATGACATCAAACATCAAGCCGTACAATATTTGTTGATAATTAGTTTCTCTGACATTTTAAACAATCCCATCCCCAACTAAAAAATCATTTAAGAATATATCGAGGCTGTTCTCATTTCCCGCGCCATCTTTATAGCTACCAGTCTCCCCTAATTGATATTGTTCTTATTTTTTTCAAGATAGCATACTTAAATATTTTTCAGTTTTGAAGACATCAGAAAATCATTTTTTATTTACTTATATTATTTTGTAATTTTCATTAGAAAAAACTACAGGATCTCAGTGAAATTTATCATGAATACTCTCTGAAAAGCGTCGAAAATTTATGCAAATAAAACCTGAAGATATTGGATTTTTTCTCACGGCCTTGTCACACATTCACAGAAAATCACGAGTCATTTGCCTGAAATATATTTACGCATTGTTTCCATTAAATTAAAAAATTACCATTATAAGCTATCACACTTCCTTGTGGATGGGGCGTGCTTGGTACCACTCAAGTACACTGATTCAATGGATTAGATGTTGGACTTGAAGACACACAACTCTCTACAAACTCCGAAAGCTGGCCAGGAATTTAGTATTATCAAAGTACGTATGGTAAAATTGGTTTTATATTGCTATATTTTTTTAATTTGTCCCGAAAGTTGAATTAATTAAATACTTCATATAATGTAATTTAATTTTTATAAAGACACGCCTTCCCATTGATTTTCTCTGCTATATGACATTTGTAAAGCAGAATTCTAAAATAAATGTACAATAATTACATTTCTTATCTGAAATAGTTATAAATTTAGACATGTATTTGACCATTTATAGATTAGATCAATTGTTTTTAAACAATCGTCTCATTCCGTTGAATGTTTTTACATCCATATAATTTATGTTATCATACTTTGTAATTTTGCTATATTTATAATACCGGTATTATTGTTTTTATTTTGTTTTATTTATTTTTTTTATTTTTTTATTTTCAATTTTTATTTATCATTATTATTATTATTATTATTATTATTATTTGCTTATTGTATGACAAAGGTCAAATATATTTCGTCCTCCGATAAGTGAAAATGTATAAATACTACATGCTTTCGATCACTGGATTTAACTTTTCTGTCATGTGATAAATATTGTATTTGTACCCACCTAGTAAGTAAGTTGAAAATTCCTTCATTAATTCGATGTACTACTATAGCCTTTGATTTTATTTGGCTGCAAAAGAAAGTTATCTATTTTAATTATTGTGCATATAATTTAAAAAAAATTAATACCTTTATGTCATTTAAAACAAAAACAAAACATTCATCAAAAGAAAAGATATCCGAATCGTCGAATGCAGTTATAGGAAACCAAAATTGTACGTCACCATAAGATATGAATTTTATGACGTAATAAATATGGGTTTTTTTTCAGTGCAGAGGTTAAAAAAAAAATAATGTATTTAGTATTGTGATACGTTTTCCGTTAATCAGAAGTACTATTGGTTTGCCACACACCCTTTCTATTTAAAAACCCGACGTGCGTCTCTGACATATAATTTATGACAAAACAAGTACTATTTCCCGAAGATTTGACCTTAGGGTCAATGCATATCGATATTACGAACGAGAATTTTTAATTTAATACTGTCAGGAAGATAGTAATTCTAAAATCAACGTTACAAACACTTATCATATGGATTCATCGCTATAGATTTTTACAGATTCATTATGTTATAATAAAGAGAGTCGTATAATTTATGTCATTTTATCGCGTTTTAAAATCTTTTTTACAGCGTCGTTTTTTTAGTTGATTATCTTTGATATAATTGTAATGTACACTCAAATAAGCTAACTGATAACATCATTATTACAGGCCATCTCGAATTCAGAGTTGAAAATTGTCAAATTTTGGTTTACCATGTTTACATGATTTTAAATTGAACAGTTCTGGATAACGGAGGCTCACATGCACTTTATTCAATTCAATTCAGTTTATTGACACCACATGTTGGCATACAGTCAAAATGAAATCAAATGACAGACAAAAGAATACTATTTACATTTTCCAGTGTATTTGTTATAACACTACGAATCGATTTTGTACTATACAGCCCAATAAATTCAAATGATATATTGTCATTGGGCGCAAGCGGGTTTGCATAATTAATAATATAATATTTAATCGTACAACTGCTGAAAATTATATAAATATAAGTAATAAGAAATCATTCTTTGAATATTATGAAGTGATAATTTCGGTCGGGGCGTATTCAAATCTATCATAAAGCCCTTTGGGCTTTATTGGATTTGATCACGCCCCGACCGAAATCATCATCTCATAATACTCAAAGAATGATTCCTTATTCCTTAATTAAAACATAAAGGCTATAGCATGCAAGATAATTTTACACAATTCTTTATAGTCCCTGGAACTGTTTTCTCTGCATAAAGCATTTATCTAAGTAGACACATAGACGTTTTGTAGTATTATAGTCGCATGGATTAACAATAATTTATCACGTTTTTCCTTGATTGGTTTACAATATCTACCTGTTTCAATAAATAGTGAATGTGCACTTATTGTCAATCTTGTTAGCTGGGATCTTTCATGCTTTTTCAAGGTAAACTTTAAGTAATCTTGCAATTTATACTCGGTAGAATTTAATATTTTACTGTAGTAATAAATTTTCCTGAGTTAGAAGATGGGGTTTTGTTCAATATTGTTCAAAGATCGTATCAACAAACGTTTATAGAACAAATGTGACCTTATCATAAATGTCACGTATTTACTGTTTTTTCATTTAAAAATTAAATATTTTTATAAACTGCATTTAAGCTTTTTGAAATATTTTATTTCAATGACATGTTGCAAAAAAAAGTATTTTGCATTTTTTTTAAAATTGTATGATTTTGATAAGACGGTCAACTTTCTACGTCGGTTTACTATTGTGGCGTAAGCAAACCCACGATCGAGCAACCTTAAAATGTATAAGATTCAAGATTATCAATGAATCATAAATTGTTAGTACCCATTATGTGACTGGAGAGGAGAGGGCTCATATAGGCAGATTGCCTGCTCCCAATCCTTATTATGTAATATTTACATAATAAAATATTGTTTAAATTAAATGTGTGTGGCTGTGAGTGTCGTCTGTCGCATCGCCATGCACACTTAAAATTACATTTATGAATTTATGAATTTCCCGCGTTTTATCTTTCAGAATTTGGTCCGTGCTATATTCGGTATTCGTGTGGTCCTGCGAGTGACTCGCCGCTCAGTCACGCGTGAAAGTGACGTACACAGGTACGTAAACGGATCACTGGGATTCCATGCGTAAATGTGTATAGAACTTTATCTTTATTTCCGGTCTGGACTATCGAGGAAAATAAAGTGATTGAACTTAACCCAGGGCCTGACATTATCACCACTGAGTAGGATAATTATTGTCTTTAGAAGGTAAGGTAGCCATTAACTGACCACCACCACTTCAGGTAAAAATATCTTGGAGTTACAGGTACGGGAGTTGATTGAATATGAGTGTGCTGGCGTTAATTTAAAGTTTGGGATTCCCAGTAATACAGTATGGCGAAGGGCCTTGTTATGGTTTCATGGTATGGCTATGAGATGTTGTTTTACTTTACCGTTTCGTAAGTGTAAACTACTTTAGGTAAGAGCCAATTCTGGGTGGAACTTTTTCTCCAACAGTCCAATTACTACGTACATCTCTCTATGTCTGTCACTACTGTCCCGTTACCCTCCCCACTTTTAATTGTGGACTAGCCTTCTTTCAAATAAGCAAATAATTATGAATTCTTCTTAATTTTTTTTTATTCACTCTAATTAAACATGACAACTGGATTTTTCTCCCTGCATCTGAATAAACTGGGATTGAGATTTTAAGCTCAAAATTATTGTTGCTATATATAATCTGTTTTTCATATTATGTTTAATTTGTATAAATTGATGAAATCAAAGAAATTGACTATGATATCCAGACATTTAACAAAGTTGTATAGCTTGTATGGTCAGTGTAGTCGTAGGGGAAAATACATAAATAGATAAGTTTTATGTAAAACCTTTATTAGGCAAAATGGAGAATGAGCACACTTTTTGTCATACAGCGAGCGTCGTTCTCTGTGATACCGGTCGACCGAGAGCCAGTCATTGACATTGAGCAGTGTATGTATATAATAATTATAAAGACTATAAGATTTTTTAACAAATCCTAAATCTATGATATGAACAAATAATTCCCAGATATTTCAAGAATAATTATCCAACATTGCGTAGAATCTGGCATCGTGAAACAATAATTATATAACCTATTACATTGTTTATAGGTTCGTTATCGACTATAATTTCTGGCTTTCGCCCTTTGTGTTTTATTTTGCAGAGCACTAAAATCCTGATTTGACTGTATACATTAAAGTTTCAAACATATAAAATATATAAACTGTAACCTTATGATTTATAAACAAAGTGAAATGATTTAATGTGCATTAATTCTCTCTCTCTCTCCTCTCTCTCTCTCTCTGTCTCTCTCTCTCTCCTGTTAATTTACCGCACACCGTAATATATTTTTGTTTTTTTAGGACTTGTAAAGTGTGAACAAGTCATGTTATAACCTTCATATATTCATAATGGAGGGGATTTAATACTCCTGGACTCTGACAAGATACATCAAATGAAATGTGCTTTAATCCCCTCCACAGATTATTATTGAGTACTTGACTCTGTACCACATCATGACAAACAGTTACCCAACAGCCACTAATTATAACACTGACTGTGTGACTTATAATACGCCTACTACTACTTGTACTTTGCTGTCCCAGATACTAACTTATTCTCCTCTCAAACAAAAGAGCTTGATTGGCTTTAATTTTAGTCTGATCACTAACGCCGCAACATTAATCTGACAATTTCAGAGGCTTGGTGCAGAAACAGGGATTAAAACCCCCAGCCTACAACCTCCCTTACACTTTCTTGCTTAAAGAATATGTACCCCAACACTTGCAGATGCAACATGTGTCAAATAAATTCATCAATCTTAATTAAATTAGTTCAAATGCAGGTAATTGTTTAAGCACCTGATCAAGTATTTATACTTCTGATTCATTACAAATAAGGGAATTAATTCTCTGCTGCATTAGGCATGCTATGATCCCTGACAATTAATTTAACCATTTTTCATGGATTTTGGAATTGCCAATAAAGCTATTATAGGTGCTGATGATCTCCTGAGGATATTTAACATCCATTAGGAAAATGCCATATTTCTCGCTGTATTAGCGAACCTCCGTTAACAAGCTCAATTGATTCCTTAAATGTGGAGACATGTTCCATTCATTATTCAACCGTCTAAAGAACACCTGGTACAAAATCCCGATATCTGGCTTTTACAGTGTTAAATTCTAATTGATTCAGCCTCATTTACAGACTGTTTGTATTTAAGTTCTCGATTTTATTGGCTTTGGTTTATAATATAACACGCTCCTACCATCTCAGACACTATATATCACAATGGAAGAAATGGACTCTTATCGATACTGTTGTCCCATCAGTAAAACAGATTGCCAAATCATGGATTTTTTATAAAAACATAGAATTTAGCATAAAAAAATGTTTTATTTAAAACTCTTATCTGGTTTTCTAATGAAATGCATGGCACGGCACACACAGGAGGAGAGTCAGGTAGCTTTATTAGATATTGTTACTGGTCATTATCTCGGTAATCAAGTGATTCAGAATCAACCTTAATTTGTCTGCGAAAAACATTTCCTATTTAGGCAAACCCTTTATCAGTGAAGCCGTATTGCGATTATCGACAGTTTCAGATTTATCTCTACCTGAGAGGACTAATGTCCCTGACTAATTGGCTGAAAAAACAAGGGACGTGGGAAATGAAAGATGTGTGTAAATATCACTGACACGCCTATTGATCCCAACCATCTGTCTGTCGCCATCAACAACGGTCAGAGCGTGGACCATTGATCGGCTGCAGACGTAAGGCTTGGACAGTTATGTACATAGGAGAAAGCCTCCATCCTTAGAGTATGAGGCCCCTAAGTAGATGATGATGTGAGGGTATGTTTAGATCTCCCCATTGCCATAGACTGATTACCATGATATTTGTAAATTCCGTTGGATGAGGTTGAAGGAATTACAATAAAACAGCCAGGTAAAATGTCAACTTTCATTTCCCTTTAAACTAAATGGCTGTAGATGCATGTTTACAGCAGTGTTGGATTGGGTAGGTGGATTCAGAGAAAACACACTGTCAGGTATTGGCAGAGTTGTACCCTGAGAAATGTGTCATCACATAATGTGGGTATTTAAGATGTTATCTTTGATTTTTGATGGAGAGTAGGTGTTTCTTCTTTTCATAAAAAACTGTTGTAAAGTGTTGTTTACGTCTGTGCAAAATTTCCCCATATAGTCTTGGTTCCTCTTTCTGTAATATTCATGTTAATACATGCACTTTTTTTTAACATTACATTCGATGTTGATTAATTGTCAAATTTTTTAAAATAAAAGTTAAAATTCGGCACTTGCCATTAAAAAAAATGATTACGGTATTATCATTACTGGTAAAAATTACCAGAATGTGTACCAATATACTGTACAATTCAATGGATTATATCCTGTCTGAAATATGATTGAACTTTTTGTCAGTTATCCAAATATTACCAGCAGTATATAAAATATAGTAAATAAAGCCTTAACCTCACACCAACCAAACTTAAATGCTAGGATAATATGGAATATTTGTATAATGACTGTCCAAGTTTTATATACATAGATCACTGTTAAAAACCAGGCTGAGCACAGTCTGACCAGCTATTGGATATGTGTTGGGACTACCATCTCCGGCAGCTGAACACCAGTTCAATTATTGTACAACAGTGTAGAATGATAACTTGATCTCAAACTTCCGAGACATTGGTAGACGTAAGAGTTATTCTCGAGTCGTCTTTGACGGAACAGTGTTCCTCCCTGGTCTTTAATTAGCCGCTTTCCCCCGTCCTCAAGGCTGTCATTTACAGGCCCCTCTATTGATTTTTTCGTTCTCCCAGTTGTGGATATTTTGACAAGTGTGCCTAACTACATGGATTTGGTCCAGTAATGAAACAGGAATGCTGTCACTGCTTGTTATTACATGATGACCTGTTTTGTATTTACAGAATAACTGATAATTGTTGCTGTTCAACGAAGATGTGAAAAATCCCACAATTTTCTCGGACTGTGATGTCGCAATCAGAGGTCATCATGCTGCTCCTGTGGTCAGTTTGGCTGGTCCCCTTAGCCTCAGGTATGTCAGTGGATTGTTTACTTGTTTGTTTGTCATTAGTCAATATCTCTGATTGAGTGCACCACTCTATTATAAAAATTAACCACAAGGAAACTCAGTAATGTGGTTATACTGAATTTAAATAACTCGGACAGACTGACAATGATACATTGACTTGATACTGTACATGCATGGCTGAACTCTATTTTTTTGCAACAAAATGTTGTTATGTGAAACCTAGCTATGTTATATAGTTTTCAATGTGCTTTATCAGCTCAGAATGCTAAGTACTTATGTATCTTCTGGTCCATAATATGTAATATAAACATAATGCAATTTGTTTCTGATGGTGATTTTTTTTTTCAATTTTGAAAATTACTACATTTGAACAATGACGTTTTACATGTAACAGATATTTAAAGTTACAGAATATGATATGTAATATAAACATAATGCAATTTGTTTCTGATGGTGATTTTTTTTTTTCAATTTTGAAAATTACTACATTTGAACAATTCAGTTAAATGAATTAAGGAGAAGGAAATGTTTTAAAAATATTATAAGTAACTGTAATAATTTTAACTTATTGCTTTTTTCTCTAAGTTCTTTTTTTTCATTTTTGAAAATTACCAGTTTTGAACAATTGAATTTACCAACAGATTGACAAGCCTGCATGACTGAGCTTGTAATGAATTGTTTTACAACCCACACATTAAGTTACAGTTGATGAACATGCTGGTACATAATATTAATTTTAAAGTATGCACTCAAATTCATGAAGTGCATGACATAAAAAGCTGCTAATGGTACATAAGTACTCGTGATGAGGGGGGAATTTTGGGATCTAATCAATCATCAGACCTGCGTTCATTTATTTATGTGCCCAACATGTTACGTCAATCTCAATATTCACAGAAACTGCAGGTAATATAAGGCTTTACGTAGATTTCACATATCCACGCATTGATTAGTTTACCCCGACATAGAACAGACTGTTGGTAACAATAGCAGTAATTTCTACCTGTAAAAGGAGGAAGAATAATTAAGTCAGAAACTGGGTGATGTAGATAACCTGGTAAATGGTTACCGTGTTCCAGAAAGACAGGTGTCAGTGATAGCCTCAGTGTAATAAAATACCACAATGTCAAAAATTTATAAACAAGGTGTGGGCAGATCTAAATGTTGACCATACACAAGAATAGATACAGGTCATTGGAAACTTGTGGTGTTGTTGTGTACAGATTAGTACTAGCTGTGTCAGTCCCTCGAAAGGGAATTTAAATTAAAATAAATATAGCAAGAATCACAGTTTTGTTAATGGATTAGTTTAGAAGTACATAGTGAGTATATGAATAAACCCTCTTTACTGATTCAATTCAGAGAGAAATGTATTTAAGTTTGAGGAAAGTCATGTATGTGACAATTTTGGATTGAGCTGCCTGTTATGAGATATAAGATATCAATAAGGGAAGCAGTGAAGACAGGATATTTGTATTTCCCTGCTGCTATTCCTCTGTAAATCAATGGCATGATGGGGAGAGCTGTCACAGACTGACCACGGCAGTAAAGATGACGAGTTCATAATTCATCAGCTCATCAGCACCCCCTGCTGGGCTGGAGGAATCAGACAAAATTGTACGGGGAAACATATTGTCTCCAGCCAAACTACGTGACACATAAAGAAAGAAAATGGCACAGTTCTTATGTATTTCATCGTCATTTGGAATCACTAGAACTTTCTCTCCATGGAATATGAAAAAAATAAATTCATCAAGTCTGCAGCTGCAAGTTTGTTGCTGAGATATTTCAAGAGATTTTGTATTTAGTTATTTTGGGTCTATGTACAAGTAGATAATTTTCACGTACTGTCATAAGGAGGACATTTTGAATAGTTAATTGTAGAGTACTTATGTTAGAGATGTGTTAACTTGTAATTTCTGCTTTGTTTCTGGGTTTTTTATGGGTGGGTGGGGGGGGGGGGGTTGTACTTTGACATACATGATCTTATACCAACTATAGCAATGTTAGAGTATAATTATATAACACACCTAAACATTTTTACATCTGATTCTACAGGTTCCTCAATGTATAACCCCCGTACAGCCACACCAATGAGTTCGTCTTTAGCATGTGAAAACAGTCTGATGGGACTGGACTGTGAACGGAAAAGCGGAATCATACGCATCACTCGGGCAAACTATGGAAGATTTAGCTTGACGACGTGTAATAGCATCGGTGCAACAAAATGGAATGTGTCATGTCGTCTCCCTGAATCCAAAAGAATTGTTGCAGAGAGGTTGGTTTTGTTATTGAAAAGTCAAAAGCTTTACTTTACCATCAATACCAAATGGTAACCATCAGGATTTGTTGGATAAATCCAACAATGATCTTTGTAATAATGATATCCTTTGTTTTCTATGGTGGATATTTCTTAATTTTATGATTCTGTATTAATACATAATACATGATACGCCCATTCTATCAGTGGCTGATATTTGATGTTGGTGATCATATATGTTGTAGGTGCGATGGTCATCCCAAATGTGAGATTATGGCATCAAATGAAGTGTTTGGAGATCCTTGCGTTGGTACCTTTAAGTATCTACAAGTGTACTATACTTGTGAACCCATAGGTGAGAATTCTGCCATTTTTACTATCAATGAATGTATAAATGAAAATCATTTGAGTGACAAGCCATTCTCCTTCTTTCACCTGTGTTTACCTGATATATAAGCTTTTGATAAAATTCGTTTCTTCTAGTTTATACATTACCTCCCCTGACCACCACTGAAATACCAACCACTACCACCGAAGTGATAACCACCACCACCAAAGCTACCACCACCAACCTCCCACAAAGACAAGTCTGTGATGCCATTTACTTTGAGGGCAGGAACTGGCCGTATACCAAAGTGGGGGAGGTAGCATTCATGAGTTGTTCACTCCCGAGGGTGGGTCGTATCACCTGGAGATGTACAGGAAATGGCTGGAAGGGGGAGAAGCCGGACGATTCAAATTGTCAAATACCTGTCACAGGTAACTTAATTCTTTTAATGTAAATCATATTTACGGTGACTTTAAAATCGTTATTATATAATGTACATGTATATAAAAGATAAAAAATATGACCATTGTCTTTTGCAATATTTTTGTATGATTGTAAACTAGCATTTCAAAAATTTATTTATTTCCTTTCCTTATTAGATTCCCCCGTTAGAACCACCCCTCCACGGTACTGTCAATCGACAGAGAGTCTGGGAGTAATGTGGCCTCCCATAAAAGTAGGTGAGATGGTAGAGAGGCCCTGTCCCGAGGGTAAGCACGGAATGATGAGCTGGAGGTGTACGGGGGCGGGATGGAGGGGGAGATTCCCAGACACCAGTAACTGTGTCTCCCCCTGGCTCAACAGTATTGACCAGATGGTAAGTCAGAGAGAGTTCCTTCAACAGACTAGACCTAGCATCAAAACTATTTTGCATTATATTTAAGACAATAATGTTCTGAACTATACATGATCATAAGATATTTATACCAATAATTTGACTGATTCATGTGCTCTTAACATTTTATGAACTTTCTTTTTCTTGATTTCAAGTCAGATAATTTAATATGATGTGGTTTATTTATCATTTTATAACTTTCTGTTTTTCCTGATTTCAAGAAAGGCAAATTGACTTTGTTTATAACATTCTTTTTACCTGATTACAGGTCAATTCTAGTTCCAGTAGCATTGAGGATGTGGCTGACCAGTTGAAAAAACAGACAGGGGACGTCACCCTAGGAGCAGGTGACCTAAAAAAGATGTCTGACATTATCACCAAGATGGGGCAGAGATTTAAAATCCCAGGGAGTGTGGACAAGAAGGAGAAACGAGAAAAGTTGGAGAAGTTTTCTAAGGTAGAATCTGGTTTTTTTTTAACTTGTATCAACTTTCTGTCATGCCTTTAATCCATGTTACTATCTGTCAACTTCTGAAATAGATCCTTTGTGTTTTAGGATTACTCATATCAAGGGTTGATTACTCATAAAATTGTACCTTTTGGATTTTTAACTTGTTCCCACGGTTTATTTCCCAAATGTGCTTAAATAAAAATGATGAACAAAGAAAAGGTCATGTCAATAAATGTGATCTTCATTCAAAGAAATTCCATTTTTAATTGTATTATTTCCTGCTTCTTTTGTAACAATAGAGCATCGCGGAAACAGGAAGTAATATTTTGTCCGAGAGGCAGTCTTCGTCATGGGAAGAGCTTCCAGAAAACAATAAAACACAAGTCGCTGCTTCCTTCCTAGTATCCATGGAAACCACGGGATTCAACATCGCAGACAATCTTGAAGAGGAAGAAGACTCCATTGTGTCCTCAAATGAAAATCTATGTATGTTATTGACATTGTTTGGTGATTATAAATTCTAATATATTATTTCCATGTAAAAAAAAAGACAAAAAAGAAAGAGAAAATAGAATGGTGTGATAAAATTACAAATTGACTTGCATGGAACATTCAAATTTTTTAGGGAGAGGGATCTTACGGGCAACCTTTTAAAAATCAACTTTAAAGTTGGGTTAAAATAAATGGATAATTAATAGATGCAAAATCTTGAGTTTGATGCTTAATTTTTGATTTGTGACAGTCATGGAAGTGTCAGCAGTCAAGGTCACAAGGGACAAGCCCGCCGTGACCTATCCCTCCTCCGACAACCAGAAATGGAGGGACGACCAGATCACTATCCCTATGGAGGACATAGAGGCCTTGTCTGAAGGGGGTAAGGCTCACCATATTCCTTACTGTACTCAACAGAGGTTTTCTAATGGTGTATAATGTAATTGTAAAAAAAAAGGTAATTCTGATGGTATATAATGTAATTGTAATAAGGGAAGTAATTCTGATGATATATACATGTAATTGTAATAAGGGAGGTAATTCTGATAGTATGTACATGTAATGTTATTGTAATAAGGGAGTTAATTCTGATGATATATAATGTAATATTGTAATAAGGGAGGTAATTCTAATGGTATATAATGTAATTGTAATAAGGGAGGTAAATTTGATGGTGTATAATGTAATTGAAGTAAGGGAGGTAATCAGGATGTTGTATACTGTATTCACAGCCTGCATACTGTAATGATATGTATTATATAAGAGAGGTCATTGTGTATACATACAGAAAAGGACATCTTTTAAAAGCTAGTTTGTTTCTAGGGGTCACCAAAGTGGTAGTATTTGTCTACCAAAACATGGACGAACTGATGACGACCAAGCACAATACCTCCTTCATCAATAGTAACATCTTGTCTGCCTCCATCATGTCTGCAAACTCCATCTCCCTCATGAAACCTGTGACCTTCACCTTGCGGCTTTTCCAGGTCAGGGTCATAGAAGTATAAGTAACAGATGACCATGAATAGAACTTTAAAATGCTACTCACACATGATTGAAGATTGAAGTCATTCATTATAGCAGAAGGGTCCAGAAAGTAAACACATGTGATTTTAATTTTTTTAACTATTTTCTCTTGAAAACATCTTGGTATTTTTATTTGTAGGCTTTCAATAAATCAGTGATACCTACCTGTGCTTACTGGGATTTCAGGTGAGGCATTTTGTGAATGGAATTAGATTATGAATCTTTATAAATGGAATGTTTAACATCCACCTGATACAGGAGACAATTCTCACTGGGATGAATTATTTATTCTTTGAGATTGCTCTCAACCTCTGCTCCATTAAATTTGCTGAAATTATATGCATATTTATAAGAATTTAGATTTCTTGAAAATGATCACCACAAAAGCAAAGTATGCTGTTAGTGTACATTGGAATGTTAGGATTCTGATTTGTTTGTTGTTTCTTTAAGGGAGAGTGGCTGGTCAAGAGCAGGATGCTGGAGAATGAATTTTAACCAATCACACGCTACATGTCAGTGCTCCCACCTCACAAACTTTGCTGTGTTGATGGATGTCGCCGGAACTGGAAACATGGTAATGTTCCGAGGGCTCTTAAATATGTAGAGTTGCAGACATTTCAATTGGTTTATGCGATTTACTGGGAAAAGGAATTTTTGATAAGAAGTAAATTTAGAATTGAAATGAGCCTATATTGTGGTAGATGTGTGGTGTTGTTTGATGGCCCGTGCTCTCTCTTTGTACAGCTGTCGGATGAGCACCAGTTTGCCCTGATGACCATCACGTTCTTAGGCTGCATCATCTCCATCATCTGTCTCCTGATGAGCTTCATCACATTCTCCTACTTCAGGTCAGTTCCATCAAAGTTTCAGATGTTCAATGTTTGTTTTTGATTGGTATCCAAACTTTTGAGTATGATATGATAAGTTTTGTTTCCTATATCAACAATACACTAGTACTATCTAGTGACACATCCCATTCATCTGTTTTATTTTGTTTTTAGTCTTTGCCTTTAAAAAAAAGTTATTATGGTTTGTCTTTATGTTCCAGGAACCTCCAGTGTGATCGAAATACAATCCACAAAAACCTGGTGCTGTCCCTGATGTTGGCCGAGATTCTTTTCGTCATTGGAATCTCTTTGGTCCAGAACAGAGTAAGTTCTCTAACCTCACGAAAATATATTGCATGCGAATAAAAGTTGGTTTACAGTATTCTGAGTTAATTCCAGAAATATTGAAATATTGGTACAAAGATGAAAAGTTTTAAAAAATTGATTAATTAAAAAAAACTTATTCTGGGGCGTTCTTTGTACAGATTTTGTGCGGAGTGGTTGCAGGACTCCTTCACTTCTTGTTCCTGGCGGCCTTTGCATGGATGTGTCTTGAGGGCTTCCAGTTATACGTGATGTTGATCGAGGTGTTTGAGGGTGAGAGAAGCCGCAGGAAGTGGTACTACCTGTTTGGTTATGGCATTCCCTTGGTTACTGTTGCCGTGACAGCAGGAGTGAAGCCATCAGGATATGGAACAGACAAGCAGTAAGTCAAGATGTCTGGTACTGGAATGTGAATATTGATTTAGATGGGTTAATTGTCAAATATTATCTGAATAAAAATAAAATAAAATGAGCTTTAAGAAGTAATACATCTCGTTTGTGTACATAAGAATGTGTTATTGGATAATCAAGCCTGGCTGAGGTCTTTATTTTGTTCTTAACAAAATGAATTGATTGACCTTTGACCTTGTATTATGACAGTTGTTGGCTGGACACCAGTTCCTCGGTGATCTGGAGCTTTGTGGGGCCGACCCTAGCGGTCATCCTGTTCAACATTGTCATGCTGAGTATTGCGGTGTATATGATGCACAAACACGCCAACACGCTCGCTCTAGCCAAGGGAAGGTCCAAATTCAGCAGTGGGATTCTGTAAGTCATTCAGTGTATCTCTAGACTGGGCCCCTGCCACACCTGTACACCTATCTCTGATGTTAGATTGATTTCTGTTAACAATGCCTCTCTGAACTGTTTCTATCTCTGTGGTGATTTGTTGTTTCTGACTCTGTAGGCGGGACTCACACTCTGGAACAAGTCAGAGCACTGCAATGTCAGATGAGAAAGCTCGCACCACTCGCCAAATCCCGTAAGTAACACCATCACTCTGTCAGCAAGTAAGCACCACACATTAAGTCCGTGATTGGAAAAACTTCCATGACAGTTTTTCCTACAAACAATTATTAGTATGTTCAGTATAAATGATTTGTTTATTGAATAGTGTTTCTAAGAATAATGGTATACCGGTAATCTAGGTTGATTGTGAAGTATCAATGAGAATTCAAAAGCATTTCCTGTAATACTAATACTATTTGGTTGCTTTTGAAATATTGATGACGATTTGATGTTCATTAAACAGTTTTTTCTAGAATATTTGTAGAGTCCTGTTTGTTTTTTGTAGGTCCTGGGTGAAGGGGGCGGCCATCTTGGTGGTTCTTCTGGGCCTGACCTGGGTGTTCGGAGTTCTGTTCATCAGCCAGGAGACGGTCGTCATGGCCTACGTGTTTACAGCCCTCAACAGCTTCCAGGGACTCTTCATCTTTGTTTTCCACTGCCTTATGAATGAGAAGGTGAGTCAGTTCACCTCAAACACAAGCTGAGTAAAATCAACAGTGAAGGCCTTTCATAACATTGCTAGAAGTACATTAAATGATCGTGTATCACAATCAAGGAAATTCTTTTCAGTTTTATTTTACTTCTTCCTATGCTAACTTCCTCCAAAAGCAAAACAGACTCTGAAACTGAAGATTATTTTTTTTTTTAAATATAAAGTTTTATGAAAACATTAAACTGAAGATTATTTTTTTTTTTTAAATACATGTATAAAGTTTGATGAAAACTTTAAACCTGTATTGTTTTATACAGGTTAAGAAGGAGTACAAGAAGTTTGCTTACAAATCAACATGGCTGCCGGAATGTGTGCGGGCTTACTGCATTGGGTACACCAGTCCCTCTAATTCCAACACCCCTAACCATTCCTCGTCTTCTTCTGGTGGGTATCTTCTCAAACTCTGGAGCGGAAGAAAACGGCGAAAGTCCTCCTCATCAACTCTTGATAAATCCTCTAAAGGTACAGAAATACCTTTCTTGCTATGTTCACACCAGCGACTTTATATTCAACATAAATGCTTGCAATGTCAAATATTGGATCTTTAATGCTCTCCGTTGTTATTGTGCAGGTAAAAAGAGAATCAGCGAACCTCGTAGCGATTCCTCCGTGTTCACCAGCCATGACTTGAACACGCCCATCATCAGACACTCCAGCAGTAATAGCCGTAAAGTACCCAAAGAAACCAATGGATACCTGGAACCTAACCAGCACGAATACGAGGCCATACTGGGCGACCTGTCAGAGGTCAACTGCTCGGTGATTGATAGCGAGTATGTGTCCGAGTACTGCCACAAAGAACTCCAGGTTTCCAGGGAGACCAATGGCTACTCCTCAGAGTCGGACAATGACGAGGGCCACGATCAGTTCGAGAAGAACCGCCTGTCCATTTTGTCCGAGGATTCTGCAGTGAAGAATGAGTCTGAATTCGGGGTCTCCCAACAAAACATCACAGAAACTGAATTTCTGTTAGAAAAAACTGTGTCAGAGAAAAACTTGCTCAACAGAACACAAGATGAGACAAGTCGCATCAATTGTGATAGTTTGGGCAAAAAACTGTACCCAGGGTCTTTTTCTGAGATTCATGGTTATCTCTCGGACGGGGAGGAGTTGAACCACAGTATGCCTCTTATCCCTGCCCCCTGCCCCCCTGAGGGACGGCCCTCCTCCACAAAGGGGAGTCAGACCAGCTTGCCACGCCTACACATTGTGGAGGAAACCCTTCCAGGGGACAAGAACAATAACTCTAGTGACTGTTAGTGCATTATCCTCCAGACCGATTTGTATGCTGGTGCTTGATTCATGCTATCCTGCTTTGTTAGTCGTTATGTGTATTCATTTTCACATACCATAACATTTTTTGGAGAGATGTCATCTCATGATTCAGCAGTCCTGTTTGTAATAGCGTTGGTTTTTTGGAGAATGTTCATTGGCAGCTTTTAGCTGTGTGTGCCATATTTCTGATGATTGGGCCGGTGTTTAATGGTCTGATGAGTGGGCCATACATTATTTAGTGGGGCCTATCTGAGGGGTCAAAGGGAACCAGAAAATGCACACAGAAATTTAAAATACTTTGCATCATGTTCATATAATTGTAATTTTTTCAAAGAATTGTGTAATTTTGTTTTCTATTGTTTTCTTTTTTTATATGAATTAAATGTAATGTTGTTAAAAAAACAGAAATTTTTTTAGAGCTTCCTTATGAATTATTACCAAAGATCACCAAGTGTTGACCAAGGATTGTTTTGTTGGACGGACACCAAAGAAAGGGAGGAGTGTGGGATCATGGTTCTCTCTGGGGGAGTAAGATTGATCGAACATTCCCCATTATCCCATCATCAGAGCTAGCAGTATTTCTACTTCAATGGTTGTGATGACTTTTTTATTTTCTATATTGTATGTTATTTTGTATAGATTGTTTACCATTGGTCATGATTATAGAATGGACTTGGATTCTGTGCATCATTCACCCTGTGTTATAAGATGAGATGAGTTAAGATGAGTCATTATATTCGATACTGTATTTCTCATTATCAGTTTTTTTTTTTTATAAAGAATGTAATGAAACAATATGGAGTAATTATCATTCTGACTTGCATTGGTGATATTTTTAGGCCATATTTTCATCCGTCACAACAGAATTTTTATTTGCATTAGCATTTGTTTTCCAGCAAATTGAGTATTTTGTTTGCTGGACTTAGTACATGTTCTTGTATTGAATTTTGAGGAATTGTGTTGTTGTTGTTTTAATTAGACATGTTTTACATTTAAAAAATCTAATTTTCCTGTTAGTACCTCAAGTTTTTCAAATCTGATGTTCAAAAGGAATTAGTTTATCTGAAATGCTCTTCGATTTGTTTAACTTTTTCAAAATCAGATAGGTTGTTAACCGCCAGTTATCATCCAATATTTTACTTTTGACATTCGTAGATTTTTCTGTGAATCTCTATTTTATTGCTCAGTTTTCACTTACATTCCAGAATAATGACACACATTTGGCCAAATGATGTAATGTTGAGTTAATCAAGTTTTGCCTTTAAGAGCATGTCTGTAAACCCTTCACAGATTTTATTGATGTTTTAATTAGGGCTAATTATATTGTGTTAATAAATGTCATGAGGAAAGCTTGGCTCTCTTCAAAAGTGCCTTTAATCATGTTTTTGTTTGAAATAAAGAGAATTCCATTATAATGAAGTACTTTTAATTATCAGAACTAATATATTTAGGTAGAGCTTTTAACAGCATACAATGTAGCAGAAGTGGTGTAAATTTAAAGCCTATTACCAGTTATATCTGCAAGTTACTAAAGTCACATAGAGAAAACGAAGAGTGTTATATAAAGCACACTTAAAACTTAGTGCAATCTCCCTCATCAAGGGATTAGCTTATTTATAAGTACATTATGAGACACATGTTCATGTATTTGTACACATTACAGCCTACACTGTTAAAATAGGATATGGGGAAACAGTGCAAAAGTTGATAAAATTCAATGCTTATTCAAGTCTAATTACTACTCGGGTTTCATCAATATTCATTGAATACCAGTTTTTGGGGTTTCGCTGTTGAGTTTATCCATGAAATTTAATGTCCATTAAGTGCAATTTCTAATACATCTGTACATGTAACGCATTATAATTATGTGATCATTGTCAATGAATTTATGAATCCTCAAAACTGTGATTTTCATTAAACCCACAAAAAATGATGCCAACAAATATTATTGAAACCACAGCATATGGCCACAAACCATAACAATGTCCTAATTTCTGTTTAACCAATTAGTGAATCTTACGTTTGAGAGGATTCTGAAATTGGAAGCAGTTATTTTCAATTTTATTGTATATAGACTTTCACAAAACATGTAAAAGTACTGGGGTACATCCAAAGAGAAAAGACAGGATGCATACAGATACATGTATATATTTACATCCACCAAGTATGGTTCCCTCTATTTCTTATGGAAATTGATTGCAATTCATAGCTCTGTAGATACTGATAGGACTGAAATCTAAACGCCCTGTTTATCGATTGGTCTAAACCTTCAGCAACCTGAGAAAAATCACAAAATGTGGATTATGAAGGTATCGTCCATTGCAGAAAAAAATACATAACCCGCTAACGTGGGTTATGTATTTTTTCTGTCTGTATTTTTGTATCTTTTTTTTGATATGTCACCACTTCATATTCCACATGAATCGTCAAATAAAGATTTTATTGTTTAAATAGTACATCTGACTAATGGTGAAAGAAATTGGTGCAATGGTAATCTCCAGCTGTCTAATGTCTCAGTTTACAAACACATCGTACATGAACTGTATCAAAGATGACAAAGAAGTAAATATGTCAATAAGATGACATTGTTTATTTAAAAAACAAAATAAAATAAACAACGAAGCAAACTAATAAATTAACAAAAGCAACCTTTGAAAGCTTAGAACGGGAATACAAATCATCAGCTTTACTTCTGTTCTCCAAGAATTACTGGTATAAATGTATTTGTCATTCCCATGCAATAATCAAAATCTGAATCTTGTTCACATAGCTAACAAAACCCCCCTTTATGTACCCCACCACCGCCACTGCCCTTGTGAAGTTGTCGGCTGTCAGGAATGAGCGCTGACCAGGAGTTCTGGATCTGGGACCGCTCTCGCCTCAACTTTTCCAGGCCCAAATGCCATAATAAAGATCTCGCTGACAATTTCTAAAAACTGAGTGGACTCCTCCGAATTTGGCTCCAGTGAGTCTTTCAGCGACTCCAGCATCTACAATTTAGAAGAAAAAAAACCATTTAAACTTTACAGTGAAAATAATTGACAATTTACATGTCCTGGTCAGAGAGAAAGACTGGTATTTCCTCCACAGACATGAAAATGAATACTCTCCATCAACAATTGCCATACAATATAATAGAAAAGTGTCCCCTTGCCTTGCAACATAATGTAATACATAATGTCCCTTATCTTGCCATACAATATAATACATATTGGCCCCTTACCTTGCAATACAATACACTTCTCCTTATCTTGCCATACAATACATATTTGCCCCTTACCTTGCCATACAATACATAATGTCCCCTACCTTGCTGAGACAGGAAGTGTCCCCCAGGTACGGTTGTAGGAGCTCCACGCGGTTCCTATCATGACTGTATTTCTCGGCCAGCATGTTAATGCTTCGCATCACAAGCTCTGACTGAAGTGGCTGCATGATCATCCCATAATTAAATAAGAACGGCATATCTGTAGATAAATAAAGAGATTCTAAGGTTCACTTCATCAGATTAATTGTAACGGATAAATCAACATTATCATAGTTAGCCTCCCTGACTTACTGCACTTGTCGACGGGGCTGATCTCGGAGCTGATGGTCAGACACTGGAACTCGGAACACATTCCCGGCGAGGTTCTATTATAAGGACTCACAATAACACCAATAAAGGAGAAACCGCCCTGAGCAAAGTAGTCCTGCAACAGAAATCACACAGGATAGAAACACATTGCTGGTACCAGCTCACAACCAGCTCAGGCTATTAAAGAAATTTAACCTTTTCCGGTACTGACTTTAAATCTGCTCAGTGAAAAATTTAACCTCCTCTTCCGAATCTGATCAGTTCATCGAAGAGTTGGACTATGACTGAAATTGATCATTTCTTTGATGATTTGAACCATGAATGACCATGACTGTGGAATTACCTGAAATTTGAGCTGCGTCTCAATGTCGCGGATGGATGGGTTGGGGTTAAAAGTCGGATGTGAGTGGTACCATCCTACCACATTCATTCTGTTGTTGTTGATTTCCTCACAGGCAAAAGTCTGAGACACTGAGGGCCAAAAAAATAAATGAGGAACCAGTAAGTGTTACGATTTATTTAGTGATTAAAAAAGATGTTTGCAACAAAGTGACTATACATGTAATACCTGGTAACAATACAAAGCAACTATGAATGCAAAAATACAAAGAACATGCATTTTGTGCAATCAGATTAAAAATCAGAAAGAAAAAATGACATAATTGATATGACACTTGATCATATTACATGTATTTTGATATTTTGACAAATACATGTACATGTATCTTCAATAACTGACCTGGGTCCATCTCACACTGGAGGCCGGTGCTAATGCTGTTACAGGGAATTGCCATGGTGATCTCCAAGTGCTGGTCATCTCCATGGAAACAACCCCCTAACATTCCTATGACCTCCGTTTTGGATACATGAGCATGGATATCCATGATGATCAGAGCTGTGTTGTGTATTTCAACATAAAACGGAGCCTAGAACAAGAATCGAACAGTGTTTGAATTTGAAAAACAAGACAGAAACACAAGAAATAAATACTGTAGAAAATCAGAATTTGTGGTCACTCAATTTCCAAAGATTTTGTGCATATCCCTCACCTATGAATTAACATTCATTAATAATTATGAAACACATTTTAAATTCTCTACCGTAAACATACATGCAACTTCATTCATAAAATATACGAAAGCCCATTGAGCTCATTTTCGTAGGCAAAAAAATAATTTTTTTGCGAATAAACGCGTAACTTTCCTATATAACACAAAACTTTTGCGAATAAACGTGAATAAACGCGTAACCTTCGCAAATTAACGCGAAATTTTCGCGATACAACGCGAAACTTTCGCGAATAAATGCGAAACATTCATGAATAAATGCATAACTTTCGCGATATAACGCGAAACTTTTGCAAATAAACGCGAAACATAAATATAAATATTTTTATTTCAATCAAGAGCCATCAAAAACTTTATGAATTGGATGTAGCACTTTCTATTTCTAGTTTAATTATTATATAAAATTCAAGCATCGGAAATCTTCAAACCGTTGTTACTTATTTTTAAAAGATATATTCCACTTATATTTGATACATTTAGAGGACAAAACTACGTTCTCTAAATATGAGCAATACCTAGAAAAAATGTGTGGATTGAAACTTTTTTCAAATTCTTAATTTGTCACATTTCTCTAAAATAAAAACGTCACACTAGACCTTCATGTCGCGGCGATATTACATATGTATAATGTTTTGAACAATTATATCCTTTAAATTGACAAATGATAATCTTTAAATCTTGTGATTATACAAAGTTGATCATTTCTATAATACAGTGTTCATGAAAAGCGCGATGCATAATTTTGTGACATAGATTTTAGATCACCTTTGTAGTTTGATATTTTTGTGAAAAAATATAAAAAATTCTTTCTATATACATGTATTCATTACAACTACATATTTCATATACATTGTATTATCGGACCTTTTTATATTTTGGATGCACCTGTAAATATCTAGAAATAATCACTATGGAATTTACATTACTACTTATATGCTGGCAAAATGTTAATAGTTTAATTGTCAATCTATTATATACAGGAAGTATACTGAACATAAAGAGAATTGAACAAGCAACCCTAAAACTTTTAATCCATAACAAATATAAAATAAAAGTTGAACTGATATTGATTGGAAATTCGCTTAATATAATTCCTACTGTAAACAAAATACAAAAGTTATTTATTGCAGACTTTACGCGTTTATTCGCGAAAGTTTCGCGTATATTCGTGAATGTTACGTGTTTATTCACGAAAGTTTTGCGTTATATTGCAAAAGTTACGGGTTTATTGGCGAAAGTTTTGTAATATTCGCAAATGTTACGCGTTTATTCACGAAAGTTTCACGTTATATTGCAAAAGTTCCGCATTCATTCGAGAAAATTTCGTGTTAATTCGCGAAAGTTTCACACTATATTGCAAAAGTTTGCTAAAGTTTCGCCTTAATTCGCTACAGTTTCGCGTGAATTCGTGAAGGTTACGCGTTTATTTGCGAAAGATTTGCATTTATTCACTAAAGTTTCGTACTATATTGCAAAAGTTACGGGTTTATTTGCTAAAGTTTCGCCTTAATTCGCTACAGTTTAGCGTGAATTCGTGAAGGTTACGCGTTTATTCGCGAAAGATTTGCGTTTATTCGCTAAAGTTTCGCATTTATTCGCGAAAGTTTCGCATTATATCGTGAAAGTTACGTGTTTATTAGCAAAAAAAAAATATTTTTTTTACCTTCGAAAATGAGCTCAATGGGCTTTCTTAAAAATAGCATCCCCACAAACCTAATAAAAGTGGCAATCCAAGAAAAATTGGCCCCAAAGAATTGATGAGTTCCATAGTAAATGTTCTTGTATGTCAGACTTACCGGTTTCTCCTGAGAGAAATGATGACAGGGAATGAGTTTGAATGGATCCAAGAATGGAACCTTGGGTGTTTTAGGAACTTTAGCTTGGTTCTCTTTAATTGCAGCCTTCTCTTGATGCTGCAAGTAAAACCTCAAGTGAGCCTCTGAGATGATAGTGCTGACAATGGTTTAACAATAGTCCTTGCATACCTGACTTGAATCTTAAGTTTGTAGAGTTTTTGGTGGGGCTATACAAACCACTGAAAATTACTGAATCCAGAATCTCAGTCATAGACCATTCTCATATAATAAAGTACCACAGATTTTTATCTAACACTTGTTGAACAAAAGTCATAGAAGCCAAACTAGATGTGTCGTAACGCCACAAATGCCCCCGCAGGCATTCAAAATTTCAAATGCAAAATTTAGTATAACATTTGTTTGATTGCAGAATAAGTTATAAATTTCTGAAAATTACTCATTTTCTTTTAAGTTCAAGAGGCATAACTCCGTCAAAAATTATCGGACTGGAACCAAATTCAAACTTGACCTGTATTTTCTAATAAATTAACCTTATATGAAATATCAACTTTACCTATGCATCACTTCTAGAGTTAAAGAACGGAAACTAAGAATTTCCCATTTTTTCTTAAGTTCAAGAGGCATAACTCTGTCAAAAATCATCGAAATGGAACCAAATTCAACCTCAACATGTATTTTCTCGTAGATAACTTACATATAAAATATCAGCTTTATATATGCATCCTTTCAAAAGTTAGAGAGCGGAAACTGAGAATTTCTCATTCCTTTCCAAGTTCAACAGGCATAACTCTGTAAAAAATCATCGGAGCGGAACCAAATTCGAACTCAACATGTATATTCTTATGACACATCCATATATCCATTTTGAGTTGAATGTGTGCAACGGTTGTTGAGATAATGAATGGTGAATGTCGATGGAATGACAGAAGGATGGAATGACGGAACAGGGTAACACTATATGCCCGGCCATTTCATGGCGGGGCATAAAAATATTTGAACAATCACAATAAGTCACAACAGCTTATGTCAAATAAAATCCCACATGTAATAGGAAAATAATCTGAATGAGTATATACAAACAAGAACATTTCAACTTTGGTGAGAACTACCATAACTTCTAATTCCCCAATTTGTTAAAAGATGGTATTGGAGTGGAGGGTATTGTTGAGTTCATCTAGTTTACTTGTATTGTTTTACCTGTACATGTTTAGATATCTATACCTGTACAGTTTTTCATGCCCTATGTATTTTCATCTATTTTAGTTGTATCATTTTACCTGTATAGATAACTTCATATATCTACCTGTATAGTTTTTCCCTGTAGCTCCTTTTCATCCACCCACTGTCCATACTCATTCCTTATTCTCCTTTTTCGTGGTCTCTGCAATTCAGATCACATCAATAACTTTAGAAAACTTAATGTTAGTACAGTAGTGATTCAGGATCAAACACTGGGTATCGGGTACCTTGAAGGTGGATTAAAAATAGCAAAATCATGACGTACAAACATTTCCACAAAATTTTGAAAAGCTTGAATTAAGAAAAACCGCAAAAATCAAAACACTAATTTCATGCTCCAATATTTTCTTGATTCCAAACCAACCCAATTTATAATACTGTACATACCTTTGATATACTGTATGTGTTATTGTGTACAAATTCATTGCATTTAAAGGGACCTTGACACAATTTGAGATCAAAATGTTATTTTCTATTTTTTATGTATAAAATAGTTTACCAACGGTACTTGTGCAATTGTACAAATAATGTAAACTTCCGTAAGGAATTGCCATTTCTTTGATAAAATGACTAACAGCAAACAAGATAAACTGATTCAATGTGTTCATAAATAATATTCTCAACAGAAGAAGCAATGTTTGGTTGAAACTTATACCAATAAAACACATAAGTACACAGTAACAAAACCTGACTTTGTTTACAAAACAAAGAATTTGTAACTCTGTAACTTGCTTGTAACTCAATATTTGGCTTTCAAAATTTGATGAGGCATTAAAAATACCCATACATATTAACCATTCTAAACATTAAAACAATGAAAAATTTAATTTAAAATTTTGAGCTCAACCGTGTCTAAATGCCTTTAAGAAGAATCTAGCAAATTTAAACTTGATCAAATCAAAAGCTTTCCCCAACAGATCTAGGTTCACTTACCATGGACTCCAGCTTGGAGAAGTTGACCTTGACAATGGAATCACGTGAAGGTCGATCCCTGCACAGCTGTAGGGTCGGCTTTGATGTTTGGTTGTAGCAGGCTTGTTCTATATTAAATTATCAGTACTTGTTGATAAATTTACCTGGCTTGCTTAAGTTGCTTTTTATCAAAATACTAAAAACATTTGGTTAATTTCACAGGCTTGCTATAAATATCACAATCCTAGTATATGTAAGTTAATCTAAGATCAACAGTTACCAAAAGAAAATTGTTAATAAATTTCTTCAATTCAACTTGCATTGACCTTAGCAATGGTCACATACATTGAAAATTATTCCTGGAGTTTTAGTATCTTAAAGTACTCACCACAACCAAAATTAATGGCCCCAATACATTCCAGGTAGGTGTGAATTCTTCCTATACAGTTGACATCACCACAGTTCTTCAGCCCAGGTCGGACACATGTTTTGTTTAAGTACCCTGGCTTACATTTTTTCCTTATAAGAGAAAGATCAAAAATTATTTTCCGAAACGGACTCTGAAATAATACTTCTTGTATTTGCTTAAAAGTCACAGGACCATCAATGTAAAATAAAGGCGACTTTTTAATTTTTCAAAGGAAATATACTTTTTTGTAATTCTATTCCAATTTGATATTCTCACCAAGTATCTAAAATATAATTTCTTATTCTTAAATAACGTTCCAGAGTTTTAGATGGTCGTCCATCAAAAAAGTCTGCATGTATATGACGTTCCTCCTCTGTAACCAGTTCCTGGTCTACGACTACTTCCTGTGTTGGGATTGGTAAATCCATTATCTCACCGTTCCACAACACCACGCTATTGACTGTACAAAACAAAAATTATCAATGTTTATTGTGATAACAAATGGCACTCACCAACTTGCAACTTTTGAAGATGTTCACTTGTGTATGCCAGTTTACTCACTTGATTTTTGCTTATGGAACTCCTGGGATATATCTGCAGTGTCTTGAATCATTTCAGCCTCTTTTTCAGTATTCTGTGGGGAAACAGCCTCATTTTGATTTAATGCAACCTCTGGAGATTTTTCAGGCTCTATAAGAACCTCCTTGTTTCTGACTTTCTCCGGTGATTTGTTCAGATTGGCAGCACGGATAAGTTGTTCATACACTGAATTTGGGGAAGCAGATCGAGATTTGAGGATGGGGTTTTCTTCATCCTCATTTTCTATGTCTATCTCTCCTTCCTCATCTTCATCCTCATCCTCTGCAACAATGTCTGCTACAGCACAGAAGCGGTCAAGGTTTTCTATGACCCCGGTAGAGTTCTGTAGACGTGACTCCAGCGATGGACTCAGTTGTCCGATCCCACTACTGGAGAGTGTGACAACCTGGAGACTTGTGGGATTAGGCTTATTTACTGACTGTGTGCCGGAGATAGACCCAGACACAGAGTTGACAGTTATCTGGACTTGGCTTGGTGCTTTAGGGGCAGTCTCTGTCTTTCTATGCTTGGAAACTATGGGTTTATGGACAGACTTTGCTGCGGTCTCTCTCTTCCTCCCTGGAGACTCAGACACTTTTGGCACTCCTGGGCTACCCTGGTTGCCTGGCTTACTGGTCTCCCTGTGCTTGGAGGCACTGTGATTGATCAGCATTTTGGCCAGCATGCTGCCTTTGCTTGGGGAGGAGATCCTCTGCTTGGTAACTGTGGTAACTGTGGTTTGAGCTGTTGTGACCAGGGAGAGAACATCTTTCACAGAGTTGTCCGTTTCGCTGGACGTTGAAGGCACGGTAGATTGGCTGACACCAAGCTCCATTGGTTTACTTTCCTCCTTTGCCTAAAGCAATACATAATCATTATAATTGCAATTTAAGATATAGTACATGTATGACACTTCTGTAAATATGGATACTTCAAAGGATGAAATATTTTTTAACATTTAATATGTAACAAACAGCACATGGAGGAATAGGAGAAGTTAAGAAATTTCGCTTAATGCCTGATTCTACCATAAACAAACTTCAAAACTGAATCTTTAGTCATTGTTCAGTTTTCAAAAACTTCCATCTTGCAAGAATTTCCAGATTTACAGTTATAACAAAAACATCTTACTTTCAAAGTGACTTACTTTTTGTTTAAAGTACTGCTGGGCGTAGTTTTTGACCTGCAGACTTGTCCTATTTGGCATAAGTTCAGCTATCTTTGACCAGCTTCTCCCAAACACTTCCTACATTTGATGGAACAAAAGTTAATTCAAACCTCAAATCACTTCTCCTTGCAATGTTTATGTGTACAGTACTTTCAAAATCAAAATAAGCATGCTTATGATAAATGTTTGCCATACCAAGTATTTTTCAAACATGATTTTCTCATCTTCTGTCCATGGCTGTTTCTGTATCTGAGACTTCTTGGACAGCAGTCTTGGGTTCTTCACTCTTCTTGGACTTCCTTTGCCATTTGTGTAATAGCTGATTCAAGTTAAGGTTTAACTGAATACTTCACAGGCTTTCCAAGGCAAACTCACAGGAATGTAATGTGCTATAGTATGCAGTAGTGTAAACAAAGGTCTGGCTTTAACCTGTTTTGTACTTAATATATATCTTAAAATTACAATTAAAAGTTACAATCAAATAATATCATAATCATCACTTTATTTACCATAAGACAGAAATGCGACAAGTCATACATGTCAATATATTTTAATACATATTACTGGTAAGCTACTTAATTGTAGCCTACTATTACGTAGGAGCTAAAAGAGGGAATACTAAGTTCATTTTTCTTCTTGAACTTTTGTTTATTGGATGTTTATTTAGGTTTTGAAATGTAATTATATATATACATATATATGTACATGTTTATATGTATTTAATTTAAACATTCAGCACACAAAGTTAGTACATTGCTATTGTATAAATAGGATACTGTTCCTCCTGAAGCATTTTTTCAATTGTTGCTTTGGACTTTTCATCAAACGTGTCCATAGTCCAGCCCTGTAATGCAATAACTTGATTCATGTCAAACGTATTTGAAACTTACAACCTCACACTTTCAGAACCTTACACTATCAGCTTTTTATTCAAGGTGCGCAGGTTACTGTAAAACTTAAATTCAAACATTCAGCTCACAATGATAGTAACGGTACATTCATATCAGTAGAATGCTGTTACAGTAATGGTACATTCATATCAGTAGAATGCTGTTACAGTAATGGTACATTCATATCAGTAAAATATCAGAAGGTTAATGTTACTCCTGAGCATTTTTTTTATTTGTTGGTTAAAATTTTTAGAGTTATGAAGATGATCATTTTTTTTAAAAATACAAGTACATCTATAGTATTGGAACATAAAAACATTCAAGTATCTGCAAGTCAGCTGATAAATCTAAAAAAAGATTAATAGATGACTGCAATACATGTACCACTAACCTGCTCCAGCATCCAGGCCGGGTTTGTGTATTCTGGCAGTAAGTTGGCACTTTTTGAGGGAAGCTCATCATATATGTCACTGTCCACACTATAAGTACATTATGAACTAAATTACAATCTATAGAAGGCATCTAAATGTTCTTAATCACCAGTACACAGCAAGGCATGAAGTACCTATTGTCTTCTGTGACATGCTCAAGTTGACCTCAGTCAATAACAAAAAGGAGAACTCATTTTGGGTGTGGATTGGTGTATGTGCTTTTGTTTTACAATCACAATTATTCAATAATGAAGGTAATTACAGCTAGATTCTGTCTTCCTGGACTTTGACATCATATTTTAAAAGTATGTTGTTAAATTTGCATCAAAACTCGATTCATTCCATAGTTTAATTTCTTTGTTAAAGGGGCATGGTCACGATTTTGGTCAAAAATTATTTTTTCATTTTTTAATGTTTACAATGCTTCAGTAAGGTATTTTTAATAAGAAACCAAAATTTGAGTGCCATTCGTTGAGTTATAAGCGAGTTACAGAGCTTACAATTCTTTCCTATATAAACAAAGCTTTTGTTTACATTTTGAATGTTGAAGTGAAAATTCTAGTTTTAGACCTAAAATGAATGTGTTAAACATTAAGAACTGTTTATTTATGCTTAAAATGAATAAGGAGATAGACAAATCAGCTTGAAAAAGATCTTTTACTGGAGAACCTATGTAAACAAAAACGAGCCTTGTTTACATGACAAAGAATTGTGAGCACTGTATCTTGCTTATAACTCTACAACTGACTCTCAAATTTCATTTGATTATTAGAAATGCATTCCTAAACCATTGAAAATAATAAAAACATAAAAATAGAATTTGACCAAACCGTGACCATGCCCCTTTAAAAAGGTTCAGACCAATTGCCAAAATCAGATATATGGTAATGGCCCACTCCAATCCACACTTTGCAAAAGTTGTTTTCCTTTGTGGGGTCAACCAAAAGGTAAAAAAGAAAAACCCCAACTTTCCCCTTCTTTATGCAACCAAATATTTGGGCATCCTGTGATGAAATCTCTTTGAATTTATTTTATTCTTTGGATGTGTGGGTTGCCCCATCCTTGGGCAATAAAAATGCACAAAGAAAACAGATTTTTAATGTCAAATTACAAAGTTACAAATCTCTTAACTACAAAGGCAACTGTGAGAAATCTAAGGGTTTTTCCCAAAGGTGGCCGCGAAGGAACATAAATTTTGTAAAGCATGGATTGGTCTATGTGGGATAAAATATTCAAAACTGGATAAAAGACACTTATGAATATGAAGTCACAGAGAATCCGCTAAATTTCCTGTGTCAGTGAAAATAAGTACCAGTAGATAAAGCATCGGACCTTTTCATGATAACTGTGGTACTGCTCTTTTGTCAGGTTGCCATAGTTTGGTAAAAATTGATGTAATGGTAATTGTTTAATAGTAATCAATGTCATTTAATTGTCAACAAACTTAAACTTTGCTAAACTATATACAGAGGGCCCCGCTTAACATAATTCCCGTTTAATATTATAGTTCGGTTAATATACCGCAAATAGTTTTTTAAAACACTAAACCATTTCTTAATAAATCATTGTATTTTACATCGGTTATTATAATAACTTAAAAGGTGCACCCCGCTTAATCATATAATAGAAAGATCACGCCTGTCCATTGAGTTTCACACCTTTTTCACGTGCTAGCCCCTCCTGAGTAGCTTCCTAAATCACTTTGAAATTTACCGAGAGTGCTAGCCTGACGGGATTAGTCACGCCTGACTGCACGTGGCTTGGGTGGTCCTTACCTGTGCATATGTCAAGTGACATCGCTGTATATTGAAGTTATTTAGGGTTTGATAAAGTAAATGCCTCTTATTTTTGAAGTAAAATTATTTAAAAACTTAAGGGAAGTTTTACATGGCTTAGCATTATGTTTTTGTCTTTTGACGTTTTGTACTGCAGTAAAGTGGCGACAAAGTCTTTTTTAAACATGTCTTTATTTCATAGGAAGAATGTGCTAATTAAATCAAAGAAAATTAGAAAGTTTTGAAAAACTTTATGGTTTATTGGTTGTTTCATTGAAAGAAGTTATTCACAACGAATTGTCTCATGAATGCCTTATTAGATTTAGTCAAAACCGGAAGTAGAGAAAGAAAACAAAATGAAAGCATGTCAACACATAGGAAGCATATCGGTGGATCTTCAGATTTTTCCAGCTTGTAACAATTATTTTTTTTTAATAAAATTTACTTCTTTGCAGCATAAAAAGGCAATTTGTACAAGAATTCATCAATTATTGTAAAATTATGATGTCTAGAAATAGAAAGTTATAATACACAACATGAACAGGCACATATCATACTTGAACACATTAAATTTAGCTGGGTTCAATTATTATTATAGTCCGGTTAATATAATCATTTTTCCTGGCAAAATAACTATTAGGTATATTAAGCGGGGTCCACTGTATATCAATTTGCTCTGCAAAAGGCCATTTTCCTATACAGTAAAAAGGTTAATTAGAAAAACTTTGAGACTTCTTTAATGATTTGATTCTGGTTGCAACATCTTAAGACTTATTTGATTGTCTAAAGAAATTCATTGTTAAATCCACAAAATATCTATTTAATGGGTCATACCAAGGCATTAACACTATTTCAACGTTTGAATTTGCCTGCCATTTTGCCGGAAATCGCAATGGAACGTTTTGGATTTAATCACTGATCGTCACAGCGAATTTTCAAATGTGATGTTAAACGGTAGTGATTTCTTTGCAAAAACAATAAATCTGGTAAAATAGGACTATAGAAGAGCAACCATGGAGCGATATTTTTATATCATTTGCTACAATGCGAGTATGAGGGACGAATTCTATCATTAAACCACGTCCATAGAACATCTGTCATTTTAACGATAGAACATTCTCCGGCTATATCTAAAGACACACATGCAAATTAAATGTATTAATCTGCTTGACAATATATTTAAATGCTCATATTAATATCAAATTTTCTAAATAACTTGTCCTATGTTTTGAACTGAGTTGTAGAAAATTTAAATTTTAAGGAATAATTTTAACTTCCACATATCATATCTCAGCACAACATAACTTGGACACTTTTTTTATAAACCCCTTTACCATTTATTATCTGTAAACTGGCCAAAGTTTTGTTAAATAGTACAACATGTGTGGAAATTAATAAAGTATTTGATAATTATATGCAATTAAGTTAACCTAATTGACTGCTTTCCCATAATATTGATAGTGTCGCTTGTCTCATAATTCTGACAGTCATCTAAAAGCACCTAACAACATCTGACACAGCTGTGAGAGGTATTATTTAAAAATTCTCTTAAAAGACATGAATGAAAGTCAATGCACGTTCACATTGGTGAATTTAAAAAAAAAAACTGTTAAGAAAATGGTTTTTTTTAACAATGAACAAAAGTTGACATAACACTCGATTGTGTAGTCACTATAACAGACAGCATGGTGACAAAATCATCATTCAAAGCTAACTCGTTTCAATCAATTTTTACAGAATTTAAAATGGTAATGAGACTTTAAGCTAAACTTACTCTAATTTAAATTCAAAGTCTCCTTCGATGTCAATCTCTCCGTCTTCAGCCATCTTGTCTGGTGTCACAGATATTGACCAAGTTGTACATAGTTTAAGTCTGTTCACGAAAGTTATAAATATACAAAATGTATACTTAAAGTAATTTATTTGATTATCTATAAAGATATAGAAAGCATCAATATACTTAAATACTATGCTTGAATTCGTTTCTCAAATTTTACCGATTATGAAAATTTTAAACATCCCGGAATTTTGATCAGTAATGGTTTTACAGTTTTTCAAGCTCTCGTCAATTCCAGTATGATATTTTTGATAAAACACGTGCAAGATAGAAAGTTTTAGAAGAAAAAAAGCCACAAAGAGTAAGTTTATCCATATTTTATCTACTGACAATTTTTGCTTCTAATTAGATTTTTACAGTATGTCAAATTTTCTTACTTTTTGTCTTCATTTTTTCCCAACAGAGCTAAAAATGACGTCTTTGGCAAAACAGTTGGAACGCTTGGCAGTGCCACACATTAGAGCTGTTTATGGAGAAGATAAAAGGAGGAAATCCCTCTTGTTCGATCCAAAAGAGGCTGCAGCTTTAGACAAGGAAGCCATTTATGCAATTGGTGTGTCTTTTATACCCAATATTATAAATTTTACTAAGTTTTATTCAAATGCCAATTTCTTTTAAATTAGAAATCTCTACATTCTATCCAAAATTGAAGTCACATTTTGATGATAATACATATACTTTTCAAAGTAGTTCAAGTGAAATTAATGTAGGAGAAAAAATCTAAGATTTCTTCATTGCATGGACGCATCATCTCTTTTTAACCCAAAGAAACTCACAAGAACAAATGAAGATTAATGATAGGGAAAATCTGACATCATTTTTTCATTCAAAAATTCTCAGATAACCTGTACGATATTTCAAAGTTATCAAAAGGATACTTTCAGGTTGTGTGTTAATTTAAGATTATTTTCTTCCTTTAATCAGGTACAAATGGGATCGCTGAGTTGCAGGCTATCGATCCAGTTTTTGATGCATATCAGGAAGTGTTGTTCGGTGAATCAACAATGACCTTCCAGAGAAGTGTTCAGACAGCAGAAGTGAATGCCCAGATTGATGAAACAGTTGAATCTTTTCTCCAGAGACTGACACCATACTGTTTGCTCAAACCAGCACACAAAGCATTGGAGTGGTTGATTTTCAGGTACAAAGGAGTACAAAAATTGATGAAAAGTTCATTGAAAGCTAATTATGGTGATTTTTTGCCTAGAGAGTATTAACTTACTAATTGTGCAATCTGTGGATAAAATTGTTTTATTCTGACTCTTTAGGTTCAATATCAATATCTACAATATGGATGCCTTTATGGTCTGCCTGCTACCATTTCATGAGAGCAAGATATTTATACGAGCAGTTCAACTTTTAAATTTAAAGTCCAAAACGGCAACAAAATGGGATTGGCTACTTCCAATTCAAGTAAATATTTAATATTTTATACATTTAGCAAAAACCTGCATTCATCCTTTATTCTTTTCAACAACAACAACAAAAAGAATTATTTGATCACCAACAACTGTATATTTACATTATAGGCCTCTGGTGTCCACTTGCCCAGGCAGACTTTGATCAACCATTGTAACTCAAACACTGGCTTCCTCTCCTTTCTGTGTGAGAGACTGTACAAAACCATCAAAGTAAGTACTAGATTTAGAACTACTATCAATATTTACATCATTAGATAAAGTGTCATTATTTTGATGGTTTGCTGACTCATTTGTTTGAAAATTATTTCATGTATACCGTAATCCGGTGAATATAATACGCAGTAGTGTACAATACGCACCCCCCACTTTGGGCCTGAAAGTGGTGAAAAAAAGCTAGTTCGGATGTATAATACGCATCAAAAAAATTGACCAAACGGTAATGCTGAGTATATCAACAAAGTAGTTATACTTTGTGTACACGCTCAATTTCATCGCGGAAAAACACTACCGGAAATAAGAAAAACAGTAAATTTTTAGATACGGATTTATTGTAACTAATACATCGCGGTAATATCTTTATTTCATAATCAATGTTTTAAATAGACCTAGAATTAAATAGTCTACCGTAAATAAAATCAACTACTTTTAACAAGCGTTATATAATTGTTTTGTCATCACATAACCCCAGTGTAGTGAAAAACGGTGTACAGGTATAGGAGATAACGGACCTAATTAAATTCTTAAATGATGCCGATTAAAGTGATCAATTAGAGGCCTGGAACATAATAAAATATGTGCACAAATAGTTGTGTTGTGTATAGTACACATAGCCTAAGGGGAGTGTCTGAGATAACCAAGGTGTCAAGCGTTAGCGGTCCGGTGGGGAGCACAACAATGGCTTCTATTAACGGAATAGGTTAAAGAATTATTTATAGTCAGAATTATTTGCAATAAATCAATTATCATTACATGAAAATGGTTAAAAATGAGCCAAATGATGTTTAAGCTGTTTTCAAAGATCGGTTACAAATAGCACGTGGCCACCCAAGTCCACATTCTATAGTTAACAGCTGTAATGGCGGCGTACACGGAGAAAAAGTATAGGCAGTTCAAATTCATTTTTAAAGGCCATTTTGAAACAGTTTATTGATAAACAGACTTTAAGTATACATTTTCTTTAATAACATGCTATAACAAGGATTTATTAATATATATGTGATAATGAAGTAATGTTACGATGTATAGAGGGGTATCGGTTAGTTCTGTCTGTGGCCAGCATAGATAATACGCCAGTATGATATCCCGTGCTTCACCTAGGGAAAAAATATGTCAAAATCCTATAGGGATGTATAATACGCACCCCTTTCTCACGGTAAGAAATCCTGGAAAAAAAGTGCGTATTATATTCACCGTTTTACGGTATGTGATATATTGATATACATATATGATTCTAAATGTAAAAACTTTCTTAAACAGGAGATAGTGAAGAAAGATGATGGAGACAAACTCAGAGTTATCTTCTCTTTCTACATGTCCACTGTTGTGGGGGCCCTGGAGTTCGGTGGAGCCACCGAGAACTTCATTGCAGCCATCCTCCCCCACCTCAGTCGCGGTCTGAAGTCAAAGGTCACTCAATACAGGGCTGCCACCTACATGATCTTGGGTCAACTTGTCTCAAAGACCAACCTCCAGGGGGATCTGTTAAAGACATTGTTATCTGCTCTATTTAAGGTTGAGACGTTTTGTGTATTATCAACCTATTTTACACAATTGATGACTTGTTTTGAATTATGTATCTGTTGGTAAATTGTGTCTGAAGTTAACTAATAAAGTGTTTCATTTTGTAGAAATCAATTTTGTCTCTTGAAAAAGAAACAATGACCTGTGCAGTGCTGATATTTCAGCAGCAGAAGATCTGGAACCTCCCAGCAAGGTATGCACAGGATAATATCCTTATCTACACAACAAAAATCTCAAAACTCTGGACATGTCAAAGTCAGACAGCAGTAAGCCCTACACAAATGATAAGAAAAAATATATATATTTTGAACTCAATATTCTTACCGGTACTTAGTTTATGTCAAATGTTTTAAAGGCTGTGGGTGCTAATTTTCATTTATTTCAATGTTTGGTCATTTTATTTATGTAGTGATCACACACCTTTTAATAAAGCTAAAATTTGAATCTAAATTTTATTTTGTTTTTCCAGGTCTTTTAAACACATCTGTCGACAGCCCGGACTTATAGAAACCTTAAAGACTCTGACTACAGAGGGCATTTGTGACAAACTGACCTTGGCTTTCTTGGAAAGACTAGTTGTCATGGCTGTAAAACAGGATTCTGAGATGAGTATGAGTGAGAGCAGTGATACAGAGGCTATCTCGAGCCCTCCACCATATCTCAATCTCCTCCATGACTTTCTGTCCAGTGTCCCTCTCGGTCAACAGGTGGCAGACAGTCTCATTAAGTAGGCACATTCACCTCACTGTGATCATTAAATTTCAGACCTGTTTTGATTTAAAATGATGTTAATTTTTCCATTTTGTTTCCAGGAAAATTATAGAGAACTTTCTCCTGTGTGCTAATGTCACTGATGACGATGATGATCTGGAAGACCTCAGCAGGAAGCACAGGAAGACAGTCCAGCTCCTGGAGGACAGGTAAATGAACATTGTCATTAAAATGGTAAGTGACAGGTGAATGTCAGATGAGAGGTCCATGTTTATCTTCTTCAAAGCTTCCATGGTGCCACTGGACTACATAGAATTATAGTACATGTACAACAATTTTACATATTCTTTGTATTTTTTTATGTATACAGCAGGTACCCCATATTGTATTTAGTAATTGACTGGGTTATGTATTTGTTAGATACCCCACAGTGGTATTTAATGATTGACAGGATTATGCATCTGACAGGTACCCCTCAGTGGTATTTAGTAAATCATTAAACTATGTATCGATAGGTACCCCACATCGCTTGACAGATCGGTTCAGGAATTGTTGGAGGGTGAGGAGGACGAGGGAGTGAGGGGTAAGATCCAGGACTTTCTGAACCTGTCCGTGCTGTCCGTCAAACACCAGCACCTATCGGACATCGAGGGCACCCTCACCCTGTCCCTCAACCACAGGACCCCCTCCATCCGGGTCAGTGCCCTGCAGCACCTGCTGAAGAACGCAGACAAGGTAAGAAACACAGGGGGTCTCTACGTAGTGAGTCAGATCCAAAGTACAGTAAAACACTCTTATAGTGAAGTACAAGTGACAAATGACTTTGATTTGTTATAAATGTAATTTATAAATTGATTAGTTTATAATACAGTTTTAAAAGGGAAGGAAACGGACTCTCCTGTAAGCATGAATCGTTATAAGTGTTTTCTTTAACAGTGTTATAATGTATATGATTATCCACTGAATGCGCTGGTTTTAGAACCACTAGAAACAAACTACAGGCTTTGTCTTTCTTGCAGTGTGACCCTGACTATGTAGCTGATGTGTTGATGACAAGGCTAGCGGATGACTCCAGTGAAGTTGTGGACAAAATCCTTGATGTGGGACAGGTCTGTAAAGATAGTGGCTGGGTGTTGTCTATATGTGTTTTCTCCAAGGTCTACACAGTATAATTTTCACCCCTTTGGAAAAATTGTGAGAAATGAAAACAACCCCTTTCTTGTGAATGATGCACACCCAAAAAATTACACATCAGATGTGTCTTTTTATTCAAAGTTACACTGTGTTTTGTTTTTATCAAGTACACAAGTATTTCAAACACATGATTTAAAACATAAGCAGGTCCCGAACAAAGCAACAAATTGATATTTAAGTCTTGATTGTTTTAAAATGTTCGAACATTGTTTTATCATTGTCATTGTTTAATGTATTATATATTAAGAAATCAAAAAAAAAAATTAAAAAAATAGCAAGGCCATTTAACTTCAGTAAAACTCCTACACAATGAGCTAAAATCTTAGTGTCTATTCCAGAGTCTTTGGACTATGCTCAGTGACAGAGCTCAGCTGTGCAGCCTGCTGGGAAAGATTGTACTGCAGTGTCAGCCCTGGTCAGAGCTGGGGACCAAAGCCCTGGGGGTCCTATGTGGGTGTGACCCTAAGCTGCAGCCCTCAGTCCTCCTCCTTCTGTTTCCACGGTTTCTGCTCTGTACACCTGATGACCTCAGTTTCCTTAGAGATTTATGTGAGACTAACTTGGCCAAAAGTAACCAAGTCATCAAAGCTTTGGCACAGAAGCTGAAGAAGAAAGCATATGGTAAAAAGACAATAGCTGAAGAGGACCTAGCCAGGATTTCTATGGATGTGACAGAATGGTTAGCAGCTGCTGTCATAAAAATGCCAGACTGTGAGAAATTTCTGACACAGATGGTAAAGACAGCAGATGGCCTCAGATCTAAATGTCAGCTAGCAATGTTCCTCAACACGGCCATTACACTTCTGACCGACTCTAAAGACAAAATCCTTTGGTGTGGTAAACAGCTACATCTTCTGCATCAACTCAGCCCTGAAGGTCAGCCAAGGTCTAATTGGGAGGAGACTGTTGCCATGGTGACAGAGACCTGTCACAGTCTTGTTGCCCACCAGACGCAGGGAAATACCATCAGTCTAAATCTGTTGGCAGACTTAATAAACCTGATTCCAGATCAGTTCAAAGATAAAACAGGTAAGAACCTTTGATCTTTACCAACTAAGCAATGATGAAGTAATCTGTATGTATGTAATCTACATGTATGTAGATACTGTCACTCACTTATCAGGCTTGATGTATAGACATCTGATATTTTTCAATTTAGAAGCTGATTACTGGAACTTTGATGATGAGGCTCTGACCTTGACCATTAGGTTGTTTGATTACCTGATCCTTATGTCAACGAACTCCCCCTGTAGGCAGGGATATAGAAAACTGGTTGCCAAATTCTTACAGGTACAGTTTGTTAAGTGATAGTAATAAGCTGCTGGAAAATTGAAAGCATAACTGATGATGTCTAAGATATATATTATTGCCAAACGTTTATTTTTACTAGCATCTGAAGAACAATGATATCAGAATGAAGTTTCTCGGAACTCTGTGGACACAGCATTGCAATGATCTCAGTGAAAGGTCAGGGGTGAAGGTGAGCCTACAAATTCAGGCCTTACTTGTAGGTAAACAGCTCATGCAGGATCCAAAGTTCAAGGCCACAGATTCAGGTTAGTTGGAAATAAAAGAACAGATGGTTTTAACTAGTTTCTCATTAGATAGAGTTACTGTTAGAAAATTGGCATATATATGTACATGATGATTTTTTGTAGTCATAATAAATCTGCTGTTAACCATGACAAGTCCACATGCTGGAATTCGTCAAACTGCCATAGAATGTCTGAAGCTTTTGAGTGATAAGGATAATCTGGGTCACGGGGTGTTTGTCCCATTAGTGAGACATGTATTGCAGTGTGAAGTGGAGATTGAATCGGATCAGGAATATCTAAAACAGGTAAAATAGCACAAGGTCAGAAAGACATGTACAAGTATATGTGTAATGCCTACATGTTTTTTCATTTTATTGACTGTCACTCTCTTGAATTTTGATGAAGTTGGCATGAGTTTAAAAATAAAGTTCAAAGAATTTTGCACTGAGATCAAAGGTAACATGTTTAATAGTCTTATTAAGTGGAATGGTATTAATATCATCCTTAATTTTGTAACTAGGCAGTGTTTGCTGTGATGGGCAGTGAACCAAAGAAGAGTAAGAGAAGGTCCCATGCAGGTAAAAAATCCGAGGAAACCCTGATCAGTGTTGTGGTGGACATTCTACAAAACTCGGACACGCCGGACTACATCCAGAACAGCGTGCTGAAGGTCACAGCCCTCCATAACAACAAGGTAGGAGGCAGGGTGACAGTGAAGTGTCAGATCTTCATACTGTTTGTTCTGTAACATCGATGATAAGTGACATACTTGTACAGTGAAATACAGCTTTGGTGTAACGCTGTTTTTTACATTTAAAGTAAAGTCAAATTCATTTTTCCCAAATCTTAAAAGATAACGCATTGTAAATGTATCAAATCTTTAACAAAATTAATTCTTATGAATTAAATTGTTCATCCCTTGCACTCAGCTATAAGCATGTGTTACTGATTTAGATTATTCTCTACATGTATACTTCATTACTTGATAGAAACTTCTGGGAGAGCTGCTGTCGGTCTTGAGGTCCTTGCTGCTGGCTGCTCAGGGTGATACACCCTCACCCCTCCTTCTGGACAGCTGTGGGCTTCTGATCCAAAGGTTCACCCCAGACACCTGCTTCTTGCTGGACTCTGACCCCCAGGCCCTGACCCTTGTACTAGAAATGTTGTCTAGCCCAGTCACAAAAGTACAAGAACTGATGATTTCACAGGTAATATCTCACATGTCATGTAAAATATATATAGGGAAGTTACATGAGTATACGCATATGTATTTAGCATTATTTGAGTCTGATTTTATTTGAAAATGAGCTAGTGTTCAAGAAAGTGTCAGTTTATCACAATATGAATAAAGTTCTACATATATAAGGCAAAAAATCATTTGGATTTTCCTGTAGTAATTCAGATATGTGAAAGTTTTGTATTATGTTTCTGTCATTTGAGCACTGTCACATAAACTCTGAAATAGAAGGAGTCACCATCAGTTTGAATATTCTGACAGACCCCCATGTTACTTTATTGTTTTCTCCTGTCCATTACCAGGTGAGCGGTGAATTTTATGAAGTACTGACCCTGGAGACTCGTCACAAGGTTTTGTCGTGTCTGTTTGATGTCTGGGTGAAAACACAGTCCCCGGACACAGTGAAAGTAATCAAGAAGACACTGAAACATGTAAGTCACACAAACTACATGTACAGGTATACATACAGTCTAAATGGACTCTTCATGGTCAGGTTTAATGAGATATACACATAAATACAGAATTGTCAACAACTCTTATTTTATTCCATGTAAAATATGCTGTGGTGCCTTGTAGACGGAATTTGTCCTTCTCTGACAGCAAATTTTGACCAGTCTTCTGTATGTTTTATTCTTCTGTGATTAAACAGTTAATATTGGAGAGTGGGCATGTTATTGAGGAACTCAACAAATGTCTGCAGACCACACCATCGGCCTCCACTGTCAAAGAACGCAAAAGACACAGGTAAAGGGACACACGCTCTGCTCCTTACTAACACCTTTACCCCCATTCCACCACCCAACTCTTCCTCTCTTGTCAGCTTAGCATGTGTTTATGGTATTAGCAGAAAACTTAGCATGTATAATTACTTTACAGAAAGTCAGATGTACGTGGACAGACAGAGGAAGATATTTTTGAACAGTTGCCTTGGCAGCGAGTGGTTGTTGTCTTGGAGACCATTCAGAGCAAGAAAAAAATCAACGACTATGTCCAGCTTTTACCCACCCTGTTTAAGATACTATCAGAGTAAGTCTTGGGAACTGCTGTAGTTGAATTAAGTGGAGATATGCATGTATGTGTTGTACAGTCAGTATTGGGCTTGTTTTGTGGTGCTTTATTCTGTGGACTGATTGTGTTTGTAGGGTGTTGAACTCGGACCAGCATGCCTCAGCGGAGTACATCAAGCAGCTGCTGTTGTCTGTGGTCGATGAAGTGTGTCAAAGGGCCATCAGACATCAACTTGTACCAGGTTAGATTCTTGTATTTTAAGACAACAGAAAGGAAATGCCAAGAAATTAACTGAAGTTGACATACCGTTCCATTTGAGGTTCACTGATTTTATGGATTTACTTTGCGGGTAAGCTTGTGTTTTCTCTGCTTTAGATTTGAAGAAGGAGTCGTCCTTTAACATCGATCTGATAGTGAGTGCCATCAGGACGTCGAGCAATCCACAGACTCATCATAAAGCTCTCCTTGTCCTGTCCACGGCATCCAAAATATTTCCGGTATCATTCTTTTCTCTCTGTTCTTTTCACAATATTTCAATTGATAGCTATTTAAGATTTTTTCATACTCTTCTTTACAATATGACCAATTTGTTTAAGGACTGTATCTTTTAACACCAGTAATTCTCATGTTTGATTGGCATTCTTCAGGAGGATCTCCTACACAAAGTCATGTCTGTGTTCACCTTTATGGGTGCCAATGTGATGCGCCATGACGACCAGTACAGTTTCCATGTCATCAATCGTATCCTGGAGACTGTGGTTCCTGCTTTAGTAACGGTGAGACAGATTGTTGGTAAACAAGGAAAGGTGGCAGGTTGTAACCCAGTTATAAAGATATTGTCCTCAAAATTGGAAAAAGGTAATAATCCTATGACAGTGAATCATTGCATACTTTTCCAGGCATGTGAGCAGAAAGAGGCCCACGCTGGAGGTCAGAGCAAGGTGGAAGTCATCACTATGGTGATGCAAGTGTTTGTGGATGCCTACACCCACATCCCAGAGCACCGCCGCCTGATGCTCTTCTCACGGTTGGTGGAGATTGTGGATGGGGACAACTTCCTGTGGAGGTGTGTCCTTCTAAAGATGGCGCATGAAATAACCCGCCCAACTAGTGAACCCACAGAGGTAAGATCTGCAACCAGATGTTACACATCCAACAAGGAATGATTTTATAGTCCCTTTGCACCAATTTATGTATAGCTGATTTTAACCAAATATTATTCATTTCTTTAATGGCAGGAAGATGATGCTGAGATGCAGTTTGACCTGAATCTTTTATCCCAGTTTTCTGTAACAACACAAATCAACTCAATAGCTGCCATGATAACCTATGTATCGGGTCTGCCTGTTGATAAACCCACAGGTAAATGACTTCTATTTATTGTAATGTATGCATCCATTACTAGTACCATCCTAGAATTCGTCTTCTTGGTGAGGTATATTAAGAATTGTGATGATTAATCTACATATGTATACAGTTAAAAATTTTAATACAATTGAATTTCAATGTACAGTACAAATAGATAATAAACTTACCATGTTATGTTTTTTAGAGTCGACGCCAAAGAGAAGGAAACCAGGGAAGCAGACTAAGGATGGTATGGAGATTTTCCGAGTGGAGACCTACTCCTCCAAGCAGCTCAGACATTTCAAGTACCGAACGATCCGACTACTGCTGTCCTGGTGCACAAGCTCAACCCTACTACAACAGGTGTGTGTTGTCATGGTAACCTTTAATTCATTCAACAGGTGTGTTGTTAGGGTTACCTGTGATTTATGCAATATCAGGTGTTTTGTCATAGACTGTGATAGTTCACCTGTGTTTCCTACAACAACTGGTATGTGTTGTTAGGGTTACCTGTGACTCCTGCAGCAACAGGTGTTCAACAAATATTGATAAAGCCACAAAAATTTTTAAGATCAGTCAAGAGAGAGATTATGGATAATATTTGATGCCTATTTACCCCCTGCCATGAAAATATGTTGTTTTTTTTTTATTTGAATTTTTTTTAGACTTTTCTTCCCTCTATTTGTTTCAAATACTGATGCTGATAATTTTTGTAAAGCTTCTTTTCTAGGCTTTCATTTGGGAAGGAATACATTAAGCATCTATTCAGGGATGGATTTGTATCATACTTAAAAAATCTGGTTACGGTTTATTTTTTCAGTTGGCGGCTTGTGAAGAAGGGGAGATAACCTCTGGGTTCCATCACTTGGTACAGACCATCATGACCTACATCTGTGCCCTGATGGAGCTGAGGGTGGAGGATCAGACCCTGGCCAAGTTCTACCGGGCCCTGACCCACAAAATATATGACCTTCTGGACAAGGTCAGACTCTATTCCCTTAATATTATCATATTCACTCTCCTTTTATCTTTGTATAGTTTTTGAATCAGCTTTTTTTTCTTTTTGAAAGTAGAAAAGGATTGTTAAGTTAAACAAAATAAAGAAATTTTAATGATTATAATTTTTTCAAAGTTTATTCTTAAATCATATGTATGTGAACTGTGAACAAACATTTATTCGGAGCGAGGAAACTTTGCATAGTTTAGAAGATCCTTGATGATACAAATACATGTTTATCTTGCAGTAAACCAGTCCTTTAAATTTACTTGCAAATGTTTTAGATAATGAATGTTGTTTTGATGCAAAATTAAATCACTGCGAATCTTATGTCACGGGTTAATTGTCGTTACGAATAGGTGTTTTCAGTATGAGTTTTGTCTATAGTAAAGATTGTTAGCAGCATCATGAGTTTCCTGCCTTGTTTTACAGGTGGTTGGACTTCTCCCAGAGACCATGTTGCTGCAGGTGATTCAGGATCTGATGCAGCACTCCATCCCAAACATTCAGAGGAAGTCCATGGAGCTCCTCAACTCATTCCTCCAGCAGAAGGAGCAGACCATGGTAACAGACCCCGCCTTACTGGGACTTGTTTGTCTCCATCATGGGCAACAATTTTCTCTGTATCACTTACTCCAACCTTGTTCATCTCTATTATGGGCAGCCCATTTTAGACTTTTTTATTTTATTCCCAGCATTAAGTTTGAATTGGTTAAAGAACCAATTTCATATTATTTTTTTCCGAACATTTACTTTAAAGTGGGGGAGGGAACCTTTCTTCAATGTTATTGTTAAACATATTCCTGTTGTAGGAGATGAGTTTACTGGGGGTGGTGGACAGACTGTTACGTGTATGCTCCTCAGAGAACGCTGAAGTTGCGACCGTACAGACGGCCCTGTACAGCCTCAAGTTGTTGTGTAGAAGGATCGGCGCCAACCATCCACAGATGTTCATCAAGGTAAATGTCCTGAAATTCTTGAACTACCCTGGCAATCTCCCCATAATAGTCTGAAAAGAGCAAGAATTCTGCCACCTTACTGCATTATGAAATTTTTCCCTATACCTCGAACAAGAGCAAACATTAGGCAACCTTCATGCTTTTTGAAAGATAATATAATTGAATGTTGATTTGTTTTTAGGTGCTGAAGACATCGGTGGAAATATTTAGCAGTGATGGAGTAAACCAGTCTCTCCAGGCGAGTGCTGTGCTGAGTATCGCAGAGGTCTGCAGCTCACTGAAGGCCCATGTCATTGCTCAACTGTCCACGTTCATGCCAAAGATTGTCTCATGTCTCAAGGACAGCCAGCTGCTGGAGGGGTGAGGTTATATAAAATCTTATCTAATGAAGCATTTACTCAGGGTTCTCCATCATCTTTTAAAAGTTTTATTATGGCACATAACATGACTATTATAACTAGGTATGGACTATTTTTGGAGTAGAAACAACACATGTTTTGTAGTTGCAATGCTTAGATTTACACAAGTTATTTTGAATCATGATAATTACTGCGTTGAATTCTACTATATCCTTTAGCCCAACTCCTGTCAAAGAGTGTTTCAGATAGGGTTTTTTCCATAACTAATGTACACTATACCACAATGGGAATGTGATCATAATTTTTCGCACAGGAATGAACTCTTTCTCCTGAGTATCATCACAGCGGTGCAGAAAGTAATGGAGAACTTGTCGCTGTTCCTTAGCCCTTACCTGCAGGATATTGTCACTCAGGTAAGAGGTCTTGGATACCACACCAGGATATGAGTTTTACCTCCAGTTCACTTTGAGATGAATTATTTTAGTTATGTTTAAATAACAACTGATTTCTTTGTTGCACTATTTTATTGATTGTTAACTTCAGTGCAATTCGTTATGCAGAATTTATAGGTTAATGTTCAGGTTTTGTCCTATCAAACTATGCATTCATTCTTGTAGACCTGTTGTCTCTCTGGCAACCAGACAGATGCACTGCAAAAAGCACCCATTCAACAGAAGCTTAAGGCTATCAGGTACTTTATCTATAAACTTTAGTCTCTTCAATCACCTTGTATAATTGAAAATCTTTTATGCAACTTCATCAATCTTTTGTGTATGTTGCAGGAGCTCCATGGCAACTTCCCTTCCTCCTCGAGTACTCCTCGGGATTTTACCTGACTGTTATGAAAAGCTCTTGACAACCAGCCCAGTAAGTAGATGGAAGTCTCAATTTAACGTCAATTGTTATTTAAGAATTCAAACACAGACATTTGCTTTTGAAGAGATATATCATCAAGCAGACATTGATCCTTGAATACTTCATATGTTCGCAGAAAGGAATTGAGTCGATGATGACCATGCTTACAGAGCATGTCAGTCACATGAAGAAAGAGGACCTCAGCAGTCACTTAGTGCAGCTTCAGGGATTCTATCTCACCTGTCTGGATGTACAGTCACAATCTCAGGTAAATCTTACTCACCTGTCTGGATGTACAGTCACAATCTCAGGTAAATCTTACTCACCTGTCTGGATGTACAGTCACAATCTCAGGTAAATCTTCCTAACCTGTCTGGATGTACAGTCACAATCTCAGGTAATTCGTACTCACCTGTCTGGATGTTAAGTCACAATATTAGGTAATTCTATCCCACTTGTATGGATGTTCTCTCACAATATCAGGTACTGGTAAGTCATCCTCCATTGTATGGATGTACAGTGACTGTACTCAGTAATTCTTCCTCACCTGTCTGGATGTTCACTTAAAATTACAGGTAATTCTTAGTCACTTGTCTATATTTTACTCAGCCTTTCTAAGTGAATAATTACAATCCATTGTTATTTTACTTTATAATTACAGGGGGATGTAGAAGATTTAGAGGATGCGGTAATTGACACCATTGTTTCCACGGTGATGAAGCTGTCTGAGGCCACTTTTAGACCCATGTTTTACAAGGTAGACCATCTAGTGAACACTGAATCTGTTGTCATGGAAACTAGTTAGAAGTAAGTAAATATAGGTGCTTCTAACCATTGCTATCTTTCCTGTAGATGTTTGATTGGGCCAAGCGCGAGGAGGATCAGAGGCACAGAATTCTTGTCTTTTACAAAATGGCTGATAGGTTTGTTTAATGCTAAAATCTCCTTGTAAAGTTTAAAATTAACTATAATTAATAAAGCAGCTTGATAATGACTTGGTGTGCAGAATAACTTGGTTGATGTGTTGATCTATTGTAGGCTGGCAGAGAAGATGCAGAGCCTGTTTACAATTTTTGCCAGTCACATTGTTGTTCATGCGGCCCAGGTGTTAAAAGACAACAACAAACAAATTACAGGTAACATTCAAATAGGTTTCCCACAACTTTTCACAGCTTTAAACATGCAATTCCTCTGACTCTATGAAGTGATAGTGATATGCTTATATCATGATAAATATTTGATGGATGGACTAAGTTTTATGGTTTATAAATGTAAATTCTTATGAATTAAAATGTTAGTGTTTATTTGTGCAGATCCTTATTCCCTTTTCAACATGCATGACAAAGTTTCTTTAAAAAACCGTTCATTTTTACCCAGGGCATGATTTCTATGGGACCAGTAAGAAGGGGAGAAGGAAAGCTCACAAATTATTGGTGCATGTCTGCGATTGTCTGTACAAGTGCTTCCTGTACGACACAGAGGGCTTTGTTACCAAGGAGAGATTCGACACCCTGCTGCAGCCATTGGTTGATCAGGTAACAGACATCAACCAATCACACATTTATTCTTTTGTCAAGCTCTTGTGAATATCTCGTTAATTTTACATGCATAGTAAAACATCTTTATCATGAAGATCAGGGACAAACAATTTTTATTGTAGCGTAAGTCATAGCATCTGAAAAATTTAAAATACAGTTCAAGACTTGAAGGAATGAAAATAACTTCAAATGAATTCATAATAAGTGTTTTTGGGTAGGAAGGGGTTAGTTCATTGAAACAAAGCTTGCATATTTTTTATTAGAGAATGTAGAAAATAATAGGTTTTATGTTAAATATTTCAGCTGGAGAATGTAGACGATGGGACGTTATCGAAGGAGAGGATCAGTGAGCACCTTGTTCCCTGTATCGTACAGTTTGGTGTGGCGACTCAGGACGATTCCCTCTGGAAGACCCTGAATTATCAGATCCTGCTCAAGGCCCGCCATTCTTCACCACAGGTAAAGCTTCAGTCAACATTTCTGTATCAATCATTCGTATTGATCGATTTAGTATACCAGATAATCAGTAACATTTTCAGTTTTGCTTAGTTTGATTGTTTTTGGGGGGATATGAAACCAATTAATTACTTAAAATATTAATGCTTTTACATTTAAAGGTACGTTATGCAGCTTTGATTGCGGTAGATGAATTCCACAAAAAACTGTCAGAGGACTATATGCCATTACTGCCAGAGACTATTCCATTCCTTGCTGAACTCATGGAGGGTAAGTTGAACTTGTCAAGTTGGATTGATAATAGGGTAACATGACTTTAATACAGTTGTAAGGTAGGGTGGTTGAGTGGGCTGTCCCCCGTCTTGGGCAATTCTAAAGAGTATGTGTGCATGTATGAATCCATTGTCATAGAGAATTGTATTTACAAAAATCAAAATCACTGAATCAGAATTCAAAGATATGGCCCATTTGTTAAGCTATTTAGTAACTCCCCCAATGTACAGGTTTAGTCCAATGTACGAGGGAATGTTGGTGCAGCCACTGTATGAACTCATTTAAATTCAGTCTGTTTATCAGAATCTGAAGACACTAATCTAGCCCTTATGTTATCAAACTTGGTAGATTAGTTGTTTGTTAGCCAGCTTGGAGGTCACATGATCTGACAGTTGATGCTAATGACATCAAAGTAGGTCAACCTGTCTGGTTTAATTCTAGTTTAATCATAATGTACACAGGTTTATCTTGTTGATCAGTACATATATTACTATAACATTATACATTTTGTCTGTTGTTTATCTGCAGATGAGGAAGAGGAAGTAGAAAAAATGTGTCAATCCGTCATCAGTCAAATGGAGAGGACGCTGGGAGAACCATTGCAGAAATACTTCTGATCTTCAGGATGGATGTATGTCCCTAAAAAATGTTGTAAACTTTCAAATGTTTCTCTCGGAGATTAAATTTATTAAAATGAAATGAATTTCTCAAGTCAATCTTGTTTTGTATTTTATTATTAGTGAGTATTTGACAGTTGTTCTGAGATAGCTGATGTACAGTAAAATGTATAACAAACAATGTAAGAATTATTGTACGTCGGTCAAATATAAATTGACAAAACATTTCAAAATACAAAGATATATTGCCTATTGTTTGTGATTCAAATTCTCATTAAATACGTATTAAATTGTTTGGAACTCATCTATGATATAACAATCCCATATAGATGGATAAACTAAATCACAGGTGCTTTGTAAAGACAAATGTACTGTGGTTTCTTCAATATTTGTTGACCACCAGTTTTCCTATATTTCGTATTTCGAATGTGGAGTCAATCCTTGAATAACTTGTTCATCAATCTAAGATAAATGTGATAGCATAGTTTATTGAATACCAGTCCACAAATCGATGTGTATTCAAATTAAAACTTTTTAAAAATGGCAGGTTTCTCTCCAAACAATGTTTTGTATGTATATACCTTGTTTATATGGATTTGTTTATTGTTACCATAGTTACTGTAAATAATTTTTAAAATAATTTGAGGGGTAGGTAGACTAGACTTGTTTGGGCGTATTACAATCTTCAACATATGTGAGGGTCGTGAGTGTAGGACTGGATCATTTTTCTTTTAGTTCCCGTTTGTGAGACATGACACAGAGGTTGACGTAGTCCCTGTTACTTCCCATGATCCTTTGCGCCACAGTATGGTGATCCTCCCGCAACACGTTTTCACCATTCACCGAGTATATATACTGGCGAACCTGAAAAAATAAACTTGTATAACTCTTAACAAATTTTATACTATGTATTCAGTATATCACACACCATGCATGCATTGAATGATACAGTGAAGCCCGACTTTACCGGAAATTTGTTAAAGTATTTACCCGAATGACCAGGTGATAACCAACAGGAGCCCTATCGGCTTAACATGAAATGCCTTAGCTATCGGGAAATACGGAGATGATGATGATGCTTGTTGATCATGAGTTTGTTGATTTTTTTTTTATTTAACTATGTCTGGATTCAGTGAATAGAATGACTACCTGGAGCCCGGCATCGGCCGCCGGTCCCTCGGGGTCCACCGTCTGTACGTAGGTTGGGCCGATCCCACGAATCACAAACCCGTACCCCACAGAGTCGCTGAAAATCTGCAGAAAATACATGTGTATTGGATACTGTGATTCGATATAGTTCGTTGTTTCTGAATTGGATAGCTCAGCTCTTACCTACGAATTTACATCTCAACTTATTTGGTGAGTCATTTGTAAATACAAATGTTATTGTTCTTAGGGGGAGTTACCCCAAAATTATGTTATCAAGAGCCATCGATTCTAATTCATAAGGGTCCCTGATCCCAAATAAATGTTGACGGGCGTGGCGTTTGTTGTGACGTACCCTGATACAGGATCTGACGTAGGGCGTGTCGGGAGATTCTAGGTCGTCTGCTGTTTCATATCGTAACAACACTAAGAAAAAAGAAGCGTGGATATCATGAATCAATGTGATTTTTAACAAAATGGCAAAAAAGGTCTTTTTCTCTCCAAAGCTCCAATCGTTACCTGATTTTGGTTGCATGGGGGATGAGTATTCTATTGTTTCAGATGATTTGTTTTCAGTAGTTTCAGTATCTATAAAATTAAAAAGTTTATTTCATTATTATTAATTGTAACATCTATAACAATGTCAATACAGGCAAGATTTTTCTTTTATTTTCGCCCAATTACCACTTAGACCGATATCACGTGACTCTATAGTCCGGACTGGGGTTTCTTGAGACTCATTTGAGGAGCGGGAATCTGTTGACATCCGGCGCGTGTCGTCCAGGATGAGGACGTCTGACATCCGCCGACGCTGGTCCAGATCCAGGTTGAACTGGTAAAGAAGCATACTGTCGTTCCGGAAGTGGTGATCGTCTGTCACTGCAGACAACAAAAAAGGAATGACGTCACGTACGAATATGTCAACATTTGTTTTTCAAATATCGATCTTTTTCAAATGTGATTTAGCCAAAGATCTCCCGATAAAGTTGTAACTTAAGAATGTTAAATCCTAGTATTTCAGATGTTTATTACCAGTAATTAAATGCTACCGTGTCTAATGATATCGTTTTCCAGGAGTTGCCTCCCCGTGATTATGGCCCGTTCCTTCGTCTCGACCATCCCTGATTTGACCAACCAATCAACAAACGCAGATCCCATGAAGGCTCTATCGAACACTTGTCCCTTCACCTGATAGCCGCGTAGTATGCCTTTCTTTGATGTATTTATGCTGTAAAAAGTTTGTTATAATCAATTAAAAATAGAATCGACCATTTAAAAAGAGTTACAAATCAAACACTCTCTTGTCTCGGTTGTACATGATAACCCTTGGGAGTACCTACGAGTGGTAAATATCGAGCACTTTGTAGAAGAGTAAGAGATCTTTCTGAGATTCGATAGTGTCATCATCGCGACGAAACCGATAGAATAGTAGTTCATCCTTAAAGTTGTGGTCATCGCAAACTGTAAAAAGAAAAGAAGGAAATTGACAGAATGAATCCAAGCATTGAGAAAGGTGTGAATTTTGTTATTCTAGATTCAAGAATTCACCATGATGGAAAAAGCTCCATTTCTGGAGAGCCCGCATAATGCATACGGCGGTGAGACGGTCGTCGCATCGTCTGCTGCGGACCATCCAATCAACGGTCTCGTTGCCCTGGAAACAAGATTTGTACGTTCTGAGTCTGTACTTCCGGTCCCTTATAAGTCCTACTCCATTCATACAAGATCTAAAAGACACAGGTCTACGTTTACAGTTGATTACATTCGGGGAGGGGGGGGGGGGGTTGTGGATATAAAGGATTTCACGTCCAATGAACAGCAATAATTTTAAAAATCGCAGGTCAATATTGTATACTTCCATAGCTCGGTATATTTAGCAGTGATGTTTTATAACGAGTCTCAATTTTTAAAAATCAGTTTAATACAGTTACTGATCTTTCATCATATGACTTTGAGGTATCCAGTATCCAATTTATAAAGACTATTTTTTAATATATGATATGTTTATTCACCAATCAAGGGCCCTCGGGGGGGCATATACATTAAAACAATAAAACAACATGATTATAACAAATAATGGATGAAATATATAAATATTGTACTGTTAAGTAAGCATAGTAAGTTACAATGGAAGGTACATCTGATATAACACATACCAAGTTGTCATACATAGGCAAGGGTATACATTTATTTGCAAGTACAGAAATAAACAGTTATAAATATACACAATCCTTAGCAATATGTTAGTATTGATACAGACACATTATATACAGCCCCCAATAGGTATTTGTATTCCATATACAATTGTATGTAGACATATTATATAGCTATACATTTGTGATATATTTTCAAGGTAGGACAGTGAGTGGAAGTGTAAATTTTATATAGAGGGGTGAAAACTGTATTTTGTTGGCCTGACCACATAGGGCACCAAGGGACAATGCCTATTGCAGCATATGGCTATGCATTTCGACAGAGCCATATATGTGTGGTCTTGTACCCTAAGCAGTCAGGCCAGCTGAGAGGAGCAAAAGTTTTTGGCCTGTTGTCTAATATATTCGATCAGTGCTTACTATCTATTCAAGATATATTACTAAAGTCAGATACTCTTACAAAATTGCGCTTAAAAATATAGTTTCATTTATGACCAGCAGATACAACATTACAACAAATTTTTAGAATATCGATGTATATGTAATATGTGAAAGAAAAGAAAATTAACGTAAAATTATTTTTAAAAATCATCTTTCCCCAAGAAATGTAAATATTCCTACGCTAGCTGCCTCCTCAGTCTTTTTCACGATCAAATAGGTCATTCTTCGATTGACAATTTTTTCACTAATGAATATTGCTTAAATTATTACAATAATTATGTTACTTTCATTACCATTTTTCGTTAGGTATCACAAAATCTCTTTTAATTATTTATTGTGCATGGGTGTGTGTTTTTCTTTTCTTTTCTTTTAATGACGGAATTGTTATGCAACACCCGCACCATATTAATTTCTGATCGCACTCGTGTAGACTCTGTTTAAGCACAGATGTTTGCTGGTGACGCAAGATTCTTAACAAGTTCAGTTATTTTAACTTAGAGAACGGCTGAGCACAGTGAAAATTCAAGTAATTTAAAAGTCGAATATCTTGGATATGGGGTAACCCATATCTATCCTTGTTTATATCTACTGTATTGAAAATTTGATCATTGTTACCTTGATGCGAATTTGAAAAGTTTGTCATAAGAAAAGATTCAATTTGGAGATTAGTAAACATTTGAGTTATAATTTATTCCCCCTTCTTTGCACTGAAGTCCATGGGAAACACATTTCTACTGATAACTTCTTAGTTTATCTAATTCTCATTTTATTCTTCTAGTAAATGGTTGCAAGCACATTCTGTTTATTAATTGAACATTAATGCAAGAAACATAGTTTACCGTACAAGGATGATAACTCGTTGAACAAGTTTGAAGTTTGAAAAGGGCAAATTGTTAAACTGTGCGACTTCTAACATAGTTGTTTCATTTATTCGATTAGAACATCAGATAAGAAATTAATTATACATGTACTGTACTAGAATACAAATTGAATACTATAAAATGTTAATTAGAAGTTCTGCTAATATTTCAACTAAACCTGGTTTTTGTTCAATTATCTGCATGAGTAATTATAATGTCCCTCAGAAATATACTTCGAACGGTTCCCATAAGGACAACCACGAATCATATCCCCAAAAATGTCAAGCGCGCCTTTAACATTCCATTAATTAATATAGAGTCTGCTCGGACTGAACCCCCACGCACCACCTATACCATGAGCCCCCCCCCCGTCTAACCTAAGTACTCCCCGATGAGGAAGATTGTTTATGATTTAGCTTCTTTAACATTCCATTGATATAATTATAACCTACGTATTATAGCCTGGGAGGGCTACCCCTCCCCCTTCCCCAGTACCCTGACCCCATGAAGGGAGCTGTCTGACCTGAGCTGCTCTCCGGTGAGGAAGATCTTGTAACACTGTGCCGGATGATTATGCCAGTGCCAAGGTGGCATTTTTGCACCCGTCTAAGCTGCATGTATCGAAAAATTCAAATATGCCATATGATAGACCATTGCTTGAGGAGTTTATAACCACCTTTGTTAATAATGTATCTCACCTCTCAGGTGAGATCTTTACCTTTTAAAAAAAAATTCCTATAGGAAAAAATTTTTCCTGTAGGAAAAACAATTTTCCAACAGGATATTTGGAATTTCCTATCGGAATAAAAGAACTACCTATAGGAATTTAAATTCCTATGGGATTTGAACAAAACTCCCATAGGATTTTAAAATCGGATAGAAAATCTTAATTATCTATAGAAAAACTACCTGTCTGAATCAAATTCCTACAGGAAATACCTTTTTTTTAGTTTTTAGAAAATCCTCTATGATTTTCAATATCCTGTAGGAAAGTTATTTTTCCTATAGGAATTATTGTTTTCCTTTGGGATATTATATTTTAAAGGTAGATATATCACCTGCCAGGTGAGACACACGAAAACAAAAGTGGTTATATACTCTCTAGACAATGGTTTATCATTTCGTATAGATGGATATTTACGAAACTGCATTCTTTGCGGGTGCAAAAATGCCATCTTGGCACTGGCATAATTATCCGGCACAGTGTTTTGTGTGTACTGAGATATTGACAATTAGACGCATTTCACTGATATGTAGCCGTCGAGCACTACCCCTTTCCCCTAGCTGTACCCTGACCCCATGAAGGGGACTGTCTCACCTGAGCTGCTCGCCGATGAGGAAGATCTTGTAGGTGTTGAGGGAGGTGACGACGGGGGAGTACTCCTTCCTATAGTCCGTCATTCCTGGGGGTCATAGCCTGACGACGGTAACAGTCCACTGTGTACTGGATCTATGTCTGATTTACTGACGGTTATCTTCACGTGTACTGGGGTGTGAGGATGTGATAAAGATAGCAGAGGCAGACTAATCAAGTAGACCGTGTTACTCTGCTCGGGTACCGACCACTAACACGACCTTGGTTTCTAACTAGGGTCAGGTCATCTCCATGGAGACTAGGGAAGAGAGTGTAACTGACAAAAAAACAATATGGGTCTGTAGAACTCGTAAATTAAGCTTCACAAAAATGAAACTTACATGCAAGTGAGAGACGAAAATGAAAAATCATCTGAAAGATCATTAAACCCAGCTAATTAATACATGCAGGTGTTTCTATGGTGTGCGTAATGATGTACAGGTATCATCTATTTAAAAATTTTATTACGGAATCGACACACGGTCCCTGGATGTTGATGTAAATTATGTAAATAACAGACTACCATACTCTTTAATAAAAGGAGAGGGTCCGAGCACTAACTTAAATTGGTGTCAAACAGCTGACTGTGGGCCCTCCACTTTGGAGTCGGGGGTTGCAGGGGTTGAGCTTGGTGTGTCAATTGTAAGACTTCCGTCTTTATAATCTCCTTGAGGTGCAACCCAAACTTAGGAACCATTAAGTCCAATTGTTGTTTCACAAGCAGTTTATTAGAAAGCGTGATCGTATAGGTTTGTCAAAGTTAATACAACATCAATTAGAAGCAGCCCAAATTAAAAATTCTAAATCAAAATCTCTAATTTCACATCCAAATAAAACTTCTGTCTAACATCAGTTTACAGGGCATTATATAACATTTTACATATGATTGACAGTTCCGACTAGTCGGCCCATCTACGATGATCATGAGTGAACAAATTCTAGAGTCATATTTTATTTCTAAATAAAGCAACAAAACTGTCAGAACTGTCAGAAATAATATTGTGATGCAGGTTTTGAGTCTCCGAGTCCCGAGTCTCTGAGTCTCCCACCTGGGTATGATGCATCGCTTACGCATAATACATTCATTCATACATGGCTTAAAGGTTACAAAGGTTAATTAAATAGCATTACATGCCTAACTTGCAATATCAGGGCCTTCATTGCGGACACAGGATGCCAAATATGACAATTTGTTGATAACTTGTTTATATATTTTCAGTTTAACCTCATTTACGACTAAGAGTATTGGGATGCAGGCTCTGAGTCTACCGTATGATAACAAACGAACGAATAATTTTATGAGTTTTGTTTATGTATCATAACCCCTACGACTTTTAGTCTGACCCCAAAAGGGACATAATTCAAATTACATTTTGCAGAGTATCAAATCAACATGTACAGGGATTTTACTATGTAACATACTATGTTATTATCGATTATGGCTATTTGGTTACACAATTTCAACAAGCGGCCAATTTCGATTTGACATTTTAATTTAATTATCAAGAGCAGATTTAAGGAACAGCTTTATAATTCAATGGGCTATGTCGACATACAGGCAGAGAACCCACCCACTCCCCGATTAACGACTGATTAACGACTGCGACTGTACATTTTATCAGTTACCGTCAGTTTCTTCTATCACTAGCCGGGCATACTCTAAAACCTGGCCTGGCCTGGCCCCATTGGCCTGGCCTGGCCTCAAAGTTGGCCTGGCCTCACTTTTAGCCTCAAATTTGGCCTGGCCCTAAATTTTGGCCTGGCCTCAAATTTTGGCCTGACCCCAAATTTGGCCTCTTCAAAAATTTTTGGCCTCATATTAAAAAAAATTCTCACATTTTCAAAGAGTTTTCATTGAATTTTTATTGATTTTTAAATGTTTAAGAGAATTTTTTTTTTATAATAGGTGACATGGCTGATTGAGTTTTAATTGATTTTATTCAAGTTTACACACACAAATACATGTGATATGCATGTGCAACACTGCTCTTTTATTGCCAAGGAATGGATTATGCCCAATACTGAAGCTATCGGCATTAAAATTCAGAGACGCAAACCCCTTCCCCACTTCAAAAAGTAGAATAGAGATATCAGACTAATAAAGTAAAACATCATTTTAAAAGAGACTGACCTGTTTGAAAGATAAATAAAGATCTCAAACATTTGTAAACTGATTCATAACATCAAATCTCTATCCACATGCAATGCACTTTAAAAATGCCAGACTGAGTTCGCTTACATTACCTGTCAACACCAATAAAACCCAAATTTCCCTCCCCAGTAGAAATTATTGTGAATTATCAGCCTCCTCTGTCGCTTTATTGGGGTCAGATTAATTGCCTGCACTGCCGTTCAACATTTCCCACGGTCTAATTCAATTAATGTCATTTGTGAATGACTGTAACATTGCATCCTCCGATAACTTGATTCAGTGATGGTCATTAATCATCACCCCTATATTAGAGTAGTTTCATGCATGTGTTGTTTGTATATTTAGGAAACAATTTTTCCCCTGTAGGGTAACTTCGATCTCAGAATTTGAACACAGCATAACATGTTGTGACCTTTAATGTTGTTAGAATAAACAAATTGGTGTCTGCCATTATTTTTTTTCTCACACAAGTATTTTATATAGGTATTGTCCGATCCTGAGAGCAGTTTAAATTAATTAAGTACATTGAAAAAAATACGCCATGTTGTAATACAATGGCAGAATTACATTCTTAAAGTACTTTGGAATTTAAAAACAGGCTGTATCAAAATCTACTAGAATCAATCACTGACATACCTGTAGTCATATATACATGTATGTTTCAATAGAACTATCACTATAAGACACTAAAAGCCATTTAGTGTGATGTTTCAAGTGTATTTAACATAAATCAATAAAAAATCAATACAATCAACAAATGTGTAAAGAAAATGAAAAAATAAAATTGAGGCCACAAACTTTTGTGGAGGCCAAATTTGAGGCCAGGCCAAAATTTGGGGCCAGGCCAAATTTGAGGCCAAAAGTGAGGCCAGGCAAGGCCAATGGGGCCAGGCCAGGTTTTAGAGTATGCCCACTAGCCGATAGAGTTGGTTATTATAGGTCATATTTATTACTTGCATACACCGGCCGTTAACACTTCACACGTACGGCCTTGTTTACATTGCATGCATTGATAAACTGATTCAGCATGTAGGTCTTACGTTAGATATCTGTGTTGTTTATATACATGTATTTAGAAAACAAGTTTTTTCACATGGGAGAAATTTCTGCTATCATGTCCGCTCTCGTCAGTGTCAGCAAAGGATTAAATATTTTGACCTCATTTACACATGAAACAAATGCGTGACCCCTTCCTCTCCGGTTTAAAACAATGCATTCGTAGGAGAATGTATTGAACATACAAAGGCTGCATCATAAATGTCTAATCGGGTGTTTAAACTCTTATTGGCCGGATATCAAATTTTAAAAGGCGTATATCATAGACAAGAATGAGGATAGGAAAATTTCTGTAGTATTACTATGGATCTGAGTCTACACTCGGTGAAAAGTACAACCTGTGTCTGCACTCATAAAATGCAGATACGACATTTTGTGCCTTTAATTACAGCCAAACCTAGCACTAGTACTTGTAATATGATTAATATATGAGACAGTGTGCTGCGAGGAGCACAATCGACCAAAAGAAAGTGGGGGGGGGGGGGGGGGGGGGGGGGGGGGTTAATATTCAGTCCCAAAGCGCAATATGGCAAAACTATAAACTTGGTTCAGCTTGATCGATATAACGCGATTGCTATCTGAATATAAGAACGATCAAATAAATCAAAGTAAACAAAAGTATGTACAAAAACCCATTGAGCTCATTTTCGTAGATAACTGTAAAAAATGTATCGCAATATAATGCGAAATTTTCGCGAATAAACGCGAAACACAGTCTAATACCACCACCCCTCTTCTACAGTCGTAATACCACCCCCTGCTCCTACAGTTGTAATACCACCACCCTTCTCATACAGTCGTAATACCACCCCCTGCTCCTACAGTTGTAATACCACCACCCTTCTCATACAGTCGTAATACCACCCCCTAGGAGAAGGGGACGGTTTTAATCAGATCGTAATGAGTGTTAACGAATACATTTTATTTTAAATAGTTTACATGTAATATATAGATTCCCTTGAATCAAACGGATGTAATTCTGTTTTTATAAGAAAATAAAATTTGAACGAATCTTCAAATAAGAAGATGGGGGGGGGGGGGTATTGGGTGTTTGGGGGGGGGGGGGTTAAAATAGCGCAATTGTCATTTGGTTTAGTCGTACAATACAAATATCAAATTTAATTCTATAAACTTATAACACAAGTTTGCAAAAACACAATTGCTAACTATATTCAGTTTTGAATATTTTAAAGGGACATGGTCACGATTTTGGTCCAAAATTATTTTTCCGATTTTAATGTTTACAATTCTTCAGTAAGGCATTTTTAATACGCAACCAAAATTTGAGTGTCATTTGTTGAGTTATAAGCGAGTTACAGAGCTTAAAAATCTTTGCGATGTAAACAAAGCTTTTGTTTACATTTTGAATGTTGAAGTGAAAATTCCAGTTTTAGACCTAAAAAGAATGTGTTAAACGTTCGGAACTGTTTATTTATGCTTCAATTGAATAAGAAGATAGACAATTTAGCTTGAAAAAGGTTTTTACTGGTATATTGAACCTATGTAAACAAAAACAGGGCACGAGCCTTGTTTACATGACAAAGAATTGCAATCCCTGTATCTTGCTTATAACTCTACGACTGACTCTCGAATTTCATTTGATCATTAGAAATGCATTCCTAAAGCATTGTATATAATAAAAACAAAAAAAATAGAATTTGACAAAAATCGTGACCATGTCCCTTTAACAAACGATAAGAAAATAAAACTAGACTCTTGTTGCTATAGCAACAAAAAGGTCTTCCGTTCCTCGTGTATTAATCTGTAAAAAAAATGCATTTCTCTTGTAAAAAGAAAATGGATATAATATAAACTGTAAAGGAATTTCCCAGTAATTATTTCTATGTAAAACAAAACAAAAAGACAATAAGTCAATTTCTGAGTACTCCCTGTGACGACCGGAAGTTACGCCGGATCAGACAGAACATAGTAAACATATCTTCATACATTGTTCTGTCTTTCCTCAAAGTTTGGATGTTCAAGTTTTTGTTAGTTATGAGATCTCACTGAGAAAATGTTTTTGTCTCCGGACCGGAAACGGACAAACAGAAAAGATTAAAGAAATTAAAAGTAAATATTTTTAGTACATTTACCTAAGGTACGTTACTGTTCATCACACTGAGTAAAGTGTTAAGAAAATCTAAAATTTTTAAAAATTTCTTTTGCTTTAACTCTTCGAGTGAGAACCGGAAGTGACGGACGACCAAATGAAACCCGTAAAACACATGTTCAATCAAATGTCTATCATCAATTTAAGTTTTGGATCTTGATCTCTTACAGTTTCTGAGATCTCGCGGGTACAAATTTTTATAAAAGTAAGCAACCTATATTTAAGATGTCTCACCGGAAGTAGAATTTTTACGTTTATTTAACCATGTGTGGATGACCTATTGTATTTCTTTTGCTAAAATGTTACAACTATGCTAAATAAACAAAATATTTTTTTTAAATAAAATTTTCTTGAACTTCCTGTGACGACCGGAAGTTACGCCGGATAAAACTAAATAGTGTAAACACATGGAAATACATAGGTATATCATCCCACAAAGTTTGGTTGTTAAAGTCGGTACCGTTTTTTAGATCTCGTCGAAATAAGGTTTTTTGTTTCGGAACAGGAAACGGACAAACGGAAGTGCTCAATGAAAATTAAATTTTGTATTTTTTGTATACTTGCCTATCATACATTATTATTTATCTATCTAACTAAAACTATCAAAGGACAACAGTTCAACTGATAAACAGCTTCATTTGTTTGAACTCTTCCGGTGTGGACAGAAAATGACGATCAACAAAATGAAATCATTTAAACACATCTTCAATCAAATGTCTATCATCAGTGGAAGTTTCGTGTCTTGATCACTTAGAGTTTCTGAGATCTCGCGGGTACAAAATTTGTTTTTAAAAAGCTACCTGAGATAATTGAGATATCTCACCGGAAGTAGAATTTTGTTGTTTATTTGACATTGCATAGATGACATATGTAAGGAGTTATATTAATATATTCATTCTCTGTAAAACAAATTAAATACGTAAAAAAAAATAATTTTTGAAGTGCTTCCGGTGACGACCGGAAGTAACGACGAACAAAACAAAATAGTTTAAACACATCTACAACTATAGGTCTATCATCCTACAAAGTCTGGTTTTTCAAGTCGTTTTCGTTTTTGAGATCTCGATGTCACTAGCTTTTTGTCGCGGGACAGGAAACGGACGACCAGAACTGAATTTTGAAAAAAATGAAAAATATACTTCGAGGTATTATCATTCTCTAACACCTCTGAAAATTTCAGGAAAATCTATCCAGCCACCTCTGAGAATTTCTGCCGACAAAAAAGGGGGAAAAAATAAGAAGAAAGAAAGAAAGAAAAAACATTACAATCACTATAAGGTCTTCCGTTGGAAACGGAAGACCTTAAAAATTGCCTTAAGGTTTGGTGGTATCGAACCTACAAATCAAAAAGCCTAGTTATATAAGGTTACCTAATGTCTGATGGGCCATTTCAGTCACAACAAATTAAGTACGTTGTTTAAATATAGCTATATGCGACTTTGGCCACAAATTTACGGACGTATTATTTTTGTAAAACGTTCAATTGTTGGGATACAAAATGTTATTTTTAATGCAAAGTGGGTCATCTCTCCACGATTTCGTGTATTGAAATCTGTTCGTTTTCCATTAGACTTTATTTAGACTATGACAAAAATATGGAGCACAGACCACTCTATGAAAGAAAAGGCATTGAAGTTTTAAAAAATGACACTATTTGGAGGTTTTGATACGCATCCTCCTGTTTAAATCAACATATTCCAAGTATTAAACCTATTTATTGGCTACAAGTCGATGTTATGTTAAATATACATTGTTTTAAAAATTTTCAGTATCTTATCCGTCCTTATATAGACATATTACACGCCTCATCTATCCATTTTCTTTTTTTATTATGAATGACATATACCACTTGTATGTCATGAAATTAGAGGACGAAATTACGTTCTCTGAACAATAGTTAGAAAACGTTCATGCTTTATCTGGTGTATAGATTGAAACTATTTTTTCTGAAATTAAAACGTCAAAACCGGCTTTGTTATAAGATATTGAGGTTTGTAATGCATTTTAACTTCATTAACCAATCTGATTAAAATCAGATACTCAATGCTTCCGTTTAAATATGATGCTAGTATGTCGCTACGAGGATTTTAATCAGATCGTAGAAACAACAAAAGAGTCATCAGAACATCGAAACAGAACTCAAGTATTGCATAAATCAATTTCCTCCGTCAACTAGGATTATAAAATTAAGTCGAATGTTAGGGATATATGATTGAAATAAACGATAAATATAAAGTCGTATCCGGGTCAGAGTTTTCTTATATTGCTGATGTGCGGGAGTTCAATATACTTAAATAATCATGTATATAATTATGTACATGTAATATATATGTCTATTCACAATCAAGGGCCCTCGAGAACATACCGGTATATTTACCAATAATGCAATCATGTCGGCATTATCACACAATAAGTATCACCCAGCCTAATTTGACATACATAAAAACACCATTAAAATTTTCCAGAAGTACATGTATTGTGTTTGTTGGTAAATATCATACTTATGATGTATTTTATAAGTGTGAATATTTTTCTTTTTTGTTTAAAGTTTCGGCTTACAGTGCCTTTCAGAGAAATGCGAACTAGCGACAGTTATCCCTGGCCGTGGGTATGCACCGGTGTACCAGGTAGAATCTAAAAATAAAATTAGTCTGTTTATGGAGAAACTTGGCAGTTTAAATTAATTATTTTCTAGCATCATTGAAGTATTCGAAAAAATGAATATGTACTTTAGCTTCATTTACCAGATCTAACAATATTTTTCACGCATTTCAAATCAAAATGATATTTTGAAAAGTTCCAATGTGCACTCCTCTTTTCGTAACTCCAGTTTCAAGAAGTGAAATAGCACAAGTACGAGTTAACTTTTTTTAAAGGGAAAAAACCCCATGTGACAATAACCGCGGGAAAGCAGAAGAAGCACATGCACTTAGGCAGCCGAAGATGGAGGTTGTGGTGAGTTGAATTTTGGAATTTTGCAACTTGTTTCACGTTAATTGCATTAACGATGGAAGTGAAATGTGCATTTATTTGCACATTATTTTTGCACAAAGGCTTTCTTGCCTTGATTAAAAGCTTTGTTATAAAATGATAAAAATTTAAAATTTTGTCAGCATCTGCATCAAGAAAATGCAAATGTGTGCATGGCCCGGGGAATGTTATAAATGTGCGTAAATAAAACTGCATTTTAACCAGAGCAAAGTTGTGGTAATGCCTCTGGTGCAATATTTTATCATTTAAAATAAATTAAACATTAAATACAGATTTGAAGTTTGCAGTATTTATAACGTTTGTACGGGTGACTGATAATTTATTATGTCTGCAATAACGTTGCAGATTGCAGACAGGTTAGTACACATTTCCACTGCTTGGCTTCAAAATAATGCTTTGACAAAACAGTTACAAGTGGTCACGATTGACTAAATGCGAATTGTAATCACTATTAATAGATAATCACTCATGCATGAAGCAATTTGATGTCTTAAAAAAATGTCAGAATAAGTGCATTGTCTTAATTAAAGTTTAAATACAAGAAACGTGAAAAATTATCTTTTAAAATTAACATTAAGGAATATTATAACAGGCTATTTCATAACATACTGATGATGCCTCTACCGTTTGAATTTCAAATTTCAGTTTTTGGTAAAAATGCTTATCGTGAACACTTTTAGAAATTTGAACAAAGTCCAAGATTGCTTTAAAAACAGCATTCAAAATTAACTGCAAGCATGCATTTTAATTGATTAAAAATCAAATATATAAATTGAATTATATATTAGTGGGATAAAAAAAATCTCAATATTTGAAAGTATTATTGAATTTGAATCAGAGTATTCCTATCATTATCCCAGTTTCATAATTAATAATATGGAAAATATTATGAATAAATGTCAAGGAAGATTCATAAGAGTTTGTAAACACTGAACTGTTGGAGACTCTTCAGTGAAGGAGGTAGAAATGTGTTGGGCTGTAATAAGTTGGTGTGAAAGAAAAAGCACTTCTTTATCTCAATTTCTTGTTTACTTGAGAAATTTTATTGTGCCCAGATGGGAGGAAGAGGAAGAGGTATTCTAGGAAATAAGGTAATGGCATAATTAGCCTGTATATTTTGAACGAAGTTACTAGGCTAAATCAGGAACTAGGACGGTCATCAATATACTGCGTAACAAACAAACAAAAGTCTCAAGAAATTTTATTGCTTGATTTTCCTTGTGGTATTGTAAGATGCCTTGTTGGTAAATAGACATCTTAAAGCAATTAAATATGTTACATATGTTTATTCATTAGAAGTTTGGTGAATGACCATATTTTGCCATATGGAGAATTAAGCTGAAAATGAAAATAGTAATGATTTTTGGGATGTTGATGAACACTAATTTAATTATGTATGATTTGTAACCACTAAATAGGTCATAAAGAAAATCTTACATAATTTTGTCATAATTAATCATTAAGGTGGTGTGTTCCATGTTTGTTTAAATATGAAAAAAATTAAAGGAAAAGAAATGTAAAAATCCTAAACCTATGACCTACAGATCACTTGAAGACTAACTAAGCCTATACTAAACATGTCGGCAATAAGAGAAATAGCAGTTTTAAAGAATCTTTTTTATAGAAAATATTCTTTTTGATTTGATTTTGCCTAATCAGTGGCTAAAACAAAAACACCCTGAATTATGTAGGAACACAAAGCATATGGATCCCGTTATGGACAATATATTGGATACTGAGGCTGTGTTTCTGACAATCTTTTATAATTACCAAGCATTGCTCAATAAAATCAACTCTAAATATCTATGACTACCCATTAAGGGTGTAGAGCCATGTGTGTGTTTGGTGAAAAATGTACAATGTCGGTTTGCATGAGAAAAAGACCAAAACTCAGACCTTTATTGGTTGTAGATTTTATTTTTCAATTTAATTGATTATTGACATTGGGACACATTTATTTGGACAATTAGCCCATCACTAGTTGCCAATCAAATGTTGACATATAAACCACCAACAACATTTGGCCCCATATTTGTTTTGTCTCTACTTTTGATATGAGAGGAAGAGAACATTTTTAGTCAACTGGTGTATGACATTTTATTTCAAGCAAATATCGGTCAAATATTCTGCTTCTCATCACTTAATTAGATTGGGAATATATTTTGTGTTTTCATCATCTCAGATTGACCAAATGACTCAGTTTGCATTTTATTTTACAGAATGGATTTGGTCGCGGTGGGTAAGTACCTTGAATTCTTTCCAAGCATGGAAGAAAAGGTTTCCTTTTAAATTTAAATGCTGTTGAAACAATGATATAATCACATTGTTAACAATGATGATGTATACACCTTTTCCTAAATAAATTCAAATCGGAGTATGTAACAGCGTTTTATGTAAACATTTATTATTTACAAGAGATGCATACTCTCTGCTACAAAAAATTGTCTGGAGGTTTGAAGGTCTATTGTATACCATGTGTTTATAAATATTGGATATGATCCATACAAAGAAAGGGAACAGTATTACTGTAAATTCCTAATTAACCGTGAGGAATTAATATCCGCATAAAATCGCAAGAAGCACATGTCGCAAATTTTAAAATCTCGCTTTTACTTTTCTGACATTTGTAAACTACATAAAACTATGATAAAGATTTGGCATTTGCAATCTTATGACCCCGCGATTTGATGGAAAATGGCTGAATTGCGGAATTAAGTATTCGTGTAAAATAAGGAATGTACAGTAATCTATATTCTCTAAAAAATAATGTAAGGCCTAGTGTGTGTTTACATTTAATGCATAGCAAATAGGATGAAACTGGTATTTTTATTTGATTTACATTGGTTCTTTTAACTATTATGGATAATTATGTTCAAATTGATTTGATATTTGTAGATTTGGAAGAGGAGCATCATCATCATCTGATGCTGCAGGTATGATCAAGTTGAACTTTGAATTTATTATTACATATTCAATCAAGGTTTTTTTCTTCATGTTTAATTCAAGGTGTAAAATGAATTTTCAATGTCAGGAGGAGCCGGCAGGGGTTTTGGTCGTGGTGTACTGCGTGCAGGCTTCACGGTGAATGGAAATGACGACGTATCAAACAGCATGGCCGACATGTCACTCAACAAACCAGGCAGAATGGCCAATGGATTTGGAAAGTCTGATGATAACTCCAGCAGTGGTGGCTTTGGATCAAATGGGGGATTCGGAGGTGGATTTGGTGGGGGCGGCGGGGGGTTTGGAAATAAGTCAGACAGTAACAACAACAATGGAAGTAGAGGGGGGTTTGGTGGAGGGTCCTCAGGTGGTGGATTTGGAGGAGGGTCCTCGGGCGGAGGATTTGGAGCCAAAAAGGAGGGTGGATTTGGGGGCGGGGGATTTGGATCAAAGAACAATGGTGAATCATCTGGATTCGGAGGAGGTAATAATAGTGCAGTGTGGAATAAATATTCCCAGATGTGGTAATTTACACTCTTTTATAAATTGTATTGATGAGATAGAAGGGTCTGGTTGATAGTAATAACATTAAATGCATTATTTAATGTTCTATTTCTTTATTTCTGCAGGATTTGGCGGTGGAGACAGACCTCCAAGGTATGCTGTCAACCACAAAGATAATAAAGCAGGATTTTTGTCTAGTCCTCTTGATAAATCGGCAAGTGTTTTAAACTTGAATATTTATTTTATAGGGGAGGCGGATTTGGAGGGGGAGGAGGAGGATCAGGTGAGCATTATGCAATTTGGGCATTCCTGTGAATCTAATTATAATCAAATTCATTGCAAAAAAGTTAAAACAGGCTGATGATAGCAAGGGATACTTTAACCTGTCTTTGATTTACAGGATGCAGAAATTGTGGAGAAGAGGGACACTTTGCAAGAGAGTGTCCAGAACCCCGCAAAGGTGGTGGAGGAGGTGGTGACCGGGGATGCAGAAATTGTGGGGAAGAAGGACATTTTGCTAGAGAGTGTCCCAATCCCAAGAAAGAAGGTAATGTGACCAGTTTGTCTTGCCACTCTTGATAATATGCTGACAATTAGTCATTCAAAATGTCTTTATCTGAACTTTCATTCATCACATTTCCATAGAATTTACAAGATTCTTAGTGATTTGACTTCCATTTCTTGTTACATAATTTATGTGATGTCTTTGGAGGAGGTGGAGGAGGGGGAGGGAAATGTTTCAAATGTCAGGAGGAAGGTCACATGGCCAGAGACTGTCCTAATGCTCCCCCACAGGGTAAGCTTAATAATGCCCAAAGAAATGCTGCTCGATGTAGATTGCTTCAGTAACTGTAAATACATGTAGTGTTCTTTTCATCACTTTTAAAAGTACATAAATGGCTAAGGTATTTAAGTAAGAACGATGATTTAAATGTATTTGAAGGGTTGATATATATATATATAATACTTATTTGTATTGTATATTTAGATCCTGATAGGCCTGCACCTTACGTGCCTCCTGCTCCATCAGAGGACGAAGCTGAAATCTTCAAGGTCATACAGAAGGGGATCAACTTTGACAAGTACGATAAAATTCCTGTGGAGGTGACAGGAAGAGATCCACCCTCCGCAATAAAAAACTTCAATGAGGCTGGACTCTATGAAAAGTTCCTGGAAAACGTGCGAAAGGCTCAGTATGAGAAACCCACTCCAGTCCAAAAGTACTCCATACCAATAGTGATGGCAGGCCGAGATCTTATGGCCTGTGCTCAAACAGGCTCCGGAAAAACGGTACAGAACCTTGCCTAATGCTTACTGTCGCTTCTATAATAAAGTGCATTAATTTCAATGCATTAAATATAATTCACAGTAATTAAAAAGTATAAGTAAATTTGTGGACAATGTCCTATCAAGAAAATCTGTTGTGGGTTATAATGTGTTGAACATTTCATTTTGTGGATTGACTAGGTAATGAAATCCCAAAAAAAATTTTAAAAATTTAAAAAATGAGTATGAAACTACTGTATTTTGTACAAGAGTGAAATTTTTTATCATAAACAAGTAAAGGAACATTTTCATGATACATGAAGGAAAATGATTAGTGAATTGTATTTAATTCTTATGCAGGCTGCCTTCTTGCTGCCAGTCCTAACTGGAATGATGAAGAATGGAATCGACGGCAGTAGTTTCTCCGAGGTCCAGGAACCACAAGCCCTGGTGGTGGCGCCGACCAGAGAGTTGGCAGTTCAGATCTTCATGGATGCCCGGAAGTTTGCTCACGGCACCATGCTGAGAGCTGTAGTGTTGTATGGGGGGACGTCGGTGGGATACCAGCTCAGACAGGTTGAACAGGGAACTCACATCTTAGTGGGAACTCCAGGACGGTTGATTGATATCATCAGCAAAGGAAAGGTGGGCTATTCTTCAATTTTATTGCAAATTCATTAGAGTTTTTATTTCCTTGATTTTGTTTTGTTTCTTCTATGTACATATATCTGTGATCCAGAAACTAGTGTATATGTATATGATGCAATGCGAATGTACATTTGAATATCTTTTCGAACTTCAGATCAGTCTCTCAAAGTTAAAGTACCTAATTTTGGATGAAGCTGACAGAATGCTGGATATGGGTTTTGGTCCAGACATCCGTAAAATTGTGGAGGAGTTGGGAACTCCTCCTAAAACAGAGAGACAGACTCTCATGTTTTCGGCTACATTCCCCGAGGAGATTCAGAAAATGGCTGGGGATTTCCTGAACGACTACCTTTTCCTGACTGTCGGTAGGGTGGGTGGTGCTTGTACCGATGTCACGCAGACAGTGTATGAAGTAGATAGGCAGGAGAAAAGGTCGCGATTGTGTGACATCCTCACAGAGACAGGTATATATATGTCAACTATTGTACATGTAGAAAATATATTATGGTTGTTGTTTACATGTTTAAAATATAACAATCAATTTTGTTTCTATTTAAGGTTCAGAGAAAACTTTGGTTTTTGTTGAACAAAAACGAAATGCAGATTTCTTGGCATCTTATTTGTCTCAAAATGGATTCCCAACCACCAGTATTCATGGGTTTGTACAAAGAACATATTCAATTTAAACTCAGATGTTTGGTTAAAGAAGACTTGTGTTTGGCGTACAACTAAAATTCATTGAAAATATCGATTATTCCATTACCAACATGTAATACATGTATATTTTAAAATGCACCATTTTGCTTATACAGTTAAAACTGCCGAAGCGGTCACCCCTATTAAGCAGTCACCTTTTGTATGCGGTCATTTTATTTCCTCCCGATGAAAAATCCTATATGATTGCCCTCTAAAAAGCGGACGCCTGTCTAACGCGGTCAGCGGTCATCGTTATTTTGATTCGAAACTGTACTTTCGACATGCATTAGGCAGCCATTTTGGTCGGTCACATTATTTACACCCGGGGATTTTAAAACGTAGCTTCCGAAAGTCAGGTAACCAATGTACACAATGATTATACGCCTGAGGCAAAAGAAGCCAGATCTATTGATGTAATTATATAATTGGCAGTTCAGATACAGATGGCAAAAAACTAAATTGTTTAAACATGTATTTACAGTGTTTGTTTTATATGTAACCTCATGAAATAGGTGTCAAAAATGACTGCGACGAGGCTAGAGAAAATCGATCGATTTAATAATATGATTTTGAGTTTAGATACAGTCAGTTAAGAAATACATTGTTGAAAAGTTTATGCAAAAGTTAATGGCCATGCCCAAATTTTGGATAAAATTACAGATATTGATTATGTGATAGCAGAAAAATATATCAAGTGCAAGTCTGGAATGTAGACGAAAATAAGTGTCTTTTTCAAAAATTAAAAAGAAATAAGCAATTGCATGCACAATTTTTTTATGTAATTGCACATAATAAATGCTATTAAAATCCAAATAAATAACTTTATTCATTATTTTGTCATTTTGGTCAGTATGCTAAATTGCAAATACCGTATTTTTGGACGATAAGACGATATTTTTTTCTCTGAAGCAGAGCACCCGACTTATCGTCCAGATCGACTTGTCTAAGGCTCGAGATTGGAAAATTTTCCAAAAATGGCATTAAAAACCTTGGTTTTAATCATCTAAATTTGGTTGTGTGATTGGATATTACCTTGTTGAAATCTTTGTTCATCTTTATTTATTGTCGTTTTCACTCATTTGTTAACACTAGTATACATAATAATACCGGAAATTAAAAAAATGCTACATGTCTTTAATCAATTAAAAGTTTTACTGTTCCGTATTTTTAAACACATCGTCACATGGTATCCATATATTACTAGTGGGAAGATAACATTGCGCAGTAAAATTGAAACCGAATTCGAATGGAACAAATTATTGCGGTAAGTCCCGGGAATGTTTAATTATAACAGATATTAAAGTACATATTACTAAATGGGTGCAAGTTGTATTAGTGTTCATCTTTTAATTGATAATCATCCTAGGGATTTTTGCATTTATGGTAAAATTCACGGTAGGCTGACACCGATTGTGTTAACATGCCGTAAGGCTGAGATCTATACATGTTCACTCCCCGTGTATATACAGCGTACCGTTATAAGGGTGTTTATATTTCACTGATTAATTATAGTCCAATTCTTTGATTGTTGTTAAATAAACATTGTAAAGAAACGTATGTATGTCGTATATCGTCATTATCAAGTCGTACAAATGATCGATCTATTTTTAACAGTGTCTATGTAAAGCAATAACGTTTAACTGCATAACTGGACACTATGTAAACGAGTAAAATCGAATCAAAATAATTGCTAATCTTCCTGCACTTGAGATCTCCCTTTGAAGTCCGACACGAGACAGGTGCATGCTTCTGACACCGGAAATTGTTAAACAAACATTGACCATGTGCCAAGTCAACAGGTGGCTGGTTACGTAATGGCGAATACACTGGCGATAACTTGTTTGATGCAAGGAATAGTGGTCAGAGTGGATAAATATTTTAATACATGGAATAAAATATTTTTGACAACGTAAGTTTAGTTTATACTCGTACAACTTTTATAACACGTGATGTCAGGAATTGCATGCAAGCAATTTTACAGATGTTACCGGTATTTGGAAATGCCATGCATAAGTATAAAAGTAATTGTTTAAATGTAAATCATTAATAATAATCGGTAGCAATATTGGGGACGTCCTTTGCATCATACACTGATTATGTTACCTGCAGTTTGATACACCATTTTGAAACGATTAGATCGACGTATCGTTCGAAACAACATATCTAAGGATTTTTTTTAATTTTTGGCTTAAAATGATCAATTCAACTTGTAGTCCACATCGACATGTCGTCCGTAAAATACGGTATATAAAAACTCCAATAATTGTTAATAGGGTAATTGATGATGGCAAATTTATAAGTCTCTATTAAAGGGTCACCTCTGTTAAGAGGTCACGTAAAGTTCATGCAATTTGATCAAGGTTTGACCAATCCATGAATAACAGTATGTTAACTGTAAATAAAAAGATGCTACTCACAATAAGATGTTTATGATTAAGTTTATATTTGTACTTATAATTTGGTTGATAATTATTGTGTAACTATTTGTCCATCCCTGATTGAGGTCCTAAGTTAAATGTCTTTGATTCACAGAGATCGCCTCCAAGCTGAAAGGGAAGAAGCTCTGCGTGATTTCAAGCTTGGGAAAGCTCCAGTATTAATTGCTACATCAGTGGCAGCTCGTGGATTAGACATCCCCCTAGTCAAACATGTCATTAACTATGATCTCCCCCAATCCATTGATGAATACGTCCACAGAATTGGAAGAACTGGGCGCTGTGGAAATCTCGGCAAGGCCATCAGCTTCTACTCCAATGACACCGATGGTGCTTTGGCCAAACCACTAGTTAGGATTCTCTCTGATGTAAGTCTTTGCATTTATATATCTGATAGTAAGAAGTTTTATTCTTCAACATTGCTCTTGAGGTACAGATAATAATAGCTACCTCTTTTAATGAGTTTTATTGTAATGTTTGTTCCTTGGGTGACACAAGGTGAAGAACGTCGGTGCTACTATATTGTTGATATTTATTTATTACTCAGGCAATGCAGGAAGTTCCTTCGTGGCTGGAGGAGTATTCCAAGTCAAGTATGCCAGGAACTGGTTATGCTGATGTTGGTGCCAAGTTTGGAGGACGGGACATCCGAAAAAATCAGCCAAGGGTATGGGCTTTGTTTTGTTCTGATAAAGTGTTTAATTACCATGCAAGTTCACATCACCAAACAAAAGATTAACTCAAAAAGAAAAAGGCTCGATTTTATCAACCTGTGTCGTAATACAAATGCACTGCAAATTGGAAACATTGACAAACACTTCAACCTGTTTTGTTTTTCTTATATAAATCTTATTGAATTTGTATGGTTTTATTTCAACTGTGTATTTAAATGGATGTCATGGTAATTGTACATGTAATGTTGTGGTCTTGGAATATTTTTATTTTGCAGACCAGAGAGACCCACAAGGGTGAGGGTGGCTACCCTCTTGGTGCAGGTGGTTCCATAATGGTAGGATCAGGTGGAGCCCAGGAAGAGGACGAAGAAAACTGGGATTAAGCTTTCACAGTAACTTCAAAAGGAACTCTGCATTCCTGCAAAGACATTGGTCGGGGCCGAGGTTGTGAGGACATTGTTAGCATGAGCCAGGGAGGCTTGATTCATGGTGCTGCAGAAAAAGTAGTGCTCTTAGTTATTTTTTATCTTGTAAATGCGTTACATTTAGATAGTAAACATCATGTTTAGCTTGTCTTATGAAGCCTGAAACAAAATTGATTAGCGAAAGTTGAAAATCCAGACCTGAAGTTGGGATGTGATCACCTGACTTACTGCTACCTGGGTATACCTTTTAACTAGTTTTCCTCAATCAATTTTTATTTTCACATTTGATTAACATTCCAAACATACAATTGATGATGGAGGAATGAAGCTGAAACTCTCGGAAATTCAGACTATGATTTGAGAAACAAAGTGGAAGTGATGTTCGGCGGATCGACCCCTACAGCTTGTTGACCCTGGGTCGCTGTGGTCGAGCAGGTGTGTGACAGTCTTTGGCAGCATGGGTTTGTCAGTGACTAAGCAATGGGCAGGAGTGAAATTCCTACCTACAGAAATCTAGTCCACAAGTCAGACCAAGTGCAATATATACCCAAGTCTTTCAGATTTTTTGTCATATTTGAATCTCGTCATGATCATGTGATCTCAGGGTATCATCTTGGCCAATCATCACACCATCGCTCTAGTCCACGACCGCTGTGATATTTCAGCTGATTTGTTTCTCATCATTTTGTTATTTTACAATTTTTTGTTGAAATTGTTTTTTTATTAAACCATTGTATTTTGCACAAAAATCTTGTTTTTCTTTGATTTTTAAAGGGATAGTTACTACATAGAACTGAAGGTCATCTTAATACATGTACATGAATCAAGGTGTATTGTTACAATACTCACACTAACACTTGATGAGTCGCTGTCAAAAGTTGGGTTATCAGCAATATAGAGTAAATCTGCTTTAAATAAGATATTCAATGGAATTGCTGCAATTGCTCTTATACTATTGAATTTGAAATAAGCCAAAGGTTAAAACTAAATGTCGAGGTTATAAGTGATAGCTATGCAACTACTTTTGTTGGGATGGATACATATCAACACTCCAAATAATTGATAATGATGGTAAATTAGATTGGAGTCGGGCTGGGGATGGTCAATGTTTTTGAAATAATTATATGGATAAATATGTACATTCTTTGTGTTGCGACACCGATTTTTTCATTGCTATCTAGTTGAGCTCAACTACCGGTATAACAATTGACATTGTGAAGTTCATTGGCAGAATATTTTGTGATGTATATGATGACCCGTCATATACATGTATTTGTTTTCCCATGGACTGAAATGTCATACTTTCATTGGTTTAAACATGGCATGCGACTACCTCAAATATCTCTCATGTAGGTTCGGCGGGAATTAATATTATACAATTTGGCCATCATTGGCCGACGCTTCGCTTTGACATTTCATATTAGAACAAACCATAAGTTCTTAAAATTTTTTGAGTAGTTGCCCTTTGAAATTCTTTAAAATTAGAGTAGTTGCCCTTTGAATATTGACATCACATTGTTGTGTCTGGGGCAGAACTAAATGGCAGCGTCAAGATTTGCTCAAATCTCTGCAGAGGAATGGGAGAAAACGTTTTGAATTGAATAGCAACAAAACTTTGTAGGTAAACATGGGTAAAGCGAAGATTTTCAAAGAGTATTTGAAAGGTGAAATTGATAATTATGAAGAGTTTAAATGAGTTAAATTGGACGAGATGTTAGGCAATTTGTGGGTTTGTGATTATAATCACTTTTTGTGAATAAATGTCACTTGATAGTCCTCGGGGGAAAACAACACACTTATTAGGTTTGTTACTGACTGACTACAGAAATATATCGGGTTGATCAATCTCATAGGCGGCTTCACCTTGCCATCTATGAGATTTATCAACCAGATATATTTCTGTAGTCAGTCAGTAACAAACCTACTAAGTAATAATAGCTAACTCTGCTAGACAGGCATCAAACTTGACACACTGGTACCCCCTGCTGAAGGGTAGATAACCCCTCCCTGGTATTCATTTTGAGGTCACAATGACAAAGGTTGAACATCTCTGGAGGTGTGGTTGATTGTGAAGGAGAAATTTGATTCCAAATCCAAAGTTCTATAATTTTTACTATGGAATGATGAAATTGGAATTATAAGTTGTTTACAGCATGGCTGCACTGCTTGAATCGCAGATTTCTATCATAGCAGTATTCTTTGTTACATATGTACGGAATGGATTTTATTTAATTCTCTCGCACCATCTCTTCAAAGGTTAGAATTGCATTGGATATGAATCTTACTCACTTTGTAGTAATTCTACAGATTCATTTACCAATCTAACTTGGCCTAGAAATGAATATCTTTAAGTATCCTTTGCAAATTAGAAGATGACCCTGACTTATCAAGGTCAAAGGTCTTGTGGATTTTGATTGATTCTGAGGTCACAAGGTCAAACAGTAATTATCAATTAACCTTCAGATACTAGTAGCTTGAAAACCCTTGTTTGCCGAGTACTTTGTGTAAAAGCTGACCCTTATTGGCAGGCACTACAACATGTTTGGGTATATGTATTTATTAAAAAGATAAAATAATACTGGATAACAGAGGAGAAACTGTCCCACACTGTAATACTATAGTCCTTTTGATCCTGGAATCCTAAGGGAGGCTACTCCTGGTACCCTGACAAATACTAGGAATTATTTGTTGGACTGCAAAGAAATGAAATTGTAATTAATGATCTACAAATTAGAAACTAATTGAGGTTTTATGGTTTTTACTGGTACATGGCATTGAAACATTTCGTGCAAGAAAGATAATGGGTGGAGACTTCCAAAAAGTCTGATTATGTGGTTTCCAAATGTTTGGTGAAATGAAGAGGAAAAGAATTAGTACAAAACCTGTGGGAGAAACGAAGCTTGTGCAGTAGTTGATATCTGCTAGATTCAGACACCAAAGGAAAACCCAATCCAAATTTAAAGTCCAAATTGAATTTTATTAACAGTGTAGATACATTAAAAGCTGGCAAAATAAATACATCTCAAATGCAGAAAAAAGAACATGGTGTATAAAAAATATATAATAAATGATATATTTGGCAAAAAATGAATACTTTTTATAAATACTGTTATTAAATCCTAATCTAATTGTAATACTTCACAAATGAATTGTGTGCATTATTTAAGAAAATACTAATACTGATTTTACACATTCTAATCTGCCAGTGGTAACATGCCTTTGCATTTTATGCCTAGGTTATATTGTATTGTGGCAGCATTAATTGGACTAGGAGAATGAAACAGTGGTCTCTACAAAAAGACTGGTTCTGTGTCCAGCTGAGGTGATTTATTCAATGTACTTATCAAAAAAATAATAATCTCAACACAAAACGTCTTGGCACACCATTTTGAAACGATTAGATCGACGTATCGTTCGAAACAACATATCTAAGGATTTTTTTTAATTTTTGGCTTAAAATGATCAATTCAACTTGTAGTCCACATCGACATGTCGTCCGTAAAATACGGTATATAAAAACTCCAATAATTGTTAATAGGGTAATTGATGATGGCAAATTTATAAGTCTCTATTAAAGGGTCACCTCTGTTAAGAGGTCACGTAAAGTTCATGCAATTTGATCAAGGTTTGACCAATCCATGAATAACAGTATGTTAACTGTAAATAAAAAGATGCTACTCACAATAAGATGTTTATAATTAAGTTTATATTTGTACTTATAATTTGGTTGATAATTATTGTGTAACTATTTGTCCATCCCTGATTGAGGTCCTAAGTTAAATGTCTTTGATTCACAGAGATCGCCTCCAAGCTGAAAGGGAAGAAGCTCTGCGTGATTTCAAGCTTGGGAAAGCTCCAGTATTAATTGCTACATCAGTGGCAGCTCGTGGATTAGACATCCCCCTAGTCAAACATGTCATTAACTATGATCTCCCCCAATCCATTGATGAATACGTCCACAGAATTGGAAGAACTGGGCGCTGTGGAAATCTCGGCAAGGCCATCAGCTTCTACTCCAATGACACCGATGGTGCTTTGGCCAAACCACTAGTTAGGATTCTCTCTGATGTAAGTCTTTGCATTTATATATCTGATAGTAAGAAGTTTTATTCTTCAACATTGCTCTTGAGGTACAGATAATAATAGCTACCTCTTTTAATGAGTTTTATTGTAATGTTTGTTCCTTGGGTGACACAAGGTGAAGAACGTCGGTGCTACTATATTGTTGATATTTATTTATTACTCAGGCAATGCAGGAAGTTCCTTCGTGGCTGGAGGAGTATTCCAAGTCAAGTATGCCAGGAACTGGTTATGCTGATGTTGGTGCCAAGTTTGGAGGACGGGACATCCGAAAAAATCAGCCAAGGGTATGGGCTTTGTTTTGTTCTGATAAAGTGTTTAATTACCATGCAAGTTCACATCACCAAACAAAAGATTAACTCAAAAAGAAAAAGGCTCGATTTTATCAACCTGTGTCGTAATACAAATGCACTGCAAATTGGAAACATTGACAAACACTTCAACCTGTTTTGTTTTTCTTATATAAATCTTATTGAATTTGTATGGTTTTATTTCAACTGTGTATTTAAATGGATGTCATGGTAATTGTACATGTAATGTTGTGGTCTTGGAATATTTTTATTTTGCAGACCAGAGAGACCCACAAGGGTGAGGGTGGCTACCCTCTTGGTGCAGGTGGTTCCATAATGGTAGGATCAGGTGGAGCCCAGGAAGAGGACGAAGAAAACTGGGATTAAGCTTTCACAGTAACTTCAAAAGGAACTCTGCATTCCTGCAAAGACATTGGTCGGGGCCGAGGTTGTGAGGACATTGTTAGCATGAGCCAGGGAGGCTTGATTCATGGTGCTGCAGAAAAAGTAGTGCTCTTAGTTATTTTTTATCTTGTAAATGCGTTACATTTAGATAGTAAACATCATGTTTAGCTTGTCTTATGAAGCCTGAAACAAAATTGATTAGCGAAAGTTGAAAATCCAGACCTGAAGTTGGGATGTGATCACCTGACTTACTGCTACCTGGGTATACCTTTTAACTAGTTTTCCTCAATCAATTTTTATTTTCACATTTGATTAACATTCCAAACATACAATTGATGATGGAGGAATGAAGCTGAAACTCTCGGAAATTCAGACTATGATTTGAGAAACAAAGTGGAAGTGATGTTCGGCGGATCGACCCCTACAGCTTGTTGACCCTGGGTCGCTGTGGTCGAGCAGGTGTGTGACAGTCTTTGGCAGCATGGGTTTGTCAGTGACTAAGCAATGGGCAGGAGTGAAATTCCTACCTACAGAAATCTAGTCCACAAGTCAGACCAAGTGCAATATATACCCAAGTCTTTCAGATTTTTTGTCATATTTGAATCTCGTCATGATCATGTGATCTCAGGGTATCATCTTGGCCAATCATCACACCATCGCTCTAGTCCACGACCGCTGTGATATTTCAGCTGATTTGTTTCTCATCATTTTGTTATTTTACAATTTTTTGTTGAAATTGTTTTTTTATTAAACCATTGTATTTTGCACAAAAATCTTGTTTTTCTTTGATTTTTAAAGGGATAGTTACTACATAGAACTGAAGGTCATCTTAATACATGTACATGAATCAAGGTGTATTGTTACAATACTCACACTAACACTTGATGAGTCGCTGTCAAAAGTTGGGTTATCAGCAATATAGAGTAAATCTGCTTTAAATAAGATATTCAATGGAATTGCTGCAATTGCTCTTATACTATTGAATTTGAAATAAGCCAAAGGTTAAAACTAAATGTCGAGGTTATAAGTGATAGCTATGCAACTACTTTTGTTGGGATGGATACATATCAACACTCCAAATAATTGATAATGATGGTAAATTAGATTGGAGTCGGGCTGGGGATGGTCAATGTTTTTGAAATAATTATATGGATAAATATGTACATTCTTTGTGTTGCGACACCGATTTTTTCATTGCTATCTAGTTGAGCTCAACTACCGGTATAACAATTGACATTGTGAAGTTCATTGGCAGAATATTTTGTGATGTATATGATGACCCGTCATATACATGTATTTGTTTTCCCATGGACTGAAATGTCATACTTTCATTGGTTTAAACATGGCATGCGACTACCTCAAATATCTCTCATGTAGGTTCGGCGGGAATTAATATTATACAATTTGGCCATCATTGGCCGACGCTTCGCTTTGACATTTCATATTAGAACAAACCATAAGTTCTTAAAATTTTTTGAGTAGTTGCCCTTTGAAATTCTTTAAAATTAGAGTAGTTGCCCTTTGAATATTGACATCACATTGTTGTGTCTGGGGCAGAACTAAATGGCAGCGTCAAGATTTGCTCAAATCTCTGCAGAGGAATGGGAGAAAACGTTTTGAATTGAATAGCAACAAAACTTTGTAGGTAAACATGGGTAAAGCGAAGATTTTCAAAGAGTATTTGAAAGGTGAAATTGATAATTATGAAGAGTTTAAATGAGTTAAATTGGACGAGATGTTAGGCAATTTGTGGGTTTGTGATTATAATCACTTTTTGTGAATAAATGTCACTTGATAGTCCTCGGGGGAAAACAACACACTTATTAGGTTTGTTACTGACTGACTACAGAAATATATCGGGTTGATCAATCTCATAGGCGGCTTCACCTTGCCATCTATGAGATTTATCAACCAGATATATTTCTGTAGTCAGTCAGTAACAAACCTACTAAGTAATAATAGCTAACTCTGCTAGACAGGCATCAAACTTGACACACTGGTACCCCCTGCTGAAGGGTAGATAACCCCTCCCTGGTATTCATTTTGAGGTCACAATGACAAAGGTTGAACATCTCTGGAGGTGTGGTTGATTGTGAAGGAGAAATTTGATTCCAAATCCAAAGTTCTATAATTTTTACTATGGAATGATGAAATTGGAATTATAAGTTGTTTACAGCATGGCTGCACTGCTTGAATCGCAGATTTCTATCATAGCAGTATTCTTTGTTACATATGTACGGAATGGATTTTATTTAATTCTCTCGCACCATCTCTTCAAAGGTTAGAATTGCATTGGATATGAATCTTACTCACTTTGTAGTAATTCTACAGATTCATTTACCAATCTAACTTGGCCTAGAAATGAATATCTTTAAGTATCCTTTGCAAATTAGAAGATGACCCTGACTTATCAAGGTCAAAGGTCTTGTGGATTTTGATTGATTCTGAGGTCACAAGGTCAAACAGTAATTATCAATTAACCTTCAGATACTAGTAGCTTGAAAACCCTTGTTTGCCGAGTACTTTGTGTAAAAGCTGACCCTTATTGGCAGGCACTACAACATGTTTGGGTATATGTATTTATTAAAAAGATAAAATAATACTGGATAACAGAGGAGAAACTGTCCCACACTGTAATACTATAGTCCTTTTGATCCTGGAATCCTAAGGGAGGCTACTCCTGGTACCCTGACAAATACTAGGAATTATTTGTTGGACTGCAAAGAAATGAAATTGTAATTAATGATCTACAAATTAGAAACTAATTGAGGTTTTATGGTTTTTACTGGTACATGGCATTGAAACATTTCGTGCAAGAAAGATAATGGGTGGAGACTTCCAAAAAGTCTGATTATGTGGTTTCCAAATGTTTGGTGAAATGAAGAGGAAAAGAATTAGTACAAAACCTGTGGGAGAAACGAAGCTTGTGCAGTAGTTGATATCTGCTAGATTCAGACACCAAAGGAAAACCCAATCCAAATTTAAAGTCCAAATTGAATTTTATTAACAGTGTAGATACATTAAAAGCTGGCAAAATAAATACATCTCAAATGCAGAAAAAAGAACATGGTGTATAAAAAATATATAATAAATGATATATTTGGCAAAAAATGAATACTTTTTATAAATACTGTTATTAAATCCTAATCTAATTGTAATACTTCACAAATGAATTGTGTGCATTATTTAAGAAAATACTAATACTGATTTTACACATTCTAATCTGCCAGTGGTAACATGCCTTTGCATTTTATGCCTAGGTTATATTGTATTGTGGCAGCATTAATTGGACTAGGAGAATGAAACAGTGGTCTCTACAAAAAGACTGGTTCTGTGTCCAGCTGAGGTGATTTATTCAATGTACTTATCAAAAAAATAATAATCTCAACACAAAACGTCTTGGCACACCATTTTGAAACGATTAGATCGACGTATCGTTCGAAACAACATATCTAAGGATTTTTTTTAATTTTTGGCTTAAAATGATCAATTCAACTTGTAGTCCACATCGACATGTCGTCCGTAAAATACGGTATATAAAAACTCCAATAATTGTTAATAGGGTAATTGATGATGGCAAATTTATAAGTCTCTATTAAAGGGTCACCTCTGTTAAGAGGTCACGTAAAGTTCATGCAATTTGATCAAGGTTTGACCAATCCATGAATAACAGTATGTTAACTGTAAATAAAAAGATGCTACTCACAATAAGATGTTTATGATTAAGTTTATATTTGTACTTATAATTTGGTTGATAATTATTGTGTAACTATTTGTCCATCCCTGATTGAGGTCCTAAGTTAAATGTCTTTGATTCACAGAGATCGCCTCCAAGCTGAAAGGGAAGAAGCTCTGCGTGATTTCAAGCTTGGGAAAGCTCCAGTATTAATTGCTACATCAGTGGCAGCTCGTGGATTAGACATCCCCCTAGTCAAACATGTCATTAACTATGATCTCCCCCAATCCATTGATGAATACGTCCACAGAATTGGAAGAACTGGGCGCTGTGGAAATCTCGGCAAGGCCATCAGCTTCTACTCCAATGACACCGATGGTGCTTTGGCCAAACCACTAGTTAGGATTCTCTCTGATGTAAGTCTTTGCATTTATATATCTGATAGTAAGAAGTTTTATTCTTCAACATTGCTCTTGAGGTACAGATAATAATAGCTACCTCTTTTAATGAGTTTTATTGTAATGTTTGTTCCTTGGGTGACACAAGGTGAAGAACGTCGGTGCTACTATATTGTTGATATTTATTTATTACTCAGGCAATGCAGGAAGTTCCTTCGTGGCTGGAGGAGTATTCCAAGTCAAGTATGCCAGGAACTGGTTATGCTGATGTTGGTGCCAAGTTTGGAGGACGGGACATCCGAAAAAATCAGCCAAGGGTATGGGCTTTGTTTTGTTCTGATAAAGTGTTTAATTACCATGCAAGTTCACATCACCAAACAAAAGATTAACTCAAAAAGAAAAAGGCTCGATTTTATCAACCTGTGTCGTAATACAAATGCACTGCAAATTGGAAACATTGACAAACACTTCAACCTGTTTTGTTTTTCTTATATAAATCTTATTGAATTTGTATGGTTTTATTTCAACTGTGTATTTAAATGGATGTCATGGTAATTGTACATGTAATGTTGTGGTCTTGGAATATTTTTATTTTGCAGGCCAGAGAGACCCACAAGGGTGAAGGTGGCTACCCTCTTGGTGCAGGTGGTTCCATAATGGTAGGATCAGGTGGAGCCCAGGAAGAGGACGAAGAAAACTGGGATTAAGCTTTCACAGTAACTTCAAAAGGAACTCTGCATTCCTGCAAAGACATTGGTCGGGGCCGAGGTTGTGAGGACATTGTTAGCATGAGCCAGGGAGGCTTGATTCATGGTGCTGCAGAAAAAGTAGTGCTCTTAGTTATTTTTTATCTTGTAAATGCGTTACATTTAGATAGTAAACATCATGTTTAGCTTGTCTTATGAAGCCTGAAACAAAATTGATTAGCGAAAGTTGAAAATCCAGACCTGAAGTTGGGATGTGATCACCTGACTTACTGCTACCTGGGTATACCTTTTAACTAGTTTTCCTCAATCAATTTTTATTTTCACATTTGATTAACATTCCAAACATACAATTGATGATGGAGGAATGAAGCTGAAACTCTCGGAAATTCAGACTATGATTTGAGAAACAAAGTGGAAGTGATGTTCGGCGGATCGACCCCTACAGCTTGTTGACCCTGGGTCGCTGTGGTCGAGCAGGTGTGTGACAGTCTTTGGCAGCATGGGTTTGTCAGTGACTAAGCAATGGGCAGGAGTGAAATTCCTACCTACAGAAATCTAGTCCACAAGTCAGACCAAGTGCAATATATACCCAAGTCTTTCAGATTTTTTGTCATATTTGAATCTCGTCATGATCATGTGATCTCAGGGTATCATCTTGGCCAATCATCACACCATCGCTCTAGTCCACGACCGCTGTGATATTTCAGCTGATTTGTTTCTCATCATTTTGTTATTTTACAATTTTTTGTTGAAATTGTTTTTTTATTAAACCATTGTATTTTGCACAAAAATCTTGTTTTTCTTTGATTTTTAAAGGGATAGTTACTACATAGAACTGAAGGTCATCTTAATACATGTACATGAATCAAGGTGTATTGTTACAATACTCACACTAACACTTGATGAGTCGCTGTCAAAAGTTGGGTTATCAGCAATATAGAGTAAATCTGCTTTAAATAAGATATTCAATGGAATTGCTGCAATTGCTCTTATACTATTGAATTTGAAATAAGCCAAAGGTTAAAACTAAATGTCGAGGTTATAAGTGATAGCTATGCAACTACTTTTGTTGGGATGGATACATATCAACACTCCAAATAATTGATAATGATGGTAAATTAGATTGGAGTCGGGCTGGGGATGGTCAATGTTTTTGAAATAATTATATGGATAAATATGTACATTCTTTGTGTTGCGACACCGATTTTTTCATTGCTATCTAGTTGAGCTCAACTACCGGTATAACAATTGACATTGTGAAGTTCATTGGCAGAATATTTTGTGATGTATATGATGACCCGTCATATACATGTATTTGTTTTCCCATGGACTGAAATGTCATACTTTCATTGGTTTAAACATGGCATGCGACTACCTCAAATATCTCTCATGTAGGTTCGGCGGGAATTAATATTATACAATTTGGCCATCATTGGCCGACGCTTCGCTTTGACATTTCATATTAGAACAAACCATAAGTTCTTAAAATTTTTTGAGTAGTTGCCCTTTGAAATTCTTTAAAATTAGAGTAGTTGCCCTTTGAATATTGACATCACATTGTTGTGTCTGGGGCAGAACTAAATGGCAGCGTCAAGATTTGCTCAAATCTCTGCAGAGGAATGGGAGAAAACGTTTTGAATTGAATAGCAACAAAACTTTGTAGGTAAACATGGGTAAAGCGAAGATTTTCAAAGAGTATTTGAAAGGTGAAATTGATAATTATGAAGAGTTTAAATGAGTTAAATTGGACGAGATGTTAGGCAATTTGTGGGTTTGTGATTATAATCACTTTTTGTGAATAAATGTCACTTGATAGTCCTCGGGGGAAAACAACACACTTATTAGGTTTGTTACTGACTGACTACAGAAATATATCGGGTTGATCAATCTCATAGGCGGCTTCACCTTGCCATCTATGAGATTTATCAACCAGATATATTTCTGTAGTCAGTCAGTAACAAACCTACTAAGTAATAATAGCTAACTCTGCTAGACAGGCATCAAACTTGACACACTGGTACCCCCTGCTGAAGGGTAGATAACCCCTCCCTGGTATTCATTTTGAGGTCACAATGACAAAGGTTGAACATCTCTGGAGGTGTGGTTGATTGTGAAGGAGAAATTTGATTCCAAATCCAAAGTTCTATAATTTTTACTATGGAATGATGAAATTGGAATTATAAGTTGTTTACAGCATGGCTGCACTGCTTGAATCGCAGATTTCTATCATAGCAGTATTCTTTGTTACATATGTACGGAATGGATTTTATTTAATTCTCTCGCACCATCTCTTCAAAGGTTAGAATTGCATTGGATATGAATCTTACTCACTTTGTAGTAATTCTACAGATTCATTTACCAATCTAACTTGGCCTAGAAATGAATATCTTTAAGTATCCTTTGCAAATTAGAAGATGACCCTGACTTATCAAGGTCAAAGGTCTTGTGGATTTTGATTGATTCTGAGGTCACAAGGTCAAACAGTAATTATCAATTAACCTTCAGATACTAGTAGCTTGAAAACCCTTGTTTGCCGAGTACTTTGTGTAAAAGCTGACCCTTATTGGCAGGCACTACAACATGTTTGGGTATATGTATTTATTAAAAAGATAAAATAATACTGGATAACAGAGGAGAAACTGTCCCACACTGTAATACTATAGTCCTTTTGATCCTGGAATCCTAAGGGAGGCTACTCCTGGTACCCTGACAAATACTAGGAATTATTTGTTGGACTGCAAAGAAATGAAATTGTAATTAATGATCTACAAATTAGAAACTAATTGAGGTTTTATGGTTTTTACTGGTACATGGCATTGAAACATTTCGTGCAAGAAAGATAATGGGTGGAGACTTCCAAAAAGTCTGATTATGTGGTTTCCAAATGTTTGGTGAAATGAAGAGGAAAAGAATTAGTACAAAACCTGTGGGAGAAACGAAGCTTGTGCAGTAGTTGATATCTGCTAGATTCAGACACCAAAGGAAAACCCAATCCAAATTTAAAGTCCAAATTGAATTTTATTAACAGTGTAGATACATTAAAAGCTGGCAAAATAAATACATCTCAAATGCAGAAAAAAGAACATGGTGTATAAAAAATATATAATAAATGATATATTTGGCAAAAAATGAATACTTTTTATAAATACTGTTATTAAATCCTAATCTAATTGTAATACTTCACAAATGAATTGTGTGCATTATTTAAGAAAATACTAATACTGATTTTACACATTCTAATCTGCCAGTGGTAACATGCCTTTGCATTTTATGCCTAGGTTATATTGTATTGTGGCAGCATTAATTGGACTAGGAGAATGAAACAGTGGTCTCTACAAAAAGACTGGTTCTGTGTCCAGCTGAGGTGATTTATTCAATGTACTTATCAAAAAAATAATAATCTCAACACAAAACGTCTTGGCACACCATTTTGAAACGATTAGATCGACGTATCGTTCGAAACAACATATCTAAGGATTTTTTTTAATTTTTGGCTTAAAATGATCAATTCAACTTGTAGTCCACATCGACATGTCGTCCGTAAAATACGGTATATAAAAACTCCAATAATTGTTAATAGGGTAATTGATGATGGCAAATTTATAAGTCTCTATTAAAGGGTCACCTCTGTTAAGAGGTCACGTAAAGTTCATGCAATTTGATCAAGGTTTGACCAATCCATGAATAACAGTATGTTAACTGTAAATAAAAAGATGCTACTCACAATAAGATGTTTATGATTAAGTTTATATTTGTACTTATAATTTGGTTGATAATTATTGTGTAACTATTTGTCCATCCCTGATTGAGGTCCTAAGTTAAATGTCTTTGATTCACAGAGATCGCCTCCAAGCTGAAAGGGAAGAAGCTCTGCGTGATTTCAAGCTTGGGAAAGCTCCAGTATTAATTGCTACATCAGTGGCAGCTCGTGGATTAGACATCCCCCTAGTCAAACATGTCATTAACTATGATCTCCCCCAATCCATTGATGAATACGTCCACAGAATTGGAAGAACTGGGCGCTGTGGAAATCTCGGCAAGGCCATCAGCTTCTACTCCAATGACACCGATGGTGCTTTGGCCAAACCACTAGTTAGGATTCTCTCTGATGTAAGTCTTTGCATTTATATATCTGATAGTAAGAAGTTTTATTCTTCAACATTGCTCTTGAGGTACAGATAATAATAGCTACCTCTTTTAATGAGTTTTATTGTAATGTTTGTTCCTTGGGTGACACAAGGTGAAGAACGTCGGTGCTACTATATTGTTGATATTTATTTATTACTCAGGCAATGCAGGAAGTTCCTTCGTGGCTGGAGGAGTATTCCAAGTCAAGTATGCCAGGAACTGGTTATGCTGATGTTGGTGCCAAGTTTGGAGGACGGGACATCCGAAAAAATCAGCCAAGGGTATGGGCTTTGTTTTGTTCTGATAAAGTGTTTAATTACCATGCAAGTTCACATCACCAAACAAAAGATTAACTCAAAAAGAAAAAGGCTCGATTTTATCAACCTGTGTCGTAATACAAATGCACTGCAAATTGGAAACATTGACAAACACTTCAACCTGTTTTGTTTTTCTTATATAAATCTTATTGAATTTGTATGGTTTTATTTCAACTGTGTATTTAAATGGATGTCATGGTAATTGTACATGTAATGTTGTGGTCTTGGAATATTTTTATTTTGCAGGCCAGAGAGACCCACAAGGGTGAAGGTGGCTACCCTCTTGGTGCAGGTGGTTCCATAATGGTAGGATCAGGTGGAGCCCAGGAAGAGGACGAAGAAAACTGGGATTAAGCTTTCACAGTAACTTCAAAAGGAACTCTGCATTCCTGCAAAGACATTGGTCGGGGCCGAGGTTGTGAGGACATTGTTAGCATGAGCCAGGGAGGCTTGATTCATGGTGCTGCAGAAAAAGTAGTGCTCTTAGTTATTTTTTATCTTGTAAATGCGTTACATTTAGATAGTAAACATCATGTTTAGCTTGTCTTATGAAGCCTGAAACAAAATTGATTAGCGAAAGTTGAAAATCCAGACCTGAAGTTGGGATGTGATCACCTGACTTACTGCTACCTGGGTATACCTTTTAACTAGTTTTCCTCAATCAATTTTTATTTTCACATTTGATTAACATTCCAAACATACAATTGATGATGGAGGAATGAAGCTGAAACTCTCGGAAATTCAGACTATGATTTGAGAAACAAAGTGGAAGTGATGTTCGGCGGATCGACCCCTACAGCTTGTTGACCCTGGGTCGCTGTGGTCGAGCAGGTGTGTGACAGTCTTTGGCAGCATGGGTTTGTCAGTGACTAAGCAATGGGCAGGAGTGAAATTCCTACCTACAGAAATCTAGTCCACAAGTCAGACCAAGTGCAATATATACCCAAGTCTTTCAGATTTTTTGTCATATTTGAATCTCGTCATGATCATGTGATCTCAGGGTATCATCTTGGCCAATCATCACACCATCGCTCTAGTCCACGACCGCTGTGATATTTCAGCTGATTTGTTTCTCATCATTTTGTTATTTTACAATTTTTTGTTGAAATTGTTTTTTTATTAAACCATTGTATTTTGCACAAAAATCTTGTTTTTCTTTGATTTTTAAAGGGATAGTTACTACATAGAACTGAAGGTCATCTTAATACATGTACATGAATCAAGGTGTATTGTTACAATACTCACACTAACACTTGATGAGTCGCTGTCAAAAGTTGGGTTATCAGCAATATAGAGTAAATCTGCTTTAAATAAGATATTCAATGGAATTGCTGCAATTGCTCTTATACTATTGAATTTGAAATAAGCCAAAGGTTAAAACTAAATGTCGAGGTTATAAGTGATAGCTATGCAACTACTTTTGTTGGGATGGATACATATCAACACTCCAAATAATTGATAATGATGGTAAATTAGATTGGAGTCGGGCTGGGGATGGTCAATGTTTTTGAAATAATTATATGGATAAATATGTACATTCTTTGTGTTGCGACACCGATTTTTTCATTGCTATCTAGTTGAGCTCAACTACCGGTATAACAATTGACATTGTGAAGTTCATTGGCAGAATATTTTGTGATGTATATGATGACCCGTCATATACATGTATTTGTTTTCCCATGGACTGAAATGTCATACTTTCATTGGTTTAAACATGGCATGCGACTACCTCAAATATCTCTCATGTAGGTTCGGCGGGAATTAATATTATACAATTTGGCCATCATTGGCCGACGCTTCGCTTTGACATTTCATATTAGAACAAACCATAAGTTCTTAAAATTTTTTGAGTAGTTGCCCTTTGAAATTCTTTAAAATTAGAGTAGTTGCCCTTTGAATATTGACATCACATTGTTGTGTCTGGGGCAGAACTAAATGGCAGCGTCAAGATTTGCTCAAATCTCTGCAGAGGAATGGGAGAAAACGTTTTGAATTGAATAGCAACAAAACTTTGTAGGTAAACATGGGTAAAGCGAAGATTTTCAAAGAGTATTTGAAAGGTGAAATTGATAATTATGAAGAGTTTAAATGAGTTAAATTGGACGAGATGTTAGGCAATTTGTGGGTTTGTGATTATAATCACTTTTTGTGAATAAATGTCACTTGATAGTCCTCGGGGGAAAACAACACACTTATTAGGTTTGTTACTGACTGACTACAGAAATATATCGGGTTGATCAATCTCATAGGCGGCTTCACCTTGCCATCTATGAGATTTATCAACCAGATATATTTCTGTAGTCAGTCAGTAACAAACCTACTAAGTAATAATAGCTAACTCTGCTAGACAGGCATCAAACTTGACACACTGGTACCCCCTGCTGAAGGGTAGATAACCCCTCCCTGGTATTCATTTTGAGGTCACAATGACAAAGGTTGAACATCTCTGGAGGTGTGGTTGATTGTGAAGGAGAAATTTGATTCCAAATCCAAAGTTCTATAATTTTTACTATGGAATGATGAAATTGGAATTATAAGTTGTTTACAGCATGGCTGCACTGCTTGAATCGCAGATTTCTATCATAGCAGTATTCTTTGTTACATATGTACGGAATGGATTTTATTTAATTCTCTCGCACCATCTCTTCAAAGGTTAGAATTGCATTGGATATGAATCTTACTCACTTTGTAGTAATTCTACAGATTCATTTACCAATCTAACTTGGCCTAGAAATGAATATCTTTAAGTATCCTTTGCAAATTAGAAGATGACCCTGACTTATCAAGGTCAAAGGTCTTGTGGATTTTGATTGATTCTGAGGTCACAAGGTCAAACAGTAATTATCAATTAACCTTCAGATACTAGTAGCTTGAAAACCCTTGTTTGCCGAGTACTTTGTGTAAAAGCTGACCCTTATTGGCAGGCACTACAACATGTTTGGGTATATGTATTTATTAAAAAGATAAAATAATACTGGATAACAGAGGAGAAACTGTCCCACACTGTAATACTATAGTCCTTTTGATCCTGGAATCCTAAGGGAGGCTACTCCTGGTACCCTGACAAATACTAGGAATTATTTGTTGGACTGCAAAGAAATGAAATTGTAATTAATGATCTACAAATTAGAAACTAATTGAGGTTTTATGGTTTTTACTGGTACATGGCATTGAAACATTTCGTGCAAGAAAGATAATGGGTGGAGACTTCCAAAAAGTCTGATTATGTGGTTTCCAAATGTTTGGTGAAATGAAGAGGAAAAGAATTAGTACAAAACCTGTGGGAGAAACGAAGCTTGTGCAGTAGTTGATATCTGCTAGATTCAGACACCAAAGGAAAACCCAATCCAAATTTAAAGTCCAAATTGAATTTTATTAACAGTGTAGATACATTAAAAGCTGGCAAAATAAATACATCTCAAATGCAGAAAAAAGAACATGGTGTATAAAAAATATATAATAAATGATATATTTGGCAAAAAATGAATACTTTTTATAAATACTGTTATTAAATCCTAATCTAATTGTAATACTTCACAAATGAATTGTGTGCATTATTTAAGAAAATACTAATACTGATTTTACACATTCTAATCTGCCAGTGGTAACATGCCTTTGCATTTTATGCCTAGGTTATATTGTATTGTGGCAGCATTAATTGGACTAGGAGAATGAAACAGTGGTCTCTACAAAAAGACTGGTTCTGTGTCCAGCTGAGGTGATTTATTCAATGTACTTATCAAAAAAATAATAATCTCAACACAAAACGTCTTGGCACACCATTTTGAAACGATTAGATCGACGTATCGTTCGAAACAACATATCTAAGGATTTTTTTTAATTTTTGGCTTAAAATGATCAATTCAACTTGTAGTCCACATCGACATGTCGTCCGTAAAATACGGTATATAAAAACTCCAATAATTGTTAATAGGGTAATTGATGATGGCAAATTTATAAGTCTCTATTAAAGGGTCACCTCTGTTAAGAGGTCACGTAAAGTTCATGCAATTTGATCAAGGTTTGACCAATCCATGAATAACAGTATGTTAACTGTAAATAAAAAGATGCTACTCACAATAAGATGTTTATAATTAAGTTTATATTTGTACTTATAATTTGGTTGATAATTATTGTGTAACTATTTGTCCATCCCTGATTGAGGTCCTAAGTTAAATGTCTTTGATTCACAGAGATCGCCTCCAAGCTGAAAGGGAAGAAGCTCTGCGTGATTTCAAGCTTGGGAAAGCTCCAGTATTAATTGCTACATCAGTGGCAGCTCGTGGATTAGACATCCCCCTAGTCAAACATGTCATTAACTATGATCTCCCCCAATCCATTGATGAATACGTCCACAGAATTGGAAGAACTGGGCGCTGTGGAAATCTCGGCAAGGCCATCAGCTTCTACTCCAATGACACCGATGGTGCTTTGGCCAAACCACTAGTTAGGATTCTCTCTGATGTAAGTCTTTGCATTTATATATCTGATAGTAAGAAGTTTTATTCTTCAACATTGCTCTTGAGGTACAGATAATAATAGCTACCTCTTTTAATGAGTTTTATTGTAATGTTTGTTCCTTGGGTGACACAAGGTGAAGAACGTCGGTGCTACTATATTGTTGATATTTATTTATTACTCAGGCAATGCAGGAAGTTCCTTCGTGGCTGGAGGAGTATTCCAAGTCAAGTATGCCAGGAACTGGTTATGCTGATGTTGGTGCCAAGTTTGGAGGACGGGACATCCGAAAAAATCAGCCAAGGGTATGGGCTTTGTTTTGTTCTGATAAAGTGTTTAATTACCATGCAAGTTCACATCACCAAACAAAAGATTAACTCAAAAAGAAAAAGGCTCGATTTTATCAACCTGTGTCGTAATACAAATGCACTGCAAATTGGAAACATTGACAAACACTTCAACCTGTTTTGTTTTTCTTATATAAATCTTATTGAATTTGTATGGTTTTATTTCAACTGTGTATTTAAATGGATGTCATGGTAATTGTACATGTAATGTTGTGGTCTTGGAATATTTTTATTTTGCAGACCAGAGAGACCCACAAGGGTGAGGGTGGCTACCCTCTTGGTGCAGGTGGTTCCATAATGGTAGGATCAGGTGGAGCCCAGGAAGAGGACGAAGAAAACTGGGATTAAGCTTTCACAGTAACTTCAAAAGGAACTCTGCATTCCTGCAAAGACATTGGTCGGGGCCGAGGTTGTGAGGACATTGTTAGCATGAGCCAGGGAGGCTTGATTCATGGTGCTGCAGAAAAAGTAGTGCTCTTAGTTATTTTTTATCTTGTAAATGCGTTACATTTAGATAGTAAACATCATGTTTAGCTTGTCTTATGAAGCCTGAAACAAAATTGATTAGCGAAAGTTGAAAATCCAGAGCTGAAGTTGGGATGTGATCACCTGACTTACTGCTACCTGGGTATACCTTTTAACTAGTTTTCCTCAATCAATTTTTATTTTCACATTTGATTAACATTCCAAACATACAATTGATGATGGAGGAATGAAGCTGAAACTCTCGGAAATTCAGACTATGATTTGAGAAACAAAGTGGAAGTGATGTTCGGCGGATCGACCCCTACAGCTTGTTGACCCTGGGTCGCTGTGGTCGAGCAGGTGTGTGACAGTCTTTGGCAGCATGGGTTTGTCAGTGACTAAGCAATGGGCAGGAGTGAAATTCCTACCTACAGAAATCTAGTCCACAAGTCAGACCAAGTGCAATATATACCCAAGTCTTTCAGATTTTTTGTCATATTTGAATCTCGTCATGATCATGTGATCTCAGGGTATCATCTTGGCCAATCATCACACCATCGCTCTAGTCCACGACCGCTGTGATATTTCAGCTGATTTGTTTCTCATCATTTTGTTATTTTACAATTTTTTGTTGAAATTGTTTTTTTATTAAACCATTGTATTTTGCACAAAAATCTTGTTTTTCTTTGATTTTTAAAGGGATAGTTACTACATAGAACTGAAGGTCATCTTAATACATGTACATGAATCAAGGTGTATTGTTACAATACTCACACTAACACTTGATGAGTCGCTGTCAAAAGTTGGGTTATCAGCAATATAGAGTAAATCTGCTTTAAATAAGATATTCAATGGAATTGCTGCAATTGCTCTTATACTATTGAATTTGAAATAAGCCAAAGGTTAAAACTAAATGTCGAGGTTATAAGTGATAGCTATGCAACTACTTTTGTTGGGATGGATACATATCAACACTCCAAATAATTGATAATGATGGTAAATTAGATTGGAGTCGGGCTGGGGATGGTCAATGTTTTTGAAATAATTATATGGATAAATATGTACATTCTTTGTGTTGCGACACCGATTTTTTCATTGCTATCTAGTTGAGCTCAACTACCGGTATAACAATTGACATTGTGAAGTTCATTGGCAGAATATTTTGTGATGTATATGATGACCCGTCATATACATGTATTTGTTTTCCCATGGACTGAAATGTCATACTTTCATTGGTTTAAACATGGCATGCGACTACCTCAAATATCTCTCATGTAGGTTCGGCGGGAATTAATATTATACAATTTGGCCATCATTGGCCGACGCTTCGCTTTGACATTTCATATTAGAACAAACCATAAGTTCTTAAAATTTTTTGAGTAGTTGCCCTTTGAAATTCTTTAAAATTAGAGTAGTTGCCCTTTGAATATTGACATCACATTGTTGTGTCTGGGGCAGAACTAAATGGCAGCGTCAAGATTTGCTCAAATCTCTGCAGAGGAATGGGAGAAAACGTTTTGAATTGAATAGCAACAAAACTTTGTAGGTAAACATGGGTAAAGCGAAGATTTTCAAAGAGTATTTGAAAGGTGAAATTGATAATTATGAAGAGTTTAAATGAGTTAAATTGGACGAGATGTTAGGCAATTTGTGGGTTTGTGATTATAATCACTTTTTGTGAATAAATGTCACTTGATAGTCCTCGGGGGAAAACAACACACTTATTAGGTTTGTTACTGACTGACTACAGAAATATATCGGGTTGATCAATCTCATAGGCGGCTTCACCTTGCCATCTATGAGATTTATCAACCAGATATATTTCTGTAGTCAGTCAGTAACAAACCTACTAAGTAATAATAGCTAACTCTGCTAGACAGGCATCAAACTTGACACACTGGTACCCCCTGCTGAAGGGTAGATAACCCCTCCCTGGTATTCATTTTGAGGTCACAATGACAAAGGTTGAACATCTCTGGAGGTGTGGTTGATTGTGAAGGAGAAATTTGATTCCAAATCCAAAGTTCTATAATTTTTACTATGGAATGATGAAATTGGAATTATAAGTTGTTTACAGCATGGCTGCACTGCTTGAATCGCAGATTTCTATCATAGCAGTATTCTTTGTTACATATGTACGGAATGGATTTTATTTAATTCTCTCGCACCATCTCTTCAAAGGTTAGAATTGCATTGGATATGAATCTTACTCACTTTGTAGTAATTCTACAGATTCATTTACCAATCTAACTTGGCCTAGAAATGAATATCTTTAAGTATCCTTTGCAAATTAGAAGATGACCCTGACTTATCAAGGTCAAAGGTCTTGTGGATTTTGATTGATTCTGAGGTCACAAGGTCAAACAGTAATTATCAATTAACCTTCAGATACTAGTAGCTTGAAAACCCTTGTTTGCCGAGTACTTTGTGTAAAAGCTGACCCTTATTGGCAGGCACTACAACATGTTTGGGTATATGTATTTATTAAAAAGATAAAATAATACTGGATAACAGAGGAGAAACTGTCCCACACTGTAATACTATAGTCCTTTTGATCCTGGAATCCTAAGGGAGGCTACTCCTGGTACCCTGACAAATACTAGGAATTATTTGTTGGACTGCAAAGAAATGAAATTGTAATTAATGATCTACAAATTAGAAACTAATTGAGGTTTTATGGTTTTTACTGGTACATGGCATTGAAACATTTCGTGCAAGAAAGATAATGGGTGGAGACTTCCAAAAAGTCTGATTATGTGGTTTCCAAATGTTTGGTGAAATGAAGAGGAAAAGAATTAGTACAAAACCTGTGGGAGAAACGAAGCTTGTGCAGTAGTTGATATCTGCTAGATTCAGACACCAAAGGAAAACCCAATCCAAATTTAAAGTCCAAATTGAATTTTATTAACAGTGTAGATACATTAAAAGCTGGCAAAATAAATACATCTCAAATGCAGAAAAAAGAACATGGTGTATAAAAAATATATAATAAATGATATATTTGGCAAAAAATGAATACTTTTTATAAATACTGTTATTAAATCCTAATCTAATTGTAATACTTCACAAATGAATTGTGTGCATTATTTAAGAAAATACTAATACTGATTTTACACATTCTAATCTGCCAGTGGTAACATGCCTTTGCATTTTATGCCTAGGTTATATTGTATTGTGGCAGCATTAATTGGACTAGGAGAATGAAACAGTGGTCTCTACAAAAAGACTGGTTCTGTGTCCAGCTGAGGTGATTTATTCAATGTACTTATCAAAAAAATAATAATCTCAACACAAAACGTCTTGGCACACCATTTTGAAACGATTAGATCGACGTATCGTTCGAAACAACATATCTAAGGATTTTTTTTAATTTTTGGCTTAAAATGATCAATTCAACTTGTAGTCCACATCGACATGTCGTCCGTAAAATACGGTATATAAAAACTCCAATAATTGTTAATAGGGTAATTGATGATGGCAAATTTATAAGTCTCTATTAAAGGGTCACCTCTGTTAAGAGGTCACGTAAAGTTCATGCAATTTGATCAAGGTTTGACCAATCCATGAATAACAGTATGTTAACTGTAAATAAAAAGATGCTACTCACAATAAGATGTTTATGATTAAGTTTATATTTGTACTTATAATTTGGTTGATAATTATTGTGTAACTATTTGTCCATCCCTGATTGAGGTCCTAAGTTAAATGTCTTTGATTCACAGAGATCGCCTCCAAGCTGAAAGGGAAGAAGCTCTGCGTGATTTCAAGCTTGGGAAAGCTCCAGTATTAATTGCTACATCAGTGGCAGCTCGTGGATTAGACATCCCCCTAGTCAAACATGTCATTAACTATGATCTCCCCCAATCCATTGATGAATACGTCCACAGAATTGGAAGAACTGGGCGCTGTGGAAATCTCGGCAAGGCCATCAGCTTCTACTCCAATGACACCGATGGTGCTTTGGCCAAACCACTAGTTAGGATTCTCTCTGATGTAAGTCTTTGCATTTATATATCTGATAGTAAGAAGTTTTATTCTTCAACATTGCTCTTGAGGTACAGATAATAATAGCTACCTCTTTTAATGAGTTTTATTGTAATGTTTGTTCCTTGGGTGACACAAGGTGAAGAACGTCGGTGCTACTATATTGTTGATATTTATTTATTACTCAGGCAATGCAGGAAGTTCCTTCGTGGCTGGAGGAGTATTCCAAGTCAAGTATGCCAGGAACTGGTTATGCTGATGTTGGTGCCAAGTTTGGAGGACGGGACATCCGAAAAAATCAGCCAAGGGTATGGGCTTTGTTTTGTTCTGATAAAGTGTTTAATTACCATGCAAGTTCACATCACCAAACAAAAGATTAACTCAAAAAGAAAAAGGCTCGATTTTATCAACCTGTGTCGTAATACAAATGCACTGCAAATTGGAAACATTGACAAACACTTCAACCTGTTTTGTTTTTCTTATATAAATCTTATTGAATTTGTATGGTTTTATTTCAACTGTGTATTTAAATGGATGTCATGGTAATTGTACATGTAATGTTGTGGTCTTGGAATATTTTTATTTTGCAGGCCAGAGAGACCCACAAGGGTGAAGGTGGCTACCCTCTTGGTGCAGGTGGTTCCATAATGGTAGGATCAGGTGGAGCCCAGGAAGAGGACGAAGAAAACTGGGATTAAGCTTTCACAGTAACTTCAAAAGGAACTCTGCATTCCTGCAAAGACATTGGTCGGGGCCGAGGTTGTGAGGACATTGTTAGCATGAGCCAGGGAGGCTTGATTCATGGTGCTGCAGAAAAAGTAGTGCTCTTAGTTATTTTTTATCTTGTAAATGCGTTACATTTAGATAGTAAACATCATGTTTAGCTTGTCTTATGAAGCCTGAAACAAAATTGATTAGCGAAAGTTGAAAATCCAGACCTGAAGTTGGGATGTGATCACCTGACTTACTGCTACCTGGGTATACCTTTTAACTAGTTTTCCTCAATCAATTTTTATTTTCACATTTGATTAACATTCCAAACATACAATTGATGATGGAGGAATGAAGCTGAAACTCTCGGAAATTCAGACTATGATTTGAGAAACAAAGTGGAAGTGATGTTCGGCGGATCGACCCCTACAGCTTGTTGACCCTGGGTCGCTGTGGTCGAGCAGGTGTGTGACAGTCTTTGGCAGCATGGGTTTGTCAGTGACTAAGCAATGGGCAGGAGTGAAATTCCTACCTACAGAAATCTAGTCCACAAGTCAGACCAAGTGCAATATATACCCAAGTCTTTCAGATTTTTTGTCATATTTGAATCTCGTCATGATCATGTGATCTCAGGGTATCATCTTGGCCAATCATCACACCATCGCTCTAGTCCACGACCGCTGTGATATTTCAGCTGATTTGTTTCTCATCATTTTGTTATTTTACAATTTTTTGTTGAAATTGTTTTTTTATTAAACCATTGTATTTTGCACAAAAATCTTGTTTTTCTTTGATTTTTAAAGGGATAGTTACTACATAGAACTGAAGGTCATCTTAATACATGTACATGAATCAAGGTGTATTGTTACAATACTCACACTAACACTTGATGAGTCGCTGTCAAAAGTTGGGTTATCAGCAATATAGAGTAAATCTGCTTTAAATAAGATATTCAATGGAATTGCTGCAATTGCTCTTATACTATTGAATTTGAAATAAGCCAAAGGTTAAAACTAAATGTCGAGGTTATAAGTGATAGCTATGCAACTACTTTTGTTGGGATGGATACATATCAACACTCCAAATAATTGATAATGATGGTAAATTAGATTGGAGTCGGGCTGGGGATGGTCAATGTTTTTGAAATAATTATATGGATAAATATGTACATTCTTTGTGTTGCGACACCGATTTTTTCATTGCTATCTAGTTGAGCTCAACTACCGGTATAACAATTGACATTGTGAAGTTCATTGGCAGAATATTTTGTGATGTATATGATGACCCGTCATATACATGTATTTGTTTTCCCATGGACTGAAATGTCATACTTTCATTGGTTTAAACATGGCATGCGACTACCTCAAATATCTCTCATGTAGGTTCGGCGGGAATTAATATTATACAATTTGGCCATCATTGGCCGACGCTTCGCTTTGACATTTCATATTAGAACAAACCATAAGTTCTTAAAATTTTTTGAGTAGTTGCCCTTTGAAATTCTTTAAAATTAGAGTAGTTGCCCTTTGAATATTGACATCACATTGTTGTGTCTGGGGCAGAACTAAATGGCAGCGTCAAGATTTGCTCAAATCTCTGCAGAGGAATGGGAGAAAACGTTTTGAATTGAATAGCAACAAAACTTTGTAGGTAAACATGGGTAAAGCGAAGATTTTCAAAGAGTATTTGAAAGGTGAAATTGATAATTATGAAGAGTTTAAATGAGTTAAATTGGACGAGATGTTAGGCAATTTGTGGGTTTGTGATTATAATCACTTTTTGTGAATAAATGTCACTTGATAGTCCTCGGGGGAAAACAACACACTTATTAGGTTTGTTACTGACTGACTACAGAAATATATCGGGTTGATCAATCTCATAGGCGGCTTCACCTTGCCATCTATGAGATTTATCAACCAGATATATTTCTGTAGTCAGTCAGTAACAAACCTACTAAGTAATAATAGCTAACTCTGCTAGACAGGCATCAAACTTGACACACTGGTACCCCCTGCTGAAGGGTAGATAACCCCTCCCTGGTATTCATTTTGAGGTCACAATGACAAAGGTTGAACATCTCTGGAGGTGTGGTTGATTGTGAAGGAGAAATTTGATTCCAAATCCAAAGTTCTATAATTTTTACTATGGAATGATGAAATTGGAATTATAAGTTGTTTACAGCATGGCTGCACTGCTTGAATCGCAGATTTCTATCATAGCAGTATTCTTTGTTACATATGTACGGAATGGATTTTATTTAATTCTCTCGCACCATCTCTTCAAAGGTTAGAATTGCATTGGATATGAATCTTACTCACTTTGTAGTAATTCTACAGATTCATTTACCAATCTAACTTGGCCTAGAAATGAATATCTTTAAGTATCCTTTGCAAATTAGAAGATGACCCTGACTTATCAAGGTCAAAGGTCTTGTGGATTTTGATTGATTCTGAGGTCACAAGGTCAAACAGTAATTATCAATTAACCTTCAGATACTAGTAGCTTGAAAACCCTTGTTTGCCGAGTACTTTGTGTAAAAGCTGACCCTTATTGGCAGGCACTACAACATGTTTGGGTATATGTATTTATTAAAAAGATAAAATAATACTGGATAACAGAGGAGAAACTGTCCCACACTGTAATACTATAGTCCTTTTGATCCTGGAATCCTAAGGGAGGCTACTCCTGGTACCCTGACAAATACTAGGAATTATTTGTTGGACTGCAAAGAAATGAAATTGTAATTAATGATCTACAAATTAGAAACTAATTGAGGTTTTATGGTTTTTACTGGTACATGGCATTGAAACATTTCGTGCAAGAAAGATAATGGGTGGAGACTTCCAAAAAGTCTGATTATGTGGTTTCCAAATGTTTGGTGAAATGAAGAGGAAAAGAATTAGTACAAAACCTGTGGGAGAAACGAAGCTTGTGCAGTAGTTGATATCTGCTAGATTCAGACACCAAAGGAAAACCCAATCCAAATTTAAAGTCCAAATTGAATTTTATTAACAGTGTAGATACATTAAAAGCTGGCAAAATAAATACATCTCAAATGCAGAAAAAAGAACATGGTGTATAAAAAATATATAATAAATGATATATTTGGCAAAAAATGAATACTTTTTATAAATACTGTTATTAAATCCTAATCTAATTGTAATACTTCACAAATGAATTGTGTGCATTATTTAAGAAAATACTAATACTGATTTTACACATTCTAATCTGCCAGTGGTAACATGCCTTTGCATTTTATGCCTAGGTTATATTGTATTGTGGCAGCATTAATTGGACTAGGAGAATGAAACAGTGGTCTCTACAAAAAGACTGGTTCTGTGTCCAGCTGAGGTGATTTATTCAATGTACTTATCAAAAAAATAATAATCTCAACACAAAACGTCTTGGCACACCATTTTGAAACGATTAGATCGACGTATCGTTCGAAACAACATATCTAAGGATTTTTTTTAATTTTTGGCTTAAAATGATCAATTCAACTTGTAGTCCACATCGACATGTCGTCCGTAAAATACGGTATATAAAAACTCCAATAATTGTTAATAGGGTAATTGATGATGGCAAATTTATAAGTCTCTATTAAAGGGTCACCTCTGTTAAGAGGTCACGTAAAGTTCATGCAATTTGATCAAGGTTTGACCAATCCATGAATAACAGTATGTTAACTGTAAATAAAAAGATGCTACTCACAATAAGATGTTTATGATTAAGTTTATATTTGTACTTATAATTTGGTTGATAATTATTGTGTAACTATTTGTCCATCCCTGATTGAGGTCCTAAGTTAAATGTCTTTGATTCACAGAGATCGCCTCCAAGCTGAAAGGGAAGAAGCTCTGCGTGATTTCAAGCTTGGGAAAGCTCCAGTATTAATTGCTACATCAGTGGCAGCTCGTGGATTAGACATCCCCCTAGTCAAACATGTCATTAACTATGATCTCCCCCAATCCATTGATGAATACGTCCACAGAATTGGAAGAACTGGGCGCTGTGGAAATCTCGGCAAGGCCATCAGCTTCTACTCCAATGACACCGATGGTGCTTTGGCCAAACCACTAGTTAGGATTCTCTCTGATGTAAGTCTTTGCATTTATATATCTGATAGTAAGAAGTTTTATTCTTCAACATTGCTCTTGAGGTACAGATAATAATAGCTACCTCTTTTAATGAGTTTTATTGTAATGTTTGTTCCTTGGGTGACACAAGGTGAAGAACGTCGGTGCTACTATATTGTTGATATTTATTTATTACTCAGGCAATGCAGGAAGTTCCTTCGTGGCTGGAGGAGTATTCCAAGTCAAGTATGCCAGGAACTGGTTATGCTGATGTTGGTGCCAAGTTTGGAGGACGGGACATCCGAAAAAATCAGCCAAGGGTATGGGCTTTGTTTTGTTCTGATAAAGTGTTTAATTACCATGCAAGTTCACATCACCAAACAAAAGATTAACTCAAAAAGAAAAAGGCTCGATTTTATCAACCTGTGTCGTAATACAAATGCACTGCAAATTGGAAACATTGACAAACACTTCAACCTGTTTTGTTTTTCTTATATAAATCTTATTGAATTTGTATGGTTTTATTTCAACTGTGTATTTAAATGGATGTCATGGTAATTGTACATGTAATGTTGTGGTCTTGGAATATTTTTATTTTGCAGGCCAGAGAGACCCACAAGGGTGAGGGTGGCTACCCTCTTGGTGCAGGTGGTTCCATAATGGTAGGATCAGGTGGAGCCCAGGAAGAGGACGAAGAAAACTGGGATTAAGCTTTCACAGTAACTTCAAAAGGAACTCTGCATTCCTGCAAAGACATTGGTCGGGGCCGAGGTTGTGAGGACATTGTTAGCATGAGCCAGGGAGGCTTGATTCATGGTGCTGCAGAAAAAGTAGTGCTCTTAGTTATTTTTTATCTTGTAAATGCGTTACATTTAGATAGTAAACATCATGTTTAGCTTGTCTTATGAAGCCTGAAACAAAATTGATTAGCGAAAGTTGAAAATCCAGACCTGAAGTTGGGATGTGATCACCTGACTTACTGCTACCTGGGTATACCTTTTAACTAGTTTTCCTCAATCAATTTTTATTTTCACATTTGATTAACATTCCAAACATACAATTGATGATGGAGGAATGAAGCTGAAACTCTCGGAAATTCAGACTATGATTTGAGAAACAAAGTGGAAGTGATGTTCGGCGGATCGACCCCTACAGCTTGTTGACCCTGGGTCGCTGTGGTCGAGCAGGTGTGTGACAGTCTTTGGCAGCATGGGTTTGTCAGTGACTAAGCAATGGGCAGGAGTGAAATTCCTACCTACAGAAATCTAGTCCACAAGTCAGACCAAGTGCAATATATACCCAAGTCTTTCAGATTTTTTGTCATATTTGAATCTCGTCATGATCATGTGATCTCAGGGTATCATCTTGGCCAATCATCACACCATCGCTCTAGTCCACGACCGCTGTGATATTTCAGCTGATTTGTTTCTCATCATTTTGTTATTTTACAATTTTTTGTTGAAATTGTTTTTTTATTAAACCATTGTATTTTGCACAAAAATCTTGTTTTTCTTTGATTTTTAAAGGGATAGTTACTACATAGAACTGAAGGTCATCTTAATACATGTACATGAATCAAGGTGTATTGTTACAATACTCACACTAACACTTGATGAGTCGCTGTCAAAAGTTGGGTTATCAGCAATATAGAGTAAATCTGCTTTAAATAAGATATTCAATGGAATTGCTGCAATTGCTCTTATACTATTGAATTTGAAATAAGCCAAAGGTTAAAACTAAATGTCGAGGTTATAAGTGATAGCTATGCAACTACTTTTGTTGGGATGGATACATATCAACACTCCAAATAATTGATAATGATGGTAAATTAGATTGGAGTCGGGCTGGGGATGGTCAATGTTTTTGAAATAATTATATGGATAAATATGTACATTCTTTGTGTTGCGACACCGATTTTTTCATTGCTATCTAGTTGAGCTCAACTACCGGTATAACAATTGACATTGTGAAGTTCATTGGCAGAATATTTTGTGATGTATATGATGACCCGTCATATACATGTATTTGTTTTCCCATGGACTGAAATGTCATACTTTCATTGGTTTAAACATGGCATGCGACTACCTCAAATATCTCTCATGTAGGTTCGGCGGGAATTAATATTATACAATTTGGCCATCATTGGCCGACGCTTCGCTTTGACATTTCATATTAGAACAAACCATAAGTTCTTAAAATTTTTTGAGTAGTTGCCCTTTGAAATTCTTTAAAATTAGAGTAGTTGCCCTTTGAATATTGACATCACATTGTTGTGTCTGGGGCAGAACTAAATGGCAGCGTCAAGATTTGCTCAAATCTCTGCAGAGGAATGGGAGAAAACGTTTTGAATTGAATAGCAACAAAACTTTGTAGGTAAACATGGGTAAAGCGAAGATTTTCAAAGAGTATTTGAAAGGTGAAATTGATAATTATGAAGAGTTTAAATGAGTTAAATTGGACGAGATGTTAGGCAATTTGTGGGTTTGTGATTATAATCACTTTTTGTGAATAAATGTCACTTGATAGTCCTCGGGGAAAACAACACACTTATTAGGTTTGTTACTGACTGACTACAGAAATATATCGGGTTGATCAATCTCATAGGCGGCTTCACCTTGCCATCTATGAGATTTATCAACCAGATATATTTCTGTAGTCAGTCAGTAACAAACCTACTAAGTAATAATAGCTAACTCTGCTAGACAGGCATCAAACTTGACACACTGGTACCCCCTGCTGAAGGGTAGATAACCCCTCCCTGGTATTCATTTTGAGGTCACAATGACAAAGGTTGAACATCTCTGGAGGTGTGGTTGATTGTGAAGGAGAAATTTGATTCCAAATCCAAAGTTCTATAATTTTTACTATGGAATGATGAAATTGGAATTATAAGTTGTTTACAGCATGGCTGCACTGCTTGAATCGCAGATTTCTATCATAGCAGTATTCTTTGTTACATATGTACGGAATGGATTTTATTTAATTCTCTCGCACCATCTCTTCAAAGGTTAGAATTGCATTGGATATGAATCTTACTCACTTTGTAGTAATTCTACAGATTCATTTACCAATCTAACTTGGCCTAGAAATGAATATCTTTAAGTATCCTTTGCAAATTAGAAGATGACCCTGACTTATCAAGGTCAAAGGTCTTGTGGATTTTGATTGATTCTGAGGTCACAAGGTCAAACAGTAATTATCAATTAACCTTCAGATACTAGTAGCTTGAAAACCCTTGTTTGCCGAGTACTTTGTGTAAAAGCTGACCCTTATTGGCAGGCACTACAACATGTTTGGGTATATGTATTTATTAAAAAGATAAAATAATACTGGATAACAGAGGAGAAACTGTCCCACACTGTAATACTATAGTCCTTTTGATCCTGGAATCCTAAGGGAGGCTACTCCTGGTACCCTGACAAATACTAGGAATTATTTGTTGGACTGCAAAGAAATGAAATTGTAATTAATGATCTACAAATTAGAAACTAATTGAGGTTTTATGGTTTTTACTGGTACATGGCATTGAAACATTTCGTGCAAGAAAGATAATGGGTGGAGACTTCCAAAAAGTCTGATTATGTGGTTTCCAAATGTTTGGTGAAATGAAGAGGAAAAGAATTAGTACAAAACCTGTGGGAGAAACGAAGCTTGTGCAGTAGTTGATATCTGCTAGATTCAGACACCAAAGGAAAACCCAATCCAAATTTAAAGTCCAAATTGAATTTTATTAACAGTGTAGATACATTAAAAGCTGGCAAAATAAATACATCTCAAATGCAGAAAAAAGAACATGGTGTATAAAAAATATATAATAAATGATATATTTGGCAAAAAATGAATACTTTTTATAAATACTGTTATTAAATCCTAATCTAATTGTAATACTTCACAAATGAATTGTGTGCATTATTTAAGAAAATACTAATACTGATTTTACACATTCTAATCTGCCAGTGGTAACATGCCTTTGCATTTTATGCCTAGGTTATATTGTATTGTGGCAGCATTAATTGGACTAGGAGAATGAAACAGTGGTCTCTACAAAAAGACTGGTTCTGTGTCCAGCTGAGGTGATTTATTCAATGTACTTATCAAAAAAATAATAATCTCAACACAAAACGTCTTGGCACACCATTTTGAAACGATTAGATCGACGTATCGTTCGAAACAACATATCTAAGGATTTTTTTTAATTTTTGGCTTAAAATGATCAATTCAACTTGTAGTCCACATCGACATGTCGTCCGTAAAATACGGTATATAAAAACTCCAATAATTGTTAATAGGGTAATTGATGATGGCAAATTTATAAGTCTCTATTAAAGGGTCACCTCTGTTAAGAGGTCACGTAAAGTTCATGCAATTTGATCAAGGTTTGACCAATCCATGAATAACAGTATGTTAACTGTAAATAAAAAGATGCTACTCACAATAAGATGTTTATGATTAAGTTTATATTTGTACTTATAATTTGGTTGATAATTATTGTGTAACTATTTGTCCATCCCTGATTGAGGTCCTAAGTTAAATGTCTTTGATTCACAGAGATCGCCTCCAAGCTGAAAGGGAAGAAGCTCTGCGTGATTTCAAGCTTGGGAAAGCTCCAGTATTAATTGCTACATCAGTGGCAGCTCGTGGATTAGACATCCCCCTAGTCAAACATGTCATTAACTATGATCTCCCCCAATCCATTGATGAATACGTCCACAGAATTGGAAGAACTGGGCGCTGTGGAAATCTCGGCAAGGCCATCAGCTTCTACTCCAATGACACCGATGGTGCTTTGGCCAAACCACTAGTTAGGATTCTCTCTGATGTAAGTCTTTGCATTTATATATCTGATAGTAAGAAGTTTTATTCTTCAACATTGCTCTTGAGGTACAGATAATAATAGCTACCTCTTTTAATGAGTTTTATTGTAATGTTTGTTCCTTGGGTGACACAAGGTGAAGAACGTCGGTGCTACTATATTGTTGATATTTATTTATTACTCAGGCAATGCAGGAAGTTCCTTCGTGGCTGGAGGAGTATTCCAAGTCAAGTATGCCAGGAACTGGTTATGCTGATGTTGGTGCCAAGTTTGGAGGACGGGACATCCGAAAAAATCAGCCAAGGGTATGGGCTTTGTTTTGTTCTGATAAAGTGTTTAATTACCATGCAAGTTCACATCACCAAACAAAAGATTAACTCAAAAAGAAAAAGGCTCGATTTTATCAACCTGTGTCGTAATACAAATGCACTGCAAATTGGAAACATTGACAAACACTTCAACCTGTTTTGTTTTTCTTATATAAATCTTATTGAATTTGTATGGTTTTATTTCAACTGTGTATTTAAATGGATGTCATGGTAATTGTACATGTAATGTTGTGGTCTTGGAATATTTTTATTTTGCAGGCCAGAGAGACCCACAAGGGTGAGGGTGGCTACCCTCTTGGTGCAGGTGGTTCCATAATGGTAGGATCAGGTGGAGCCCAGGAAGAGGACGAAGAAAACTGGGATTAAGCTTTCACAGTAACTTCAAAAGGAACTCTGCATTCCTGCAAAGACATTGGTCGGGGCCGAGGTTGTGAGGACATTGTTAGCATGAGCCAGGGAGGCTTGATTCATGGTGCTGCAGAAAAAGTAGTGCTCTTAGTTATTTTTTATCTTGTAAATGCGTTACATTTAGATAGTAAACATCATGTTTAGCTTGTCTTATGAAGCCTGAAACAAAATTGATTAGCGAAAGTTGAAAATCCAGACCTGAAGTTGGGATGTGATCACCTGACTTACTGCTACCTGGGTATACCTTTTAACTAGTTTTCCTCAATCAATTTTTATTTTCACATTTGATTAACATTCCAAACATACAATTGATGATGGAGGAATGAAGCTGAAACTCTCGGAAATTCAGACTATGATTTGAGAAACAAAGTGGAAGTGATGTTCGGCGGATCGACCCCTACAGCTTGTTGACCCTGGGTCGCTGTGGTCGAGCAGGTGTGTGACAGTCTTTGGCAGCATGGGTTTGTCAGTGACTAAGCAATGGGCAGGAGTGAAATTCCTACCTACAGAAATCTAGTCCACAAGTCAGACCAAGTGCAATATATACCCAAGTCTTTCAGATTTTTTGTCATATTTGAATCTCGTCATGATCATGTGATCTCAGGGTATCATCTTGGCCAATCATCACACCATCGCTCTAGTCCACGACCGCTGTGATATTTCAGCTGATTTGTTTCTCATCATTTTGTTATTTTACAATTTTTTGTTGAAATTGTTTTTTTATTAAACCATTGTATTTTGCACAAAAATCTTGTTTTTCTTTGATTTTTAAAGGGATAGTTACTACATAGAACTGAAGGTCATCTTAATACATGTACATGAATCAAGGTGTATTGTTACAATACTCACACTAACACTTGATGAGTCGCTGTCAAAAGTTGGGTTATCAGCAATATAGAGTAAATCTGCTTTAAATAAGATATTCAATGGAATTGCTGCATTTGCTCTTATACTATTGAATTTGAAATAAGCCAAAGGTTAAAACTAAATGTCGAGGTTATAAGTGATAGCTATGCAACTACTTTTGTTGGGATGGATACATATCAACACTCCAAATAATTGATAATGATGGTAAATTAGATTGGAGTCGGGCTGGGGATGGTCAATGTTTTTGAAATAATTATATGGATAAATATGTACATTCTTTGTGTTGCGACACCGATTTTTTCATTGCTATCTAGTTGAGCTCAACTACCGGTATAACAATTGACATTGTGAAGTTCATTGGCAGAATATTTTGTGATGTATATGATGACCCGTCATATACATGTATTTGTTTTCCCATGGACTGAAATGTCATACTTTCATTGGTTTAAACATGGCATGCGACTACCTCAAATATCTCTCATGTAGGTTCGGCGGGAATTAATATTATACAATTTGGCCATCATTGGCCGACGCTTCGCTTTGACATTTCATATTAGAACAAACCATAAGTTCTTAAAATTTTTTGAGTAGTTGCCCTTTGAAATTCTTTAAAATTAGAGTAGTTGCCCTTTGAATATTGACATCACATTGTTGTGTCTGGGGCAGAACTAAATGGCAGCGTCAAGATTTGCTCAAATCTCTGCAGAGGAATGGGAGAAAACGTTTTGAATTGAATAGCAACAAAACTTTGTAGGTAAACATGGGTAAAGCGAAGATTTTCAAAGAGTATTTGAAAGGTGAAATTGATAATTATGAAGAGTTTAAATGAGTTAAATTGGACGAGATGTTAGGCAATTTGTGGGTTTGTGATTATAATCACTTTTTGTGAATAAATGTCACTTGATAGTCCTCGGGGAAAACAACACACTTATTAGGTTTGTTACTGACTGACTACAGAAATATATCGGGTTGATCAATCTCATAGGCGGCTTCACCTTGCCATCTATGAGATTTATCAACCAGATATATTTCTGTAGTCAGTCAGTAACAAACCTACTAAGTAATAATAGCTAACTCTGCTAGACAGGCATCAAACTTGACACACTGGTACCCCCTGCTGAAGGGTAGATAACCCCTCCCTGGTATTCATTTTGAGGTCACAATGACAAAGGTTGAACATCTCTGGAGGTGTGGTTGATTGTGAAGGAGAAATTTGATTCCAAATCCAAAGTTCTATAATTTTTACTATGGAATGATGAAATTGGAATTATAAGTTGTTTACAGCATGGCTGCACTGCTTGAATCGCAGATTTCTATCATAGCAGTATTCTTTGTTACATATGTACGGAATGGATTTTATTTAATTCTCTCGCACCATCTCTTCAAAGGTTAGAATTGCATTGGATATGAATCTTACTCACTTTGTAGTAATTCTACAGATTCATTTACCAATCTAACTTGGCCTAGAAATGAATATCTTTAAGTATCCTTTGCAAATTAGAAGATGACCCTGACTTATCAAGGTCAAAGGTCTTGTGGATTTTGATTGATTCTGAGGTCACAAGGTCAAACAGTAATTATCAATTAACCTTCAGATACTAGTAGCTTGAAAACCCTTGTTTGCCGAGTACTTTGTGTAAAAGCTGACCCTTATTGGCAGGCACTACAACATGTTTGGGTATATGTATTTATTAAAAAGATAAAATAATACTGGATAACAGAGGAGAAACTGTCCCACACTGTAATACTATAGTCCTTTTGATCCTGGAATCCTAAGGGAGGCTACTCCTGGTACCCTGACAAATACTAGGAATTATTTGTTGGACTGCAAAGAAATGAAATTGTAATTAATGATCTACAAATTAGAAACTAATTGAGGTTTTATGGTTTTTACTGGTACATGGCATTGAAACATTTCGTGCAAGAAAGATAATGGGTGGAGACTTCCAAAAAGTCTGATTATGTGGTTTCCAAATGTTTGGTGAAATGAAGAGGAAAAGAATTAGTACAAAACCTGTGGGAGAAACGAAGCTTGTGCAGTAGTTGATATCTGCTAGATTCAGACACCAAAGGAAAACCCAATCCAAATTTAAAGTCCAAATTGAATTTTATTAACAGTGTAGATACATTAAAAGCTGGCAAAATAAATACATCTCAAATGCAGAAAAAAGAACATGGTGTATAAAAAATATATAATAAATGATATATTTGGCAAAAAATGAATACTTTTTATAAATACTGTTATTAAATCCTAATCTAATTGTAATACTTCACAAATGAATTGTGTGCATTATTTAAGAAAATACTAATACTGATTTTACACATTCTAATCTGCCAGTGGTAACATGCCTTTGCATTTTATGCCTAGGTTATATTGTATTGTGGCAGCATTAATTGGACTAGGAGAATGAAACAGTGGTCTCTACAAAAAGACTGGTTCTGTGTCCAGCTGAGGTGATTTATTCAATGTACTTATCAAAAAAATAATAATCTCAACACAAAACGTCTTGGCAAATATTATCTTTACACATATTACTCAATATATAAACTTTAATAAATTACATCACAGAAAATCTTGTTATCAAAACATAAACATAACTTGTAGCAGTAAAAAAACCTCCTAGAGGTCTTGCAGTACACTGTGAGTCTATATTTATTAATATGGAGAAAAAAATTGCCGCTATAAAAAGTTTTTTTCCTTCAATTTGAATTTTAAAAAAAACTTACATAATCAGTATAATCTAATAAAACTAGCATGGTATAACAAAACGTTATGTACCGGTAATTCACACTTCCAAAAGATTCCTTGAAAAGAAATCACAATTGCCTACAAATATATTTCACAACAGTAAAATATAAACTAACTAGCTAAATCCTAAATTTTAAAGTCATCAGCACTTCCAGTTTTCTCACCTGAAGACAGGTGTATCATCAATACTGAGAGCAGTATCACAGAGCTTAACAATAATACTGAATACAAGCCATAGAAGTCGCAACATGAGCGAACCAAACATATCACAGACAGCCAAACAAGACGCGTGTACGAAAAAAGAAAATAAAAAATACAAACTCTGGAAAATTAAAATCATGAGAGAAAATCAACAAAAATACTGTACAGTCATGGTGTCGGGCACACAGAAAAATCACAGCACAAACAGTGAAAGATAAGTTAAATGATTATGTCAAAGGGAGGTAAACCAAGAACGAATCAGGGTAGATAATCCAGTGCAACCACACCCATGCTACCACTCAGATAGAGAATTATTATACCACGGTGGCAGCGCGTCTGGCTGCGAAGTCAAGCTGAGCTTTTGTTCGACCGACATAGGCTTCTGGTGGTTCAGGGGTCACCAGAAAAACGCGGTCCTTTAATTGTACATCCTTAGCTCTCACTCTCTCTCTGTAAACAAATGGTACATTTAAGGAATAAGGAATCATTCTTTGAGTATTATGAGGTGATAATTTCAGTCGGGGCGTGATCAAATCCAATAAAGCCCAAAGAGCTGTATGATAGATTTGATATCACGCCCCGACTAAAATTATCACCTCATAATATTCAAAGAATGATTCCTTATTACTTATATTTATATAGTTTTCAGCAATTGTACAATTAAATATTAAAATATTAATTATGCAAACCCCGCCTGCACACAAACAAACGTCATTTGAATTTATTGGACTGTATTGTACAAAATCGATTCGTAGTTTCATCACAGACAAAGACACTGGAATATGTAAATATGTAAACTTAATGTCTCTACAATCACTCCAAACAGATCACCACAAACGGGTAATAACCCTGATCACTGGCGTCATAAGTTCATTACTCTTAAGGGTTGAATTTTCAGAATTATAGTGGGAGGGGCTTTGAATTTGTGGTTCACTTACAGTTAGGGAAAGGGGATTAGTAAATATTATACAGTATTTATGGTTCTTTTGTTTTGGGGGATATGAATTGATGATTTTTTTGTTTACTACACTTGTACACAGTACCAGGTATGTCAACATTTTTTATATAATTATAAGGGTCATACAAAGGCAACTGAGTCAAACATTGCTGATCTCAGGATCCCTGTTTAGCAACTATACATGCTACTGATTACTCCGTATTTGATTTTTATATCCTACCAAAACTGATGTAGCATTTTCAAAGCATTTGAAGATCAAATCTTAACTTAAAAGACATGGTCTTGCTTAATCTGTCGACAAACTTAATTGACTGCTAGCTTACTTGAGGAATTTCTCCATGACAGCGTTCAGTTTGCCAGTCTTGGACTGGAACACACTGCCATGGCCGTTCTTATGCTGGCATTCTTCCCACTTCTGAACATCATAGCGGCCAGCTCCCACAGGGTTCTGAAAAACAAAGAACTCCATTGTAGATTACTATTTAAGGATCAACAGACATGACCAAAAAAATCCCATCTTTAAACAAGGACAAAGCAAGCGAGGTTTGAACCAGGCAGGTCCTCCGTCTCGAGGCTGTCTGGCTATGAGTGATATTTAAATCAGTTACCCACTTGTTCTTGGTCAAATTAAAACATCATAATTACCAAGTAACATTTGCAGTATTTTATTTTAGTCTATAATATTTACAGCCGCCTACTTCATACAACAAACAAAATTTAAGATTACATAAGTCTGTTCAGCTGTAGTTGGGAGCCTGAGCTTTGGTTTGTATACAGGAGCAACCTCAGGCTAACAATCAACTGGGACCACAGGTACAGACAGGTAAACTCCTGGATAATCTTTTTCTTACCTGATTTATTCAAGATTCGACCCAGGTTGAGCTTACACAACATGTATTATATATAAGCTGACAGCAATAACACAAGAATGTACTTGTTAAGTGAGAATTCCTTCCAAGATGTTTTTTTCCTCACAACAACTTATATCAGACATTATAATGACACACATTATAATGACATGACATCTTTCATCAGATATTATTATTACAAAACATCTTACATCAGACATCAAAGTGACAAGACAACTTACAAAGTTCCTGGTAAAGAACCTCTGTGACACTCGGTCGTTCCTCTGGGCCGTGGACAGAAAGCCGGGCGAGTTTTTGGTCTCGGGCTTGGACAGCTGTTTGGGCTCATATGTCCCTGGTCCTGGTGTTCCCTATATATAAATCCTTATTAATTTTAACTAGCAGTAATTGATATTCAACTCCTCAAAACCTCCTCATATAATTTCTTAATTGCATAAAATTTTCTGCAAAATTTGATTTTATACTATAGATTATAATTCCATTATATACATTGATTATAAGATACTAGTGTAGTTTTAGTAGACACATTTCAGTATTATATACGCTTGACTTGCATACATTACTCACAATGACTCCATGCATTAAAAATTCAAAACATGAGCTTGCATTACTCATGGCTTGGACATGATTTGTGGTTATAAATCAGCTGTTATTTTATAAACAATATATCTTTTAACAATTTGTTAGCACCAGTACATATAGAAGGATACAACAGAACTAAATATGGGCTACAGTCAGCATTTCCTGGTTATGCTAAATCAGCTTCTGAGTGAGTGGCCTTACTACTGGATAACTGATTAACTGTCAGATGTTAATGGTTATAAGCTATAATTGATCCACAATTTACATAGATGACCTCCTAATTAGATAAAACACCGAATGAGTCCACTGGCTTCCTGTGTAAAGATTATTTTCAATATACTGGGCGGTAACTTAAAATTTCCACAAACACAAGACACAACATATAAATCTGTTATAACAATATGGAAGCTCTGTATTCTCCCTCACCTCCTCCTTGGGACACTGTGATAGAGTGGAACACAGAATTCGTTCCGTTCCCTTCCTGGGATGCTGTTCCACTTTCCCGAACTTTCCTTGTCGCACACGGTGTTCCGTCTTCCAGTCATCCACAAAAGATTTCAGCTCATACTGCCCTGGTCCTAGGTCAGCCAGTTTCTGATCAAATATGTGCTTACAATTACCTGGTATTCAAGCATTTTGAATGACCTTGTATTATAATAAATGAAAAAAACACCAAAAATAGTGCTCTATGACCAAGATCCTAGATTGCCCTCAAAATAAGAATCTTAATAAGGTTATATCCAAGTTACTTTTTACAATCTAGCATGCATTATTCCATTTGAAATCATGTCTGTAGAAGAAATCAAAAGGTATAAATAATGTAGGTCAAAAGAACCTTCTAGGCCAAAGCTTAATATGTCATTTATTTTAAGATTGTAGATATGTGTAATGACAGGACCTACATAAAATGCAATGTTACACTAACTCTTATCTTGTTTTTGACTATATATTTAGTCAGAAGATAGTTTTATAAACAATTAATACAAATCACTTTTAATGCAGGTTTGAATTTCATGTTACTTTCACAACACTTACCGGAGCAGCCAGGTAGCCATCATTGATTGGCTTGTTTCTGTCCCCGGAGAACAAATCATAGGGCCCTCTCAGACTGGTCACCTTCTCCACCGTCTCCTGGGTGAAGCTCTTGAAATTGTAGGTTCCAGGTCCCAGTTCCGAGCCCTGACAGAAAGAAGCATTCCTCAATGACTCATTTACAAAACCAATGATAATGATCTGATATAAGGATTCTTTAAAAAAAAACAAAGCGTGAAGAATTAATATCCACGTAAAAGTGAAAGAAAAATCACATGCAAATTTTAAGATCCTGACACTTGCAAACTTTATGAAATTACAACAAAAGTTTGGCGCTCGTGATTTGATACAAAACAAAAGAATTGCAGGAGTCCTTGCGTAAAATAAGATATCTACAGTACACATTGTCGACTCTAATTTTGAAGCTTTGGAAAAACCTTCATCAAATCAAATACATGTACTGTATACAACATTTTTGCTTCATTATGGTAACCATCAATGACAACGGGCAAATTTAAAATGGAGCCAAATCTTTTACAACTGTATTTCGGAGAAATAACACAAGGCAAAAATAACCTTGTATACAGTATTATTATGAATCAATGACCAAATGATTTTAAAATGTGTATTTTTGGTATAATTATGACTTACAACAGATGGTAGATTTCTGGGGGTGGAGGAGCCAGCGTCTAACATGCCCACAGTGCTGGTGGATTTCTTGGCCTTCTCCTCTACTGCTGTGTGGGGGATTCCTCCCTTACCATAAGTACCAGGGCCTGGGGTCTCATTCTACAACAGAAAGGGGTGGTCTGAATCTCAAAGTACAAGTGAATATCAATAATTCAGGTTCCCTGACAGGTCTAAATTTGTTGGTTCTTACAGCAGCCACATTTTCTTTGAAGCGCTGATCCCTGGTCTGACAAATTCCCCGAATACTTCTGGGTTTTTCCTCCGACACCTGAAGGAAATCCTTGATGTCATATGAGCCAGGAGCTAGCTTTCTTTGCTGAAAATAATGTTAAATCAAGTGTATACTAACAGTTGTAGAATATCTAAATTCCTGACAAAAAATGTGTGTGATAAATCCAAAACCATCCAAGTAAGCAAGTACGCAAGCTGATAATCTCATTAAAGTGTATCCATCTTCATCTTGCTTTGCATCCTAAATATGCCCAATCCTTATGTTTTAAAATATTTTATAGTGTTTTATAAAGTTATAGTGCTTTATAAAGTTATGGTGTTTTTGCTCAGCTGAGTTGTGATGGAAAATTTGTGGCGATTTGTGTAAAATTTTAGAAAGAGAAAGACATTAATTATAACCATATCACTTAACAAAACACTATACTACACATTTTCTAAAATAAAATGAACATGACTTCTAAAATCAAATTATTTGAGAGTTCCTTGCTAAGGAGCAGACAATGTTAAAGGAATTAAGTTCTTATCCCTGAAGAATTCAATTCTGATTCAGAGAACTTTTACATTCATAGCATATAAAGCATCCATCTATACATGTAGTTGATGACAAAGCATATTTACGTGTTCAGGTCATGTGTGACTAAGTAGGCTAATGTCATTTATACCAAGAGTCGTTTCAGTTCCCACTGGTCTTTGTGTAACAGATGAGGAAGGGCAGCCATTCTCTCCACCTCATAAGCTCGAGCCCAGCCTGGCCCACTGGCTCGCTCATCCACAGTCTTCTTATTGAACCCACCCACATCTACCTTGTATGAACCGGGGGCCAGTCGACGATTCTAAATAGACGAAAAAAAGGTTTTCATATTTTCCACACCTGAAAACTAAAGAGTAACAATGAATCTAAAAATAACCACACATTACATACACCTCCTAAGAGGTGAATATAAGATGGATTTTATTCAATGCCTTCAACTTTTTGTTAAAATACAGTAAAAAAAACATCACAATCAGAAAATCAAGCATGTATATCTTTTAAATTACAATTTGAGGTTTACTTTGTTTTAAAGATTGAATTTCTTAATAATTTATAATTTGAATAATAATTTTAACTGTTTTTCTTCATTTATCTTTGATAAAGGACAGTTTCAAACAGGTTATTTTTTTTTAAGTCACTGTGTTTACCTTAATTATAAACATTATATTAACATCAACCAATACACTTTTCAATCCTGTAACTACACCTTGCATTGACCTAATAAATGTAACCCAATAAACCAAAACTATATTCCGTCAATGCCCAATATACCCTCGTGCATTTTTTCGATGTGAAGATGCATTGTGATGTCATCTTTTTTGCTTCGTTTACACTATGGCATCATGATTTCAAATCCAGATATGTAGCAAAATTTGTCGAAAATAGCTTGTTTGAGGCATAAAATGTTATTTTATGTTGCAGGATAAACAAAATACATGGTGACTGTCTTGAAATATAAGCGATAATTCGGCTCAGGTTGAAAATAAAAAGATGGCTTGGCAAGCCTTGCCCTCTATCACATTTTCTTACCCTCGCCCAAATATAGCTTATATTTCAAGACAGTAACCATCATGTATTTTATATATATGCAATGTGTAGTTATTATATACCAGTGAAATCAAAGGAAATCACTTGTCAAAACAAATCTAACAAACTTAATTATAATCTGTAACTCAACAATTTACATACTATGACTTCTTGATGTAATAATTCAATCACAGATTATGTCACATTGATTTGGAATGTTGGAATGACTTCACAATTAAGGCTATGCATGTATATAGGGGCACTGATCAAATATATCTTAGGTTTATTTCTTAACTTTTGTTCTGTCAATATGCCAGCAGGGGTTGCAGGATTAAATTCATCATGCTATCGAACATCTATAGTGTATGGTATACACTTGATAGGCAAAGATCAATAACTATATGAGTGAATGTAAAATATATATGTATATAAAACTATCAGAGTACTAATAACTATACATAGATTTATAATTCCTTAATTATATCATATTTCTGTTATAGTATCAGGTAATCAGTCAGTGTGTTTACCAGTTCATCGATGGACTTTTTATCATACGGGATTTCTGTGAAGGTCCCGGGATATTTACTTTTGGGGTGCACTCCAGAGACGTCAAACCTACAATGATACAATATCAATAACAGTCATTGCAAATTTCTCGGCATGACAGATATATTAATGCATGTAAAGTAATAGTCCGAAATATCTGACGTTTTCCTGGCTTTTTTAACGATTTCGATATTTTACTTGCCAGGAAAACCCTGGCATGTAAAATATCAAAATCGTTAAAAAAGCCAGGAAAACGTCAGATATTTCGGACTAGTAAAGTAATTATATTTATTATCAAAAGCGATTAATTGGGTCATGAACACTCCCCCTAATTGGCCCAAAACTGAGATAAGATGAAAGGTGTACCTCGCTGTTTGGGTTCCAAATGGGGCCCCGCTGTATTTTTTCTCGGCCATGGTTGAATTTCTGACAAATCAGCTGATATAATCCCCAATATTTCACTTCAACATCTTTTTTCTCTGTACTTCAGCGGGAAAACGTCACATGGCAACCATAACAAAAAAGGTCGGGCTAATTGACGGACTATACGTGGCAGGGACTTATAAGCCCCGGAAGGAAAAGTAAATGATCAAAAACTGTACAAAGCCGTGAAATAAAGTCTTCGTAATTTTCGTATGAATTGTAGAATAAATACTGAAATTTACCGTAATTATTATTTGTTAAAAAAAGATTGTTAAGGCTAATTAACGAAAACGTCACGTTATGAAGGGAGCTGATCAAGAATAAGGAATCGAAATCCAATTTATATTTTAATGTACAGCATATTTTAATCATAGGGTCAATGAATGATAAACATAAAAATTTTGTTAACCTATCTAAAAGGAACAAGTTAGAGATGAATGAAATAATGTAATATTGAAATTTTTACAAAATGTCAGTTGTTCAACGTAAATATGATGCTATGACAAGCATAATGGCTATTATGGTCACTATTGTGTATTTACTTCATCAATAATTTGGAAATCTCTTTTATTTATGTATTCCTTGAACTCTGCATCCTCACTTGACTGAAAACTCTGTAATAAATGCCTACTTGTCAGATCTTGCCTCTGCTGGGTTTGAACCAGGTTCAAAATGTTTACAAATATCCAGCATAAGCAAGTTTAACCTTCTAGCTAGTTGGTATCACTATCCAATCATTTTTTTCACCATTGACATATAAAAATATGATTTTTGCAGTGTTGAATGAAATACAAGGGCGGTGTTCAAGATTGTAGCATCTATAGCTAGCTGGTACCCTAGTTACTAGGTTAGAAACCTAGGTCCTGTTGAATGCACTGAATGAATTAATGCTGTTAATGCTAAACTAGCATATCGTTCATGATCATAATGGCTACATAGCACGAAGTAGCTGCTACATGTACCATCTTGAACTTGGACCGGTTCTCTTCCTAAATTTTTAAATTTCAGTTTTCCAAAATTCAACCAGATTCTTGTTATTTAAACAACCGATTATCTGGTATCATGTTTTCATCTCATTATTTTGATCATTAGTTTGTAGGTTTGTAGTGAGTACTGATATCTTTTTTATTCCACAATATGTTCAAGGTTGAAACGTACTCCCTTATCAAGTCATTTGCAAGTTTATTGATCATCCATTGACTATTACCTGGACAGAATAACACGACCATATTCTGTAATGCTGATTCCTCTTTTCCGGGGAATCACTTGGTAAAGAAAGTTTATCTAATGTTTCTCCTCTAACTAGTTTTACACAAATCATACACTGTACCGTAGATACATAAAGTTGTACACTCTCTCAATCTTTAAACATGTTTCATTCTAAGGACTGTTAACATTCTTTCAAACAGTTACAGGTTCTTTAGTAGGGTATTTTTCATTTGTATTCTTTATTCCCTTTGTCTCATATGAAAAAAAAGAACACCTTTTGAGTATGTTTTCCAATTTAATTTTGCAAAATTTATATATTTTCAATTTGTAGTTGGTATGAAAAATAAGATGACATGTGGAACAGATGACTATCAACAGATGAACAATAGAAAATAAATATCTGAGAAACTGATGAGAAAGACGTAAAAAAAAAAATGGCTGACAATTAAAAGGACTGGTAAAAGACAGCAGTGTGCAGCTTAAAAGTCACCACCTCTCCCGTAAAACAATTACAATACTACTTCCGCAACTCCATGGATATGCAATAAAATGCAGCTACTAAAATTTATTGTCTGAAAAAATCTAAAATTTCAATTTATCACAAACAGTAAATGCAAACATACAATCAAAATAAATTTTCTCCTTTAACAGAAATTCTTGCTATAAGGATTTAACATCTCGTCATAAAATAAACCTTTGTTGACAACAGAACCAAATTTACAAGAGAAATCGACATGGAACCATTTTTAGAATTAACTATTATCTGCTAACATACTATTGCAAAATGCAGCAATTAACAATTTCAATCATTTTCCAGTCCATTGCTTTTTGAAATTTATTTTATAACTTTATTAAGGATAGTTGTCTTAATATTACAAATTAGTTTCAACTTTCTTTTACAAATTTCCCTTTCTTGATCTTTATTTAGAGAGAGAAAAATTAATCCAGGCCTTAAATACATTTTATTTGATGAAGAATGCCATTACATGTAGATGTATTTGTGTTTACTTTTGGTGTTGTGAAAAGTATTATTGCTGAATACCAACAGTGACTACTTTAAATCACTATTCAGTTCACTTAAAAGCCGATATTGCACACAAAATGTCAGTATGTCACAACCAATCAAGTGGTTCAGTCAGTTTGGCACCAGCCTTATGTTTTTCTCCCTCTGACACAGTTTTCTCCCTTAGATGGAGGGACTAACTCCTATCCCTGGACTGCCGCTTTACCATACCACATCAGCACCAACATGCGCGTTATAACACAAAATCACTGTCATCACTGTCATCCTCACTGTCGCTGCCGTATCGTTTCCGTCGCTTCTTTGGTTTCTTTTTACTGGGTAAGGACTTGGAAAACGATTTTGATAAGTTTTTGGAAGAAGAGGTTGAAGATGATGATGCGTGAACTGGAATTTTCTTTTTGTCAGAGGTGAAGAGGTGATGATGGCGCGAGGACTTGGGGGTGTGGTGACTTTGACCTGTTCTCTGTTTAATAAAATATAAACAATGCATTACAGAAATCTTACTCACTTTTTATTTTGAGATGCATTTTTTTTCACCAATACCTGTATATGTTTAACTAATCAACTAAAAAATTAAATTGAAAAAAGAGGCCTAAATGCAAAATTTATTAGAGTTAAAGCTCCTTAAATAAATTCTAGTGGAAGTTTGTATCCCATACAACCTTCCATTGGGTCTAGGGGTTTTGATTTCAACAAATTAGAATCTACATAATAATTTATAGCAATATCCAGTTTCAACTCAAATTTTCCTCTATGTAATCCTATGAAGAACTTTATTCCATCATATATCCCATTATTTGTCCATGGGTCACAATTTACACAGCTACATGTTGGATTTTTCACACTTTCCCTGGCCCTATTATTTTTTAAAGGGTCTTCATTTAAACAAACTTCTTAAGTTTATTTAAAACTACCTCCCCTCTCAAGAGAAAGTGGCCCGTCATTAGCCCTTCATCCAATGGTGCCTTGTATTAAGTTTGAGTGAAACTGATCAAGTGGCCAAAAATGTAAAAAGTTAACAACATAATGCCTCCAGAGACAACAACATTGTGAACAACAGATGTGAATATAAGAAACTGATCAATTAAGATCAATAATATAACTGATTTTGATAACATACAATGACGAGTGGAGGGACCCTTTTCTCGGACGTCTCCTCGTGAACTTCCACAGTTGTGTCCATTGACTCTTCGCATGTTCCCTCTGGATTTGGTAGTCGTGGTGATTTGCTGCCTGGAGTGGTCTGCCCTTGGGCGGGGTTGGGGGTCTGAGGACAGGTGCTGCGATTCTCTTCCCCCTCCTCCTCCTCATCAGGAGGGTCAATACTTAACATCAGATCCTTAAACTAAATAAAACACAATCACTTTATAATAACCATTTTCTTCACTTATTTGTATCAGTTAATAAAGTTTGATGACAATATCTTGAACAGTTTATTTAAAACTAAGGTAAATGTTAAATGAGGATCATGTCACAGATAATCTCAAGACCACAAACAAATGACATAACTGAATACACTCACAAGTACCTTTGAATCAAATATCTTTAATATTTTTTGAAAACATGAGCTGAACTCAAAATATAAAATTTTTCCTTTTGAATTTGGGTATTTTCCTATATTTTATATAGCGCTCTTCTTCTGGAGAAGATCAATACAGTCTAAAAATGGCCACGACCATCAAGCTCTCCATCGTGACTCACCTCTAAATAGTCATCAATAAGCTTGCGTCTCTCGTCCACCTCATCACTGTTTTGTTCTTCCTCACTCGAGTCACTGCTGTCACTAGTAGTCTCCCCTGAATCATTCCGGTGCCGTTTATGTGTTCTCCGCGACCTTTTCTTAATAGTCCGATTTTTCGTTTTATTGTTTAACAAGTTTATCACAGTCTCAGGATTAAATGTCACTATGAATTTCCTCTGCACTGGTTTATCGTATGTTTTTGCATCCGATTGAGAATAGTTGTGAATTTTGCTGCAAAAGAAGTTATATGTTAATACTAACTGATCATTTTACATGCATAAAATCCCACAAACACTGGTTAAAAGCAAATAGGTGTGGACTTCACTACCTGTCAGAGAATCCATAGATCTCTTTTAAGTGGTGCTTCAGGTGTAACAGTAAAATACAGCCCTGTGCCAGGTAACAAATATCCAACAAAGGTTTGATATCAGCTGGGAGCTTCGCTGTTAGAATAAAAATTTTAAATACAAGGTTACTTCACTTACAAGTTCAAATATACATGTACATGTAAAGTACATAAACCAAAGCCTCTCATAGTTAAAAATAATAATAAATAATAATAGTTTTATTTCCAATTTTGGGCCCAGAGGGCAGACAAGATTACAATTATTTGAGAGAAATTTCTAAAAGAGAGATTCTACACATACATGAACATGTAACAGCCAGGCAAATGTACATGTAAATCAGTATGTCATAACATATTAACTATATACATATCTATGTCAGAAAAGTAGCTAATACAAATAAAAAGATGGTATCATGCTCTGTATAAGTATTTCACTAGTTCACTTAGATCTCAAAGTATTCTTTTTTTGAAAGCATTAGTTGGGGATGTTATTTCTGGGGTAAGAAATACCAACACAGTTTGTCAGAATTAAGCCACCACAAATTCAACTGATTCCACCGAAACATAATTTACCTATCAGTTTGTCTGGGTCATCCTCATCATCCTCCTCGTCCATGGCCGGACGTGGCAACACCCCATTCTCTGTCTGGTTCCCACCCTCAGCGTTGACCAACATGTTCTGCAATGTACCCAGAGCAATCGTAAATCTGAGAGTGAACAGTGTCACGGTCATGACAATTCTGATGGATTTCTCACAGACACTCAACAAATCTCAGAGATATCTCAGAAAATCAATAAACCATCATTAGGATATCTCACAGTGAGTCGAGAGAGGCTTCTCAGAGGTATCATGGATATAAAGCAACATAATTCAAGGATAGTTCACAACCAATTGCGAAAAAATGAAACATCAGGTAATTGAGAAAGAAGTGTAAAGTCAGAACGAAAATAAAATAAAAAGGGTACCATGCTTTCAGCTTCTTTCTTAGGCAAACGTAAACGCTAAAATGAAACAAAAATATACAATAAAATATTGGCATATAAAGGTGACAAAAAACCAAAATCACACCGATGAATACAGCATTTATCTTCATCGTAGTAAAGCGACGAGAGTCTTGAACACCGTAAAGTAGACAGTACCTCTTTGAAGGACTGGAGAATGTTGGAGCCGGACACCGAGACAATGATGTCTATTTGGTTGATGATAAACAAGGGCTCGTCCTGAGTCTGGTAGGGGAAGAAGGCTAAGTTGTCAGCTATGTACAGCTGTTCTGCTAGTGAGATTTTCTGTGAAAAAATATACACATGTTCAGAGGGGAAAAAGACAGGGCTCTCTTTGTTATACTTGGCTCAAAATGATGATTGCATTTTATTTCATAAAACATTCATAATTAATTATCATTCTTAAAATAATGGTGATTAATTACATCATTGTAATCTACTTACTGCTGAGTCGTCAAAGAGATTAAGCAGTGAGAGGAGTATGGCACGGCGATGAGAGCGGTTGGTCCGTAGGACGGTGTACAGGAAGTTGTTGAGACTGATGGTGTTGCCTTCACTTTCTCGGTGACCTCGGATCACACAGCTCTTACTGTTGGCCTGTAGTAACTGCTGCAGTTTGTACGACATTTTCAGACCTTGTAAAGCTTTCATCTGCAACATATTGGATTTCTTAGGCGTAATGTAAAGGTATCAAAAGTTAATAAAAGAAACTGCATGGCTCAAAACTATTAACTTGAATCCTCCATCAAATTTGAGAAAGTAAATTTATTTTTTTATAATCTCTGTCATCCAAACTTACATGGATAAAGCCTGGATATTTCTTGTCTATTTCTTGAAGCTGTTGATCTGCTTTCACACGTATGACTTTCTCCGTATCAGTACACATACAAATCAGGTAGGGAACACACTGGAAGAGACCATACATCATATTTACAGAACTTGTACATAATCAGGCAGAGGTTATAACAATATCAGTCCGCATATTAACTTGCCAACAAGATCAACATGAAAACAACAGTAAAATTTACATGTAAATAGTCCAAAACTAAAACACTTTATCAATCTTTAAGTCTGCTGGATGTACATGTAGTCATCTTTTTGTATTAGAGAGAAAAAAGTTACCCAATGAACTTGAATTTAATAAATATGCACGTACATGTACATGTAAATGTCTGTGACAAAAATTTGGTACATGTCTGGTTGTATGAGTACATGTATTTACATGGTACTGACATAATGTCTGTACAAGTCTGGTTGTACGTGTATTCTAGCTTACTGACCTGCACAGGGTGTACCAGTCCCTGCTGTAGGACAAGCACCACCACCTGTATGGCCGCCAGTCGCACCTGTGTGTGGGAGTGGAAGAAGGAGTCCAGCACATGCTTCAGGTACACCTGCATAATGGTGCTGGCCATCCTACAGACAGACAGAGTGGGTTAATACTGACAGACAGAATTAACACCGTACACAAAACTCACAGAAAAAACCAGTGTTCTAAAACACTTAATCAACTTCCTCAACACACTGCTGCAATGACATATACTTTCCTTTCAAAACATTACAATTAGTGTCATACAGGTACATTATTTCTACTTAAAAATGTTTTCTAAATTAAAACTAGGTGTTTGCTTTCATGAATATTTTACAATGTCTTATACATAATGCAGAGTAGACAATGCCCTCACCCTGACTGTATGTCCCCCATCTCCTTCAGGTCTTCCTCTTTTGCATGCTTTCTCCCTAGAAATAAAGTATGCAGTATGCAATAACAGAACTTTGGATTACCGTGTTAGATTTTAAAAATTGTAAACACATGAATGAACTCTCCCAATGTATTGGTATTTCATAAACAGTTCTTACAGTCGGCATCAGCTTTGTGCATCCTGATTTCTTCTTCCAGTAAGTAGTTTTGAAGATTTCTCAATACCTAAAATACAATTTGGATGAATTAATATGATACATGTAGGTCAGTCATCTTAAGATTAAAAATCACAACATTAGATATTAAGCTGGTCATGTTTGGAGTGCTCTACCTGTATCCTGAGTTTGTCGGGAGAATCATCATTATCCAGATATTCATAATATAAATCTGTCATCTCTTTACCCAACATCATCTCATAGTGCCGTATGACCATAAAACCTATCGAACAGTGAAGTCAAGAATTAAGTGGTGCCAATTCAATACACTGATCTCATCTACATGTATCTACCTGTACAACTTGACAACTGATTCTTACCTAGACCACTCAGTGCCTTCTCTTTGACGATTTCATCCTCATGGTTAACAAAGTACATCAGTACTTCAAACACTCGTGCCTTTATGGACTCCTATAGAAAGAAACACATCTACATGTGAATATTTTAGCAATGATTTAAATATAACGCCATCAGGTGAACAAACTGCACAACAAATAACAGGTATTTAGGAGCTTATATACAGTGTACATGTGACAGTGCTGTACTTGTAGGTATTTCAGAACTTATAAAAATGACATACCAATGAGGGGTCTGGCATATCTTTGTCCAGATCAAAGTATTTACAGAGCAGGCCCACGGTAAAGAGGGAGCGGAGCAGTGTGGGCTTACGGGCTCTCAGCTGGGGGTTGTCTGGGTCCTCCTTATGATCGTAGCATAGCTTTACTAGCACACCTGTAATACAAATATTCTCATACCATTTCATTGAATAAAATAAATACATGGATCTAAATATAATACCATGGCAAAAGTAGTGCATTTCACTGTCATTGATCAATTATCAGGCTATGAATTATGAAATACTCACCAAAGAACTTCTCAAAGCAGTCCTTGACCAGTGAGTAGTTGCGACTGACAGAGTTAACTACTGCACCCAGGCAGCTGATACAGCTCTCAACAACCTACAACAGACACAGTAACAGTGTGTACACAAACCCTACAACAGAAACAGTGACAGCAAGGACACAATGTTAACACTTCCATGCTACCAGCTAACTTATTCATCAAATGACCTTGTAATTGAAACACTGTCTTTACAAAGAGATGAGACTGACACAGTGTTAAAATCATTCTATGTGATTGAGACATGTCTTTACACATAGATGAGATTGAGAGTGTGTTTACCATCATTCCGTGTTTGAGGATCAGCTTCATCATGTCCTCTTCTAGCTGGGCCAGGAACGTCTCACTGGGGTGGTCCATCAGAGGCACCACCATCTCTAGGATCCGAGCCACATAATGGAGAACAAAGTGGTCACCCTGAGTCTGTCAAAGCAAGACATAAAGGTACGATCAACTAGAAGAAAACATTCTGTCTTAGAGACTTCATTCAGCTTAAATTATGCTGTAAACACAACATTAATATCTCTATTCATAAAACCTAATTCTAAACAAATTTCACAGCCAGCAAACAGTGTGAGCGAGTAGATCTGACTGCCGATAGTTCTGTGTGTGAGACTTACACTACACTTGATGTCTAGGTACGGCTGTAGTGTGGTGGCATGTTTCACCATCAGGTCCGGTTTGATCTTGCTGAAGAGATGTAGAGTGGACAGACAGGCCACCAGTCTCTGACTGCACCCTTTACCCGTGTTGGAGTCTACAACACATTCCAAACAAAGTTCAATGAAAAATGTTATGAAACTACTCATCCAATACAAACATACATATTCTCCCTGACCATGGCCATTATGAGGAATCATTTCAATGATGTGCCAAAGAAATAGATAAGGAAAAGAAAATGATCAATTTAGTAGTGAAAGCAATAAAGAATCCAAACTAGATTCAATTTCAATGTATTGCAAGAAAGAAAGAAAGTCTTCATCAATAATTCAGGCTTTAAAAGTTTATCAGAAGGTCTGTATGGCGAGGCCTTACCCACGCTCCTCTCCTCCAGACGGAGCACGTTCTCCACCAGACAGTCCACGATCTGACGACAAGACGTCAGCGCACTCTTATTGATATTGCCATCCTCGTCTTTTTTAAGTAACTGGAAATTAAAGATACCATGAAATTGCATGAATGCAATATGTTCAGAAAAATAATCTTATTCACCACATCTATGAAAAAGAAAGTATTGTTTTACTTACATTTTCTAACATTTGTTCAAAGAATTCAAATCCTGTATCCCTACATGCTGCAACCTGTCAATAGAAAAGTAACGTATTTTGAAAAAATAACAAAGAAATCAGAAAAAATTTGGAAAAATCCACATTTACCTGTAATTAGACTAAATTAAAGTGCAATGTTTGAGTCTATACTTACGACGTCTGTTATATTTAGCACCCTTGTTAGGAGTTTGGTGGTATCCTTCTCTCGGCTGCTGATTGGCGTAAACCACATGGATTGAAACACTTCATTGACAAGTTTCTAGAACAACAACACAATTAAATGATTCACATGTCAAAAGTCTTATTAAATAGATCTTTTCTCCTAATCAAGTACTCAGTATGATGATGTAATGCATTACCTTGATTCCCTCCTCATCATTAACTCGTCGGATCATTTTGACACACATTTCAGGAATTTTGGGAAAATCTGTTTGTTCCAAACAAATATCACGAAATATTTTGATGACCCGCTTTCTAACACTGATACCTGTGTCCTGTAAAATATTCAAGAAACCTTTTCATAACACACATGTACATTTTTTTAAATGCACCAATTATATACTGATATTGTACACATACTGTACATTGAGTGTTAAAATAATAGCATTCTTCTGTATATCTTCCTTTAAGGTAACAACCCTCCATTCTGATGACTTACCAGTATGCGGACAGAGAGCATCTCGTAGTACTGAGATATGAGCTCTGGACGGATTAGTATAAATCTCCCCACCAACTCCACTGCCGCCTCTCGCACTGACGTTGAGGAATCCAGGAAGCGGTAGTGGACGCCTTTCTGCATGTCATCCTATCAATAGACAACAATGTATACCTTTTTTAACAAAATATGGCCACTTCTATTGATAGACAATAAAGTGCATGCATAATAGACACATTCAATGTACATGTGAACTTATTTTTGAACACAAATAGGACACATTTTTCCACAGATAAGAATGAACATGTCCTGAAAACACAAATACATTTATATGTAACAGCATTTGTATCAACAGACATATAAGGACTTTTCTACACCTTTTTTTTAAAGCAAGAACATATTACATAAATGTATGAAGTTAATTTGACACTAGAATGACACCAAGTCTTCCTCTGGTGGAGACTTGGTATACACAATACACGTGAGCTACACAGAGAACAACTGTAAACACGTTTTCTCACCAACAGAATAATACTGCAGATCTACAGTTAGATTGTTCTCAAGTTATACACAATTGATACAATCAATAGATTTAGGTATTTTTTTCCTCTTTGACTTGCGAGTGGTAGTGTAGTACTTTACATATACTGTTGAGTGTGGTTCCTTACCCTGGCTAGGATCCCTGGGTCTGCTTCCACCACAGCAGTCAGACACTTCATGGCCTTGGTCCTCACAGCTACAGCTGACTCGTTCAAAACTCGCAAGATCTGCACATCAAAGTGAACACATGAGTCAATAATAACTTATCTCGTTCAATCCGTCATTAGAATGCAATGTGTGTCCATGTTAGGTTGTCTACTTACCTGGGTTAGGTACACATCAAAGCTTTTTGCAAAAGGTCTTTTAGATGACAAGTATCTTGCAACGAGACAAGCACCATCATAATCTAACTTGGAATGAGGTGGCCTAAAATGAAATGGAAATCATGATTACATTTTACGTAAAAATATATATAATCTTTTATCCAGATTTATAACAAACCACTGTAATTATAAAAATGTTTAATATTTTTGCTTCACCTGTACGAAGCATTCTTTGTGATGGACTCATACTGCGCCAACAGAAATGTTTTCTTCTGCTCAGCGGTCTGAATTGCCTCTGCTGCCTTTTCCTCCTCTTCTTCAGTCCTGTGTTTGTTTGATTGCTTGGACAGGTTCTCTGCTTCTACAGTAACATCTCTGTACCACTGGGCTATATAGAACAGGTGGGCATACTACAAAGGGAACCAAGAACTTAAAAATACAGTACATACATATATTTCCTTTAAATGACTACATCTTTTTACAACAAATTTTTCGATCTTATTGTTTATCAATAATGGGTTTATTTCTTATTTTTCCTCTTTTTTTTTTTAATTTTCAGCAACATGTAGCGGTACTTCTTTTTATCATGTGGTTATAAGAGCCCTCACCCAGTAAGCTGATTCACTTTGGCTGTTGAATGCCAGATAGTCCAGCATGGCCTTCTGCAGGATCTGTGTCTGATCCTCAGCCTCAGGCTACAAACACAGCAACATTGTCAATTCTCACAAACACGTACATGGATCACCACAGAAAACCAATAAAGTAATTGTTGCTTGAGTCTTGTTGTATACATGTACTTCCTACAATTATCTCAACACAAACATCAGTGACTAATTAAGGAAACCTTATCAGAGTTACCGTTAATTTTAAGAATGACCTTGACTTACCCCTGAAGTTGTGGATTTCATTTCCTCCTCTTCATCACTCTCTTTTGAAGTTACCTAATCAATCATAAGGTACATTCACCATACATTAATCAGTACTATACACAGGAATAATGTATCGCACATAAACTGTACTTCTAAACCTTTCAAATGAAAACTGTTTGCTTCAGAACAAAAGAAAAGTACAAACAAAATACCCTGTACCTTTGTGACAATTTCATCAATAGACCCCTGGTTGTCTTGACTAGACACGGCGTCCTTTCGTAATCTAGAGGCCACAATGCCCAGATAATCAAGGGATGCCACCCTGAGAGACATGTCCACTGATTTATTGCTGAACTGTTTCACCTGTACAAAACAACATTACTTTTCTTAAACACTTACAAGTACAATAATCACTATTGAATTCATATCCCATAGAAACAGCATAGAATATTCTGAATCAAATGTAATTTGGCATAAACAAGTCTCCTTTACCAGAATTTTGCCTAGCAGACTGAGGAGGAGTTCCGAGGAGGGCCACTCTGGTTTGTTGACGGTGGACAGGAGATCCTGTACAAAGTTCTCAAACATGGGGCGGTAGTCCTCCTCACTCTTTACTGTACATCTACAAACAACACAGAGAGCATGGTTACAACTCAATGATTACGTCTTGTGCACAGATCCACAATGCAAAGTGATGCCATTATATGCAAAGAGAGAACATGAATGTCTTACTTTTGCAAGAACACTGTGAGAAAATTATACCCTGTCCTCAAAGCATTCTCAAAGGAGGTGACAATGACAACATCATTGGAATTCTACAAAACAAGATCATATTTTCATGTTCATTTACTCATAGTGGCAGCCTTAATATAAATGCAACTTCTACAAAAAAGACAATCTGACAAACAAGTCTGGAGTAGATGCCTGACCTGTCCTCGCTTAGATTTATGGCCTTTCTTGGACGAGGAGGATGAGGTTGATGGAGCCTCCTCCTCCCCCACGGGTTCTGAGAGGGTGGCCGAGGTCGGCAGTTTGATGACACACTGGATCAGCTGTAGGGCCAGGGCTGTAACCATCTGAATGGACTCCTCAGAGTTCAACCTGCACAACAGAGAAATACAGACATGTATTCACTGATATATATACAGTAGATTCCTAATTAAACCCACAGGATTAATATCTGCTTAAAATTGCAAGAATCGCTTCACAGATTTCTTTTCTTTTTCTGACAGTTGTGAATGATATGAAATTATAACAAAGTTTAGTGCTTGTGATTTGACACAAAACAGCAGAATTGCGGAATTAGGTACTTGTACTTGTGTAAAATAAGGAATCTACAGTAGTAAGCAATGACTGGAGAACCATCACTTTGAGTATTAAATGTTTCAATTGTACATGTAGGTCTGCAGCACATACCTATAATTCCTAAGATTTCTTTTACTAGATGGTAACCTCGCTAAACTGGCAAAAATATCCTCCAGAATTAATTGACGATGTTTCTCATACTTTGAAAAGATCTACAAGAGAAAAATTTTTCATAATGATTCATCATAAAAGTGATCCTTTGTATCAAGGGACCACACATCTCAGATCAATCACTAACCGTGGTCACAAGCTTCATAGAATTCAGCTGCATTTCGCTAATGTTTTCCACAAAGAAAGGAGACACTCCTAATGTAGATAACTGAAATTGAAAATAAACAAATCAATTACATTTTCTAAGAACAATGCCCTTATCAATATGTAAATATAATGATGAATTCAGGCAATGTGATGATTTTTACCTGTAGGATGGTGGTATCTGTGAGTTCCTGAATGTCCACAAGCTCGGCCAGCTTCTCAATCATGTCAGAGATTTTGTTGAACAGATTAATGGTAGACTTGTGCTTCACTTGAGCAGCTCTGGCCCTCTTGGCCTTCAAACTCCCATGAAAACCATCTGCAAAATACAAGATGATGAACATGTGCAAACCAGAAAATCATCATGAACATCAAATAAAGTAAATTTTTTAATCCTAATTTCATTTCACTTACCCTTTGCTTTGGGATCAATTTTGTAGACTGGATCAAATTCTGGGAAGATAGTGTTTTGTAGCTGAAATTTCCCATACAGTATAATCCTCTCGATGACGTCCTCCAAGTACACCTGTTTGGGCATGTCTGGTGAGGTCATGATGTGGAGGGCAATGAGGACCGAGTTCATGCTCCTCATGACTCGCTCCATGATGAGACTCCTCCACAGTCTCTGCTCCTCCTCATCCTCATCCTGCCAACATTCACAAATATCATATTTCATCAACATTGGGATTAGATGTTCAGTAGCAATTTTTTCATTTTATAACATTATGAACTTACCATGAAAAAAAAAAACAGCATGGGGGCAATACTTAACACTGAATTTATGTATCAAATAAAAACTGCAATAAATCCCGAGTGCTAGTCTTCCGATTGAAATATAAATGCTCCTATACAAAGACAGTACCTATACAAGGATGGTAGTAGAGCCTCTTGTCTTACCTGGCCCTGGTTAGCTATAGGTGTGACTTTGGTTCCATCCCGTATATTCCACTGTAGTACTGTCAACAGCTTCACCAGTCTATCAGCTGGCACCTGTTGTATACCACATACAAACATTTAATTGACCTAACTGTAACCGTCACCTGATATAAGATTATCAATGGTCAATTACAAGTATTTAATGAACAAGAGTATATCCAGCATTCCACTCGCCATCAACAACTTGCTTCCACTACTTTGATATGCAGTCATGTCTTCATCAATAATACTTGAGATTGCTCTGAATACACAGAAACCTCATTTTAATGCTTACCTGGTTCATGACTCCCAAGGACTTGAGTTTAGCAGTTTCTCCACACAGATCATTCAAAAGGTTGTTTGCAATCAGACTCTCAGTTGGGCACTCCACATCTTCATCATCTGAAAAAAAATTAATTTTGACTTGGATAATGCACATAAAGAAAACCTACTTACATGGACATATCTTGGTATACTAGTATCTAAACACATTTACATGTAGGTAGTATGCACATAGAAATTGTTCATTTTCATTCACAGGTAATTTGTCAAGATATCAGACCGTATAGATATTGATGCAAGTTTACTCACTTGGGTTGAGTGATCCGAAGTTGGTGTCCTCAGACGCCTCCAGGATGTACTCCATGGAGGCACTGAACTTCTTGAAGGTCGGACTCTCCAGTAACTCCTCCACCGACAGCGACTGCTGGTTCACACGCCGGTGTCGCTTGTCCTTCTTCTTCTTTCTTGAAACTATGTGTTAAATTATACAGAAAAAATCTCAATAAAGAAGAGAAAACTCCCAATTTAATTCTTATCCCATCCTCTACTCTGTAGATTCAAATTTTGTCATTCACACGTTACACTAGAAAGCAGTCAGTAAGCATGTACAGGGACAGTCACACAGTGGGGCCTCCTCACCTTCAGCCTGGGAGTCGGAGTCACTGTCACTGTGACGTCTCCTTCTCTTGCCTCGGTCATCATACTCCTCATCACTGTCATACCTTCTTCCTGCTAATCAAACACAATCACATCATCAACTCTGTTTCCTTCATAATATTCTACTGCCTAGCAACATCAAAGATGTACTGTACATGTTCCAAGCAGTTTATTTACTGGTTTATATTCATATACAGTGTACATATGTACAATACACAAATTATCAGAACACCCACCTCTTTTCTTGCCTTCCTTCGTTTTGACTGAGCCTGCATGCTGTATGGACTTCAAAGTCTGGGGGGAAAGGCAAAATTGTTAAATTTTACTAATATCATGAAACCTTATTAGAAAGCCACAGTGTACATGTATGACTAGAAAACGTTTTTAAAGAAATATAAAGTTATCATAACTGTCAATGACTTCAAAGACGATACATGCATTCCCATTTCTGATTGTATTCTGAAGTGCTAACAATCAACACTTCATCTTCATTCTGTATAAATTTTGCTATTTAAGATAATGATGGTATTCAAAAAGTTCAATATAATAAGACAGAAAATTTAAATCCAATTTTCAGTGAGAAATATACATAACATTCTTTAATGAATAAAACAAAGAGGATATATCATAATTTGTATCATCAATAAACACATCCACCAAAAGGCAACAGTAATTGAAAAGTAGTGTGGCCATATTGTTCAAACAAAAAATAAAACTGAAGAAAAGTAACTCAATAATAACATATTTATAAATATATCCATGAGTTCTGAACAACAGTACCTTGCTTCTTGTTTGTCTATTAAGAACCTGAAAATCAACCTCAATAACAATAACTTTGAATGGCATAGATGTACTGTTGTAAATGTTCATGTTAAATTATTAAATACCTGTGTTAACTGTAATACTTCAAACACATCGAGAAATTATTTTATACTGTTTTGTGTGTTCCCTCGTAATAACAGGAAGTCACACTATATCGCATACATCCCAATCCCGACTGTATTATGTTTAAAATGGAAATTACTATGTTTTTATATTTAGAAATGGCACATGTTGTTTTATAAACAATGTTTCTGTATTTATCTGGTATTAATTACATGCTTTTGTGTATATATATTACTCTGTCTAATGTGTAAATGGCTTTTGTAATGGTGACCTAGTTACGTAGTTGTTTACATACAGGTCATTAGTAAACAGCTGATAGATATAAATACGGTAGCCTGTTAGGTTCAAGTGACAGTTAAGACAGTTGGTGAGTTGCAGTTACAGTTGAGTTGGATTTGTCTGTACATTGAAGAAGTATAGAAAGTGGACCCAGGTGTTGGCATTAGGTAAATAGGTCATTCATATCTATTTTATCGTTTCATAACAGCTATAATAATTAATAAATATATTTGTTAATTTTTTTTCAAGAAGAGTTAATCTATAAGAGTACAAGTTAATAAGTTAACAAGTGATTCCAGTCTGAGAACAGAAAGACACACTTACCTGCTCATCTAGTGGCTCCAGTAACACAACAGGATGAGAACTTTTCTTCTTCTTTCTCTACAACAGATAATGCCAGTATGAAGTGAATGCAATATCATAACTATTTATGTTATCGACTCAGTTAAATCAAGTACAGCAACATGTAAGTGTAAGGATACATAAGTGTAAGGATACGTAAGTGTAAGGATATGCAGTCAAAGATCAAAGATCAATGATACCTCTCCATAGGAGTCAGCAGAGGCTGTACTTGATGCATCTCCCGAAGCATGAGGTGGTAGGTTCTACAACAGATAAAACATTCTTTCACACTCAATGCCTCCACAATTCAGATTATGAGATTGTGTGAAAACTTGTAAAATTTATTGATATGATGACTTAAAAAAGTTGAAAGTTGAAAAAGAATACTTTTTGGCTGGTGAAATTGCATAGGCTTCATGAAAACCCTCGTTATAATTTACTTATACCTGTACAAAAAAAAAAAACCCATTCATATTGAGTGCAGAATAAAATACTAACCGTTAACTGTTCAAGGAGTACTATAGGTTCAGAATTCTTGAGTTTTTTCTTGTGGTAGGCACTATTGACATCTGTGTGGTTCTGTGAATCATTATAAAAGGAGTTCTCCGCTAAACTTCCCTGAGCTGGTGAGGCAACTGTGGGAAATAAAAACAATTTTTTTTTAAATCAAAAAAAAACCCCAAAAGAACAAAATAAACTAATTCATAAAATATTTTAAAAAAGCATTACAAACTCATCAACTCACTTGTTCCCAGACTTTTCGCGGCCCCTTGGTACCCTGGGTACTGATTAGATAGTTCTGGATGTTCTCCATTTACAATGCCTATAGATACAAGATATCAATGAAATAGGATATTAACATCCCTCATCAGATATACAGAACTCTACACACAGACACAAATCGTAAAAACGGAAGCAAGAAAAATGCCATATAATAAAGTCTACATTTTCTTTACCTGGAGTGTAATTGCCGTATGGATGTTGGTATTTGTTTGGATCCACACCCAATAAATTATTCTGGTAATGTTGATTCCCTCTACAATTAAGAAACACAATGCGGTGATTCCTAGTACAATATTAACTCACATGTCGTTTCTTTGACATCCTCCTTCCACAAAACTTACAAGCAATTCCTACATGTACGCGAGTAGTCTATAACTCTACATGTACGTGAGTAGTCTATAACTGCTAGTACTTACACATTGTATCCATCCTTTTGTGACCCATTCTCATAATACTGTTGACCTACAAACACAAATAATATCAAAGTAAATATGTAAATTATTCAATACAAACACATTAATTTATTAAATGGATATTAAAAACTTATATTATTTGTATTACTGCTACAATATACAATGTGTTTTAATGTGTGCACTCGAAATCTACACATCGCTTTCAAGTATAGTTGAATGTACCTTGAAAAATAGCTGGATCCTGGCTTAAAATAGACTTAAGCAACTCTGGAGAATTTCTGTCAATTCCCTCCCCACCTGAGGAATCTTTCAGATCTCTATAGTGAATCACAAATATCAAAGTATTAAATGCAAATATTTTAAGGCCAATGCACCAAATTCAATAATCTTTTACAGATATTGAGTCTTCAGAATTAATGCAAGAAAAGAGTGTTAGATGTCTCAAACAACATACAAGTGTTCTGTGGATGTCTTCCGAAGAACACCCACTAACTGTTGTGTAAGTCCTGCATCTCGCGTCGCTAGCAAGCGCTTTGACGTCTCCTTCAACTTATCATTATGGAGCAGAGTTTTGTTGTGTGGGGTAGATGATGTTGGGGTTGGCAATGGTAGCTCCGGTAAGACTAAAGGCAAGTCATAGGGAAATTCAAGTTAATTTTTTTTAGATTTTATCATTTCAGCTTAATATGGATGAACAAACAGAACTTCAATATTCAATCCTTACAATTACACATCATTGTCTATAGCATACAGAGAAGACACTTACGGTCAGTAAGACTGTGAATGCCAGCTAGTGTTGTAATTGGAACACTGGGCACATCACTATTCATGGTTACCGTAGTTGCATTATTACATCTGTAAAACAAAAAACTTGATGTCTGTAAAATCAACAACAAATACATCATGTAAATGCAAAGCATCAGTGAGCGATAATATCAGCAATACGCACACAAATTACTCATGGGAAACAAATTTAAGAACTTGACAATACTTCAACTGGTCAAGTTGTAATGATGTACAACACAGAACCTTTTAGGCATCACAGCAAGACAATAATAACCTTCTTCATAGTCTTTTGCAGTCTGTGCAACATTACACTAAGCATTTTGATATTCAAAAGTCTGTCTTATGAAATGAGATAATTTTAATCACTCAAATTCATTTTGGATCAAAATAAAAACAACAGCATTTTACAAAATAACTCGCCATATCATCTTTAAATATCGTTCAAAGAGCAAAATACGAGATGCTACCGAAAGATGAAGATGCCGGAATGTTGAGTGGAAATGCAGAGCCTTTCAAACTCATATGAACGTCAATAAACACTTGTGAATGATTGTGTATAAGGATGTACTTCTCAAAATGGCATTTTCTTGTAATTTCATCAAGCTTTCAACTGTCTCCGAAACTAAATTTGCTTATAGCTTTTTCTTACCTGTTCAACCCTATAATTTAAATCGGGTATTTTGCAAGTTACGATTCTTAAATGAACTTTAAGTATTTGTTGAAAGTTTCTTGTTTTTCTAATCCATCATAGAAGCTTAAATATTGATCATTAACGCAATCGGAAGATAACTTCTGATCATAACAATGACCCGCGCCAAAAAAATTACGACAGCCGAATAGTTCAGCCACCATTAGATGCGCTTCGGTAAAAAGTCCGTAAACAATGGAAATTGTGTCTTAAGCAGCATTTCTAGCAAAAATATTGAAGAATTGTTTATATCAAATGTATAGATCATTTTATTTACCTTTTTTAGCGATAAAACCCTAATAAGTGACATCATTTATTGAAAAATGCGTATGAATACCTTAACGAGGTCACACATGTAAATAGTCCTATCCGGGCACTTGCAAATCAAAATGGCTTCTCTCAGGCGTAAACAACTTGCGTTTTCCTGTGTTGTTGTTTTAAATTGGAAGCCACATGATTTTATTAAATATAAGAGCGTAAAACACGTCACATTGTTTTATGTGTATGATCAAATCTACTTGATCACTATTTACTTGTAGGATGTGTAACCTTGACCCTCTTCCGAATAAAAGGTTTTTCCCCCCATAGGCAGAACCCTTCCACCCGTGGTTTATATGGGGGTATAGTGTAGGCTAATGTATATACATGGTATACATACTTCTGGATTTTTCGATTGTGGTGGTGTTTAACAGATTCATTAAATCATTATTTCTTTGTCAGTTTTTTGTAATAGACCCTATTTATATCTATCTATAGGCCTATTTTTAATTTGTTCTGGCTCTGCCCGGTACTATCCTGAACTGATAATTCTACAAAATATGAAAAAATTAGTTTGAGACACGTGTACGTCATTTCAACCAAAATTAAAAAAAAAAAAAAAAACACCAGTTTTTAACCTGTAATATCCTTAGATCTTGTATTGTCTCTTCTATGGGGTTTGAACCAAGATCATCTTGTATTGGGAACTGAAAATTACATGTTAAATTTTTGAAGGTGGTATACATAAAAAAGCTTCTAATCAAGCACTTTTTGGTGAACTTGGTCGTTTTCCTATGTTTGTTGATATTATAAAGTGTAATCTAAAATATTTGCAAAGAATTGAAGCTCTCCCTGAACATTCTTTATTAAAAAAATGCAATGTACGAAAATAATTTTTTATATCAGAATAACAAAAGCAGCTGGAGTAGCAGTATTCATTTTATCCTAGATAACTACATTTACAACACCTTATATATAATAGAAATATTGTGTCAATAGCTTCAAACAAATTTTGTGAAATATATAAAAAGACAATGCAGAAAAACACAAATTGGTAAACTCGGAACATATGCTCTTTTTAAAAAAGATTTTGTAGAGAAAAATATTTTTCTGTTATCCACAATCCTCATGTTTTAAAATGTTTCACCAACTTTAGAATTAGCTCTCATTCACTAGCCATTGAAACTGGTCGCCATAATACTCCTGTTAATGAAAGAACATATGTACTTTTTGTAAATCTGAGGTAGAAGATGAAATTCATTTTATATTTAATTGTACATCAAACAATACATTAAGGAAACCTTTTATAGAGTCCTTGAATAGTTTATGTAAAAATTTAAAAAATCTATGTAATAAAGACAAGTTTATCTGGCTAATGTCTAATGAATGTAATAATGTTATTTAAATTTTTGCAAACTACATTTATAGTTGTTTTCAACTGAGAAAAGCCTTGTGTGCAACTGAGACTGTAATAAACTCATCTTTTATAGAACTTAAAATATAAACTATCATTTTGAAACCCTCTTTCTCCTTGTATGTGTTGTATTTAATTTTTTTAAAATTTTGTTATTACTTTTGTATGCCCAAAAGGGCCCAGAATTTGGAAATAAAATCATCTTGCACACGATCCAATACACTAACGAGTACCCACTATATATAGCCAGCTAATAGGACTTAAAACATTAAGTTATCCCGCCTTGGAAAGAGAATACTCAATAATGATAGGCACTAAATGTAACGGGGAGAATACTATGTAGTATGGCGCGCCATGCAAGTGAGCTATAAACGGGTTCACAGTAACGGTTAACCAAAATGTTAACTGTGGATTAACTAGGTTTATCGACTGTTAACTATAGTTTACTAACCGCAAACAGTTAACGATAGTTTTCATCTGTAAAACAATATTTAAAACAAGAGATGTTTGTGAAACACTTATGCCCCCCCCCCCCCCCCATCCCTTAGACATCTGCGAAGAAAATGAACGGAAATTGCAAAAAATTGGATTTTTTTTTAAGTTCAAGGGGCTTTCTCCCTGTCAAAAATTGCTCGATCATACCCAAAATCAAACTTGACGTAGATATTCTTATGATAATCAGTATACCAAATTTCATTTCAGTATGTGCAACCTCTGCGAAGAAAATGAACGAAAACTGCAAATAATTTGGAATTTTTCTAAGTCCAAGGGACATAAATCTGTCAAAAATTGTTCGATCGTACCCCAAATCGATCTTAACCTAGACATATTCCTATGATAAAACTCTATACCAAATTTCATTTCAGTATGTGCACTCTCTGCGAAACAAAATGAACGGAAACAATTGGTGGACCGACCGACAGACAGACCCACAGACAGCAGCAAAGCAATATACCCTTCCTTCTTCGAAGGGGGGCATAATGGTTTTAACGAAACTATAATTTACGAATGCTAATATAAGTTTATCTGCCTGTAAATAAACATTATAACAATAGATTTTGCTGATAAATATAGATTCACATTAATTTTGTAAACTATAATTTACATTCGTTAACTATAGTTAAGAGTTGTTAATCCTAGTATAGGTTTATCGGTTGTAAACTGTAGTTTACGGACCGTAAACTATTATAATTAACGACTTTAATCCATTCATAGTTAACGCGATCATCTATTTTTCAGAAGTGTAAACTATAATTAACACTGAAAACAATCATTTGCGATTGCAAAACATTGAGTATTTGATAAATATAGTTTTACGATTTGTGAAACAATGATTAATTAACAACTTTGAACTAATTAACATTATAGTTTACATATTTATCATCAACATCTATATTGTTAACGTTTATTTGCAACTGTCAGATAAACTTAGATTAGCATCCGTAAACTAGTTTACAACCGTTAATTATGGTTTTACAGATGAAAGCTATAGTTAACGAATCGTTAACTATATAGTTTAGGATTCGTAAACTTTAGTTTACAGTTAATAAATTTAATAGTTTGAAATAGTGTAAAACTATACGTTTAGCTCATTTTTTGTGATCTTGGCGTGCCATAGTTGTCAGTGTTATTTATAGTTTACACTTACATAATCGCGTAAACTACGGTTTAAACATTACAGATTAACGTCGTTAACTATAGTTTATTGTTCCTAAACTACATTTTACAACTGATAAACCTATCGACTGTGTTTATAGCTCTTTTTGGTGAATTTGGCGTGTCATAGATATGAGTTGAAATGTCATTTACAGACCACTTCTGAAAATACCTAAATATAGATTATACCTCTAATCAACTACTGTACGTAGTATTTGAAATTTATTACATCATAAAACAAAACTATAACCACATAAACAAATGAAAATAAAGTTACCACGCAAAATGACATAGGTCTAGCATTATGTAATTATATATAGGCAACAATTGATAAAAAGGATAAAAAAAATCTATTATCGTAAATCATCAAGAAAAACCTGAGTGACTAGCAGTTAGCGGGTTATGTATTTTTTTTTTTTTTCTGAAATGTCGCTACCTTCATATCCCGCATAAATCTCCAAAGAAAGAATTTTATTACTAAATTAACAATCACGTAATTGAATGATTTTTGATTTACACAACTTTCACTCGATATAGATACTTTCGGCGTATTATAAGGCAAATTATTTCACATATTGTAAGTCCATTTACATATAACAAGTCGCTAACTTTAGCACTAAATTTGAAAAAAAAATTATTCTAAACGATATTTAAAATCCACCCAGTGCTCAAATTATTATCACCGAGCCGTGGTTTTGATCTTTGTATATTATAGTTGATAATGATATTTTGATGTCTGCCAATTCATTAACCCATGATTTCGGTAAAATTAAGCAATGGTCAGATATGTGGGCAGTTGAATTTAATCCAAATAAAACAGTTAATTTAGATTTTGGTAGAAAGTGTGTTAGTCATCCAAAAGTTAAATTTGGTACTGATGGGCCTTCTATTGAAAATGTTGAAACACATACTCATCTAGGTATAAAATTCCAGCAGGATGGTAGTTGGAGAACCCATATCCTAGACATTCATTCTAAAGCTTGCACTTGTTTGAATATTTTAAAATGTTGAAACACACCCTTAAAAGGGATGCTTTGATAAAAATTTATTTTGCTTTTGTTCGTCCTGTTCTTGAATACTCTGATATTGTATGGGATAATTGTTCTGATAGAGATGCTAAACTACTTGAAGATATCCAAGTTGCAGCAGCTAGAATCATTTCAGGTCAAATTCTTCAAGATCCTTGCTTTATGATGAACTTGGATGGGATACACTCGAAGTTCAACGTAAAATACACACGCTTGTGTTATTTTATAAGATAGTTTATGGATTAGCACCTCAGTATTTAGTTGATCTGCTTGATCAATGTTTACTACCTTAAAATTCTTATCCTCTAAGGAATCAGGACAACCTTACATTTCATGTCCCCCAAGCAAAAACAACCTCTTACACGAAAAGTTTTTTACCTTCAACAATTAGACTCTGGAATGAACTCCCATATAATATCCGTAGTCTTCCAACTCTCTCATCATTTACACATGCCATTAAAATATGTATTGTTCAAAATCCAAGAAATACTTTAACTATGGTGCCCGTAAGGAAAATATAATACATTGTCAACTTCGTACCTCAGCTAGTAATTTGAATGCTGATTTATGCAATCATTTCTTGAGTGACAACCCAAGTTGCGACATGTGTGGAAACAATTGTGAAACATGCTCTCACTTTTTTAATGAATGTCCAAAATATTGTGTTCAAAGACATTTACTAATCCAAAATATAGATTCCTTAAGATTGCCAACACCTTTTTCATTTCAACTCATTCTTAATGGTGACATTAGTCTTACTTATGAACAAAATATTGCAATATTTAAATATGTAGACCAATTTATTAAATCTACAAATAGATTTGAATAATCCATCTAGTCCTTCTTATTGTCTTATACCACAAAACCTAAACCTGTGTATAAAGCTTTTTATTTGTTTGGGGTTTTTTTTTTGCTCTTTTGTTATTATTATCATTACCAGTTACTACAAATTATAATATTATAATAAGTACATGTATTATTATACCTATTGTAATTTCTTGTCATGTATTACAAATATACATATATGCATATAATTATCAACTTAATATATATTATAATATTACTGTCAATATTATAGAGAGTTTTAAATTCTCTGAATTTTAAAACTTTAATGTAACATTATACAAAACAAAACCTTGTATACATGACGTTGACCTTGTATGTCGGAGAAGATTTATATAGGCAATGCCTGTTATCCCATCCGTTTATGTGTTACAAAATAGAATATTGTTTAAATTAATTTAAATCATTCGATGTGACTAGACTCGATCGTTTACAAGAAGGAAGTATTTACAGATTTTCCGTGGTCAGTATTTTTTTCACTGTTTTAATTATCGATTTAGATTTAGATATCGAATATCACCTACTATATATAATTATCAATAAAGTAAGTTTATGTACGAAAAAAATCTGTAGGATTTAAAGTTTTCATGGTATGCATGGCTTATCATTTAATGAAGTTCACAACTTTATTCATAAACATCCGTACATAGCGATTGTTATGTGGTGTATATGTTTACTGCGTATGTATCAAAATGTAATTTTACGAAAGCTCATTAATTAAGATCAATTTCGTAGTAATTTTCGAAAAAAACGCATAAACGCGTCATTTTCGCAATAAACGAATAATTTTCGCCATATAACCCGAAGCTTTCGCAAATAAACTCGTAAGTTTCGCGAATATATATGTGTAAGATTTGCGAATAAAAGCGTTACCTTCATTCGTGACATTACTAAATAAAAATAAGGTTTTGCGATATATCACGAAAGTTTCGCGTTTATTCGCGAAATATTTATTTTTAGCTCAATGTATTTTCATGGTAAACAAAATAACTACGATATTCAACACAATATTTTAAAACAGTTAACACATGAACTTTTTCTAATTTCTAATTTATTATTTTTCAGATTTAGAGGACGTAATTTTGTCCTCTTAAAACATGACATTTAAATAGTATATGTCATTAAACAATCAGTACTGTTAGGTTTCGAAGATTTTTCATGCTTGAATTTGTATTCAATTTAGACAAAAAAGTTAACGAACTAAAAAATTAATCATTATTTTATTTTGATTCAATATAAACGTCATGTATTCGCGAAAGCTTTGCGTTTATTCGCGAATGTTTTGTCATGTTGTAAATTTAGAATTTACTGGTTGGGTGAAAATACAAAATTTACAAGATGACAACTGTTGTCGTGTTGTAAATTTTGTATTTACACCCACCCAGTAAATATCCAAAATTTACAACATGACAGTTATGCGTTTATTCGTCAAAGTTATGCGTTTATTCACGAAAAATACGCGTTTATTATTAATGATTAATTTTTTTAACTATGAAAATGAACTCAATGAGCTTTCGTACGTGCATGTTGAAAATTAAACGGATACGAAATATGCAGAAAGCTATTTGACTGATGTTTATGGTTACGCTGTTTAGCTTTTGCAAATGCAACTCCCTGTGCACTATAATATCTTTTTTAGACGCAAGTCTAAATATACCTCCGTCGGAAATAAATGTTAATAAATGATATTGGTCTAATTCACACATTCACAAAAAATGAGCCAAACTTAAAGGGTAAAATTCCTTAAAAAGAACGCTCAAAACGATGTATATTTAACATAATTTTAACATCGATTTATAACCTTTAAATAGGTTCAATACTTGACTGAGCATATACTGATTTAAACTGGTGTATTTTGGTACGCTTAAACGTTATAGTGTTATTTTTAGAACTTCAATGCCTTTATTTAGATAAAGTGGGTCTGAGCTCCATATTTTTGTCATAGTCTAATTAAGGTCTGATGGAAAACAAATCAATTTCAATCCACAAAAACTTGGAGTGATGACTTATTTTATATAAATTAGAAATATCATTTTGTATCCCAACAATTGAACTTTTTAGGAAAATAATAGAAGTCTCTCGTGACCAAAGCTCAATGACTCAGTGGTTAAAGTACAGGTTCATAGATTAAGAACAGTTTTTTAAGGTTGAGGGTTCAATGCCATCCAAAATTCAGGCTTTTATGTATTGTTTTCATTCTTGTTATCTTCATGTTTGTTAAAATATTCTAACGGGCTATAATGAGAAATTGTTATTTTGCAAAATTGTAATTAATACAATATTATAATCATGATTTTTTTTTTAAAATAAATGTATATGCCCCCTGAGGGCCCTCGATTGGTGAATAAACTACTGTATATCGATTTAAATGAGAAAGTTAAATTTGAAAATTGTATTTTTAAACGTTTATTTTAATAAACTTATTGAATAATATTCATATTAAAGTATAGTTTAACAAATGATTTTTCTTTATACACGATGCGTTAGCTATATAGTTATAATGGTTTTTAAACTATAGTTTACATGTACTGCACACGCATTTGATGAACCTATAGATTTATATAGATTTTGATAATTTGATTTGAACATTTTTTTGGGGGGGGTCAGAAAAAAATTTAAGTAGGGAAACATTAACTATGAGGTTTGAACGAGGATTGTGTCCATAAATAACGATTTGATAAACCGGATTTGAACAGAGAAAGGTTCAGATAGTATCGTTCTCTTTACTTCCGATCGTCGAACTATCAACATGGCAGCCTCCAGTCAGAAGCCAAACAGAAGAGTGTTTGTGGTTGGGGTGGGCATGACAAAGGTAAGAATGATATATTTCTTGTACAGTTGTAGTCAGAAAAAGTTTCGAAAGATGTTGATTACCATTTGTCATAAGAATTCTGCATTTTCGCAATTTGACAAGAGAATGGACTTTGTCCTCTGCTGTATCATAAGACTTTATCACTGCCCTTCACCATGTTTCGACCATGTCCACTGTAGCTTAAATGAATGTACAGTGCATATTTTTCTGATTTATGTGCAGTTAAAAGTGGTGGTGCTTTGCGTTTTTAGTTACCTCGAATTGATTAGTTTTGGATATTTGACAGATCATAGTTTCATACTGAAAACTGACAGTCCCCTTGTTAGGTCTAACAAAAGATTATATTTGTTAAGGGTTACCCGACTGACCCTATATTGAATCGCCGACCCAAATTGTTTTTTCCATCGTTAGAAATCTGCAAGTCACACGTTTGAAATTGAAAGCAAAAGTGAAAGAAAAAAAACATGGCCCCACATTATTCACATGTTCATTGCTGATCAAAATTGGCAAAAAGAAATTCAAATGTGGCAAAGAAAAACATTTTTTTGAAAACACTTTGTGTGTAAAACTTCATCTCTAGTGTTTCTCCTTCCCACCCGTCAGTCTGTGTTAATTCAATCCCCACGTGCAACCGGAAATCTCGCGTCGCTTCATTTCACATAGCTTTGGACTTCGATAGCCCCGGGTTATATTTATGGCTGCCAATCATCAACAGTATGTAATGCAGTAATTTGGAAGGTGCTTTCACTGCAGTTGTCAATTGTTTAACAATATTAGAGCCTTACTCATCAGTCAATCGTTTTGACATTTAAGGTGCGAGATCGTAATCTGAGAACTAGCTGTTTTAGAGTACTGCATATGTTGGCAGTTTTCGTATATCTTTGAAAGATCTTAGATGTAATTCACTTTACTAGGGAACATAATTGCAAAAAATAAAAATGAAAATAAAATAATATATGTACTTTTTAAAGTTATTCACCAAAGTGACATATGTTTATGTGTTTTTCAAGGGATTTTATTTACATGTTCACTTAAACAGCTGTTAAAAATAAAACTTTTCACTGAAGCTGTGTAATATGAGGTTGTAATGCAACATATTTGACTTTAAACCCAGCAGATTTTTTTTTTTTTACATTTGGCTTGTCAGAATGGGAGATAATAAATTTGTAGCCTAATTCTGATATAGTCAGTCTAGAGTAAAAAATAAGAAGTAAGACTTTCACTCCAAGCTTTTAATCTATGTGTATATGTCCATAATAGTACTTTAATTTGTTTTTGTTTCGTTGTAGTTTTTTTTACCTTAAAATATAGAAGCATAGAAATCAGTATTTTTACTTTTCAAAAGCCTTGATACCATACTGCTTATAAATCCTACAGTGATGCAAATTGACACGTCAGTGAGGAGAATGCAAATTTACAAGGTCGTTCTTCGTGCCACGCTAAAGTGGCAAAAAGTGATTTTGGTCCAATGGGAGCACTGCCCCCTAATTATAGTTTAGCCAAATTTATTCAGATAAGAACTGAAATCAGTTGTATTTCTCCCATTGATGTACCATCCATACTACTCAAGTGGGTATTGGCAGAGGAGATTTATGCACGTTTTTTTTTTTGAATGTAGTTTGAAAAACCAGGCCGCAAAGATGATTTTGACTACCCAGAAATGGCCAAAGAAGCAGGTTTGAACTTCAGTGCATATTTAAAGCAAACTAGATCACCATTAAACAAAAAATCCCCAGTGATAAGTATCAAAATCCAGGACAAGATTAAAATTGAATTGCATTATTTTTTAGATAAGACCTATTTGAATCTTGCTGATAAACTGTTATCTGTGTTAATTGCACATGATGAAAAATATTTTTGATGCTATGTTTCAGGGACTAAGGCCCTTGAGGATGCTGGTATATCGTACGACCAGGTTCAACATGCCTGTGTTGGATATGTTTATGGTGAGTTATAACACTCTTATTTTTGAGAAGAAATTGTTTATGGTTTGAAATGTAATTTAAAAAGTATAGAACTATAAATGTGTAAATGAACCCCTTATTTCCTTTTGTAATGTATGATAACTGAGCCGGATATTTTGATTTTGTTGATAAGCCACAGGTATGGAAAGTAAACTGTCTAGATCTAATGATGCTGATATTTATCTACAGGTGACACAACATGTGGACAGAGAGCTCTCTATCAGCTGGGGATGAGTGGCATACCCATCTACAATGTAGGTCACTTATATACCTACCATAATGATCCTTTTGTTTACCTGTACAAGATTTAGAAATCAGTTCCCTTTCCATAGGATAAAGCTAATCATAAGTTGTTGAATATACTGGAATAAAACAAAAAGAATTAGAAATAATTTGAAGACTGAGAAAACTTGTCTAGAGTATTTTTATAAATCTTTAACTTTTAAAAAAGAAATTTTTAAAAAATCAGAAACATTGTTTTTGAGCAGATTCTTGTTAAAAGTCTTTGAATTATCTTTCTGTTCTTGTTTTGATGTTGGTGACTTTTGAATAAAGCAATTATTAATAGATTAAACATTGTAATACTGCTGTTTATTCTTAGGTAAATTTATGTGGTTGTCTTTGATTAACAGGTGAACAATGCCTGTGCCACAGGCTCTACAGCACTGTACATGGCAAGGAACCTTATTTTAGGGGGTAAGTCGAAACCATTTCTTCAATTCTTTTGCAGGGTATTTGTTGATTTATAAGACATGTGCTGGAAAGAATTAAATTAATGCTGATTTGTCATGAAGCTTAAAGCAAGTGTTTTCTGTAGATTCCTAATTAAACGCAATGAATTGATATCCATGTAAAATTGCGACAAGCACCCCTCGTGGGTTTTAAAATCTCGCTATTATTTTGTAAGATTTTAGAACTTTAAAAAGTTAAGATAGAAGTTCTGTGTTTGCGATTTTATATTATCGCGTTTTGATACAAAACAGCAAAATCGCTGAATTAAGTACTTGCGTAAATTAGGAATATACAGTACCATATACCCGTTTAATTTTTTGACGATTTATTTTTTGCAATCATTTCATTATCACAAAAAATAAAACATTCAGAAATTGTATCAGTTATTGAGCACTGTTTAAAACTATTTTAATTGCAAAAATAGACAAATAAAAAAGTGTGCAGATTTATTTTATTTCCCCAAAATTGCAACATACGAAGCTAAACTGGATATATGGTATTGTGACAGCATGAACATGTGGTGCGCTAATGCTTGTGGTTTACAGGGCTTGCTGACTGTGTGTTGGCTATTGGGTTTGAGAAGATGGAGCGGGGTTCATTGAAGAAGAAGGTAATCCCTGGTCTATGAAGTTTGATAACGCTGTGTTGTTATAACGCTGTGTTGTTTTACAGGGATCGCGGACTGTGTTCTGGCCATTGGATTTGAAAAGATGCAACGCGGCTCGTTAGGAATGACTGTAAGAGTTTTGTGTGAGATTGGATGGACTATTTGTAGTAATTCTGACACTGTGTTAAGCTTACCACTGGAAGTCATTGATAAAGCTTTGTCACTTAGTATTTTTAAATCACAAACATCATCTACACTTACATGTATTTGTTTCAATGTAGATGGATTGTTTCTGGCTTGCCTGTACCATTTAATACTTAACAGTTTCACTGTATTATAATCATATGTTGCTGTTTTGGAGTTGTCTGATTAATTTTCTAGCTCATACAGTTTTCTTTATCTTTCTTTTTATTAATTCTTTATTTGCTATACTGTCACGAGTATTGTTGCACGTATATTTTTCATGTAAAATGTACATGCAGAATCTGCTTCATATTTTTGTCAACTAAAACACTGACTTTGATACTATGATACATTCCTTGCAAATCTAAAGTTGCTTTGCCTAAGAATTCAGATTTAGATAGATGGCAACATGACCTTGTGTTGTTTTTCAGTTTACTGATCGGACCAATCCCATGGACAAACACATGGAGGTGATGATGAATGCTCACGGACTGGAGAAGGGACCAGTGACTGCTCAGATGTTTGGAAATGCTGGCCGTGAACACATGGAGAAATACGGTAAGAATTTAACAGTAACTGCTCATTATTCCCCACCAAAGGTAGATATTAATTCTAGAGAAATATTTTCTCATAAGGATGAATAACAAAGCACTTTTGCAGTTTATGATAGCTAATATACCGGTACACAGTGGTCAAGGGGGATTACTCTGATATGAATTAATTTGTGATTAAGGACTGTATAAATCCTTTGGTATCAATAGTATTGGATTTAATGAGATTAATTTTCATATGACAGGAACAAAAGCAGAACATTTTGCAAAGATTGCCTGGAAAAACCACAAACATTCCACCAACAACCCGTATGTCTCTTTATCAATTCATTAAATTCTGTATCAAAAATCTCTAAAGATTTACTGTGCATTGATAAACCAAATCCTAATTTAACAAACCAATAAACAAATTGTCATGTTTTTCATATAAAAAAATTATCTGTATATGTTATTTTGTACCGGTAAATGCATTTGATTTATTATGATATTATTTTCAAACAGGTATTCTCAGTTCCAAGATGAATACTCTCTGGAACAAATCATGGCCTCCCCTAAAATCCATGATCCACTCACAAAGCTGCAGTGTTGGTATGTTATACATTTACATCGTATTCTGTCAATAACGTATTGTCTACGCACACTGTAGACTGGGTATTCAGTGTTGACTATGCCTTAAATTCAGAATTACCGTATATCCAGTAATTTACGCGATGATCTAATTTTAACCTTATTCGCGATCACTTTTACATTACAAATTATTGAATACGCAGAAATTATATCCTGTATTATTTTCCTTAAGAAACTTCAAATCGCAAAAAATGACTGTCGCAAACTAAAAATGTTACACATTTTCCCCATTTTCGCAAATTTTGTGACATGCGAAAAAAAAAGGATATACGATATAAAATTGTGATTTACATGTAGATTTAACATGCTACATTTAATATCAAAGACAACATCAATGATACCAGATATACATGTATTATGTGTATGGGGAATCTGTATGACAGAACTTTTGTGTTTTTAGCCCAACCTCTGATGGATCAGCCGCTGCCATTCTGTGCAGTGAGGAGTTTGTCAAAAAACACAATCTACAAAACCAGGCAGTGGAAATTGTCGCCATGGAAATGGGCACAGATTTCCCAAGCACATTTAAGGAGAACTCCTGCATGAAAATGGTAACATACTATAGAAGAAAACATTTTAAAGCCAAGATAAAAATATAAATACTTTTAAGTTATCTCACTGATTTGGAGAATAAATGGATGAGTTGATTTGTTTTTATTTCAGATTGGTTATGACATGGCCAAGGAGGCAGCAAACAGAGCATTTGCAAATGCAGGTAAAATCAGTATTTTGTGGTTTTTATCAAAATCAGTGAACCCAGTCTCTGGCAATTTTAGGAGTGGTCAAATAGTTGTGCCCGACAAATTAAAATCATAAGAAGCCTTTTTTGATTCTTGTTACAGGGTTGAGCAGAGGTGCTGTGCAGGTTGTAGAACTACACGACTGTTTCTCCTGTAATGAGCTCATCACTTACGAAGCGCTGGGCTTGTGTGAAGAAGGTAAGTGGTTGTCCTTATTACGAAGTGCTGGGCTTGTGTGAAGAAGGTAAGTGGTTGTCCTTATTACGAAGCGCTGGGCTTGTGTGAAGAAGGTAAGTGGTTGTCCTTGTAGGAATTTATTGTAAGGGCTTTATTACCTCTGTAGCTCAGAGAAGAATCAGAGTTTGGCAAGTATAAGAAAAGATAAGCCATTGTGATTTCATTTTATAATGCCGTACAACATCCAATGATATAGGCATTCATAAATACACAACAAAGTGATGAGATAAATAAAACTACACAAGAATCTTTACACAATTGAAATGTATGTTTCAATTAAATGTTTTTGGTATTTAGGAAAAGCCAAAGATTTGATTGACTCTGGAAACAATACATATGGAGGGAAGTACGTCATCAACCCCAGCGGAGGACTCATTTCTAAAGGACACCCCCTAGGAGCCACAGGTAAGGGATTGCAGTATAGATAGTTATTACCAATAATTATTTCTGAGTAATTGATACTGATTGCTGTGTATCACAGGTCTGGCGCAGTGTGCGGAGCTCAGCTGGCAGCTGAGAGGAATGGCCGGCAAAAGGCAGGTCAAAGGAGCCAAGGTCGGCCTGCAACATAACCTAGGGCTAGGGGGCGCTGTGGTGATCAGTATCTATAGACTGGGATTCCCCAATGCTCGGTATGCTCAAAATATATTTGTTATTCTTGGAATACCATCCAAAACTGAGAAAAAATTCCTAAATATAAAAAAATTCATTTACTGTACATTTTATCATCCTCAATGAGATGAATGTGCATGTAGTTTTGATTAACTCTTCTTAAGTCATCAAATTTATGGAATACAAATTCATTATCATTTTAATGGCATACTTTATTTTTCTCACAGACAACAGATTCAGGCAGTTCCTGCTAGTAGTTCAGCAGCTAAAGACTTCAAATGTAATGTTATCTTTGAGGAAATAAAAGAAAATCTGGACAAGGTATTATGTTGAAGATTTTTGCAGACAAATCTGATACAAATATTGATTTCATGGTGTTCATTTACAGTTAATTATGAAAGTTCACATTTGAAGTTTGTGCTTTAGGATGGACCAGGATGGGTTAAAAAGATGAAAGGAGTTTTCTGCTTCAAAGTGAAGGGATCGGGAGGAAAGGAAGGCGTATGGGTGGTTGACGCTAAGAATGGGAATGGCTCAGTCAAGTTCGGAGTCGATCGTGAGTATCTGTGCTAGAGGGTCTCTGATGAAATACCTATGTTGGTCTTTGAGCATGTTTTTGTTTTAGAAACTATGGGGATCTATTTTTGTAGCTAAGGGTGATGTGACCATCATAATGACAGATGATGATATGGTGAACCTTATGTTAGGAAAACTGAATCCACAACAGGTATGGTTAAATGATCTGCATGAAACACATTATATATCATGGAATAATTTGTTGAATTTGATATCGAGTTCCTCTTTACGTTAACAGTGCGATGCTTTTGAGACTTGTACTTTTACAGTAAAAAGGCCATAACTAGTCTACATTTATGTTGTATTTATTTCTTTTAATAGGCCTTCTTTCAAGGAAAGTTAAAAATTCAGGGAAACATGGGACTGGCCATGAAACTGAGAGAGTTCCAGAACAGGACCAAGTCCAAGTTGTAAGGGGAAAGGAATTCTATAAACTGTAGCTCACTCCAGAAAGATGTGATCTATCCAGAGCGATCATGTGATTTATGCATCCACTAATCATTACTGAGATTTTGATCATGTGACTATTCCACTGTGGATCAGTAACTGATTTGGGATTTTATTCTCGAGGCAGTTAAAATTTAATTCTGTGATTAATCAGGCTTGTTTTTACGTATCATTAAATTATTTGTTTTACTTTTGTGACTTTCATTATACACCATTTCCACCAGACCTATCTACTGTACTATTATGGCGGTACACAAACTGATTTTACAGAGTGATTGATGTACATTTCTTTGTTTCATATCAGTATGAATGTGATTATTTTGATTTATTTTGGGTTGTTTTCTATAGGATCAGCTTCAGCAATCACTGATACTGTATATCTTGTACTGGTATTTTTTCTCTTGAAGTGAAAATTAGGATTACCACCCAAGAATATTATTTGACCTTAGGCACAATATATATCCTGTTTTCATGATGTACATCTAATTCTGTTTAATATCTTGATATACTATGTTAATGAACTAATGAATGAACAATGAATAAACTTGTATGCAGGTCAGTTGTTTTGTAAATTATTTGATCTGATTTCCACTAGAGAACTCATCATTCTTACAGGCTGGTCTGTGGACATTATTGTTGTTAGAATGAGCTTGTATCTGGGCATTCTTGTTAGAATGAGCTTGTATCTGGGCATTCCCTGACTAGTCAACTGCCAAGTATGATAAAAGGTAGGCAAGTTATCTCATGATCAGCCTGAGCTGGTGTTGACATTCCGTCAACTAGTTGGCAAAAAAGTGTGACCTACGCACTATATGGCTGAGCCAGTCTCTGACTAGGTTGTACATTACAATTTAACAGTAATGCTCATCAGTAACTGTAACTAATGTAGGTTATAATAAATCATTTATTTCTGAAAGATATATTCCATGTAGAAAAAAGAGAAACAAATAACATAAAATCCATCAAAATATAATCATCATTATTAAATTGATATAAACCATAGTACAATACATTATTCTCTGTTTGTTAACCATCTAAAATGTATATTGCATGCATGATTGAACTGTAGACATCAGCAGATAACATGTAACAAATTCATACAACCTTTTACATCCTAAGTTTCACTCAACACATATGGCATAAATTGAACATAAATAAATTTTCTCAGGAATGTATTAAATGGAATATCAACATTATGTTCCAGCACTTTCTCAATAAAGAATAAAAAATAATAATAGATGACAATGGAACATGTATGTGAACAAAAGCAAATCCCCTGGAATGCATTGGTAGATATGTACATGTACATGTATGTTTGAAGAAAGACATTGAAAACAGAATGCCATGTTATAAAAATAATACAACGATAATTAAATGATTAAAAAAATAACACCCCCAAAATATCTTGGTAATTCTGTATATTACTATGAAAAGCAGACAGTAAATATCTACAAAAAACAGTGGCACCTGCATAATGCAAGAAAATTTTTTGAAAGAAACAGTATAACAGAACATAATTCTCATAAGAAACTGCCATGTTTGACGTGAAGTTCATCAAACACTGCCACACGATTGCTATCCTCTAGTTTCACAATGAACGGGTTCATCTCGTTACCGACAGTGTTAGGCACCTTCAGCCTTAACTCAGCCTTCACTTGATTCATGGGCATCACACTCTCCAGTGTGTGACAGTCGTGGAGGATCGCCACCTCAAAGACAATCTCCGTCCCTGTGTCCACCACTGAAAACCGAAAACAGGACGCGGATCCCGGAGTGAACCGCATACTCTTGTGGAACTCTGTGCTCAAGTGACTCGAGCTGATCTTCATCTGTCCATCAAGTCCCAGGAAACACTGAATCCCCAGGATCTTATCAAAATCTGTGTATGCAGTGGAGCGCAGGAAAATACTCAGTCCGGTCTCATTGGGGACCACATCTTTATTTTTTCTGTTTAAAAACTGGACTCTGCCATTGAGAGAGATGAGTTTGGACGGTCTATACTTGGTCTTTGTGAGAACATACACTGCACGACTCTGTAGGACCAATGCCTCTTCGCTGGGGAGAATGGAGTGATGTTCCATATGAAGACCCATTTTCAGCCAGGCATCGGGGCGAAACAATACAGTGTCCCGCTGCTTGGCATAGGGGCTCAAGTTAGGACTGGATTTATTTCTGTTCTTTTTTAGATAAGCATTTAGATCTTTATTATGGATGTCCCAATAAGATTTCTCAGGGGCAAACCTGTAAGCTATGTGCATCAAATCCTCTGCTGCAGTTCTCTCCCCTTCTTCTTGCCATATGAACACACTAGCATGAAGGTTGTCTGTCAGCCATTTTAGCTGCGGGATTGAGTTTCGAATAAGAGAGGATCTAACAGAGATGGCGATTGGCTGTTGCAGCTCTGCCTCCATGACAGCGTAATACATGTCAAGGACATTGTCCCAGGAGTACCCACTCAGACTGAGGTCGGTGTGAGTGCCCGTCGTCCAACCCAGAGACATGGTGCATTCTGGGAACAAACGATTGACATGCCTGAAGTACCTGGTCATGTCAACTCTTGGTTTGGAACCATGAGGACCTTGTAGTATATCAGCATGCAGCCAAACAGATCTCCGAAGCTGTCAAAAAAAAAACCTTTGAAGTCATCATTTTACAAGAAAAAATAACTTCCACTTACGACCAAATTACTTATATTTTTTATCTATCAAATATTTCATCTCAATACTTAAAATTTTGAAGCAATTTTAGTTCAAAAATTTGGTATGTAAAATACAGCACAGATATTACAATGTTTCATTAAAAAACCTGCCTTAATAATAAATCAAATAATTAAAATTTTTTTTATAATTGTTAACATTAGCCATAACTTTGTTTACTCAAAAGCAGAGTAATTGTTCATCACTGTAGAATTTTTATTTTATGAAAGTACTTAGTTACACAATATCCCCTTTTCCTATTAATAAGAGGCCAAACTTTTATTATAATTTCCTACTGTTCATATAGAAAAATAATACAGACAGATTATAAAATCTGCAAGGTGTGGTTCTCACAATTTTACGCAGATGTTAATGAGGCATGGTCACAATTTGGGTTGAAATTTATTTTTACAATTTTTTATCAAATTATTTCTATTTGAAAATCAGTCAATTATAAACGAGATACAGAATCACAATTTATTGTTTTGTAAACAAAGCTCAAGCCATATTTTTGTTTACATACTGACTGCTGGATGGAAAATACAAAGTTAAAAGCAAAATTGAATGTGACAAACACAAGAAATTTTTTATTTGTATCAATCAAACTAGCAAATTGTAAATATATACTTGAAATAGAACTTTTCCCAGTCAGTTTGACCAATGTATATGACAACCTGGCACAAGTCTTGTTAACATAACAAGGAATTCAGAGCTCAGTATCTCGCTTATAACTTGATAACAAACATTCAAATTTTGTTGAGCATTAGATATACTTTAGTGAAGCTATGTAAACATTAAAAAGATATAAAAATTTTCAGCTAAAACTGTTACTAATCCCTTTTAATTCAGAGCATCTAAATAGGAATCTACAGTAGTTCTAGTGGAAAATGTTAGCATTTACCCCTCTTCTGGAGTCCTTTAGTTTTTGTAGTGTGATCTCCACAGCATCATTGGACTGGAGGGTGATCTTGATTCCTTTACTATAGGACTGCCTGACCTCAGCCAGCCAATCATCCAGGGTCAGGTCACTGTCCGTGTTAGGGAGGCGGGCCATCACCGGAATGAGGCTCTGATGGTCAGTGTCCTGTCCCTTCAGGATTACGTCACCTTGTATCATGTCGATTTCACCTACATAACAAATGAACTATGGTCAGTATCACTACTGTATGAATTACATTGGTTTAAATGTTTAAAACACTATTTTATAACATTACCGTTATACGTATTGTGAGATTTATGTCTTTTGCCAATTTCCTGGATGCCTTTCTTTCTGATGAGATTAATTGCTTATTTAAATGTATATAGTTATTTATGCTTTTGGTATTGTACAATGTAAGGACTTTTTCATGTTATGTCTGTAGTAGGAATGAATCTATTAAAAAGTAACTGGACCAGAATCAGACACAGACACCTGTATCACAACCCGTTAGTCAAGTGTTGTACAGCATAGCCACTTAGACTGGACCATTATATATCTCCATCTGTTACAAGAAATGAAGTTAGTTTACCTGTAATGGCTGCATCTAATTCCCTCCTACTATTGACATGTCTGGACCACCTAATGTTGTTTCCATCCTCGTTGGCATGGGGAAAATATAGCATTGGACTGACATCTGGGCTCACCTCCAAAACTGGGATCTTTCTTCTTAAAAACCACGGAATAAATCCTGTACAAATAACAAACCATACTGCAGGTTTCACTATTTTATTATTTAATTTATTTTATATACCATGAGAGAGAGAGAGAGAGAGGCCGGGAGAAAGATTTTCCTCAATATAGAGGGTGCAGCTCTTTTACAGGCTGAAGGGCCTGTGAGAGCAAAGTTTTTCATATACCAGATAACATGTAAATGTGAGAAAATTGACTACTGAATACAGAGTTATTATCGCCCTGCATAATTTTCGCTCTTCTACACTTGCAAAAAGTTTTGGCCCATCTTGAAAATGAGCGCGAAAATAAAACAGGGGTAATAATTCCCTGTATAAAGTATTTCAGGGATAACAAACTATACCCTATGAACTTGAGTATTTAGTTCATGATGGCAGTCCATACTCTTTGCCGTTTTTAATCTCGTGCCGATATGCTTTCAAGACAGATTTTTATATTAGAAGCATTTTAAATCTGAGTTATCAGACTGTAATTTGTCAATAATGTTGACGTATATAATTAGCTGCCAATGTGTGTATCTCCTGGTCTGAAAAAAAATTAGGATGGACACCTGGGAGCTACAGTTCCGTACTTGTAAAAAAAATTGCAATTTACGCACACAAAAACTTGTGCTAGTTTTGGACTGATTAATCTTATTTCTGAACACATTCTGTACAAATATTTGATTCCAAAAAATTCCTTGGACATTTTACTATCCTGGCGTCATGGGTTTCCGATAGTCTAACACTAAACACTGCCTCTAATGACTGTCTTTTTAATTAACAATTTTGAAATTATATCATTTTTAACCTCAGACATAGCATTGAAAATCGCCAATACAAAATCAAAGTTAGTCATCATTAAATGCAATTTCTAGCTTTATATAAACTGGATGCCACATTTGACCAATGAAATTGTGCGTCATGTGTTTCCGATAGTATAATTCATCAACATAGTTTATAGCGCTCCTAGGATTGCAAACTAAGGAAAAGTCATACGATACTTTTAGCTTGTAAATACATTATCAGAGGTCTATTTTACGGGACAATGAGTAATTTTAGATACTGTGATATTGTAGTTGGGATTTTGGGTAATTTTAGTGACTTTAATTAAAGTAATAGTAAAAATTAGTTTCTTATGAGTCCCTTGAGTAATTGTGTGATTTTAACCATTCACACAGCATTACTTTGATAGTGTAAATGTATAATGACGAAAGGTGATTTCATTAGTCCTAAGTAATTAGGAAAATGATGTCATTCCTAAGTAATTAGGGAATTGACATCATTTTGGAGAAAACTCACACAACCAAAATAGACTTTCGGAAACACATGACTATCAGAAACACATGACGACACGATACAGATATCACCACTTTACTTGCCTCTGATATTCTTTCAAACACCATAATCAGCCCCGTAAAGAGAAGTGGTGCAGTTTGTTCACATGTAAAAATGGCGACTCTTGATCTGCACGTGAATTTAACATGCTTCATTTGCCAAGGTCGGTTAACATGTTTAAGAGAAAGACTGAGGCAAATAAAGCGAAGATAACAGTAGTAAATTACCAGTATTTTGAGGAAGAACCTTGGTTACTTGATTCAAAACACTGAAGAAATTTCTTTGAAGCGAAACTGACCTTCATTAAAGCTGTACCAAAAGTAAATAACAACAACGGCAACCACCATTTGACAAAGCACAGTTTTGCGATAAGGATTGGATGCTTTAACCATTCTTTTAAGTCGTTGAAAATCTTTATTGGGGGCTGCCATAGTTGCTGAACATCTGTGTTTGCAAAGCGTTTGATGATATGTGATCTAGCTGAAGAGAAAATTCAAGCGTCTTCTTCGCCACGAGCCATCGAGCCCGACTTAATTTAATTTCCATTTCCCTCAAAAATGACGTACTAAGATATTTCACCTATTTGACTTCCCAACAGCTGTTTGATGATATTTCAGGTATGCCAGTTTTAAAAATGAATTAAAAAATAATCTGATAAAATAAGACCATTAAGTCGATCTATCCTGGAGAATCAGTTTTTAGGGTGTTTTTTGTTGTGTGTATGAAAAAGAGCTGTTCCAAGTTCTTTTTAATGAGAGAAAATAAACGTATATCTCTTATATTTTTCATAATCAACATCAAAGTTTAGAGTAGTGCCTATGTCTTGGTCGAATAGTCTGTAAGTTACTTACATTGTTGAGGAGATTGATTTGTACATGGTCATGTGGATACCCATACTAAATGAATTGATTGCCTGGATGCTTGTAGATATTACTGAAGATATTGTTTGCTGAATAGTGATGAAATGACGTCTGAATTGTCAGCCTCATGTATTGAACAGGTAATAATTTTTTAGGCTTATTAAAATAAAATTATTCATAGTTGTGTAGTATGAAAGAGGAAATATATGGCTGGTGGGACCTTTGGTAGAATATGAGACCCCATGCATGCAATTCTAGTCAGGAGCTCTCCCACTGAGCTACCCAGGCCAATACCCATGGTCTATATAGCCCCAGCTACATCACTTGTATATGAAAAGTAAAGATATTGAGAAATTTATTTGTAGCCAATTAAGTTCCATTAACAAATCCATCATTTAATCTTACCCTGTATTAACCAGGCTGTACTAATATTCTCTATATTGACACAGGCTGTACACCAGTTTTATTCAGGCGGACAACAGCAACAGATCCAGCAGTGGCTGACCCTCACCCAGATCTCCCCCCAGGCCTGGGGCTTCTGCTGGGACCTTCTCTCACCTGAAAAGGTGAAACTTCTTCCTCTTTCACATGATTTTGTCATAAAGTTTGTTTTAAGTCCCTTCATTATTGAATTGATATGATGTAGATACAATGCATTGATTTGAAATATTCTCTATTTTAACTGACATCAATATTTATTTTCTTCTGTATTTTAGACTGTGGAGGTGCGATTCTATGGAGCCAATACTCTTTATGCAAAAATTTCAAGATACTGGTAAAGTTCTTAATATGTTAAATATCTTAGTTGATGTTAAAACTGTAAATGGAATTCACTTATCTGCCTCAGTGTTGAATGTGTTTTGAGGAAAGTGACTCTGAATTCATCTCTTTATTCATCTAATAAAAGTTTATAAGCTGCTAGTGATGAAGTTTAAGTATTTTAAACTCTTTGGCATGCAGATGGGTTTTAGGAGATTTTATGAATGTTCTCTTACGTCAGGTCTGAGGTGCCTCATGATCAGTATGACAATCTACGAACCAGGTTACTACAGAAAATCATGGAGCTGTGCGGCGGAGACAAAATCATCACCACCCGACTCTGTGTCTCAGTGAGTGTACACAATTATAGACACCAGCATATGCTACTTAGGGAATTCATGGTCAACTGTTTTTCTTCTATTCCTACAGCTGGCGTCCCTGATTTTACACATGACCCCCGAGGACTGGCCGGACCCTGTCCCTCAACTCATCTCTACATTTCAATCACTACACAATGTCACAGTGTGTATTGCTGGTATTTTTACCTCTCTTCAGACTCTGTGTTTTATAGGAGCTAAGTTTTGACAGGTGTCCTGGTTTAATTGTAGGAGGAGCAGCGATGCCAGGTGTTACTGGAGATTCTGCGTGTTCTTCCTGAAGAGGTCTGTCTGTCTGTTTGTCTGTTGATCTGTTTGTAAATATGGCCTTGTTGTGTTATTGAGTTATCAATGATGTTTTATTATTCTGATGTTAAATAAAGTCTTTATCTTCAATTAGATTTTCAGTGCCAACTTGAGTCAAAACAGAAGACTTGTTCTGAATGGAGAGCTCAACAAAAGTCTTAAACATGGTAATCAATGCTAGCTGACTTTGTTCCATCACCATCTACCTCTGACACTGTATTTACATGTACCGGTATTACTTCACCATGTTACTATGTGTAAACATTATGATAATTGCTATTTATAATCTGTGAGGTGTTATTCTTGTTATTTTTCATTTAATTAGGAATCTACAGTATACATCTGTTAACATGATTGTGTATACATGTGTAAACTTGTTGCAGTGTTGCCACTGTTGCACAGCCTGTTGCTGCCCGGTGCCCCGACCGATGTGAAGCGGGCGGCCCTGCAGTGCTTCTCCAGCTGGTTAGACCTGGGCTCGGTGTTTTGTGAGGCGGAGGACATCATCCTACTGACATTCCAGTGTCTCCAGAACCAGGACCTGTTTGACACGGCTGTGGAGACCTTGGTCAATGTCTTCTCCCATCCCAGCAATGAAAGGTACTCGCTCAGATGTTTTGATGTCGGGGTATATCTTCAGCGGGAAATTGATCTATGGTTATGCTTACATCAAATTACCTCATACTATTATGTCTATGGCACTTTGATTAATATGGTGGACAGAATTGACCCTTATCATATTTCTTTTCTAATGAATTTTAGATATCACAACACCATGAAGAAGTACCTGCCATGTGTTTTAGGATTGCAGGATTCTTTCATGAAAGCCAGAGATTCTCTAGATATGGTATTCACATGCTCTTGTAATTAAAAATAAATGCATATACATACACATAATTATGATTAAACATGTATTTAAAGATAAATGTGTGAAGTACAAAGGACAGATTTTCAGCATGACTTTGATGGGGTTTCTGTTTGTATACAATGCAGGATGTTTGTCAGAGAGTCGGACAAATCATCATCTCATTCGCGGAGAACAATGTCGCTCTTTTACTGCAGTGGGCCGTCAACCCAGAAGTAAGGGAGACAACCATCAACTTCATCAACCTAGTCCTGGTCAGTTAGTACAAGTGTAAACCAAATATATTTAATATAAACATATTTTTTTGATAACTTAAATGGATAGGTAAAAGTACAAAGCCTATATAAATCCTCTCCCAAATACAAAGTCAAGTAGTGGAGTTATGAAATATTTTCAATTTTATCTCTATCCGTATAAGATCAGTCCTTGATGTGTAAGCATTACATTAGTATCACTGTTTGAATCCGTTTCCTTGTTCTTTCTGTGTACAGACTTGCACATCCATTCCTGGCCATTTCCCTGTAGATGAGAATTTTAGCAACATGTTTTTCACATTTTGGTATCTTCTTCAAGTAAGTATTCTTCATAGATCTATATTGTATGGAATTTATACATAAAGATAAAATAATGAACATCTTCTTCAAATACACTGTACATATCCTTGTGTTTAAGTGACAGTTACATGAATCTTACTAACGGTATTACTGTAACAGTCCACATACTGTCTGCTGGTGTGTATGACTGGTAATTTTGGAATGAAGAGGTGAAGCAATTTTCATGTATGTGCAATATAATGAATATGACAAAATAATAATTATGCTTAAGTTGTTAAAATTTGTATGTTTATTTGTAATTACCCCTAAGTTTCTGCTGATAGAATGAAAATTATCAGATTACAGGATGTTAATACTGGACTCCCCTGATTATGATTAATTACGATTCTCTGAATATAGGATGGTTTACAGGACTCCCCTGAGTATGATTCTACTATTGTAGGATGGTATACAGGACTCCCCTGATTTTGATTCTCTGATTGTAGGATGGGGTACAGGACTCACCTGATTGTAATTACCGGTATGGTTCTCTGATTATAGGATGGTATAGTGTACTGCCCTGATTATGATTTACCAGTATTGTGATTCTTTAATTGTAGGATGGTATACAGGACTCCCCTGAAGAGCGCTCTAAAGTCCTGCACCAGATGTTTTGTCCGATATTTCTGTCCCTCATCCAGACCCTCCTGATCAAAGTCCAGTATCCGGAGGAAGAAGAGTACAACTCGTGGACTAAAGGTCAGGGTCAGGTCTAAATATAGAAACACTGTCAGGTCTAAATATAGAAACACTGGTACTAAAGAAAGTAAAAGTTATTCAATAGTTCTCTACAGTTCTGATATGAGTTTGTCACATTGTCAATGCATTCAAGACAAGATGGTTACTATTCTTTAGAAGAACTGTTAAATGACTTTGTATTCCATCATTTAGTTGAATGTCACTATGCCACATTCAAGCTAAGATGGTTTTTTACTTCTCTTTTTTTTTTAATAAAACTTGAAGGATATTGTTTTCAACTTTTCACAATATTTCTGTCACATGCACTGTATTTGCTGAACATTGAGTGGTTTTTCTATGATACATATTTAGTGTGATTATCTATTGATTTTTGACAGATGATAAAGAAGAATTCCGTTGTTATAGACAAGATATTGGTGACACAATGGTATGATTCTCTCATTTTAATTAGATGAAGATTGGAATGTATGTACATGTATATGTACCGCTAGTTACCAAATTCTGTTAAATTGAATTACATGCTTAAACAGCATGTTAATACATGATGTTTTAAAGTTTTCACCAATGAAATTTTCAGGCCTGTCTCTTGATATTAACAAATCTGTTTTTTTCCAAAATTACTGTATACAGGGAAATATTTGCCCCTGTTTCATTTTCGCCCCTTTCACCCTCGTTGTCAGCGGGTGAATTATCTCTTTTTAAACAACTATTTAAACCCAACTGTGTCTGAGCGAATTGAAGAATGCAAGTGCAGAAGGGCGAAAATTACACGGGGGTGAAAATAACCCTGTATAGAGTACCTTCTAAATGTTAACTGGTATACATGTACCGGTACCATAAGTAAAGTTGTGAAGTATAAGATAACCCTCTGTTCCCTGTAAGCTATCATTTCACTCTGCTGTTCTGTATGCATAGATGTACTCCTACAGCATCTTAAGGGAACCCTTGCTGGGCTTCATGTGCAATACACTCAATGCCGGTGCTGAAAACCCAAAAGAAACACAATGGCAGGTAGGCATGGAACTTAACCAACGTTAGACCAAATATTTGATTCGAAAAGTAAATATATTTACACTTGATTTATAAAGTGAATATATTTACCGGAAGTAGATTAATATAACTCCTGTAAAGAGTTTTGTAGATTAACCTAAGCACATGTTGATGATTTAATCAAAATCTCTGTGTAAATTGAAAATAAGAATTGCTTTGTACCTGTTTGATTTGATTTTAGTTAATAGAGGCAGTCTATTTCCTGTTTACTTCGGTTGCTGAAAATGTGGACTTGGAGGAGGAAGTTCACATTCCGAGCATGCTCAGTGTGCTCCCAAAGCTTCCCTACAACAACGTCAAATACATCTCGGCAGCTCTCAAAATGATAGGTAAATTCTTAGGGTCAACCATGTTTATGTATTGTGGACAGGATCAAGATAAGCCAGTATTGATAAGTATTGATAGCAATTTAAATGATATTTCTTATACAGTGTATCTATATTAATGTCATTGCTGTTAAATACTTGCATGAATATACCGGCTACATGAACAAATTTTTTAATTTGATGTTATCTGTGTAAAACACTGACTAGCTCAGTTATTCCAACAATTAAAACTCCATGACTTGGAAAGGGACTAGTTTGATAGCATGGTAGAGGTTATCGTGAGTATTGTGTCTGTATCCACAGGGTCGTACAGTGAGTGGATAAACTGCCACCCCGGCTACCTCAACTGTGTGATCCCCCTCATACTACAGGGTCTGCAGGGTCTACAGAACTCAGAAATCGCAGAGTCGGCCACCATGTCTCTCAAAGATGTCACCGGAGAGAACCTGGACCACATACAACCCCACGCCCCCCAGATCCTGGGGGCCTGTCAGGTAAAATACATCGGTTATACCAAAATGAGTTTGCCAAGTCTAATAATGAAGAAGATTATGATAGACAAAGTGGTATTTTTTTCTTTTCAGCATGCCTTCCAAAGTGGACTTCTAAAGGTACTATTTTTTTCTTCGAACAATGGTGCATGATGTAGTTCATTTATTCTTATATAATTTCAGTAGAGCTAACAAGATGAAATGCCATTCAATTTAAAATAGATGAAATTTTAGTTAATACTTCTACCAGGTAGAGATATTACTTCCAGGTAGTGACTTCCGTGTACAAGGTAGTACCTGTACTTTGTTTGGTATTTTGTGGTAACTTGTGTGTTGTTCTTTGTTTGATAGACGCGGGACAGCGTGCGACTGATGCACTCTGTGGGTCAGGTGCTCTCTGTGATGAAGTATGACGATATAATGCAGTATCTGACCTCCCTACTCTCACCATTACTCCAAGAACTTCAGAATCTCATCACTCAAGAGGTCAGTCTAACTGGGTGTAGTATGAGAAAGAAAAATGATGGAAAGAATTGTTAATATTTTTTCAAAATTTTACATTATGTATTTAGGATGTAAATTATAAGTTTTATCTCACATATCTTGGTAAAAAACCTGTAAATTGTTATTTGACTTTTCCCATGACTTTGCCAAATACCTAAAAGCTCTGCTCTGACCCTGATTTCAGCCCTCCACCCCTGTGAAAGCCGGTATTTTGTCCAGGTTGTCCATACTCGGCTCTTTGTTTTCCTCACTGGACACAGAACGAGACAGGGAAGATGTCAAGGTCAAACCGAGGTCAACTGAACCAAAACCAGTAAGGAAGTTTAGTGCTCTAATCTTTCAATCACCATTAACAAATTCTGACTCCTTATGAAGATGTGCTCAGTGGTATACAATGGTAGATTTCATGGAATGATTAGTTTGTTTAGTTGTGATTTTGTTAGAGTTCAGTAAAGCATCTTGCCTTGTTTTCAGGTGGCTGTGCTCCTACAGCAGTTAGCTCCCATCATACAGGGACTCCTGGCCAATTGGATCACGGACCTTGGAGTGATAGAGGTCAGACACCATAATACACTTTATTCTTTCATTTATCATTTTTTGTAATGAATTTCAAAGTGAAAGAGGGAACTCTCATATTAATTGGTTTCATTGTGGGTGAACCACCAAAGATTGATAAACAACATTGTGTACATTGCAAATTTTTGTTGTTGGGAATTATGATCATACAAATGATTATTTATGATCATTGTTTACATTTATATTACACTTTCTTCATATTTACAAACAAGGACCTATGAAATCTTACTGAGAGCTACAGGTTTTAACTTAATATTCTTGACCTGTATTTTCAGGGAATCTGCACCATGTTTAAGCATGCTCTGAAAACCTTATTGGATGACTTTGGTCTGTTGTCCAAAGATGTTGCAGAGATGTTGGTACAGATGTATCAAGTGAATCCTAGTCCAGCCATCTTAGATTTGTCAAAACAGGTAAACCACAGTTAAAATTTTAAAGACTTTGTGTCTATAAACTGCTCTTTTATAATATAAGAAGATTTTTTTCATTATTTTTCAATAAAACATCATTTACATTCTGATGTTATCAATACCAGGTACATGTATATTTGTTTAAAAAATCAAGATATTTTAGTAAAACATTGACCGTGTGATCAAGCTTGCTATCGCGCTGTAACAGGTGGTTTTTGTGACTGACTTTTAGTTAATCATCATGCACCATGAGGACTCCCAGCTGAGCGCCGTGGTGGTCACTCTGTTAGGAAGTCTGTCCACTATAACCCTGGAACTCTTCACCAAGGGTAAGTAACTTTATGATTTTGCCCAGCTCACCCATCACACAGTGTTCATTATGTATATCTGCAAATTATCTTTTCAATACATTTCAATAGTTAAGCTTTGGTAACTCTAAATTTGATATCTTGAATACAATTGCTATGTAAAAATTATTTAGGAGTCCCAACCACTTAATCTCTAAGTACATGTATTTTTACCTCGATATCTCAGATCCTAGGATATCTCAAAGTTTTTTTCTTGGTCCCATGGAGTTTGAGATAACAAGGTTTCAAATTGACTGTTTTTGTGTGAACCAGACACAATCAAATGTTTTGTCCATTTTCCATTGCAGGCCCCCAGAATTACACTGATGTGATTGAAGCTTTCATGAATCTTCTATCACAAGTAAGTCACCATTGCTCTTAGTATTTTTACATCAAAAATCAAATATCAAAATATAAAAAATCCAGATATGTTGGCAGTACTTATCTTTCACTAAATTACAATTTTCAATTGTTATCTTGGTATTTCCACTTGAAGGTTCTGAAGAAAAGCAAAGCCATCCTGACTACAGAGCAGTGTGTGGTACAGATGAACAGTCTCTTCCACTCAGGTAACAAATATTTTGATTTGATACCAAATTATAGATCAAGTCATTAGTGTAATGATTTTACATTCAGATAAAGATCTAATGTAATAATGTAACTCTCAGGTATATATATTTAGTTTGATAATGTGACATACAAGTAATGATTTAGAGTAATGATGCGAAATTTAGGTATAGATCTAGCTTAATGAAGTTACACTTTGGAATAGATCTAGTGTAATAATGTGACATCTTGGTATAGATTTATTGAAAAAATATGAAATTCAGGTATAGATCTAGCATAATGATGTGATATCCAGGTATAGATTTAGTGTAATAATGTGATATCCAGGTATAGATCTAGTGTGATAATGAGATATCCATGTATAGATCTAGTTCATTGATGTGACGTCAGTTTAATTTGTATAGATATAGTGTAACAATATGAAACTCAGGTATAAATGTAGTGCAATGATGTTACATCCAGGCGTATATCTAGTGTACAGTAATTATGTGAAACTCAGGTATACATGTATATTCAGTGTAAAGATGTGACACCAAGACATAGATCTGTATTTTCATGTTATATAGAGCAAGCTGAAACTGAAAGATAGTGTGTCTATAATGTCTTTAAAGAAAATTCCATGCTAAAGCTAGTGTAGCTAAGTTTTTTGTTTATTGTTTCAGCTCTACAAGCACTGTCCCTTCCCGAGCATCAGACGGTCAAAGCTACCTGCTCTTTTCTGGTCAGTATAAATCTCCCAGGATTTTTTTCTGTTTGATTAAGAATCATTGGGCATATCATGTTTTTCTCCTTTTTTCAACATTTATATAGGTATTAATAATTTTTAATTAACTACAAATGAATTAATAAAATTATGAATTTGAATGACTGTCCAGTGGGGTGAATAGATTCTGTCAAGCATGGAGTTAAGTTAATACTTATTTATTTCTCTGACAACAGGGAGAGTTCTTGTCGGCTGGGGAGACTACTCCGGTGATAAAAGCTCTGGTTCAGGAAGAAGGCAGTCTTTTGTTGGACAAAATACTGAGAGTAAGATTCCTGACTAACACTTATCAGTGCCATTTTACCCTATACAAAATCAAGACTCTACTTTTATAAACTTACTAAAGAAAGCAAAAATATGTCTATGATTGCTGTCAGAGCAAATTCACCTTTGAAAATCACACACAGTTTTGACTCTAGCTTGATCATTGAGTTTACATTATGGATGGTACGTGTAATTTCATTCTTGTTGAAAATTATTACCACAACTTGGTGTTCTTCATATCACCCTGAATATTTTGAATTGACTAATAGTATATTTAATAAATGTTGGCCTAATTCCTGTATTTGTAGGCAGTAGGCGGGGAATCTGCCAGAGGATTGGTAGAGAACTTGTCAGACATTTTCCTGATGCTGAACAAACACTACCCAGAGAACATGCCTTTGTGGATGAACCAACTCCTGAAGCAGGAAGGCTACCCCTCCCCTAAGGTCACACAAGCGGACAAGGACATCTTCATTAAAGCAGTTCTCAGGTCTGTGCCTCTCTCTTTTCTTATCTCTTCCTAAGGCTGTCAAAAGTTAATTTGTGTCAAACATGATCGATGTGCTTCATTTTCCCAAGTCAAGGGATTCTTCTCCAGTACATGAAGAGTAGAGTGGATCAGAATCCCTTGACTTGGGAAGATGGTGTACATAGGTATAGGAGAAAGCCTATTTTAATATTAACCTTTTCAGTTTTGGTTTACCACAGGTTGTGCATGCAACTTGAATACCCACAGCATTTGTATTAATGTAAATGAATGAAAAATCACTTCTTTGAAAATTTATTGTCTCTTTCTACTATGAAATTTCTACTACCAGTAATTATTTTTCATCAGGGAGAAGATCAACAAAAGAAAAATCCGGGAAGTGTCCAAGGAGTTTTCATTGAAGTGTCGAGGCATGTTTGGAACTGAATATGCAGCAAATACAGGGTTTCAATGATGTTTTGGAGAGTGAACTGTACTCTCATTTTTTGTGTGCAACTCCATCCAACACTGAGTCAATGCTCTGCTTCTGTGATATGCCTATATTGAAGTCTTTATTTGCTCCCATTAAAATTTTTAGAAAAAAACCTTTGTTTTTTATACATAAAAATCATTACCTACATAGTTCACTATTCAGATCTTGACCTACATGTATGATAAAAATGGGTGCCAGTCAATCCATTCCCAAACAAAACCGTCCCGGTCAATCCGTCCCGTGGCTTTTGGCTTATCCGTCCCCAAAGTTTGGTCAAACCGTCTCCTCGTAGAAATATATAGGATTTTATATCTGCCCCCAAGTTTGATCAGTCCCAGTCCGCCCCCAAATTTTTGTTCTTTTGTATTTTCCCATATTTTGTTGTTATCCGCCCCTAAGTTTGGTCAGTCCATCCCCAAGTTTGGTCAGTCCGTTTCCAAGGTTTTTAATTTATTTTCTCAGTTTCACATATGTAATGTTTTCATTTTTCAAATATTTTTTTGTTTCCATTTTTTAAATCCGCCCCAAAATGTGTTCCGAAATTACTTTGAATCTGTTCCTTAACTAATAAGAATAATTTGAAATTTACGTACATTAAACATTTATTAATTAGTGTGAGTAGAATATTTGTGTGGGTTTTTTTTTTAATATCAGTGTAGTATTTTGTTTTTTACTGTCTCTGTATTCCAAATATATGACAAAATATGAATCGTGTTTCAAAATCAATGTATATTATACCTTGACTGTAGAAGAGAGTTAGATGTTTATTTAAATATATTTATTTATAATTGAATAAAATCTTTTAAACTTAAAGGGGATGGGGTGAAATTCATAATATTCACCAAATACCAAGGGTGGTTATAGTTTTTACACACTAAAGACTGTGCACACCGCAGGTGAAGCTAATTGTTAAAACAATGGTTGGTTGGATAACTACAAGAGATGGGTGGTGTCATTAAATTTAGATATGAAGATATTCACCGTAAACAAGTCTGGTAAATGTATTCCTATAATTCACAGACGGTGTAGAAGATGCCCCTAATCGTTAAGACAACACAGGGGCATGGTGATGTTGAGTAGAGAAGCCCTGAGATGATGAGGATTCTATTGGTCGAAAAAGATTTAACCAATTACATTTTAATTTTAATTTGGAAAGGTATATATTGATAAACAATATTATTGGGGGACAGATTGACCAAAGTGAGGGGACGGAAATCATTTATATGCACATTTAGAAATGAACGCCTTTTTAATTAATTTAAATCACACCCAATAAAAAAAACAAATAATTCTATCAGGGGACGGATTGAAGAAAGTGAGGGGACGGATTGACCGATTTAAATGTGTAAATCCTATATATTAGTATACCAGGGGATGGTTTGACCAAAACTAAGGGACGGATTTCCATTGCCTATATAATTATACGATGGGACGGTTCGACCAAATTTTGGGGACGGATAAGCCAGAATGTAGGGGATGGATTGACCGGGACAGTTTTATTTGGGAACAGAATGACTGGATTTCATAAAAATCATCTGACATCTTTGAGAGATTATAAATGTTCTTGCAAAGTGTTGTACCAATACCCCAAAGGGCACTATCCAAGTATTGTATGGAAATTTCACACACTGTGCACTGTTTCTCATACTACGCACTAGGATGACCTTGACTGCTAACAGATACGGTGCGTCAACATATTCAGTAATCAAAATGTCTGCTGTATGATATAGTGTCTAACTATACCTACCAACGGATATTATTTATTTTATCAAAAGCAGAATAACAATAAAATGCACTGAGTTTTAAGGGCATTCATTTTAATTCTATATTACTTTCAAACATGTCTACTTTTTGATAGTTGGATCTGAAGAACATGAACACTAGTCCCAAGCTGACTTAAATATGCAGAAAATAATAAGTTAGGATGTAAAATATAGACATTTTATTACAAAGGAATAATCACAAGTGAAAAGGGATCAGCTTGATCTGTGTGTTATTGTCTGGGTGTCTAGTTACAATTTGACATCTCAACAAGAGTTCCACATACGGCGGCCAAATGCTGTCGTCAACATCAATATATGGATCGTTTGGATCTTCCATGCATTTGTTCACCAAATCTTCAAGAATAGATTTCAGGGAGGACAGGTTTTCTGTAGACTTCCTCTCTGAACTCCTCAGCCTTTTCCGTGCTTCACTCACAGCTTCCTCTGTTGGTAAAGGAAAATGTTTATTGATGAACGTTCCAAGACTGTTTCGCAATCCTTTCCCTTCCTTTTTTGCATTTTTTATACGATTTTCAATTTGCACCTTGTAGCTGTTGGGCGACTCTTTCCTTGTGCTCTGTTCTTGAAGTTTGCTGGAGAGAGCAGACTGAACTCTGCCCAGTTGTTCTTTTACATCCCTCTCTCTGGAAATATCTGCTGCCAGAACTTTTCTTTGAGAACGGAGCGCAGATAGAGTAAGTTGCAATTCTTCTACGCTCTTCTCGTACTCAGTGATTAAACTGCCGATATTTACTCGTTCACTAGGCACTGTGTTTGGACTGACATCAGAGGATGTTGCAGCTGTAAGATATTGCAGTTGAGTCTGTTCTATAAGATTGTTTCCATCTTTACTGCACACGCTTGGTTTATCTATGGAGTTATAGTCGTCTACAACTTTTTCAAGCACTCTATACAAATCCGAAACAATAGTATTTTCCATGTCTCCACAAATAACTTCTAAAATATTGAGGCCTCGAATTTGTTTTAGAAATTCCCCGCTTTCAAACCGATATTCCGATCCCGAACATAAATTTCCTTCCAGATGTAAGTTTTTGTTCTTATAAGATATTTTGTTCTTTCATGATCAATGGTAAACTAAGATTACTCCAATCAATTTTAAACTTCATTACTACATAAAAAATACATATGATATGTAGCTGACATAAATACCAAAGTACAGTTTTCTTTCATTTCACGAAACAATGTATGAATGAGTTAACAATTTAAAACTTGCATCAGTTGAGAATTTGTTCCTTAAAAAGTAAGTAAAAAACGTTAGAAAAAGCATAATACATTGAGTAAGGAAATTATCATGACAGTTTCTTAAATATTAACTTATTCAATGAAGTGTGGTTAACGACAAAAACGTAAATATAACGGAGTAAATGGCAAAACTAGTCGGAATACCGGTGTGTCCACGTGAACCACAGCTGTTCTAGTCTTGCTGCTGTCTGTTGGGTATATTTTGTCCATATTTCAAGCAGTATATATGTATACTATGCTTATGATGCATCCTTTTCTCTTTTTGGGTCGTTTGAGCAAAACAAAAAACACAAAGATTGTTAATTTTGCAGAGAAAATTCGAGCTAATAAATGAACATGTAATGAATTTTAATTCAGGAAATGGTTACTCTGTAATCTGAAGAGATCCCAAAGAAATCTTTATGTGAATTAATTTTGTGTCATATTTATTTCCACATAGCATGCTTTGGAAACAAGGAGACATTCTGTATTTATCCCTTTTGAAGAAAACTCAGTTAATTTGGCATTCTTCTGCTAGTTTAAAGTAGTCCGAGTATCGCACCACGTCACAATCTGGATTTTACAATATTGGTTTGACTTTTACATAGCGTTTTATATACGCATTCGCACAAGTTCGACTTGTAAAGTTTGCACCAATGAAAATCTCCGCACCTATGGATTTGTAGCATTCTAAATCATATGACTGCTACTCGATCTTCTACTGCCCGAATCTAAACAATTTTTTTTTTTAATTAATCTTTTACTCTTCGAAAATCTACAAAACTTGTTTAAAATTCACATAATTATGTTCCCATGAAAATGAAAGATATAAATAGTAATTGCAATGAGTTTGTTTCTACAATAAATCGAAGTAATATGCACTAAAACACCAATTTGTGTTAGCTGAATATTAATTCATAAGATGGTTGATCAAGCAGGGTGTGAATATCGTCTAAAAAGTGTTGAAGTCTGTCTTGTGAATGCATTAAAGTCTCGGCAGTAATTAATGGAAATAATCATGGGTAAATATACTAATCTTAAGTTGAAACACTAGTCGATTTTACATGAAACGGTCAAAATTTCGGCGCTGATTGTATTTAATCAATAAATATGCACATGTGTGATAGGGTCAAAGCTCACGAAGCCCTGCGTGTGTATTAGATTACTGCAGATCTCTTGTCCACTCGCAATGTTTGTATTTTCTCTTTCTCGTTTTTTATTAACGGTTGTTCACTGTAAGACCTAAACAAAGGTGACTCATGTATACTTTTTTAAAAATCTTAATCTAATGAATTATGGCATTCCATATAAGCTGGTACTTTCAGTTGTTAATTTATGTCAGTTATACGCACAAGGACTATTCGTTTACTTGCCAAATACAAAACAGGTGCATGTTAACAAGACAAGCTTTTTACACTCATATTACACAATACTGGTACAAAATAATTTTGTAACGACATTGACAACATCATAATAAACAACTTTTCCAGCGACAGCTATATCAAAATATTAACCATTTTTGAGGTATAAAGCAAAGACTCTTAAGGGCTCTAGGCCCCTAATTTAAGGGGCCAGCCCTTTTTAAATGGTATCAATTAAAAGCCAATGATATTTGCACAGTTTTGTTCTGTAGTGTTCACAAAAAAATTGAAACTAAAAAGTCACAAGACAAAAACACTACCAAAAATTTGCATTTTTTGAAACAAAATTTAAATTAATTTTTTAAAACTTTAAAGGAAAAAATCGTTAAAACAAAACTTGGAGGACAACGTTCAGAGTATCTATTTTCAAGATTTATGACTTTGAAACACATGCCATGGACGGTTTCAGAGCCTTTGCGTGCACAGGAATGCCAATATTTTTTTTTTTAAAAAGGGGAATAACTTGGTACTGGAAGTGTTGTTTTCAATGGTTTTCAGGTGATTTTGAGAAATTGTAATTTTCAATATATCCTGAAAATTTTAACATATTAGGACAACAAACAAGTGAGATATTTCAGTTTTTAAAAACATCTAGAAGAAAAAAAGAATTACCAACAGAATCAGTACAAGGTCTTCTGTTGAAAACGGAAGACCTTAATGATCGAAGTTAGGAAACTCAATTATGAAAACAAAAACATTTCTTGGAATAAAAAAGAACTGATTAATCAGGATTTCATGTATGCTTCTTTACACAACGAATTTGACACCTACATGTATAGTTGTTAGCTAGCAATTTGAAGCTTGCTAAAGGTGAATGAATTGAAATGACAAATTAAATTATTTCTAACATTTAATTATTTATTTAATGTATCGTTGAATTGGTATATTCATAGCGTAATGACCCTTAACCCTTCTAAATTATGATTAACAATTGCATAATATACATTGCAAGAAATAAGATGTAAGCGATTGGGTTATTGTTCATGGTAGCATCACAGTGATCCCCGAAACTTAATTTACCAAACAATTATGAGCAGGCCCATGATTACAAATGTACATTGTCTTTGTTTTTATTGACAGATGGGTGCCCCCCCCTTTTACTTTTTTTTCTTTAACTACTGTAATTTTAGACACAGAAGCTATTGGATTGACTCATGCATCTAATTTTTGTAGCTGTCATAAATACCAAAGTACATTTATCTTTCATTTAACGAAACAATGTATGAATGAGTTAACAATCTAATTTTTTGTATTGTATTCTGATATGTCAGGCCCAATAAGCGTACAATTTGCGCTAAAATATTGATGTGATATAGTTTAAACAAATGTTTATACATGTACTCTTAATTTTTACACCCAGTTCCAATTTATTGATAAATTGATAATTATTTTTAGAAAAAACAGACGTTTTGCAAATTTCATTATTTTCAATAGTTGTTGCAAGGTGTACACATTTCTGAGAGGTGATAACAAAATAACTAGCATATAAACATATAACTTTTCTTGTGTTTATGTATTGTTAGAATGCATATCTATGATTTAAAACTAGGCTTTCCGTGATTGAGCCCATTCAGTGCCGAGTATAGGACTACCTTAAGCAGCGATAAAGTAAAATCAACTTTACATTTTCATTTACTTTTTATCTTTTCTGTTGTATTCACAACATAGACTTGTACATTTAGGCAAATATTGTATCTGTTTTTACAATGTGCAAGCAATTTTTGCATGCATGAGAAATTGCTCACCTTTTAGCTCACCTGAACCGAAGGTAAAATGTTTAAAAACGTTCTTCTCAAGAACTACAATGCTACAATTTGTGAAATTACAGCACAAGCATCCTCAAATGATGTAGATTCTAAATTGTTAAAATTGTGACCGCCGGACTATTACTGAGCCCCCAAGGACTATTACTGAGCCTCCAAGAGGAGTTCAAAGTTTATATATTAACATAGAAATATACAAAGGAAAAATGTTTAAATAAAAAATCTTCTTCTCAAGAACTACAATGCTACAATTTGTGAAATTACAATGCAAGCAACCTATGATGATGTAGATTCTAAATTCATAAAATTATGACCCCTGGACTAATACTGAGGTCCCAAAAGGTGTTTAAAGTTTAACATAGAAATATATTGGTAAAACATTTAAATGTTGTTCAGGTGAGTGATGTGGCCCATGGGCCTCTTGTTAAAACTTTTGATGGCATTATGCATTTACCATCTTGTTGAAACATATCAAATTGTACAGTACTGATCTATCCGTTTGTTAAAATTGGTCATTTAGTAGAGAGTCTGCTCACTTCTGTTCAGTGTTGTTGTTATACATTCTTTTATTGCAGATAGACTGCGATAGCCAGCACAATGGTGTTGACGTGTAGATTTTACAAGAACAAGTATCCAGAAATAGAGGATGTTGTTATGGTCAATGTTCGCTCCATCGCTGAGATGGGAGCCTACGTACATTTGCTGGAGTACAACAACATCGAGGGCATGATTCTCCTATCTGAATTGTCCAGAAGACGTATTCGTTCTATCAACAAACTTATCCGTATTGGCAGGAATGAATGTGTTGTTGTCATAAGAGTGGACAAAGACAAAGGTGGGCTTCTGATTATTTTAAAGGAACAGGTTAAATTTTGTGAAACTTAGGTCAACTGTTAAATTTTGTAAAATCTGGCAAATATTTGTGAAAAGTGGGGAAATAAACTGATCACTGTTACACATGTGATTCTCTAGACTTTTACTTCAGGTTTTATTTAGATTTAGTTGTTTTATATCAAATTACTGTAAATGCATCCTGTTTGTCATGTATGAAAGCCCAGCAGATTGTATTTGGTCATATATGATAAATGTTTTGTTTTAGATGACACCATTTCATGTCATAGATAAAAAGTTATGATGAAATATTTCAGTAATTTTGTTCTGAGGTTATACACTAATAACTGTTATTTTATAGGATACATTGATCTTTCAAAAAGAAGAGTCTCACCAGAAGAGATCACCAAATGTGAAGAAAAATTTGCAAAAGCAAAAGCAGTAAGTTAAAAAAAAATATGTTTGTGATTGTTATGTTGAACTACGGTATGAAATATGAATGATGTTGCTATCTAGAACAAGTACAATCTTTTGATTTGAAACTAATTGAATACATTCTCCAAATCAATGGAAACCAAATTTTGAAGGAACATATGGTTTATCACAGGTTAACAGTATACTACGCCATGTTGGAGAGTTGATGAAGTTCCACAGCGATGAACAGATGGAAGAGTTGTACACAAAGACAGCCTGGTTCTTTGACGACAAATACAAAAAACCTGGGGCCTCCTTCGAAGCCTTCAAACATGCTGTAACGTAAGAGAACACCAAACAATGCTATTATTCAATTCAGATTGATGACTGTTTCTTATTTGTTGATAAAATACATGCAGTACAAAGGTAGTTCTCAAGCTACATTAAAAGAAAAGAGTTTGAACATTGGTCCTATACATCTTGCGTAATTTAAAAAAACAGTGTACATGTATGTTAATTTTGTTACATACTGTACTAGGTAAATAAAACTCTGGTATTTCTCTCTATTTTCATGTACCAGTATTTAAGAAGAAAGAAAGAGACAGAGAGACTGCATTAATGAATAACTCTATTTACTAGCCAAGATATACATGTTTATCATATTGTGATGTAGGAATCCTGAAATTTTGGATGAACTGGACATTGATGAGGAAACAAAGAGTGTTTTACTGCAGAACATCAAACGGAGGCTTACCCCTCAAGCCGTCAAAATCAGAGCAGGTAAAATTCCAGCCTGTTAGTGGAGTACCATGTGAAATGAACTACATGTAATGTAATTAAATGAATTACATGAACTGTAATGTAAGGAAATGAATTACATATAATGTAATGAAGTGAATTACATGTTTTGTAATGAAATTAATTACATGTTATGTAATGTAATTGCTTTTTAATCACAACCTTATCAGGGTGAATTTAAAACAGGGTGAAAATAATCCTGTGTACAGTTTGCTGGTACATGACTTACAAAATCATAATTATACCAAAAACAATGTGAAGATTAAAGCAGTGAATGACACAGAGTACAATGTGCAGATAAATGTCAATCAGATCAAACTCAGATCCTCATTGCTCCAGGTTAATCATACATGTAAATGTATGTTGTTATAAGTAACAACATGTCAATACCCAGGAGCCCAAGGTTCTGATTTTAATCAGATTTAGATGTATCTGCTGTGATAAAACAAAACAATTTAAACATTAATGAAATAAATGGTTGATATAATTAATAAAAAAGGTTACATTCTGTACAATCTCACTGTAGTACATGTATATTTGATGGTTTACTGTAAATGTTTATGCAGATCTTGAGGTTGCCTGTACAAATTATGAGGGAGTGGATGCTGTCAAGCGAGCTCTTAAGAAAGGTCTGGAGCTGTCTACAGAGTCAATGCCCATCAAGGTTCGTTCCAAGAGGAGGCTTTAGTTTAACACCCACAAAACTTGAGCAGGGGATGAGTATATGAGGTTGAATGATATAAAAGTTAATAAAACCAACAAAATTGTAGTCCTCAAACTTGCATCAATTTTATTGATATATGTGTCGATATTCAAAATTGCAAAATTTATTGTTTGATTTTTGGTAATTTGTTATGTACATTTTTGAAAAAAAATTTAACAGTCTGATTCTTCTAACAACAAATTATATTCATACAACAGGCAAAAAAAAAAAGGACAGATTTGTACAGGGAAAGCTAGGACTCCTATACACTGGGTTTAAAAGAAATTCATACAAATAGCAAGTCATTGTCTCAAACCTTGCTTAATTTACTTTGCACACTCCAATGGATTTGGTTTATATTTAATACATTGTCCTCTTGAATAAGCTATGAAGATCATTCAGTTGTAACAAGAATTTTGCTTTCCTGTGTACCAGTAATTGAGTAATGTATTGCATTGTCAGATAAATCTGATTGCCCCACCCTTGTATGTGATGACAACATCCACCCTGGAGAGAACTGAGGGCCTAGCCACACTCAACAAAGCCATAGCCAGCATAAAGCTCACGATAGAGGAGGCCGGAGGAATATTCAATATTCACAAACAGGTACCAGCAACTACGGCGGCTTGTTTAGAGTTATATGCCATGGCGTGTAAATTAACAAGTCAAAGCATCAGAGAAGGGTACTGTAGATTCCTTATTTTATGCGAGTACTTATTTCCGCGCGTCAACTGTTTTTAATCAAATCGCGAGAAGATGAAATCGCGAATGCCGAAATTTTATCATGATTTCTTATAGTTTACATGCTTTCAAAAAAAAAATTTTAAGCAAGATTTTAAAATCCCCGAGATGTGCCTCTCGCGATTTTACGCGGATATTAAATCCTCGCTTTTAATTAGGAATTTACAGTAACTTGCATATGATATAGGTCACAGTATATACAGAAACCAGTGTATTACTACTAATCAGAAACTAAACACATGTAGTCAAGTATGGTTATAGAAAACTGTTTAATGATCAGAATTGTCTAATACATGAAAAAACTATGCACATCTATCATCCAAAATTAAGGTAAGAATTTTGTAACTAATATTAAGGATAATTTTCCCACTGTATGTGGCGAGTAGGTACCTTAATTCTCAGCTCTTTTTACATCTCGATAAAAAAAAAAATATGAGCCATAAAGCACTACAGTAGATACATATACACCTGTCAATGTTTGAATATTTTATACTACTTCAAATTTCATAAAAAGTGTTGATATTCATGATAAATAAATTTTCTTGTTCTGCCCTGTATCAGATCAGATATTGAATTTTTTTACACTTCCAGCCACGTGTGGTATCAGATATTGATGAGATTGAGCTGGAAAAACAGTTACAACAACTGGAGGATGAAAATCGTGAAGTGGCTGGCGACTCTGATGAAGAGGACGATGTGGAAGGAATGGGAGAGTTAGAAGGAGAGGAGCCAGGGGAGGAAGAGGAGGGAGAAGACTGAAGGGGAGGATCCAAATGTAACTTATATCTAGGGGTGGAAACGGGGACCGAATCAGTCAACAGACCATGAACTCTATTACGAACACTACATAGAGTGCTAATCTATATAACTAGGTGACAGCTGTGAATATTGGCAAATTTATTCTAATGAGAAGTTTAAAGAACTTGAATTGATATTCATTTAATTACGATACATGATATATTGATGCCTTGACATATGTAAGAACCTATACATTGTATTTGAATTCCCATTTTATCTGAAAATTTTGTTTATTTACCATGAAGTACAAAGTTCTCATGTGAAGCTTACAGCTTATATAAGAATGTGTGAGGCTGTCTAATGACTGCCGAATTTGTGAAGGATTCAGTCACTTTATGAATGTGGTATTATGTTCATCTGTAGTGTAGTGTCTGGAAATATAATATAAATCTGTCACATGAAATTTCTCTTTTTTTTTTCCTTATTCTTTGTTGTACATGTATCTTGTTTCACCAATCAACATTGAAATAAATCAAATCATTGAAAAAAGATAGTGTCACCATAAAAAAAACAACCTGAATTTGGAAGTTACCTTCAAAATAGCATTACCCTTTTTTACCCTAGAAACTTTTTGCCCCTCCTGTTGTTTTTCTTTTTTCCTTTTTAAACATCCCGATTGTCTTCCTTGAATACACTAGACCAATTGTTTACAAAACCTCTAAACTAGCAAATGGCACATACTGATTTTTTAAGAAGGCTTGGGGGTTAACAAATTAACCATTAGATCTTCCTTAAATTTTCTTTATTCATAAACTATCATTTTATTGAAAAAAAATCCATATATTTTAGCTTTGACATTTGAATATTTTGCTATTTCTTCAGACACAGCTATACTTCTTTATGAGATTGATATAGTTTAAAAATGGCCGTCCTGTCCTCTTGGAAGGCCACCTGGAATGAATTTAATATCAGGGCCAGACTCTGTCTATAGAGTTACTTATTCAAATAAGACAAATAGGACCATTTTTTATATGACAAGTTGAAGGTGCAGGTCGGTGCAATATACAGCAGGTGCTGTTCTCTTGTGATGGTCTCTGGTGACGGATGTCGGTTCCCCTTGGTACTTCTCTCTAAGGTCTGTATGCAGGAGAGAGCTCTGCAAACTCCCAACTGTGACTTGTGATGATGAAAACTTCATACATTCCTTTACCAGGTATGGAATTACTTATACCTGTCAGAGGTGTCCTTGTACCAAAGGATTCTTTTTTGAAACTACACCCCTACCCCACCCACCCACCCCCACACACACACATGCTCACATCATTTGTAAATAAAAATTTGCAAGCAAATGGTTCATATATATATATATTCATCTTTTTTTTATATTTGTAAATATTTTCGAAACGGCTTTTATGTTTTCATATGATGATCATAAGGAAGCAATTAACTTATTATGAGAAGATCCAGTCAGCTATTTGGTTTTTCAGTCAGCTATTTGGTTTTTCATTGGTAAGTACCATGCGTGAAAAGAGTTTTATCCACTGTGAAATACTTACATGTACCTTATATTCAGGCACTTAGCATCGGGGAGGGGGATATATAGAAATTTGAAATTTGGAGGAGTTGCCCCCTCCCCCCCCCCCCCCCCCCCCCCCCCCCCCACTTTTTAGGACGGGTAAAATAATTAGTGTAAATTAACCAAAATGATCTTAAAATATAAGTTTTAGGTATTTAGCTTCCAAAAAAAAAAAATAATTGCCAACTAAATAACTTGATATCAGATTTTCCGTTTGCTCCATCTTTCGTTCCGCCCTGGATTTTGAGTAATACTAGTATTGGAAATGGATATTCAAGATTGTTAACAAATCCGAAAATTGTTTATATAGGAAATGGAAGATGAAAATACATCGAAAGAAATATTAACAAGGAACAATTTGTTTAACATAGGCTCTTTGTGAATATTTGTGTATAATAACTAAATTTATGATCTTATGTTACATATTTGTTAAAGGAAAACTTTAAAAATAAAATGATAAATACACTTAATTGGATTTATAGATTCTTGAATAGCAGATCTCCAATACATGTATATAAGTGAGTGTAAAAGTGGATTCACGTATTGGATGAATTTTATAAAACTGATTCAAAAGCCACTTAATTTCGAGTTGGATGACGCTTTTTTTTTTTCTCAATGACATGCTATGTACTGATTTTTGTTGATGGCTGATCACGTTTTTCGAGAGTCCTACAAGCAAACCAGGGATACAGCCACTCAATCAGGAAAACTCTTATTGGCACCGTGATCATCAGAGCGGAGTTTTGGTCCGGTTTTTCGACATCTCTTGACAAAAAGGAAGTTAAAGGATGGAAGCGTCATTTCATCTTATTAGATTTTATTTTAGCTCATCAACACTATTTTTGTTTCCCTATGTAACAATTTGTGTAGGACACACTAATGTTTTATTAATTTTATGAAAATTTGAAGAATTTACTTAGTATTTATTCTTTGATTTCTTGAGAAATATCAGTCCAGCAAGTTACAGATCGTGGACAATTTTAAGTGTAATTCTCCCACGTATGAACATCAGACCAAGTCACCAACGTTAAAAATAAACGTTTGCCAAAATACATTTGATAAACATAAAAGTACATGCATTAAGCTCATTTACATAATGCCGCAAATAAACGTGAAACTTTCGCAAACAAACTTTTCATTTTACGTTTATATAATGTATATTAAGATGGGTTCTGTCAAAATGATAGAAGGTTTATTTATATTTTTTGTTTCCTGATTTAAATTATATTTAATTAAAACTTCAATTAATAATTGTATTAAGACATTCAAAACATTAAAAGTAGATCAAAGGTAAAGCATTCTTTTCCCTTTATTTTTTGCCGAAACATGTTCGAATAGATGTTTTATTTTTTAATAAATAAATACACATGTACGCATGGGAAATCTTCAGACCTTTGGTATGACAAATAAGGCGAAAGTGCGAAGGTCGAAGTGGCCCCATCGGAACACTATATTGAAATACATTAATTGAACATATTTTATTATATAAAACACACAAAATGTCAAAAGAATTAAACAAGTTCGAGCAACTTAGGAGTTCTCCTTAAAATGTAAATAAATGTAATATTACACAAATGTCGCTAAAAACCATACATTGAACAAATATACAAGGAACATGCGCATTCATCAATATTTTTAGTTATCTAATACAGTATAATATCAACAGCTAAATCTTCTAGTTTCTTGATCATACGTCTGAACTTAAGAAAAAAATACAATTATCTAATTCGGTTGGTAAAGCAGAATCACCCCAACGTAGAAGGCATGTATCAATAATAATCAACTCGTTTCACTTTAGTAATCTATCCATGACTAGCACTTGAATATTTCTTACAAATGAGGAAAATGTTATATATACTAGGATTGTTCGGAAACCCCAAAGTGACGGATTTGAGTGAAAATTGGCATAAACATTAAACGAACCCCAACAAATAATGAAACTAATTATTATCAAAAAATATTTAATGTTTTGTTTACAACGGTACATAAACAGGTAGATGGTCGGGGTACCCGGCGCAGGAATACATTTGTAGAATACAAAACTTAAACGCCTGGAACAAAGTGTCGGTAGACCTACAGTTAATAATAATAAAGGAAATCAAATTATACATGCCCATTTTGCCTTTTATTTTAACTAACTTTTGAGCAATTTCACTTATGTTTTATAGTTGAAATACGGAGATAGTTCAATTATATTTACAAAGCCATAGAAATAAGGCGGCGTAGTGAATATATATCAAAATGGTGATACTATCAAAAGAAGACCACTTCAGGCTAAGCAACTGCTTAGACAAAATCTATAATATAAACCCCCTCCCCCTTTTAGATCCGCGCATGCAGTATGAGTGTGGGCTCTGAGACTAGTGTCATCCTGTGCAAAGATCTTATTTTGAGTGCCATATAGTTTTTAAAAAAATGTTAATTGGTTTTCAGTTAGTCCTCGAAAGCCGGACATTAAGGTGTCACCTCCAATTGAATTAATTGTTTATCTTGAATAATCCTTTTAGATAATCATGCAATTAATTAATCCTTGTCCGCAAGGATCAGTTGGAGACTTGTATTGTCGATGCCGCAGAGACCGTATACAGAGAAACGACAAGTGTGGATCGACAAGAATTAATACAATATACCGTCCGCCTTGGGCATTTCTACCGAATATTGCTTTTGGAATATTCTCAGTATGTTATCGGACGCTGCGGGAAGTTGATTGAATATGCATCTTTGGAAAAAAAAAATGAGAAGATTTTAACTGTTTTGTTTTGAAAGCATAATTGTAGGTATTCAAGTTGAAAAGTGTCACAGCCTTAAACAAAATGAATATCGGTAGGTTAGATTTAGCTAGACTACGTTGTATTATGTATGTGATGAATATCTCAGAAAAACCCTGCTCCATTATTGAGCCGATAAGACGCATGACCTCGTTGTGCATAGCCGTCGAGATCGGAAACCCTCGGGACGCCAGACTTGATTCAATGTTTAGAAACCCACAAAGCAAGAATGGTGTACTGTGTTGTTTATAATTGTACTACACGTTCGACTATAGAGAAAAATGTGTCATTTTTTTGTTTTCCGAAAGATAAGGCTCGTCAGAAAGCATGGATACATTATTGTCGCAGAACGGATTTTGTTGTGACAATTCATAGTAGAATGTGTGCCAAGCACTTTTCTCCAAGTCAGTACCTAAGGTATCCATCCAGATTAGCCGAACTTGGGTATCCGAATGCTCGAGCACGGCTGAAGGATGATGCGGTCCCCGACATTCCCTGGGCAACGAACAAAGAACGTGCTACCAGTAGTAACAAAACATCGAGGTCATACGGGGCATACAGAAAAAGACGAAGGCTTGAGGTCAGATATCGATACTATTTTGATTTTAGATAACGCCTGTAATTCAAATACTTTGTGAATTTAAATGTAAATTGATGGCATGCCTTTTTAATTTTATTATGAAAATAGGTTTTGGAGGAATTGATGAAAGAAGAAGAAAATATTGATGCTGGAAATGAGTCTAACAATTTACAAAACACATCAGCAGGCAATTCAGAAATCACATCAGCAGACAAATCACTTGAACTGCGAGATGACACATTACTTGAATTTCGCGTTAACACATCAGTAGATTCTTCAACTTTTGAAAGTAACACTGGTACCGCAGATAAAGCAGTGCAAGTTTTCATTCCTGACAAAAGATCTAAAGTAAAAAAACGCACAAGAAGAATACAAACAGGAAAGTCTTATACTAACTTTAAAACAACCGATTCTCAAGTTCAATGTGACGAGGTTCGCCTGTGTTGTAATTGCCTTAAAAGTATGGAATCCGAGGGAGGTTTAGAATCCGTGAAAATTGAAGATCGTAGCACATATATGATATTTTAGAAATAACAAATGAGTAATTGGAGGCTTTTTAAGCAGTCTTCTTCTAACAACAGCTGGGGCGCACTCGATTGGAACCCTTCTTATTCCAGAATAATCATTCTGTCCGCTCGATTGGTTTGGTAGGTTAGACTAAAAAGGCCTTCTCAGCCTTCCGCGCTAAAGATGGAAGGATGGCATTCTGGTATGGCGTCAAGCAGTAATAAAAATTTTCAAAGTCTCCCCCCCCCCCCCCCACCTGCTCGACCCCATACTGGAATGCTATTCTTCCCTGATTGTAAATACCCTAGAATCACTCTTTCAACATATCCATCTATTTTGCTTGTATCATTTATAACTCTGCAAAAATAAGCATAAAACGCTGATGATAAATTGCAGAAAGCATAATATTGGGTGAAAATTTGACCATAAACATTTTAATGACTTAGACTTGTTAATGATACAATAATATTCTTTTAAAGTTTCAAGTTCTTCTGTATATGTATTCTCCACTCTTAGTTTTTAAGATTAAGTAAAAATGTATAAAATTTGTTAACATAGCTCAGCTTGCAGCACATGCAAGAATAACAATTAAGTCATCTCTTTGCCTTTTAGAACTGAAATTTAATGTTTTAGGGAATTCAAATCTATAAAAGCCACAACTGCAGTAATTTCAGTTGAAAGTCCGTGATATTTAATACCCTACTGAACACTCGATTGAGACAATGAATTCCAACCCTTCTGACCTTCCCTTCTGCTTCTGGAAGGGTCCCAATCAAGTGCGCCCCAGGTTGTGCATTGTGGATATAAAGCTGGTGAGCCGAAACCATGAACCGAAAACTGAACTTGTGAACAAGGGAGACGTCAGGGAAAGGAGAGGCACTGATTTTATTTACAACAGATGGAATTACTCTATATCCTTCCCTAGTAAATGCCTGGTCCAATGTGTGAATTTATTAAAAGCCAAATACCTACACTATCTGTAGAATATAGAATTAGATTTCATTTGAATAAAAGAGGCAAAATTATATGGAGTTATTTAATCTTGGGCGCTACAAATTTCTCGTCCATTGCTTTGTTTACTATAGAGCCGTAGCTTTACCAAGTCTAGCGTACAGCACACAGGGACTCCTTATCTCACTAACGATCGCAAAACTCCGAGATCAGCTGCAGCAGGGGTGTTGTTATCTGATGCTAGTCAAACGGGAAGCTTAATTTATGGTAACGAACTGATTTTTTTTTTTTGTGTATGCAAAAATGTTTTCATTAAATTTTAAGTACCAAATTGGTACTTAAAATTTAATGAAAATGAAATACACATGTATTTACAGCGTTAATTCATAAAAAAGGCTTATAAGCACTTTGAATTAAAAAAAAAAACCCAACAGCAACAGACCTTTCAGAATCATCGATGCAGTAATGAATAATACTTCCTACCCCCCCCCCCCCCCCCCCAAAAAAAATAATTAAAAAATATGCGTTACTGGCGTAAACGTAGCTGGTTATTGCCTGGACGTGTTTAGTTTATTTCGGGAAATAGAAGTTGTCAACTACGCCTGTTCATTGTCCACGGGTCGCTGGGCTGTGGGAAATCCCCACCGCCATGATACCGGGTTATGACGGTTTTTAGCTCACCTGAGCTGAAAGCTCAAGTGAGTTTTTCTGATCACATTTTATCTGTCGTCTGTCTGTCTGTCTATCCGTAAACTTTTCACATTTTCAACATCTTCTCAAGAAATACGGGACCAATTTCAACCAAACCACCCTTAGGCAAAGGGGATTCAAAGTTGTGAAAATTAAGGACCACGCCTTTTTTCAAAGGGAGATAACTAGGAATTCTTGAAAAAAAATTGAGAAATTTTCAAAAATCTTCTTCTCAAGAACCATTTGGCCAGGAAAGCTGAAACTTGTGTGGAAGCATCTTCAGGTAGTGTAGATTCAATGTTGTGAAAATCATGACCCCCGTGGTAGGTTGCATGGGCCACAATGGGGGGGGGGGGGGTGAAATTTTTCTCAGGAATATATAGAGTAAATCTTTAAAAATCTTCTTCTCAGACACTAATCAGCCAGGGAAGCTGACACTTGTGTGGAAGCATCCTCAGGTAGAGTAGAATCCAAGTTGTAAAAATCATGACCCCTCGTGGTAGGGTGGGGCTACAATGGGGGGAGGGGGTCAAATTTTTAGAGTAAATCTTTAAAAATCTTCTTCTCAGACACTAATCAGCCAGGGAAGCTGAAACTTGTATGGAAGCATCTTCAGGTAGTGCAGATTCAAAGTTGTGAAAATCATGACCCCTGGGGGTAGGATGAGGCCTCAATGGGGGTCGAATTTTTACATAGGAATATATAGAGTAAATCTTTAAAAATCTTCTTCTAAGAAACTAATCATCCAGGAAAGCTGAAACTTGTGTGGAAGCATCCTAAGGTAGTGTAGATTCAAAGTTGTGAAAATCATGACCCCTGAGATAGGACATAGGAATATATAGAGTAAATCTTTAAAAATATTCTCCTCAGACCCTAACCAGCCAGGGAAGCTGAAACTTGTGTGGAAGCATCCTCAGGTAGTGGAGATTCAATGTTGTGAAAATAATGACCAATGGGGGTAGGATGAGGCCACAATGGGGGTCGAATTTTTACATAGGAATATATAGAGTAAATCTTTAAAAATCTTCTCCTCAGACACTATTCAGCCAGGAAAGCTGAAACTTGTGTGGAAGCATCCTCAGGTAGTGTAGATTCAAAGTTGTGAAAATCATGACCCCTGGGATAGGACATAGGAATAGAGTAAATCTTTATAAATCTTCTTCTCAGAAACTAATCAGCCAGGTGATTCTTTAAAATTGTTAAGACTTTGGCCCCTGGACGATTATTGGGCCTCACAAGGGGTTCAGAGTTTGATGTAGGTCTACATCCCATATATAAACAATTGTTTAGGATCGTTTTGGAACCGCAATGGTCAACATGTGATATGACTATAAAATCATCCTGTTAAAAAAGGGACTAATGATAATAAACATAAGAATATCCAGGGGGAATTGAATTTTATTCATACAGGATCTACTTGTATTATACTAATTGCTTGGGATGATATCGAGTTATTGGCATAATATTTATCAATAATTCTAAGAAGAATAAAAAAAAAAACTCTGCACATAATTATAACCTTAATATATCGAGTTGTATTGGTACGAAGAAAAAAAGTGGCACATAAAAACTCAAAATAACCATCGGAAATTACACTCAAAGATTTCTTAAAATGTTACGATGAGATTGGTTTTGGTTTACTCAGTAGTTCTAGGACATAACTCCCAATGGCTTTAAATTGGTTTATACAACTAAATTTTTTTTTGAAAAGGAAAATAAAAGCCCATTATTGATCTTTTGAAAATGTTGTAAAATGTTTAGCAAAATGAAAAATTATTCCTCCAGTATTTGTTGTACATCACTTTAAAGAAGCTTGGTATTCCGGTCTTGTAATTTTAATATTAGAACACACCATCGTCAACAATCCGCTATCAGTATTCCGCATTTATTGTATTAAGAGATTATATATAGATTATACACTTTGTTATCGCCATTACGTAATAATCCTTGTTCTTGTCGCCTTAAAAAAAAAAGAATTTCACATCGGCACCGGTGGGAGGTGGGAGTTAGACCCCGATGTACCAAAGCAAATTCCCGTACAACGTAGAGCCCGACACCACAAATTAATGATAGTGTCGCCAATGAGTCGATTCATATTGATCGATTTTGAAAAGTAAAATTAAATAAAATGTTTTCCTTGTCTGCGTAAATAAACGGGAAGTATTTATAAATACACATACAACTTCCCTGTGTATTCAAGGCTGTCAAAATACTTGTATTGTTTCTTCCTGAAATTAGTCAAATGACCAAATGCTGCCATAAGTCATGAGTCGTGGATGATAATGGAGACAAAAAGCAAGACGGCTTGGTCTTTGGAGACGTACACCATTCACGATGTGGTGTATAAAATGGGTCTCCCACGGACGGTGAGGGTCACTGAAGGCGTGTACAGTCAAAACGAACACGAGAGCCTGTCCACGGGCGACGTCATTCGACTAGAGGAGGTCAGCGAACTCCGGCGGGTGATGACGCGTGCCACCCTAATGGACGGTGACGTCACTGATTTACAGATCCCCCTCAATCACAATGCTCCCGTATACGTTTACACCGGGTCGGAGACCATGTATAAATCGGTGCAAGAACTCATTCACCTTTTTCCCGGACACGTGCACGTGGATTCCCCCATCAAGGTTGTGACATTGGACCAGGAGGTTGGGGAGGGGGAAGAAATTGACCTCTCCTGGGGCGCATGCCTGAAACTGGACAAGGTGGCGAGTGGACAGGGACTGCACTGTACTTGTGGTAACAAACGGGTGTGTCTGCGTCCTTTTCAAAGGGGAAAATTTTCACGGATTCCCAAGAACGATATCATGTGTTTCAAGGACGTGATCAGAAACTTCTCGTTACCGATTAAAGTGAGATTCATAGAGAAACCACCGGAGCTGAGCTCAGCTCTGGACATCAGTCAAGTGAATTACTTCTCCTTGGAGCGAGTGGAGTCCGAGGTGGCAATAGTTGGACATGAACTTAAACCGGACGGGTCCCGGGTGTCGGACAATCAGTTGACCGTGGCGATGACCCAGGCGAACGATGTGGAGGTACAGATCTGTCTGAAGAACGAGACTCCGCCCGCCGTTTCAAAAAGCAGTCCCAGGGTGACCAGTCGCGCGGATAAGAAACGCCCCCCGCCCGTACCCCAGAGATCCAGCAGTATCCCTAGTTCCTTTGGGAAGAGTGTTCCCCTAGTGAAGACCCGTTTAGTGAACCAACCAGTGCCCGTGGATCACTCTAACATTGCTTCAGTGAATCCTCAGCCACCCAGCGTTGGGAATAGGCCTGGACTATTGAGTTCCTTTGGTGCCAAATTACCCGTTCTTCATCCGCGGAAAATGTCCAATCCTGAGACCATGAAGGAGATCCACCGCGGGGGCATCGGGTTGTCGTCCATGGAGAACAAGCTGTGTGCTGTCCCTCCCCTCCCGGCCCGAAGCAGACCCCCGAGTGAGGATGCCACCGACCTAACAATAAACAATTCACCGGGGAGAAACACGCCAGATATCTTAAAGAAACTAGGTAATGGTTTATAAAGTGGCCTGAATGTGAAGCTTTAAAATGAGGTTTGAACATTTATAATGATAATATTTCAATTGTCTACAATAACTCGGGTTTATGTTAAGTTACAAGTCAAAATACAGCATGATCCAATTAGTAACAGTTAATTATTTTTTTAATTTTGGCGTTTTCTAACATCATGTTATTTTAAGATATAATTATTTTGCTAAACTTGGAAACAAGTTTATTTCAACTCGTTGTGATTAAGTTTGATGCACCCTCACCATCCTTGAAAAGGCGGGGTCATTTGTCACCCAGCTTATACCCTCCTAGACATCACATCTACTTTAAAATTTTAGAAATCTTTTTCAGTCATAAACTGTCAATTCGTAAAGAAAATTTCCAAATAGTCAAGCTTTAAAATTTCAATATTTTCCTATAAATGTATTTTATAATGAACTCTTTTATCTTAAAGAGATTAATATGTAGTCTTAAATGGCCATCACCATCCAGCCGTCTTAATCATATTGGACATATCGGGGTTTAGATGTTTACCTAGAAGTAGTTATCTGTTCATAAAGAGACATTGGTTTCTGTAGATGAACCGCTTTCTACTGTCTGTTGAAAATGAACGATTCAAACTGACACTTGGGGTACTTGATGTTCACCTAGTAGTAGTAGTTAACTCGTTACACCGACGACTTTAACGAAACCTAGAAGTGCTTGACTATGAAACTGATGTTCACCTAGGATTCTAAAACTTTGGATTCTCGTCTATAACCCAATTGTTCACTTAAAACTTGTTTTCTGTTCATACAGACATCATCAGCTCTAGATGTTCACCGAAAAGTTGTACACAAATGGTACATCCTATCTAGATTCTGTATAAATACTAGTAATAGTGCCATTAAGTGGATCGCTCTTTTTGAATTAACTGCATGATCAGGTTGTTCCATTAGCAGATGTTTACAATCCCATGGTGTTCATTTGCAGAAACTAGTCTGACGTTAAATAAACTACCACCTGAGTTAGGACGACAACTCTTCAACAATAACAACAACAGCGGCGGCGGTGGCAGTAACAGGAACTCCAAATCAAACACTCCTACTAAACCATTGTCCAATCGTAGTTGTAAGACATTAATAACAACCAATCGTAAGACATTACGTGTAACCAATAGTATTTCTGTTTTATACTTTAATTGTAAATATATTTTCTGTTTCCGCACTATTTATAGCTGTTGATGACTATCAGACGTTAAGGGATTCGGATAGTTCTGAAAATGACGACGAAGCTGAATACATTTCCATGGCAAGCACGAGTAAACTGCTGAAAAGGAAACCATTAACTCCAATCAGAGGCACACAGCAGACGACACAGCCCACCACTAGCACAGCCCCCGATGTTCCATTGAGAAACCGTAGCAACAGCTCTTCACAGAATCATGCTGGAGTGATTGCTGGTCTTGCACAGAATGTGGTCAGTAGAAGGGTCTCGCCTCTTCAGGAGCAGCAGCAGGTTTCGATTCCGGCGATGACGATAGAAACTGCCTCGGTACACGGCGTGTCCATGAACGAAGGTACACATTGACTCGCTAGGAACTTGTCAGCAATTTGTCATAACGTACTGGTTTTAGACTATTTTACTATGTTTTGTTATTTAACAAAGGTGTAGTGAGCGTTATGCAGGTACCAATTTCATCCCAAAACCTTGACCAGTATTACACAAGCATACCTAAGGTAAGGACTGTTAGTTTATGATACCACTACCTTACGTTTCATATCGCCATGAAACAAAATCAAATCAGTTACAGTTGTACTTCATGTCAACTTTTCTTTTCAGAAATTTCGACAGAGCCTGGTCTTGGTTCACAAGGAATTTTTCAACCGTTACGGAGATAGTAAACCTACCGGCGCGGTGTCCCCTATATCCCGCCTCCCGACCCCCGCGGAAATCTCCACCTTCGCCACGCTATCTGTAGCTGACACAGTTCGCTGCTTCCGCGAGTGTCGGCTCACTGAGCTGGCCAACATGTGCGAAAAGGAGGGTCTGGACGGCTGTTTCATTGACAAGCTGTCCCCTGACGACCTCAGCAAAGACCCTTTCAACCTTACCGTCCTACACCGAATGAAAGTCGAACAAATCAAGCACGGATGGCGGCCATGTTATGAATGACAGTGGGTGGTGAAGATTTAATGAAAAATCCGCTGGTGACATATGAGCGCAAAAACAGTTCCCATTAAAGTGAATTTGTTGATTTGTTCCTCTCTTTCAGTAAAAGAATATGTATCGGATCAAAAGGTTGATTGTTATTCGTGATTGAACGTAACTACATGTATTATTTATAAATGTGTTCATAACTTATGTATAACTGTGTTTGGCATTCTTATCTCACTATGACCAATGATGTCGGTTGCCAGGGTGACTGATATCAGAAATTCGAATTCTTGATAAAAAGGATTACCATTTACACGTATTATCTACATGTAATTTAAAGAAGATTTCGAAATTTTAACATCAATAACTTAAATCATTTTTTATATGAAATATTCATTAGATTTTCTGATTTCAAGAATCATTACTTTTGGTGTAATATTTTACAATTTCTAATATATAAAAAAATCGATTTTTATTTTTTTTTATTAATATTTCTAAATATATGTTCTGATATCAGATAACACATGGCAAAACAACTTTGCATAAATAATGAATACTCCCTTGACCAGTTAACAATCACTAAACACTAAACTGCAGTGCCCAATTTGCTACCTTCATAACCCGCATGGATTATCAAAGAAAGCATTTTATTTTTCTTTTAGCAAATCTTATTATTTACAGCAGATTTAATATCTTATAGATACAGCATTACGGTTTACATATATGTTTTTATCAAAGATGATATTGAGCAATGAAACCTGTGGGGTATTGAGACCCTAGTGCTAGAGTCTGGTGTTAAAATGCCTCATGTTTTATTAAAAATCAATGTCCCATCTCCATGGAATGTTTTATTTTGTATAATCAAATCAGTACTATCCTAAATTCAATGGTTACTTTGACCAGAAGCTCTTTTCAATGATTAAAAAAATCTGTTTACTTAGTACCCTCTCCGAACTGCCGATGGGGCAAATAAATTCCATTGAACTCAGTCTAATTCCTAAGTCCAAAACGATTCTACTCTTAAACAATGGTTAAACATTACTGATCAACTCGATCATTCATATAAAATAATTATATCAATTTATTTGACTCTGATCTCTCGAAAACACAAAAGTTACCCAATTATACGTTCGCCGTGATTTTTGAGCTGCCGCTTCATCTGTGAGCATAGGGTGCTCTCTTTCACGTCCGCTTCAATGCGATAAATACCAGCGCGCTCAGACGAGAGCTTCATTCATCGCTAGGTATTATCAACCGACAACAATGAGTTGTAACAACTGTTTTTGCGCGCCTTTTTAACCAAACTTTGCCTGAGGTCCAGTTTTACCTTGAAGTCTGGAAATACGTCTTTAATCCATAAAATGGAAAAATGTAACATATGAGAGGTGGACTGCTACACCATGGGGAAGATTCGCTGGGAGAGTGATGAAGCCAGAGAATAACGACTTTTAGGAGAAAAAGACAGAGAATTTGAAAGGCAACTTAACATCCAGCTGAAAGGAGAATCAAAGACAATCCAGATAAAAACATTTCACTGGACATCTTCGGGAGGTACAAAGGAAAAGTTTTATTAAGTTAAATTAATGAAAAAAATACAAGATTTATTAGCCGATCCCAATTACCCAATGTGATCAATGAAGCCAACTAGAAGAAAATGCAGGCAACTAAGACCAATACAGAAGAAGCGTGAATGAAACCAGAACCCGCTAAAAGAAAATCCACGTGTCCACGTTTAAGATTCAGAGGCAAGTGAAGCCTGGTTTTTCAAGCTGAAAGATATTTGCAACAAACATTTCAAAAGGTTTGTCTTTGTTTACAGCGGTATCAACAAGGAAATCAATTGAGATATTGAATTATAAAGGAACCACGTTCTGTAGGTGAACAGGGGCGTAGCTAGAACTTTTGATGTGCACGCCAAAGAAGGCAAGGGGTCTGGGGCCGCCTTTAGGTAGGCCCCCAGTGGGTCCAGGGCAAAGCCCTGGTGGGAGCCCAGGGGGCGAAGCTCCCGGAAGCTCATGAGTTTTAACGTTCTCTGCAGATCTAAGCTCTGCTTATGTTCACAAAGTACAATATCAGGCTGAATTTAACTAATTATACATCTAAGAATTCGAAGATAGCGAATAATGTGGGTAAAATGCCTTTTTCAGGATGAATGAGATGCTGAGTCTTTGTTTCAAATGATGTTTTATTAATTGAAATAACATTAATCTGTAACTTATAAAGGATCCATAATGGTTGTGGTCATTTTTTGTCTGTATCAATCTTTTTAAGAAGAAAAGCTATGTATAAACATAAAGGAAAATGTTTAAATTTTGATACTAAAATATATGGATTTTTTTCTTTACTATAATAATTTATAGCTTAAACATTGAATCTAAAAATTTAAGGCAGATCTGACGTGTAATTTGTTGACCATCCTACCTCTTTTGATAACTTTAACACCTAGAATAGATTGATATACGTACCAAAATAGTGTAAGTTTTTTTTAGAACTTCAATACTTAATATTTTATAGAGTTGGTATGTGCTCCGTTTTCTAACCAATGAAAACAAACCAATTTCAATAAACAAAATTTTGGAGTGAGAACCCACTTTACATTATAAATACCATTTTATATCTCAAAAGTTAAACGTTTAGGAATTAATAGAAGTCCATAAACTCGACGCAAAAATCGCATATAGTATTATAGAGTGTTAAAGTTTTGGGTGTTAAACTGTTGATATTACACTTGAAAATGTATACACATGTCACTATAAATAAATAAATTACTTACTTTACTTATAGATAATGTTGTTGCTGAAATGGCTTAATGCTTACAGCACCAGACACAATACTTAGACAACAATAAAGAACTTGGCTTTTTAGACTGAAGGTTTGATACCTCAAACATTTGAGGCATTTATTCGTCGTTTCTGTTAAATTATCAAACTGACTACAATTAGAAATTTTGCTTTCGCATGAATGTTTCATATTATTAAAATAGATTTAAATGGAAAAATAAATAAATTTAACATCATATTTATCGATTGAACAATGGGTATCTGCACCCATAATATTTGCTCATCTTCTTTCATAATATAAATACGTGTTTTAGCTTAAAGCAGTGGTTTGCTTTAATGCACTAAAAATTTTAACAATTAGTTACTTATTGATTTTAACATAGGTTTCTTTCATTTTTTTATGTCTGTTGTATGATTGCTAGGGCCCTCCGTTAGTTACTAAAACCCTCCAAAATTTAACAGCTACAAACTCTCCCATAAGTTTGAATTCTCAAAATAATTTTGAAGTCCTTATGGATATAGAGAAGTCTGAGCGATACAGTAACCAATTGTACATCGTGGAAGGACACAGGTTTTCTATAGCTTCACAACACTGAAAGACCTCTCTGTAGTTGCGTTTGCAACTGACCGTGTTTAATATAAAATGCATAGATACTTTATTTAATAAATACGCGCATCCTGAGAATAAACCAATCCTGGAGTTTCGTGCTTATTTACAAATTTGAGGTAAGTACTAAGCAATACCATAGACATGACGTAAGTTATATCGTCAACAATTTGGATGATTCATAGTTGATAATTTTTCTTTTTTTTTTTTGACCAAACGATGTGCACGCCATGGCGTGCTGGCGTATAGGCAGCTACGCCCCAAAGGACCCAAAGTCTTCATCAATGGAAAACCGGCATAAAGGGCGTCTGATATCTGGGCAATGAGTGCTCGATTCACGGACAAAGATTTCAATGTTGTTTTGTTGTTGTTGTTTTTTTGAGAGAGAAAATAAGAACAGGCTGTATTATAACATTGTTGCTGTATTATTGTTCCATTGTTTAAGAATTCTCTTACTGTTTAACTGTTCAATAAACATGTATTCTCTCATATTGGTGTCTCTGTTGATAAGAAACCGAAATGGGGCATTCTGATTGGTTGAGCTCTTGACCTCATTTGCATTAAAAAGCACTCAGTTGAACCCGCCAGCTAGGGGCTTATACTACTATCGATTATGGCGTTCCGAGCTTCCTTGGAAAATTCAAAATATCAAAATTCACATAGCAGTAGTAAAATTATCGAAAATATCCCCCTCCACGGGTATGCAACCCCCGACCCTTCAGAAAAAAATTGGATCACTTGACTTTGCTATAGTCAAGGGCTTTTGGCCCACTCCGTTGACTAGCGAAGATGCTGAATCAGCGCATAAAACGCATTATTCATTTTTGTCCAATAAAGAAATAACATTGTTCATTCAAATACCTGTACCTATATTTAAAAAATAATGTTTATTTAAGCATTGAATGCTTATTTTTGGATGTCGTCGGTCCTGTAACACTCCAAGCGGTGCAGACAAATTGAATACCGCGCGTTAGCGCGGTATGATAATTTGTTTGCACCGCTTGGTGTGTTACAGGACCGACGACATCCAAAAATAAGCATTCAATGCTTATATTCATATTCATAGTGATGTTTATTTTTATGAAATATATGGGTATTGTCGCTGTAAAGCCATTATATACGCTCTCAGTCAGGGATATGAAACATACATGGAACAGCCATATTAACATGTTATTTAGTTCGCTTCCGCGACTAGAAATATATCTAGCCAGAAACTTTGTATAGAAAAATCTTTTTTGTGAAGGAGTAGATATAATTTAATGATTATTTTTCAAAAGGGCATATCAAATTGGTTATGTAAGATTGAACGTTTCATTTAATCTTACAAAAATAAATATACTCAAAACATGAATACGTTTATATTTGTGAACATGGCGCATGAATTATGAAAGTGTATTCATAGAAAATTGAACGTCGCAGATATAAGGGGAAATATACACTGAATGTAAATATATTGCCTTAGAGGTTGTTTATGCGTGAATTATTTTATGATCAATCAAAATTTAGCTACAAAGAGAGCACGAACTGCATGAACTGCATGAGGTAAGTCTTTCAAAAAGTTGATCCATATATGGAAGAATTACAACGTACTGATTAATCATGATTTATACGTATTCTACTAACTTCAAAATAAATGCAAGAGAGAGAGAGAGAGAGAGAGAGAGAGAGAGAGAGAGAGAGAGAGAGAGAGATTTATATAAACAATAAATGCTTTCTTCTGTGGTTTCAGAGGTATGTCTCAGACGTTACATATCACGGGTGCTAGTATAATTATCTACTTATATTTACATACCTGTAAATAAAATAACAGTCAATATGATGACAAAGAAAGTGATGTTACGGAGAGATTGGAAAAATATACTATAAAATATACAATCCCATATATACATTGTATACTCTATTATACGAGCGTGTATCTATATGGTTTTCTATGCATCACAGTATTCATTAATTGTTTTATAAGTTTTGCATATTACACATAATAAAATGCACGATAAATAATATGAACTGGATTTTTGCAGGGTCTCGAAAAGTCTTATTTCCTTGTGGAAAAATCTTTCACACGGGAAAACGATCTTCCGCTAAGACCTAACAGTTATAAAGGACTATGCACATGATTATCAACCTTTTGAATCACATACAAAAACTATCATCTACGGAAGCGTATTAGTGCCACATTGTAATTTTTTCTTCTTTAAAATTCCAACTTTAAAGTTGGAATTTCCAACTTTAATCTTGGAATTTCCAACTTTAAAGTTGATTTTTCCAACTTTAATCTTGGAATTTCCAACTTTAATCTTGGAAATTCCAACTTTAAAGTTGATTTTTCCAACTTTAATCTTGGAATTTCCAACTTTAATCTTGGAATTTCCAACATTAAAGTTGATTTTTCCAACTTTAATCTTGGAATTTCCAACTTTAAAGTTGATTTTTCCAACTTTAATCTTGGAATTCCAACTTTAATCTTGGAATTTCCAACTTTAAAGTTGATTTTTCCAACTTTAATCTTGGAATTTCCAACTTTTTTGTTTGAATTTATTTCTTGTAGATATAACAGTATACATTATAAGACAGGCAAACTGGGCATAAACTTATTGTTGTATATGTCTGAATTAGAAGTTTTCATATAAATGTATCAGATTAAAACGATTAAATGCATTCAGTAACAGATATCAAATATCGAAATAATTTTGAATCAAATACATGAATATAAATATAACAGTAAACATTATATCACAGGCATACTGTGCATAAACTTATAGTTGTATATTTCTGAACTAGAAGTTTTCATATAAATATATAAGATTGAAAAGTATACAGTATCAGATATCAAATATCGGAAAAATGTTTAATTAAAATTAATGTTATCATAATATGTAAAACAATAGGATGTATGATGTCGTTTATTAAATGGAGGATTAGAAAGAAGCACACTAAAAGACAATGATGATCAAAACAAAGCCTTGAAATTTGTATCTACATGGCGTTAATAAAGATCACTTATTAAAAGAAATTCGTCTGAAATTGAAAAACTTATCGTAATAACATTAACAGAAGATTAAAGTTGGAAATTCCAAGATTAAAGTTGGAAATTCCAACTCTAAAGTTGGAAAAATCAACTTTAAAGTTGGAAATTCCAAGATTAAAGTTGGAAAAATCAACTTTAAAGTTGGAAATTCCAAGATTAAAGTTGGATTTTCCAAGATTAAAGTTGGATTTTCCAAGATTAAAGTTGGAAATTCCAAGATTAAAGTTGGAAATTCCAAGATTAAAGTTGGAAATTCCAACTTTAAAGTTGGAATTTTAAAGAATTTTTTTTTACAATGTGGCACTAATACGCTTCCGTAATCATCAGCAAATAGAGCTCGTTTCTACGGAAGCGTATTAGTGCCACATTGTAATTTTTTTTTCTTTAAAATTCCAACTTTAAAGTTGGAATTTCCAACTTTAATCTTGGAATTTAAAACTTTAAAGTTGATTTTTCCAACTTTAATCTTGGAATTTCCAACTTTAATCTTGGAATTTCCAACTTTAAAGTTGATTTTCCAACTTTAATCTTGGAATTTCCAACTTTAATCTTGGAATTTCCAACTTTAATCTTGGAATTTCCAACTTTAAAGTTGATTTTTCCAACTTTAATCTTGGAATTTCCAACTTTAAAGTTGATTTTTCCAACTTTAATCTTGGAATTTCCAACTTTAATCTTAGAATTTCCAACTTTAAAGTTGATTTTTCCAACTTTAATCTTGGAATTTCCAACTTTTAAGTTGATTTTTCCAACTTTAATCTTGGAATTTCCAACTTTAAAGTTGATTTTTCCAACTTTAATCTTGGAATTTCCAACTTTAAAGTTGGAATTTCCAACTTTAAAGTTGGAATTTCCAACTTTAATCTTGGAATTTCCAACTTTTTTGTTTGAATTTATTTCTTGTAGATATAACAGTATACATTATAAGACAGGCAAACTGGACATAAACTTATTGTTGTATATGTCTGAATTAGAAGTTTTCATATAAATGTATCAGATTAAAACGATTAAATGCATTCAGTAACAGATATCAAATATCGAAATAATTTTGAATCAAATACATGAATATAAATATAACAGTAAACATTATATCACAGGCATACTGTGCATAAACTTATAGTTGTATATGTCTGAACTAGAAGTTTTCATATAAATATATAAGATTGAAAAGTATACAGTATCAGATATCAAATATCGAAATAATTTTTAATTAAAATAAATTTTATCATAATATGTAAAACAATAGGATGTATGATGTCGTTTATTAAATGCAGGATTAGAAAGAAGCACACTAAAAGACAATTAAGATCAAAACAAAGCCTTGAAATTTGTATCTACATGGCGTTAATAAAGATCACTTATTAAAAGAAATTCGTCTGAAATTGAAAAACTTATCGTAATAACATTAACAGAAGATTAAAGTTGGAAATTCCAAGATTAAAGTTGGAAATTCCAACTCTAAAGTTGGAAAAATCAACTTTAAAGTTGGAAATTCCAAGATTAAAGTTGGAAAAATCAACTTTAAAGTTGGAAATTCCAAGATTAAAGTTGGATTTTCCAAGATTAAAGTTGGATTTTCCAAGATTAAAGTTGGAAAAATCAACTTTAAAGTTGGAAAAATCAACTTTAAAGTTGGAAATTCCAAGATTAAAGTTGGAAAAATCAACTTTAAAGTTGGAAATTCCAAGATTAAAGTTGGAAATTCCAAGATTAAAGTTGGAAAAATCAACTTTAAAGTTGGAAATTCCAAGATTAAAGTTGGAAAAATCAACTTTAAAGTTGGAAATTCCAAGATTAAAGTTGGATTTTCCAAGATTAAAGTTGGAAATTCCAAGATTAAAGTTGGAAAAATCAACTTTAAAGTTGGAAAAATCAACTTTAAAGTTGCAAATTCCAAGATTAAAGTTGGAAAAATCAACTTTAAAGTTGGAAATTCCAAGATTAAAGTTGGAAATTCCAAGATTAAAGTTGGAAAAATCAACTTTAAAGTTGTTGGAAATTCCAAGATTAAAGTTGGAAAAATCAACTTTAAAGTTGGAAAAATCAACTTTAAAGTTGGAAATTCCAAGATTAAAGTTGGAAATTCCAACATTAAAGTTGGAAATTCCAAGATTAAAGTTGGAAAAATCAACTTTAAAGTTGGAAAAATCAACTTTAAAGTTGGAAATTCCAAGATTAAAGTTGGAAATTCCAACATTAAAGTTGGAAAAATCAACTTTAAAGTTGGAAATTCCAAGATTAAAGTTGGAAATTCCAACTTTAAAGTTGGAATTTTAAATAATTTTTTTTTTACAATGTGGCACTAATACGCTTCCGTACGTTTCAAAATACCGTCGATTTTCCCACTTGGTGACACCGGTCGCTTCGCCAGCATCAAAGACATGCCGCCGCCACAACAACGCAAGCGGTTGAAACAGTGCAACTGGATTAAAAATAGAGTACTGCAGGTCAAAAAACTACGAAAGCCTAGTGAGGTCAAATCGGAATGTTAAAAAAAATATAAAAAGTCGTTATTACGAGATAAAAAGTCGTATTAACGAGATAAAAAGTCGTTATTACGACTTTTAAAAGTCGTTATTACGAGATAAAAAGTCGTATAAACGAGATAAAAAGTCGTTATAACGAGATAAAAAGTCGTATTAACGAGATTAAAAGTCGTTATTACGACTTTTAAAAGTCTTCCTCGACAAAAGCTTAATACAGTTCTGTCTCATCAAGCTAATTCAGGTAAAGTTTTAATCTCTCTCTCTCTCTCTCTCTCTCTCTCTCTCTCTCTCTCTCTCTGTTTGTTGAATGATTAAGATAAACAACAAAAAGGGATTAAAATTGTAAGTGGTCGGTTAGTTTCTGAGTTTTGTATGTTAGCACTTCTTAGTTTTTTTTAACAGAAAGACCTGGACGAGTTGGCAGCAATGTGGAATACCCACACTATAGTCGAGTGTTAACAGGCTTCGCGAAGGAAATCGTCCACTGATGATGTATACTTTGCCTGAACTGTTCGGTTGTGAGAACCAACTTTGTCCTGTCGTTGATACACATGAAGTTAACTTGTGCGAAGAAGAAACAACCCCAAAACCAGAACACCCATGTGATGACACTGTTAAAGAATTCTGTTTTGATATAATGGAGGAAACTGGAGATGGCATGCCAGACAATGCATTTAATGCCAAGGAGTTGTACTTAAGTCTTAGAGATGCGATACTTGAACAGTTATGAACTATAATTGTGTTTTAATTATTGTCTATAACAATTACATACGGAATTTGACGTTACTGGCTCGATAGAACTTTTTAGAATGACATAATTGCAGAATATGAGGAGTTTGTTCATTTATAATATATGAAACATTTTTATGAAATTGCTGACAATTTACACATTCCAGTTGCCTATCAAAAAATCTTTATATACAGAAGAGTAAAAACAGTGATTTCTAACAAGTAAATCTGCGATTGGAAATATTATTCATTTTTAAATATTAATAAACTAAAAAATGAATTAAACAATGTCTAGCGCCTGTTTATTTCTTATTATTGAATTTCATATTAACTGCAAAAGTTACTTTCTGTAAAAGTGTGGTTTTATTAACATATAATTTTTAATATATAAAATTCATATAGTGTGGCGTTTAAAGCTAAATAATGATAATGAATGTGGATAACGTAAAAGATGGCGCAAATAGCCATTGGTTTACACGTAATCGTACAATTACCGTCTTCCTTTGAAGACGATACAAAGAGTTGAAATAATTTACAGTCTCCGGGTTGTGCACTTCCTCTCCATTGTGATTGGTAGAAAATACATGATATGAAAATTTACCTTTATTTCATTGGTTGAAATACTGTTCGGTGCAAGGGAGATAATTTTCTAATGATAGTTTTTTACGTACGACCTAACAATTAATTTAACAATAATTTGTTTTCTTTTCGTTTTGTGTATGCAAATACAAAAAATGGAAAATTTGATACGGTATGGCTAATATCTGTAAACCAGTTTGCATATTAGATATCAATGGTATTAACTTTGATTTTATTAAAATAATACGACCCATAGATCTCAACTAACGAGCACGTTGTACATATTTCTCAATTTTAGGCACGCACGCTTCAAAGGCACATATAAAAAAGTTCCACATTTATGACATGTAGAGGTGGGCGACATTTATATAAGAAAAAAGAATTAAAATTTCTTTGATAACTTATTGCTGTTAAAAGTTTGCTCTAAAGACGGTAAGCTTTTTTTAAAAAGCTAAACTTGTACAGTCTTAAGGGTCAATGTCCAAGTAACTCTCCATTCCTTAAAAGTCATGGAGCCGAGGCCTTGAAAGGGGCATGGTCACGATTTTGGTCAAATTCTATTTTTCTGTTTTTATTATTTACAATGCTTTTTTATCTCGTAATAACGACTTTTTATCTCGTTAATACGACTTTTTATCTCGTAATAACGACTTTTTATCTCGTTAATACGACTTTTTATCTCGTAATAACGACTTTTTATCTCGTATTAACGACTTTTTATCTCGTTAATACGACTTTTAAAAGTCGTAATAACGACTTTTTATCTCGTTAATACGACTTTTATAAGTCGTAATAACGACTTTTTATCTCGCTATAACGACTTTTTATCTCGTAATAACGACTTTTTATCTCGTTAATAAGACTTTTTATCTCGTTAATACGACTTTTTATGTCGTATTAACGACTTTTTATCTCGTAATAACGACTTTTTATTTATTTTTTTTAACATTCCGATTTGACCTCACTAGGCTCTCGTAAAAAACAAATATTACTTATGTATAATAATATTTGAAAGTATTCATATGTTCGGAATGACTTTATTCAAATATATGGAGAGAGAGAGAGAGAGAGAGAGAGAGAGAGAGAGAGAGAGAGAGAGAGAGAGAGAGAACAGCTGCCAAAAGCGAATTACATCTTTACAATGTCAATGTTTTGTGATTAGGGAACTCCACGCAGTTTGTGTGGAGTTCCATAATCACAAAAAATTGACATGAAGAAGTCCGAAATATATGACATTTTCCTGTCTTTTTTGTTAACGATTTTGATATTTTACATGCCCGGAAAGGTAGACAGACATCTCGGCCCAACGACAGCTCGGCGTCTCCAGCTGGAAGCGGCGATTTCAAATAGATATATATTTAAACTCAATAATACAGCTTAGAATATAATTTTACTGCACATTTTGATAATCACAATGATAAATTATAGTGTTGTTGACCTATTTTCTCGCGAGATTTAAAAAATGCACAAAATCAAAACAAATCTCAGCAGTCCGATAGAATGTTTTCAACAGCCTGTTTATGGGATGTAAGGACCCGTAAAAGCGATATTAGTGAGCAGTAAACTCATTGTTTTATTAATGGTTGTGAGTGAAACATTTGATTCAACTCGTAAATATTTAAAATCGAGCCGAGAATGTCCCCTCCAGTTGGATGGGGGCGAATTTCCAGTTTTCGTAATGGCGCCGGTTCTGATGTTTTCCTGCATGGCATGTAGATATCAAAATCGTTAATATTTCGGACTGGCATGTAAAATAACAAATTCGTTACAAAAGCCAGGAAAACGTAAGATATTTCGGACTAAACATGAAGATAAGCTAAACAGGGTTTCATCAGATTCAAAAAGAGGTTCCTGGTTTTTTTTTCAATTTTTAGCACACTGAATAATTGATGTCGTTATAGTTGCGCCGATTATGCTAATTAAAGTGCACTTATTTAGTATCGACATGTTTCTGGGTTGACCCATGTCAGTGTACAAGCTGTAACATCTACGCTGATGAAAAATTTTAATTGACTCTTGTCCAATCAGATTGTATATACATGTAGCACAGGGGCATCTTATCCGCTCTGCTCTCTATTTACATACTTAAGGAATAAGGAATCATTCCTTGAGTATTATGAGGTGATAATTTCGGTCGGGGCGTTATCAAATCCATTAAAACCCTTCGGGCTTTATGATAGATTTGATCACGCCCCGACGGAAATTATCACCTCATAATATTCAAAGAATGATTCCTTATTACTTATATTTATATAATTTTCAGCAGTTGTATGATTAAATATTAATATATTAATTATGCAAACCCGCTTGCGCCCCCAACAATACGTCATTTGAAGTTATTGGTCTGTATAGTACAAAACCGATTCGTAGTGTTATCACAGACAAAGACACTGGAAAATGTAAATATATATAAATAATATATATACTGTATTATTTATATGTATGTCATAGAGAGCAGAGCGGATAGGATGCCCCTGCGATTGTAGTAGGCGAAGTAAAGACATTTATCGCTCGTGACGAGAGGAGAGAGAGAGAGAGAGAGAGAGAGAGAGCTGAGGAAGTAAATGTATCGATACGATTCAAACATGTAAATACAGTCTTCAGGAAAACAATATATATATATACAGAATTTGTCAGTAAACGCATGTATATATGCATGCATGTACGTATGTGTATAAATACTAAACAATTTAACGTGCAGAATAATTGCACAGATGGCGGCACTTCTTTGATGCTGGCAAAGCGACCCGGCCAGCTCTAATGAGGTCGTACTGCGTCGGTGTTTCGGCGGCATGTCTTTGATGCCGGCGAAGCGACGGGCGTCTGGCTTTAGCGAGCTGCTGACGAAAACAAGACTGTCACCAAGTGGGGAAATCGACGGTATTTTGAAACGAGCTCTAATTGTAATTCACAGATATATGGAAACTGACATGACTGAACTCTACACGATCCAGTTCTAACCATTTATCGATCGATCGAGACATTCAGAAAAATCACGGACTCACGAAATAATCATGATTATGTCAGACTCAAATTCCCATAGAAGACGATTTGGCCGTTTCTTTTATCTAACATACTGATGTATATTAACAATAGTTTAGTTAATTTGACTTAATTTCAACTTACTTTTTACGATTAATTTCCTAAACGAAAGATGTTAATATAAACAATAAATGCTTTCTCTGAGGATTCATGCGGTTTATGAAGGTATGGATCATTGCAGTAAAAAATTACATAACCCGCTGATGCGGGTTATATGTCGCAACCTTCATATCCCACATGAATCACCAAAGAAAGCATTTTATTGTTTACATTAGCGCGAATTATTAGTAATGTTAGTTTATCTACATATCAATATTGTACATTAAAAACAAGAAGTCAAGGGTCCTAAAGCAGACCCTGATGGACACCTGCATTATTAAACTAGTAATTAGTAATCTAGAGGAAATTGGAGTTGAATTGTACTAAATTCTTAAAAAATACATAGACAGCATACGATGTTTATAACCTGCTAAAATATGTACATGAACAGTAAATTATTTTTAAACAGATAATGAAACAAAATTATACTACATCATTATGGAAATAAATGAAATGTTTACCATAGTCACAGTTCTCATAGTGCATATCAAGTGTGTCATGCGCTAGTCTTGAATGTTTTTCACGCGTCTTAATTTTCAGTATTCTACAATTCAATAAAATTATCTGCTTTTATACTCGAAAACTGAATATCTTTGTAAAAATCAGTGTGATTAAAATCAAACATTCCACTAGCTACTTTATTCTGATGGTCGCTTCCACGCGAAAGTGTGTTAATTATGTCTCAGTGTTGGTCATTTTATAGTTATTTTCTACATTACTGTTTTGTAACACTGTAAATCTTGTGTGCCCACTGAATATTAGTAGTGAATTGAATGTACACTAAATAATAAGACTGCATGTTGATATAATATATGAATGTAAAAGAATGTTGAGGAAACATTAATTTAATTAGAAAGTTTTCCAAAAAGAAATAATGAATAGATGTTTTATTCTCATTAATCTGTTTTATCAAGTTTTACCAGAGGCGTGATGTTCGCGAGCACTGGCTATATATTTTATAATAATACGTAATTATAAGGGAGCACCACCGTCTCAAAGCCACGGTCCGGAGTCCGCATATTGATCTCTCCAGATGGGAGAGGATCTTACATATCGGGCGTGATTTACGACGATGCGCGAGCACCCGCTCTGCTGATCATGCCTAAGTTATCGTATGTGTACAGCCATAAAATCTGTATTCTTTTTTTTTTTTACAGAAACAGATGTCGGAACAAAAATCTTTGTCGGAACAATTGTGTATTGTTCATCTCACAAGACACAAAACATGATTCATGCATTTTATATATCATGTTTCAGTCTTTCTTTTTTATTGGATGAAAAGTATACTTGCTCTAAGAATTCAATACTTACGAATGCTATCAAAATTAAGTATTATATTTTGCAACATCATGCTGAGCTCTGAAATTTTCAGATCATATGTAACGATGCTATTAAAGTAAAACATGAAATACTTTTCTTATTCAAAACAGCGTACGTACTGTTTAAAAAATCACAAGGAAGTATTGGTCTCAAATTTAATGCTCCGTTCCAGAAATAAAGTATTCTAAGCCAAAAACTTAATGTTTCAGAAATATGCAAATGATTTATCCACGATCATGACACGCCGAGACAAAGGGAGGTAACTTTCATGAAGGCTGTTTATTTCGATCGGGCTCGAGCATAATGGATCGAATTTGTGTCACTTCCGGTAGGAAAAGCATCTAACGACTAACAACTACGCTTTTAACTAAAATAACGTTGTATATTTTCATGGTAAGTATTGTTTAATCAGATCTATGAAAGAAACAACATGTTTTACTGTAATTTTATATAATGCCATTATTCCATTCATAATGTTGCTGAAGAATGCGTAAATAAAGAGGAAAATGAGTGTATTGTGAAATATTTTTAAAAAATTCGGAGATAATAATATCGCTGTCAATATTTTTTATCAGATTTCGTTATTTTCTCACACGAAATCATATCAAAATAGTAAGTAATTGTAAACATATTATTTGCATTATGAAAATAAAATAAATAAGTTCCCAGGCATAAGGAACTGTTTATTTGATAGACGATGATATTGATAATGATGTAGTAGTTGGGGCTATATGGGCCGTGGATATCGGCCTGGATAGCTCAGAGGTAGAGCTCCTGACTAGAGTTGCAGGGGTCCAGGGGTCGATTCCCGGTCCAGCCATATGTTTTCAATGTATGTTTTTGCCCATTCCTCATTTCCTATTACAATGAATTATCAAACCAATTAAATAATCAGAGATTTCTAGGCGTTTTGACCTTTTCCCCATTCGGCCCTAGACATGTTCAGACCCTAGTAGTTCCGGCCCCAAGTCGTTTCGGCCTTAGTCATTTCGGCCTGTGTATTATTGTAGAGATTTTATTTTATTTTTGGATGTTTTATACTTAGAGTGTATTATTACCAATTATTTTCAAACATCTTTAGACTGATTTCAGAAGTTTTATTATAAAATAAATAAAATTTAGAGTGATGTTAAAAAAGAGAACATTTTTTAAGTCAGTTTTCCCTTTCGAAGTGATGAATGTTGTTGTCATTTTGGTATATTTAATCATAATGGCTCCTTATCTGTTGATATTTTAAGATAACTCATGTAATAAATAAAATGAGAATTTTAAGAACACAACATAAAAACACAACGCAAAGCATAACAAATTACAAACACATTTTTTACCGAGTTCACAATACGCCAAATTATTAGTGGTTCTTTTATTAATATCTAGTACTTTTCTTTTGAGCATTTGCTATGATAGAATTTATATAAGATGACCAGGTTAAGAAGTTAAGAAAAATATGTCGGTATTTCAGGGACTGATGTAAGTTACGAAATGAATAATTGCCTAAGTAAAAGCATTTTCTAATAGTACAATTATTTTTTCAACTTAAATTTTAACCACATGTATTTCAACATTTTTTAAATAACGGGGAGTTAACTTGGGGTTACTCTTTAAAATGAATATTTATCCGTATTTTTTACCGGACGTAATCTTTTAGTTTACATATATGGTTAGTGACAGACATGAAATGAAATTAAAAATAAAATCCATATAACAATTATATGTATCTGCTGTTATCATACATGGGCCAATATCAAAATACGCAGCCTTTTGGAACCTATCAAACACGAGAAAATATTATAAATAAATGATTTACGTTTTGCCAAATTACAATCTCCTCATTAAATTTGTTTAACTGGTTAATAATCGATTAATTATCTTAATTGACGGACACTTTGATGATGTCGATGATGGGGGACACACTCCATTTAAAAAAACAACAACAAAGAACTAACAGTAACGAACACATTTATTAGAACAACACTAATTTGTTATCTCAGTCCGAAACGACTAGGTATCTAAGGCCGAACCGACGAAGGTCCGAAACTCGCCAGGGCCGAACAAACCACCGTCTGAACGGGGAAAAGGCCGAAATGACTTGCTACCTAATCAGAACATATTATAAAGTTGTGAGCTATCTAGTTTTCAAAGTTTTATAATTTCTCTGTTAGGACTGTAATGAAGGATATACTGTATGTCTTGTTATAGAGTGAAGGTAATATGAGCCAGTGTATGAGAAAAGGAGTCTTATGACATAACGTCACAATGCAGAGAAAACGTCATAAACGTCGCCAACATTTCGCGACGTCGTTTTTTTGTTTGTGACGCTCCGTTTCGTTTTGCTATGTATAAAATTAAACATTGCGAAGTTGTTTTTACTGCAATATGTATGCTAATCTTTGCTGGATTCTATATATAAACAATGAATATATCTTAAATTCTAAGCAGTTTAATTAATTTAAATTCAATAGAGCTACCAACCTCTAGGTGTTGCAATTCAAAACTGTGTAAAAAAAATCCCATGTGCTAAATTGTGTTGGTTTTATATTTACTGAGAACTGGTTTTCTAGCCTATATTTATTAATAAGAAATTTAAAAAAATAAATTTAAAAAAAGAGTTTATAAGCATGGTTAGTGTATTATAAACAGTTAATATATTATTCATAATATAAAATGTCGTCGTACATAATTGTATAGCATGCAGTCAAATATTTGATTATGAAAATTAAGTTTTGCCGTTTATATTTAGGTATTGGACTGGAAATTAATCAAATTCCTCACTCTTCAAAATTTTTAATTATTTATTAAATGCAGAAACTGAACCCCCCCCCCCCCCCCCCCCCCCCCCCTTTAAAAAGAGGGCAAATTTGGACTTTGACGGCGTGATGAAGGATTTATTTAATGTGTTATAATGTTTAAAAATATAACCACGAATCAGAAACCAAAAATATCTTGTCATTTTTCATCCCCATATTACGTAATCATGGTATTTCACAATTTTCTATAATTTTCAAAATTTCTTTTAAATCTATTTAAAATTTTATTTATGAAATAACGAACTTATCCATAATTTGATTTAGAGATCGATTATTACATACATCGTTTCATAGCTTAGGTATTCAGTTTTTTAACGAACATCACATACGCTCTCAATTAACGGTAACCACATGTACATGTTTGATCATATTTATACCGGTATAGTTATTATTAAATCAAAACAAGTACAAATATATGTATGCTATAAAAGAAATAAAACACTATTTAATAAAAACAAAACACGATGCTCAAAATGCGCTTGATGTCAACTTATGTGTAGATAGGGTAAATTTAGTGACAAGTACATTGATCGGACATCAAACATAACTAATGTTAATACGAAACTACAGAGATCGCACGGGAACTATTGTATGATTGCACGGCATTCTCAACACAGCCGTCGTAAAATATGTAAGAAAATCTTGCATAACAATGGCATGAATTACGCCCACACATGTAAAAGATAATTTTGAGGTAAACAATTCTATTATTTAAAACCATTTCGAAAGTTTTTGCATTAAAGCAAATGAAAAACAAGAGTTTCATAACAAATGTCTCCATCTATTCTCTCCCTCTCTCTCTCTCTCTCTCTCTCTCTCTCTCTCTCTCTCTCTCTCTCTCTCTCTCTCTCTCTCTCTCTCTCTGATGAAAACGAAATTATGCGATCAAATTAGAAAACAAAACAATGATATAATATACCGGTATCATGTGCGATTCTTGTATCTTAAATAACACAAATTTTGATTCAAAAACGTTCCTAAAGGTACAATGTTTAAAATCAACATCCTATTAATGCCTTAGTCACATTACTCGACTGGTCGGCGTAGACCGGTGGTAATCGGTGGTTATCGGTGATGTGAGCGATGACCCAACATCGGTCCTCATCGGCCAAGTAGTCGTTAATACATCTGTCACAGCAACAGGCATCGTACATTGGTTAACAACGTTCGTATATCGGCAGTACATCGGCCGGCTATGGGCAAATGATAGGTCGATAATCGGCCGATGTTTGTTAAACACCTCTCACCTCAGACTCAAAGAGCACCGGACAATGATTGGCCATACATCGGCCGATTCTTAAATGATGTGTTAATAATGTATTGCCGATGAGAAGCGATGTTTGACATCGGTGGAGACATCGCTGATTTTTAACTACAACTTATTTTCTTCCGATGACTCCCAGAGATGTTCCTCAGTGACCTCAGTCACCGTCCGCTTACTACGGGTGTCCGGCCGGCATCCACGCCATTTTCATCTAAAAACGCATCGGTAGCACATCGTTAACCGCATCGCTAGGCAATGTGACTGATACTTAATCAATCAATAAAGTGTAATGAAGCGTAAGGATAAATTTACGAAAAAAATGAAAGTTATTTAATGTAAACTAAAAGGTCTCAGTTAAATTGGGAGTATCAGAGAAAAGTTTTTTTGTCCATATATTTAAGTGTAATTAAATGCATTCTTTTGTGATTCATGCAGGTAAAAAGGTAGCTATCATTATAGAAAATATATGTTTGAAGAAATTCATGTAAATGTATATTTTTTCTGCAATGCTTGCTATCTTCATAGTCCATGTTTTTAACCAGAGAAAGCATATTTTGTTTTCATTTTCATCTATTCTTGAATCACTTATTATCCATAAAAAATACACCAAAAAAATAAGGTTCATTAATTAAATAAATATATTATAGTATAATTATAAGGGAAATATAATTATTCTTAAAGAGCAACAAGAAAAATTAATTGAATATCTTTAGGTAGACGACCGAAAGTTTTAAGAAAATACACCAACATTGCACAGCTATCTGAAGTTTTCAAAAATTATACCGGAATTACCAATACTTTCATATATTCTGTTCTTTATTAAAGTTTCAATTCAATGTTTCCTCAGACGTCCGCTTCAACTTGTTCCCGCCCATTTCAAACGTTTTGACTGTAACAGGTGAAATTGACGTAAGCTGTATATTTCCAATCTTGCCAGTTAATGTTCCGCGGTCTTAAATGGATATGCATGATGTAACACATTGGTTTTATTCTCAATCTGTGTAACATAAAAAAAACCCTGAAACCTTGTTAATTACTGAAATTTATTATGATATCATTTCAATGGGGCAACCTTGGTTATATAATTCTTATCGCATTTCTGACGTCTTGGTTTCAATTTTTTGACGTTAAACCCAAGAAATTCTGACGTCATGATAAAAATAGACTGATTTGCAGTGTCAAAATGAAGAGTTTATAACCAAGCTAGACTATTCATTTTAATATCATCTGATTTATCATGTTTTCTTCTGTAAGAATCACTTAAAACATGATTTTGTGATTTTTATGTCATAAGACCCCTTTTCTCATACACTGGCTCATATATCATAACAAACCCTAATATAGCTAAGGATATTAATAACAATCTGTCTCCCTGGTAGATATAGAGCTAGAACATTTTAAATTTTATTTTGTTATTTTTCATGTTTACAAAACTTAACTAGGTTATAACTGATGGTCAACCAAAGTTTGAATATCAGTTGTCAAGTAACAAGCGAGATGCAGTGCTTAAAATTGATGGCTATGTACCAGGCAGTATACATGTATCATGCTCATTTCATGATTTGATTTTTAAATCTCTAATCTTTGTAATGACAAACTTAAGTTGGAAAAAACATAGCACTGGTGAGTAAAAACTTCATTTAGTTGGACACAAATAATGTACCGGTACATGTATTTATTTTCATTTTATAGGTGATGGAAAATATATTTTTGTTTCACGGTTTTACCATAGAATGCATAAAACCTAAAATGAACAAGACATTAAAAAACTTATCTCTGTTGGCCTTGCAATACAGGTATATATGTATTTTTATCTTAATAAATATTTATGGCAATATCCCTAAAAATGACACAGATCCTTTATGATAATATTATCATTACTCGGCTTATTGTACATATTGTTTTGACTGCAACCTTGCATTCCACCATGGTAAACAACTTACTTGTTGTCTAAACTGCGCTATCTTCATGTTCACAAGACCTTTTCTATTTGACTTTGATATGAGAGGCTAAATCATCATTGTCCTTATGACTTACATGTAGCCTAATACCATTGAGCTATGCACTCATCATATTAGTGTATTGAAGCACTAGTATTTGGAATTCCCCAAACAACTGGAAGTACTTGTATCATCCATTCATCTCTAATTAAGAGCAGAGTATGATAGGGATTTTATGCTAGAGTTATTAGTGCAGATAAGTGGTTTTTCATTTCTACTCTCTTATGATAACCACTGCAAATCCTAATTGATATATATCACCAGTTGGCTACAGCCAGTTTTGCTTTGATCAATCAGACTAGCTGCTAGTTCCCAGATAAATGTACTGTGGGAAAAGGTCAAGACCACAGTTACTCTTCTGTAATGAAGAAGGGGACTCACTAAATACCCACCACTGTCAAAAGGAGGGAGTGACAGAAACAAAACAATTTGTGTGAGAGGGTTATAGATGTATTCTGTGCTACAAACCAGGAAATGAATAGAATATCTGCTTGGTAGAATATCTATTCCAAACTAGTACTGTGAGTACATTACTAAATGATTTCTCTTTGGCTGATGAGTTTGTGAATAGATGATAATTATATGCAATACAAACTACATGTATTGGTAAAGTACATTAGAAATGAATTTTTGAAAGTTCCCTGGCAAAAATCCAGTACGAAATTCATTTTAAATTTTTTCATCAACTAAACTTATGATTTTTTTTGGGTAAAAGTTGATTACAAAAAAATAAAAAAATCCATGATACCAGTCAGTTTTTTTTTATGTACATCAACCTATTTTTAATCATTTACAAATCCAAAGTGCCTATTATATTTATTGTGTTATCCCTTATATTCATCTTTTCCTCCCTAATTAATGACTGTTGGCATTTGTAAAAAAAAAAAAAAAAAAAATGTGAAGAGTACTCTTAATAAAAACAAATTTTAATAACTGATATTGATCAAATTGGGTTCTATGTAAAAATATAGAGTTTTCTCAAAAGGATATGTAAAGATATTACCAAGCTAATATATTGATGCTTTTTTATGTTGACCTCAAAAGCAATAGCATTTCACAATTGCTTGAGGTTAGCCTGTGTTTAAACTTCTGTGAAAATCAATAGCATTTCAAATTGTTCCTGTACTTGTTGTTTCTCTGTGTACACAGTTCCTGTTATGAAATCTTGGTATCAATAATTCAGTTTTTGTCTCAAGAGTCCCAAAGAATTTTCTGCAGTATAAAATGCCGTGTTTACTTAAAGCAAAAATAAATATCATGAAGAAATGTTTGAAGAAATCACTTTGCCTTGCTCTTCTGTTGAAAACCTGGGTACATGTACAATTTGGATAAAGTGTTTTTCTTGATATAAACAAGGACAGGTAGTGGTTTGACATTCACGCTCCTGGCACTGGAAGGGGCCCCTGCTGGAGCTCTCCAGTTATTGTTGTGAGTGGAGAGAGGCGGTAGCATGCTGGGTTGTAATCTGTCACAATCCTATCAGGGCTTTGTTGTCCTTCACTGAGCTCTAAGTGGAAAGAGAGTGATTGTCTACTCTTATTTATTGAGATTGGTTTGTAGGTATATTTATAGGTATTCATGTATAAAACACAAGACTTTAAAACAGAAGACTCTCATGAATGATATTTGCATTTTTCGTTATTAAGAGCTTTACTGTTCACTTACCTTGACTCTGTTTTGATGTTGATGTGTCATAAATTATTTTGTCATTAGTAAAACTTGAAACAGAGGAATGGAAAGATTTTTCTGGAATTTTCTTGCAACAGTATGTTGAACTATTTAGGGTTAGATATTGTATACTGTATATTTGTGTTACATTAGAGAGGATCCACTTTCTCTCAGAATTACACTGTTTGTTTGTTTGTTTGAACTGTTTGATGTATGTACAGCTGATTACAACTAGCCTTGTCCTATAACCAGGTCACTACTAGCACTCACGGTAGCTTCTTCTCTACTACTGATGTTTTATGGTTTACTGGTAGATACTTCCTGAAGATTTAATTAGATGCTAAGGTAGACAGTATTACAGCAGCCTCAGCAGTGTCAGCACTCATTTACAGCCGCTGATGTGTAGACTCTACTGCGAATACACCTCTCAATGTTTAGTGAGAGCTCAAGGCTGAGGAAGACGAAATTACAGCGACCCCAACGCTCATTAACAGCTCATTTTGACTATTGATTTTACTATTCAAGAAGGTAGTTCAGACTTAATATGGAGTATATATCATAAATTTCATTTTCAGACCTTATTTGGATGATGCCAGAGTAGATATTGAGTACATTCATTTCATTTTCAAACCTTACTGGCAGTTGATATTGAGTATATTATTCATGTGCAGAACTTATCAGGAGTTGATATTGAGTTTATATATTTCAGAACTTATCTGGAGTTAATATTGAGTATATTTATTTTATTTCCAGACCTTATCAGGAGGATGCCAGAGTGCAGCGGTGTTATGGGGGAGGAGTATGAATCTGTGCCGCTGCAGCCATTTCTACACCAGGTCAGTGGACACACGGGGATGTTCCAGTACGACGACAAGACTGTGTGTAAACCATTAAACGTACGGGAATACAACTTCTACCTCAATGTCCCACACAACCTCAAGCAGTTCACTGCGGAGTTCAGAGGTAAGAACCTCATGTATTGTAAGTTTGACTAGTTCACTGCATAGTTCAGAGGTAAGAACCTCGTGTATTGTAAGTTTAACTAGTTCACTGCATAGTTCAGAGGTAAGAACCTCATGTATTGTAAGTTTAACTAGTTCACTAAAAAGTTCAGAGGTAAGAACCTCATGTATTGTAAGTTTAACTAGTTCACTGCAGAGTTCAGAGGTAAAAACCTTGTGTATTTAAGTTTAACTAGTTCACTGCAGAGTTCAGAGCAGAGTTCAGAGGAAAAAATCTTGTGTATTGTAAGTTTAACTAGTTCACTGCAGTGTTCGAAGGTAAGAACCTCATACATGTATATTGTAGCTTGCAGTTTTCAGATGTAAGAACCTTGTATATTGTAAGTTTAACTAGTTCACTGCATAGTTCAGAGGTTAGAACCTTGTGTATTGTAAGTTTAACTATTTTACTGCAGAGTTCAGGGTTTATTCCCACTTACCCAACATTCTGAAATTCTCAATTCCCACCTGGCCAACATTTTGATTTTCACATCTGAGTGATCAGGAGGCTATAGTCTGTTTTCACATGTAAATGTATTTGTTATCAATTACCTGAGAATAGTTTGATGAAAACAAATAAACGATTTTTAAAAATGATAAAATATAATGCATAAAAATATTTAGAGAAATACAGGTAATACTAAATAAAATATATTTATACTTTAAATACTAATTTAAACATAAATCTTTAAATATGTTCTGTTATTTTATTTTTAAAAACCGTAATTTTGCCTATACTGGTAATCAAAATAACCATAGAATATTTTTACAAAAATATAAATCAGCAATTTTCTGCACGATAATTACATAAGGCTTTCATATGTATAAATCAATACCGGTACATGCATGATTAAACTGTTAGTTTAAAGATATCATCAAAAACTAAATTAAATCAATTTGGCCAATATTTGGGTGCAAGTCAACTTTAGAAAACGGCAGGGGAGGATTTTATCTTCTTAACTATAACAATCTTATTTAAATTAACATGAAATATAAAACATTAAGAAATATAAGCACTTTACTTAAGCATGTTTGTGTTTTGTTATTTTCATATATTATGTAGATTGGAAATATTCAATATACCTATAAAAACCATAGAAAATGGAAGAAAAGAATTGACATATGACCCATATGATTCAGATTCATAGCTATAATTTCAAACGGGATTCTTATGATTACATTATTTTTCAAGGCTAAGTTTAAGTTAAGTCAACCTATATAATTACTCAAAATATGATGAAAATAGACAAACATGGAATTTATAGCTCAATTAAAGACATAAATTAAGGGGGAATATTTAAGTTAATTATTTAAAACTCATAATTTTAAAATGACATTTTCATCTGTATTAATTAAATAAAATAATTTACTGGGACAGAAGCTCAATTCATATTTATTCTTCTTAAGGCTAACAAATATTTTATTTCTCCAACTTTTATCTGAAAACAGACTATAGCTTACCTGTAATTAAATTCTTTTGATCTCTACCTGCACCCCATTCCCACTTAGCCAACACAAATCTACCTGTATTTTACCTGTATTTTTTCAAAATGTTGGCTAAGTGGGAAGACACCGAGTTCATAGCAGAGTTCAGAGGTAAGAATATTATGTATTGTAAGTTTAACTAGTTTAGAGCAGAGTTCAGAGGTAAGAGCCTTGTGTATTGTAAGTTTGACTAGTTCAGAGCAGAGTTCAGAGGTAAGAGCCTTGTGTATTGTAAGTTTGACTAGTTCAGAGCAGAGTTCAGAGGTAAGAATATTGTGTATTGTAAGTTTAACTAGTTCAGAGCAGAGTTCAGAGGTAAGAGCCTTGTGTATTGTAAGTTTGACTAGTTCAGAGCAGAGTTCAGAGGTAAGAACCTTGTGTATTGTAAGTTTAACTAGTTCACTGGAGAGTTCAGAGGTAAGAACCTTGTGTATTGTAAGTTTAACTAGTTCACTGGAGAGTTCAGAGGTAAGAACCTTGTGTATTGTAAGTTTAACTAGTTCAGAGCAGAGTTCAGAGGTAAGAACCTTGTGTATTGTAAGTTTGACTAGTTCAGAGCAGAGTTCAGAGGTAAGAATATTGTGTATTGTAAGTTTAACTAGTTCAGAGCAGAGTTCAGAGGTAAGAGCCTTGTGTATTGTAAGTTTGACTAGTTCAGAGCAGAGTTCAGAGGTAAGAACCTTGTGTATTGTAAGTTTAACTAGTTCACTGGAGAGTTCAGAGGTAAGAACCTTGTGTATTGTAAGTTTAACTAGTTCACTGGAGAGTTCAGAGGTAAGAACCTTGTGTATTGTAAGTTTAACTAGTTCAGAGCAGAGTTCAGAGGTAAGAACCTTGTGTATTGTAAGTTTAACTAGTTCACTGGAGAGTTCAGAGGAAAGAACCTTGTGTATTGTAAGTTTAACTAGTTCAGAGCAGAGTTCAGAGGTAAGAGCCTTGTGTATTGTAAGTTTAACTAGTTCACTGCAGAGTTCAGAGCAGAGTTTTACTACCGTAGTTTACTGCAGAGTTAAGAACTGTGGCACTTCAGATCAGAATTTAGAGGTAAAAGCTTTGTATATCTTTACTTCAAGCAATTCTCAGCAATGACCACATACTGTAGCAAATCACACCAGAATTTAGAGGTAAAGACCTTGTGCATTTTAATCACAAGCTTTCCACAGTGGGATTCAGAGGCAACAGCCTCATATGCTTTAGTCTCCATCTATTATGTGATGCTTGATCAATGGACCTTTTAATTAGAGGAGACTTTTTCAGTCTCCAGAAAATAAAATCCTCAACCTGGAAGTACTACAATGTACAATGACCTCTAGTACAGTAGACTTTATTGTGTGGATTTGTTTTATTTGTTAGGAACCATAGAAGTGGAGATTCACGAGGACAGTGACGGGTACGTGACAATCCTTGGTCATCGACCCACGTCCGCTGACTGGCAGAAATCATCCAAGTGTGAAAACTTCTCCGAGAGGGCTTCACAGAAAGTCAAGAAAGAAGAAGGACAACACAGGTACTTATTTGTCCACTGGTTCAAATACCTGGCTCTGCTTTAATGCTGAAAGTTTTACACTGGTACAAATACCATGTCATGCTCATTGCTAAAAGGTGGATTGTCAAGGCATGTTTGTATTTTATTATACCTCAATATGATTATTCTATATAACGCGTCACCTGACACGCCCTTTCTGTATGTGTATTGAACCATAACCATTGTTCTTTAAGCAAAGATATCAAAGACTCATACTTAAGTTATCAAACCAAAGTCAAGGTCACAGTATCTGCCTGGCATTTTTTTAAAAGAGGCCTTGCAGAGAATATAAGTTTTCAGTTGGTCAATCATATTCATGCATTTATGCACATAAGCCAGCAATTTTAGTTTACAAGTCTGATTATGAAATATTTCATATTCTCAAACCAAATTTCATAAAATTCAAAAAAGCATATGTTGGTAGTTAATGACTTTTAGGAACTTGCTGTATTTGAATGTTATTGAGATCTGACCTTTCTTTTTAAGTTTACGACTTCTAAGGAGTGGCAGTGTTGAGGTTAGTACTCAGACAGACCAGGTTTTTGACTCACGAGACTCAGCAAATAAAACAGAAAACATCAATCCATGGAGCCTGCGTTGTCATAAGAAGACCCTGACCAAACTGAGGAAAGCCAACCAGGGGCCAGTCACTCACTGCAGTATCCTTTGATCCATGATCTGTGCTCACACTCATATACAGTATATTGTCTCTGTGTATTCAAATTTTAGAATTTTTTTTGTACAAGCAGATGAATTAGCTTGGCAAATAATGAGTTCATACTCTCATGCACAGATCCAGAAAAATTGTCCAAAGGGGGACTGAGACCTATTTTTGGTAAATTTGATATGTGAATTAAATAAAATTGAATTTTCTAGAGGAGCCCAGACCCCTCCCCCTCCCACCAACACCCCCTAGATCTGTGCATGACTTTTTTTTAGCTTTAATGTAATACATTATTAGATGTATTGTACCATTTTGATGCAATTTAGCATTCATATGGGTAGTGGTAACCCAATCTTTTATTGATATAAGGTGAGTGTAGATATGGGTCCTTGACTGCCCTCTCAGAATTCATCTTGTTGGAGAATGTGGCCGCTCAGTACTGCCACCCAAGCATCCTGGACTTGAAGATGGGCACGCGCCAACACGGGGACGATGTCTCGCCGGACAAGAAGGAGCGATTCATGAAGAAGTGTCAGAACACGACCTCCAGCAGCCTCGGGGTCAGGATCTGTGGGATGCAGGTAATTAGTGGGGACCATCTCATAACACCATATACTTAAATACAGTCTTTTGGGACCCTCTCATAACACCTTATCCCTATATTAGCATTAAAGTGTTCACTGGGGACTCTCTTATTACGCTAGTTCCCTATGTATCAGTACCATAGGTAATCAATGGGGGCACTCTTATTACATAGTATCTGATTAGTAGTCAATGGCAAATATATGTATTTTGGAGTAAAAGATTTTTGTAAAGAGAACAAGACTGAACATCTAATTAAAGTTTAGATTTATCTATAGAATTATTAAAAATACATTTTAATATTTTCTTTAATGCAGGTCTATCAGGAAGACAGTGATAAATATGTCTGTGTCAATAAGTACTATGGAAGAAGTTTAGGTGTGGATGGTTTCAAACAGACATTGCACCAGTTTCTCCACAACGGCTATGTACTGAGGAAAGACTTGTTAGATCCTATCATTCACAAGCTTAAGGACCTTCATCGACACATTCAGTCACATGACACGTACCGGTTTTACTCCAGCTCACTTCTCATCATGTACGACAGCAGTTCTCAAGACGATCACCCAGACAAAGACCTTGGCAATGACAAGGCAGGTCTGGGCTCGAACCCGCTGGATGTGCGCATGATTGACTTTGCCCACAGCACCCACAGCGGGTTCCAGAATGACACCACTGTCCACTCCGGCCCGGATCAGGGCTACCTGTACGGACTGAAGAATCTTATTGACGTTTTCACAGATATGAGATGAGTTGTCGTCTTGGGAAAACTGATGATTCTGTTGTTCTGAGAGGAGGAAGCCAGTGAGTGTGTTTGTATGCATGTATAAGAGTACATGTACATGTATTCTGACAGAGTATGAGAACTATGATCCAATAAAAATAGAACAAATATCATAGACAAATACACATTTTATAGATATTACCATTATTGGTACTTTCTTTTATCATTTTTTGCAAGTGAATGGATATAATTTCCTCACATCACTTAGGCTAATTAAGGGATATAAACTATCCTGATAAATGGATATAAACTCCTATAATTAAAGTCTAATAAATGGATAGAAATCCTCCATATCATAGACTGTAAAATGGATATAAACCCTTCATATCACTGTAGGCTAGAAAATGGATATAAAAACCTCATGAAATGATAGACTGATGGATATGAACACCTCATTTATGCATACATATAAGCTGATAAATAAAAATTCATTATCGTGTGCACTGGTAAATGGATATACATGTAATGCCTCTTGCCTCATAATACACATGGATATAAACACTTTGTATGTACTGGTACACACAAATACTTTGAATATTGTTGAAGTTTATTAAAGGGACATAAACCTCACTCATTATTAAGGAATCACCATTGACATTCATTATTATTGTCAGATGATATTTTTTCCTTGAGATATTTTCATTCTGTACAGAATGGATACTTGTTGTTTGTGATACAAGTCATTCACAGAGGGATGCATGTACTCCTCTTTTGTTCTTCATATTGGAGAGTTCATTTAAAGCTTTTATAAATACACAAGAAAACAGAGTTGTTTCAGGTTTTAAACTGAGCTCAGTTTTATTTTCTGTAAAAGAAACTCGGAGCCTTTGTTATTACTTCCATGTCTCGTTTTTGCAACTCATTTGTTCAACTTTTTTTTTTTTTTTAAAGAAGCTTTTAATGTTAAAATAAACCCTAAAGTTCAGGATGATGTATATGGTTTGTCATAATTTTCATACGATGACTTTCTCACAGTAAAATCATGAAGTGTTTTTGCAAACCATCTCGAAATTTGTAAACGCTTTGTTTTTTGTGATAAAAATAGTAAATGACCAGATCATGATGTTTTCCACAACTTTGATGAAAATGAAAAGTGAACCTTTGGGACCATCTCAACCTCACTAAAATTTAAATGTTCAGAATTTAGCAGTTTAAGTGTTGTTAAATTTTGTAGGTTTTTTAGGCCTATTTAGTTATTAGCTCATCTCAAATGAAGGGTTCAAATACTATTGAATCATTAACTGTCGAGGGGGTCAATTTTCATAGATAGTCATTTTATTTTATGTTGATTGGGACATAAGTTTTAGGACTTACTAATGAGGGTCCCACAAACTGCACAAAAATTGAGCCACCACGAATTTCAATGGGTCCACAGTAAGCTTTGTTGCAGCATTTTATGCATAATTGTCCTTTAAAAATTTGGCAATTTTGAATAAAAACTAATTTGACAAAAATATCCTTGGGTGATTATTTGAAGCAGCATAACCCGCTCTTCCAAAATTTTCTTTTCCTACACAAAATTATTGGTCCTCTTTTGAATTTAAGAAACTTTGATATCATGGGAAGGGCTGACATGAACATTTCTCTTGAGAATCTGACATATTAGTGTAAAATATTGTTTTGTTTGAGGGAAAATAAAATTTTCTGCAAACCTATATGTCATTACTGGTGTTATTTAACAATTCAAACTGCAGGTGTGAAAGATGTTTTGTTATCAGCCTGGATTGTTAAGAACCTGGAATGTATTATATTTACATGTTAATCTTATGATGTTTAAAAGCAGAACTTTTAAGATCTCATGCTTTGATTTTGTGAATGTCTGGTGAAGTCTGTATTTTAGTGGCTTGAAACATTTCCCATTGCTAATCATGGGAGATCTTTTTTTTCATGTTTTTTCTTGGTTGCTTATTCTATTGTTAAAGCTGTTTAAACTTGCAAAGTATATAGTCACAAGTTTGAATAGTAGTAACATTTGTTACAAACAATAACGTACAGTTAAAGTAGAGATTTATATTTAAGAGTCTTGATATACAAATTTGTAATGTTTGAAATCAGATAGTCAGCAAACTATCTATTGAGTCTTTAAGTTGTGAATTTATTTCATAGTTTAATGTGTATACAAGATGCAATGTTCATGTTTTTTTTGTTCGTTTGATGTATTTACTCTTAAGTAATTGTGAATTTGTTATTTCCTGATATCATTTAGTAACATTTCAGATATTTCATTCAAAGTACTAGTATGATGTACTTCCTGTATGCCTTGGTTAGTTTGTTTGATGGTGTTAAAAGGGTTAAGTAATGGTAAATGACTAAGTAGAATCATTAGTTATGTGTATCAGAATTAAAGGCCTGATTTCATGAACATGTAGACAACAATCGTGACATTCATAGCAGTGACTGCACATATGGTACTTATGAATTCATTTTTATCAACTCTCTGGAAAACTATTTAGCACTTGTAATTAGTTTTGAAGAGGGATACACCACAGACGACACAAACTGGTCTTAAAGTCCTTGCATTAAGAACAAAAGTTTGGAAGAGATTAGGTTGTCCATGTTGGTGGCAGACAGAGGATGCCACTTTGCAGCAGTGCACCTTAGCTTAACTCCCCTTCATAAGCACAATATACCAATATACAGCGACATAGCCTAACATAAACCCCCCCCCCCCCCCCCCCCCCCCCCCCCCCCCCCTTCTCCGGCACAGTCACATGTATCAGTCAGCAATCCCTAAATAACACGAGATGGACTCCTCTTTTTGTCTTGCATTCCAGGGACATTGGCAGCATCTCCCATGTTAACAGTTTTGTGTTACTCCTGATAATTTTAGAGGTTCAAACCTGTTTTTTTTTTTATACAGTGTCTTGAAGTTTAAAAATTTCTAACATGATTTATGTTGTAAATTTGTAATCATCTGCAATAGTTACTTTCATGTTGTGATTTTCATCTCAGGGAGTCATTTTGCATTGTTGACAGTTTAGGGGTAGGGGACCAGCTCACTAGTCACATACAGCGTCTCACAATGAGGACCAGTCTAGTCACATGATGTCTAACTATTCCTTATTCTCTTAGTATACAGTACAGGCATACAACTGACAAGTATTGTTGATAAGACAAGACTTGCTACCAAGCTTGGCGTCATACTATAGTATACTATAGTTGATATTAAAGCATCTGTTGTTATATATTTACGAGAAACACTTTTCTGAAGTTGAAAAAACAGTAAACAGAAGTACCTGTAAATTCCATAAAATATTTTTTTTTATGACTAGAGGTCTTGTATATTTCATGGTCATTGAAACACTGAAGACATGTGAATACATGTGTATATTCAATCAATTATTTAGCTTTGTCGCTCTTAGATTAATTATCCATATTGATGATGCAATATTAACCAAAGTGTCTCATTTTGGTACACCTTAGACGGTTTCAGTAGTAATCAATATAGTATTTAGTTAAGATACACTGGTTCATGTTGATGTTAGAAGACCTTTTACATGTGGTTGAATGGCAAAGCTTCATGGATTGTGATGTTTTGATTGTTTATAGAGACATATCTTTACTCTATGAGAATTTTATGTGTTGTCAAGTTATCTTTGCAATAAAAAAGCAAAATCTTTGGTATTTTTCGGATTTGTTGATGTCAATGTTTGAATTTCAACCAACGTCTGAGGCAAAGTTACAAGGTGTATTTATCTATGTAAATAAACGATACACTGTTCACACTATAATGTCTCAAGATAAGGCACACGCTTAAAGGACAGAGTTGCCTTTTCTAACTTATGGTGGCGCTGTCTTTTTCGAAACCAGAAACATTCTTGTTGACTGTGTCGTTTTCGTCTTCATCAGAGAGATTCGTACCAATATTTTCCATCCCTTGCATGGATTGGTATTTCTTCACAACCATTGGCCAGTCCACCACGTCTTCAAGCCGCAAGGGACCGTTTCCATGGTGTGACACACGAAGAAATCCCCCTACAACAAATACATGAAAGATTGTTAGATTGATGTAAAAGTAACCATATAATTCCCTTGTTTTACTCCATCTCTACCTGAGTACGTACCATCAGGAGCTACTTGGGTGTTTCTCCTGACCACATTCTTTAACCACCCTGCATTATGCGCCAAAAGATCCACGGACCGGGAATCGGAAAATGCATCGATGTCGTCATCATCGCTGATGTATTCATCCGCATGGACATTGCACAGCTTACCTGAAAAGAAGATATTTCTTCAGTTTCAACTTTGCATGGTATTGCTCATGCAGCTTACAGAAGAATCATTGAAAGATACACGGGCACATACCTTTGTGTTTATATATGGCCCGGCAGTACGTGAAGAGCTTTGTGAACAAGTTCAGCGGGGAAGGGGTAGCTGAAGTCTTGTTCATGTTACGAATTAGTTTCGCCCGCCCGAACTTCCACTCGGTGTCTGATTGTTGTTGGATTCTCTGATAAGTGTCCGACATCATGGCGATCAAAAGATTGATCAGAACAACTAAGGTCACCATCATGTAAATTCCAAAGGTCACTTTGGCCATGTCAACCACCCAGATCGGACTTTGATTGGTTGTTGGTAAACCGTCAGGGTCTACAAGTCCGAACAAGGAGAAGAAGAGGAGACCGAATGACTCGATGAGGGTGATCTGTGATACGTTAGCCTCTCCATTCCCGTCGCCCAGACCCTGGCTTGGATTGACCGTCTTTGGGGCGTAGACAGGTTGGTAAATCGCCAGTAAATGTAAGGTGAATCCAGCGATAAATATCAACAAAATGACAAGAAACCGAGTCAAGTCTTTCAATAAATCTCGGATAATGATGGCCCATGGACCGAATAAATGGTGGAAGGACAAAAAGTCTAACAACTGTACGAAACACATCAAGAGGGCCCAGGCAAAGAAATAGTTCCGAATGAATATGAGCAAGAGTCTGTCGTTTGTGTCGAATGCAAACGCTAGCACATGACAAAATACTCCAATAGCACTAATTCCTATGGAAATAACCTTGACCCATCCGAGTCCTCCTCTGTCACCGGGATTTGTCAACTCTGACACGAGGAGTCCCGATAACCATGACAACAGGAGCCATTCATAGACACTGGGAATCATGGAAGCGGACTGCCAGATAGGTGCGCGGGGATACACGACAGTCAGAAGAAACAACAACATCAGGTACAGGTGACTCACAAGGTATGCCATGAACTTGATGATGGGAACACGGTTAAATCGATGGCGAAGCGGCAGAGAGAACACAAGCCAGATAATAGGAATGAATAGAAAGGTCATAAACACCATCACGATCTTCCACGTTGCCCATTTCAGATTCCCCATCCATACGTCTGTAAGATACTTCTGGACGGCAGGATGTGACACCACCTCCTTTTGCTCGTTCTCAATAAGAACGTCTAAAAACGGCGTTCCGTTACAGTCGACGGCCTTCAGAATGTGACCCGCACTGTTGGCGCTGGCTGCAATGGCCAGGAGTTCGGTCGCCATGTTCTCGCAGTAATCTCCCGCTGAAGTCAAATCACGAGAACGCTCTTTTTCTCTCACTGCCAGAATTCGAAAATTGTTTGAAAGTTTAGCAGCAGTATCTACTGGAGCAGGAGAGAGCAAAATAAATTCTTCAATGCACTTGTTGCGACTGTTCTTTCCACATACCATTAAATCAAACACAAACTGAAAGAAAAAGAATACGATTGTTACTCAACATAAAGACTCGATCACACCTTACCGGATAACGCTAACGGACGTCCAAAGGAAGTTTCAAGTCGTTCGTCTCCGTTTGCATGCATATCTTGTCCGATGAATTCATCTTAAGGCAGAAAGTTTTGAGCATACAAGGGTATTTAAAACTTAGAATGCCCCCTGCGAATGTGTTCGGAATATTTCCTTTATCGTTGCTAAGTATGTAATAAATCCAGAGGTGCTCAAATGAAAGTTCACGAGACTTTCCCGAGATTTGTTCAGTTCCTGTGAAATTTCGAGCAGAAGTATGAGTGTTCGGATAATATTCTCAAAATACGTAAGTACTGGTTGTTTTTCGTATCAAATCTTACTTCGATATATGTTAAAGGATGAAAATCTATTAAGATCTATGTCTTATTTCACCATCTAGCGGTTATTTAAACTAAACGATGATATTCAGAACAGAGTTATCGTTCGTGTTCAACCACTCTACACGTGGTTGAAAATATAAACATTGGGTTGCTTGAAAAAATCAAAGCCATGTTTGACGCTTTGGTGTGCAATATAACCATCGGCCGTGGCAAGGTTAAAACGGATGTGCTCTGACGTGGCCGTTACACAACTGAAATAATTCCGTTCAAAAACAGTTTCGTGTATTTAAAGTGTTTCTTTTGTTGTAGGCGGTATTTATTCATTTCATATATTCGTACGTTAGTTGTTATCCTTTGTATACCCTTCAATACACCTATCGAAAGACCCCAACAGCGGCGTAGACTACCTTCATGAATGGGAAAAAACAAATTGCATCATGTCGCCGTTTTTGCATCCGTTTGGCGCCCATTAGCGCTATCAAATGAGGCGTGATTGTTAGTTGGACTTAAAAAACGAGAACAGATTCAAATTATGTATCAAACAAAGTTCCTACCTTTTTATCATCCATCAAGTGGTTTGTGTTGTGGTCACGTTTCATTAGAAAACTCAGGACGTCGGAGTGGTTGGCGGCCGCGGCAAAACATATGGACACTTTGCCTTCCTTTGTTTCAAACTTAGGTGAAGCCCCGCTTTCTGTTAAGAGCTTCACAACGTTCAAATACCCTGCCTTGGCGGCGAAATGGAGAGCCGTCCAGCCATTTTTGTCACAAGCGTTTATGTCGGCTCCTTGTCCCAACAACAGCGACACCATGAATATGTGACCGTTAGCGGCCGCTAGATGGAGCGCCGTACGACCTCTTTTATCTTTCACGTGAAGCTGTGACGTTGATTTACTTAACAACAAGGAAACAACTGAAGAGTGTCCGCCTTGTGCAGCAAGATGGAGAGGGATTGCTCCCTATGTATAGCAAAGAAATGACACGTTTAAAATTAAATTAAAAAAAAGCCAACAGGATTTTTCATCTTTGACAGGGATGGTCAGACATTTACCTGAGAGTTGGTGGACACGTCCGCCTGCACGCCCGGTGAATTCAGCAGCAGACGAACCAGACCCTCGTGACCAGACTGCGCGGCAAGGTGGAGTGGTGTCAATCCTGACTGTAATTTTGGAAATTACATGTTATTGGTCGTCACTGATAAATAAGTACCATATCGGAGTATTATTATGATTAAATTTACCTCCGCCCCTAGGTCCTTCAACCACGAATCGCCTCCCCCAGGATGCTCGCTTTTCACAGTGGCGGGAACTTTCGTCAGCATCTCTCTAACAAAGTCAACTTGTCCGTAATGTGCAGCGCAGTGGATAGCGCTGAGGCCGGTCTGAAAAAGATGTATAAAAACACAAGTTGGTTTTCTTATTATTTGACAGTTACTCTTGCAGAGTTCATCAAAGTCTTCATTTATTGTCACCTTTTTACTGGTGATTCTCCAGTTCACGTGACCGTCCAAAGCGTCCAATATGTTGACGTGGCCATATTTGGCACACAGGTGGATGGCGGTCATTCCGTCCTACATCAAATCTCAACCAAGTCAAAAATGTACAAAACACGAAAACCAAGAAGCAACAGAAGTAAAAGAAAGAACCAACTTACGGCGTTCTCGTCCGTGGCTGATGCCCCTGCTTTCAGAAGAACTTCAACCACCTCTTTGTGGCCCCCAGCCGCCGCTAAATGTAGTGCGGTTGAGTTATTCGTCTACAAAATAACCCACATATAACTAGTTGTCAACATCCCAGTTGGATAAATCTAACGTTAAGAAGACGGAATTTCTTACCCTGTTTCTGGCTGTGGTGACCACGGATCGGTTGAACTTCATAAGTTCCCGGATGACTGCTACACTTCCTTTGTCTGCTGCAATGTGTGCACACGTCATACCGTTCTACAACAGTGAAGTATTGGAATGAGATTCGCTTCACATGCTCGAAGATTACAAATGTCTAGGAAAGACAATGCAATTTATTTGGTATTCACTTTTTCCAAAGAATAAGAACACGGAGATATATATTTGTCAGTTGAACTATTTTCCTAGATTATAACAAAGACATTGTTTACTTTTCTCACTAAAACTCTATTCTGGCATACTCTATGTTGTAAACTAGGTACTAAGCATTGGTAATTTCATTATTTTAAGATTTCGGGGATGGGTGTTAACACAAAGGAAGCTAGAAGCACTCATGCAACGTGAACACAACAATCCAGCAATTGTATTGTGGTCGGGATGGATGAATTCGCTATAAATGGCATTCACTTGCATTTTTTACGGTCATGCATCAATTACAAAACAAGATGTGCAGTAAATACTTACTTCGTCCTAAATAGAAACAAATTAAGATGCAAGTCATTAAAGGATCAATTGAATATTATTGTAAAGATAGTTGTAAATCCTAAAAGCATATTTTAAACGTTTAATTCTTCAAATCCTAAGATGACATGATACGACTGTAGTGATTGGTTACCGTGTTTGCCATTGACACTAACTCTGGTCTGTGCTTCAGGAACAACTTGACGACATCTGAATGGTCGTTCTCTGCCGCCAGGTGGAGCGGAGTCTGTCCGTGCTGTAAAGATTATACACCGGCTTATTTTTCAGTTAATGTTTGAACTTAAAAACTTGTTAAGTATTATCTTTTGAATTGAATACTGGATTTCTTACAACATCCGTGGCGTTAGCATCGGCTCTTATCTTCAGTAACGTGTTGCAGACCTCCATTTTGCCACATTGGGCTGCCATGTGTAATGGAGTTTGCTTTGCCTAAAAATGGAAGAAATTTGTTATCATAGAAAGTGGACACCCATCAATGATCGTATTTTTATATGTCATTGAAGTCTCCTCACCAAGGAGAGAGCGTCGATGACGGCGTTGTGGGTCTCTATAAGGAGACGGACCAGGTCGTTATAGCCGTTTTGTGCCGCTAGGTGTAGCGGAGTCAATCCCAGTTTCGACTTGGCGTTTACGAAGGCTTTATGCCAAAGCAGAACGTCGGCAACTTGTTCATGCCCATTCTCTGCCGCCAGATGGAGGGCTGCTTTCCCATGATACTGTTAAAATATAAAGAACATATTTAGTATCAACAACTATATATATATATATGTAGATATAAAAAGCATATTATAGTATAATGAAAAGAGATACTACCTCGTCAAAAACGTCGACACGCGCGTGATACTGCAGAAGAATCTTTACGATTTGAAGATGTCCCTGTTCGCTTGCGACGAGTAAAGGAGACCAGCCATTCTACAAAGATTCCAACCAAGTTTTACTCTAACTATTCATGTTTATAATTGTGAAATGGGATTGATGTTAAACTATAATAATAAAGACATTCATCGCTGGATCAGAACTGTACCTTTGACTGTTTGTTGACTGCATTCTGGACGCACGTGTTACCAATGTGTTTCACAATTTCCAGTAATATGTCTTCATTACCTGCACGAGCGCAGTAATGTAATGAGGTCTCGTGTGTCTAATCGAAAAAGAGGATAAACATGCAATTGTGGTTCAACACAGAGACATATATACTTTTCGAAAAAATCTTGGAAATTTGTTAAAACTACAGGACAATCTGACTCCTCACCAGTTTGGTTTGTATGTTCTTATCTCCGTCATACTGAAGAAGTACCCTCATTATGTCCGTGTCCTCAAACTCAAAATGCGTCATACTCTTCACCAGCTCTGCTGCATAGTGGACGGGCGTTTCACCTTCCTAAAAATTTACTTTATCCATGACCATTTTTTTTTTACAAATTTATAAGTTAACGTCACATCTTGTATACCGTATTTGAAAAATTTACCCAGTTCTGTTGGTTCACCAACATGACAGCGTCTATACGTGATGACGTCATGCTGACGTAAGTAAGGAGTTCTTTTGCCACTGCCAGGTGACAATGACGCACTGCTACATGGAGAGGAGTCTCCCCATTCTAAGAAACAAAATCAAGCATGTGACTTTGCAACTATTAATGGTTAATTCATATGTTTCAACCATTAACGTTGTTTTGAAGGACACCGACCTTTGACTGCTGAGTCGGATCCCCGCCTTCCTCCATTAGAGCTTGTAACATCTTCAGTTGGCCGTTCCTTGCGGCAATATGCATGGAAGTCTCTCCATTCTGAAATAGATTACATAATGCAAAGAATGGCGGATTTACAGACATATAACACTGTTTGAAGAAGAAAGTAACCTTCAGACTTCCTTGTTTACTATTTCTAATTACAAATGCACACCTCTCTCACGGCGTTTACGTCTGCTCCACTTTTCATCAACATTTCGGCACATCGTTCTCCATCTTTTGTTCTTGCTGCGATATGGAGAGGTGTCTCTCCAGCCTATGTATGTGTAATCATAAACATTTTTTTTTACTATAAAAACATTTTATATTGAAAAATAAATTAACTATTTTACAATGGAATTTCCAAAATTCACCTTTCCACCTTTGAATTCGACTTGTGCGCCATAACCAAGCAACATTTGGACCACCTGAGGTTTGCCACATTCTACCGCTAGGTGGAGCGCCGTGAACCCATCCTGTTACAAACAATTTACTTCCTTATATTAAAAGCTTTCAGTCATTGGCCTCATATATTGCTAGTATCACAGTATATAGCAGTTGACACTTGCCTTAGTCTTGGCGTCCACTGAAGCTCCTTTGGACAGCAGAGCTCTCACTACATTGGTGTGACCCCGCATAGCCGCTGTGTGCAGGCAGATAGCACCCGACTAGGACAAGATTAAATTTAATTTTAAAATAAAATCAAAAATAAAAGTCAAGAAATAATGCAACTATCTGAAAGAGGAAAAACCTTGTTTGGCATATGCAGTGGGACCCCTTTCTTGAGGAAAGTTAATGCAGTGTCGGGGTGTCCATACTGGGAGGCGATATGCATGAGAGTGCTGCCATCTTTGGTACGGGCTGAGATCGACGCTTTACATTTATCCACCAGAAGGTCAACAATAGTAGTGTGCCCTCGTTCAGCCGCTATATGGACAGGCACGCGGTCCATCTGTAATGATTGATTACTTTGAGTTAATTTTGATCAGCTTTTCAAACAAATATAACTTTAGAAGAGATAAAGATAATTCAAAAACAAATGCATGACCAAAATGTGTTGTACCTTGTCCGTGAAATTCGGGTTGGCTTTCATCTGGTAGAGATATTTGACCATCGCCTCGTCTCCCTCCCACGCGGCAATATGCAGTGGAGTGTGACCCTCTTCCTAGAAATTAGATAGAAATTAGATCAAGTTTCTTTACACCCGGTGTTAAAGAAATATTTCGTCACCTTCAGTGCTACTCACATTTCTCAAGTCTACAGGAGAACCTGCTTCTATCAACATCCGGGCCATATCTATGTCCCGTCGTCTGCAGGCAATGTGGAGAGCACTGTCACCATTTTCCTTAATTAAAATCAAATCAAATCAATGCCTAAAAAAATTTAAAACTTACCGACAACGAACTTACAAAAAAAACTGCTGTGTACCATAATTTTTCTTGTTCATAATTTTTATCACTGAAAACGACATGATTCAAGCTAAAACCTCTAAAATTCGTTTCATTTAATTAAGGTATCCGATCCATATTAGGACATTATTTTCTAACCTTGAATATCTATAATATATTAAATACTCTGATATTAATTAGAAGCATTTTAGTGTAGAAAATGATTTACAAAGAGAAATTTTCAAAAATGTAATTACTTAAGAAGTAAATAATTAATGAAGATTGCAATAAGGTCTATGGGGACAAGCAAATTTTTGAAAATGAAAAAGTAAGGGTCATTTATTTGGACACATTCCGCTCTTACATTCTGGTAGTTAAACATGAAAATTATGTCTAAGTATACTGAGTATTAAGCCCATATATATCTCTTATGCATCCAGATTGACTGAATCTGGGGCTATTATATATTATGGATCGGGTATCTTAAAAATACCCATTAACAAAGCTGTTGTGACATAATTGATTTAATATTAAATATTTTTTATCAGGCTAGATTATTTATCTGTTTTTCTGATAACTGTATACAGTTGTAAAACAATAGAATAACCTTGTCTATTGGTGCCATTGTAGTTTATTTGGTGTTCGTAAATTTTGTATCCATTTTGCAACAACCTCCAGCAAACAACTCGCCATTCTTTGATTATAAGTACAAATCTATCACATCTATTTATCCATCTAATACTCGCGATCGGCGCATTTTTCATGATTGTCCTTAACTTACTGATGAATCCAAAGAACAGGGTCGGCAGAAACTCCCACAATACGTTTTATCTTGTATTTTAGAGATAGGAGTTTGTGAAACTGGCGAATCAATAAGGTTTTAATGATTTTACTCTGCAGGAGATACACGGAATCCAGCTTAGTACCCCTAAGTGTGTGCAAATAAAGAAGCCATTTGAGACAAATTATGACTTGGCCTAATGTTTCACGCGGAGAAAAAACAAAAATTACGCAACGAGTAAAATTAACGATTATGAACCAGACATGGGCAATTACATGTACAAGTGCTTTACTTGGTTATCTGTTTAATGAACGTTAAACTCGATCGACTGTATTCGGTTGAAGAACCATCTCAATTTTACTCCCACGAGAATGAAAAGGAATGTCCCATAAATGATGCAAAAAGGAATATCATATTACTTAAATTGACGGCGAAAGTATGTGTCATATCAGAAAAAATACCAATGCAACTCGTTTCGTCGGGGTTTTCCATAAAAGTGAACTATATCATCTAATATGATACAGGTAAATGAGTAATTTTGCTTCTGGTACTTTGATGAACTAGTCCTAGCTGGCATGAATGTGATTACAGGGCGGCCCAACCCACCTTTCTCTGCTGCAGAAGTTGGGATTCCGAGCACTGAGAAAGTAGTTCCTTGCAAACCGCAGTGTTCCCAGCTTCCGCCGCCAAAAATAGAGGAATGCAGCCACTCTATAGGATATAAAAATATCTTATACTGTTTAAAAGATATTTACATGTTTTTGTGTTTCTTCACGAAACAACATCACCGCAACTTAGAGAAAGAACACTTACATAGATTTAAATCAAATGACTGCCCCCCCCCCCCCCCTACCCCCACTCTCTCAGATAGACAACCTGTTAGAGCCAAATATCAATCTCTTTTAGTTAAGTTTATTCCCATGTTATTGTTCTATGTCGTCTTGTTCTGAACGAAGCCACTTATAGTCTACAGAGTACTATCTATTCAGTACAGAACATTACTCCAATAGAAGGGACAAGTTACACAATATTTAGTGTGTGTAACAGCCGTTGAATTAAAGTTACATTAACTGAGAGAGACCTTGATTCCATTAGCTACAGTTGTACTGAGTTCTGAGATATGCTAGCCTTACTTTGTCTTGGGTCAGCCGGAGGTCCTTGCTTGACCCTTTCAGCAAGATCTGAACAATAGACAGAGCTCCACTCTGCCGGGCGCTCGCCATGTGGAGCGGAATTTGGTCCCTCGGCTGTCCAAGCAAAAAAAGGAAATATTTCATTAATTCAACTATAGCTAGACATTGTATTGCCACAGCAGCACTTTCACCTTCTATTTCTGATCACTGTTTCCCTTTCCTCAATTAACAATACATTCTAAATTCTGCTGTGTAATGACCTCGAAACCGACTATCAATCATTTCTACACGCTCTTTGCATGAGAAAATTGACCGAAATCTTCAGAATGATAAAAGATGTCAATTTTTCTCTTGTCTTCGGCTTTATCAATATATCTAACGCCAGCTTTCATGAATTCGTTAAAACCCTTATTGCATCAACTCTTCTGAGAAGTTCATTGTCTAGCATTGAGATTATGGACACAAAAACAAATAAGACCGAGGATTTTACACGATATTTCCATCGCTAATTCAATGGCGGAAAAAGCAGAAGCGCGAGGGGACCCATCGATCCCCGAACTTCCGGAAATGAATGATGGCGCCGGCATCAGATTCACATTATTAACGCGCCAATCCATGCAAGAGAGTAGAGAAAATCTGTGTTTTGGTACAAACAGAATAGAAATGTCAATTAATTCTGTGTAACTTGATCACTCACTATCAAGTTGACGAACAGTGTCCCAATTAACGACCAGTCGCTAATCGTTTAACTGTTAGCGCCATGGTGACGAAATAAAAATAATACCGGTCCACATCTTTTAGAGATGTACAGATTTATTTAAGATATGTGGGAGGGGGTCTTATACTTACCCCACCGGGTATGGTCTGGTCCGCCTTTCTGTTGAGAAGAAGTTTGACCACATCGTCCTTGGCAAATGTCGCAGCAAAGTGCAAGGCCGTCCTTCCGTCCTGAATTAGCAAAGTGACAGAAAATTAACCTATGGTTGTTTTATATTTCTCCTGCGTCGAAATACCAAATTCAAATAGTTCTACCTGTAACGTTTCATATCGTTTTTCTACATGTTTTATTATTTTGTTGTTGTTGTTGAGTTTTCAAGAAATTTATTGAAACTCTTTTTCAATATCACAAATATATGGTACAAATAAATAATATAACATAATATTTTGTAAAAGAGTTATATAAGAGAGACAGAAAGGAAAAGAGAAAAAGACAGACAGGCAATTACTCATGTACATCATACATAAAACAGCTATGTAAATTTTACTAATCATAATTGGCTGTAATGGATATTGAGTTCATAGTCACTATCATTATAGCTAATGTATATGCTACCTACAGTAATTCACATTTGCTTTCCAATCTCTTTCATATTCTGAATATTTGCAATATTTTAGCAGCATAAATTTCTGAATAAGGAATCTGTCAGCAATTATTTTACTTAAACTGAAAAAAAGTCAAGTTTTTGTACAGATTTGAATTTACATGAAAAAATGTATAGTTTTACAATAAGTATCAACATGTTCTGAACTCTGTATAATCTTTTATTGTTATATTTACCAAATAATATGCTACTAGTATCAAAAACAGTAGAAAAATTGTATTTTGTTAAGAACAGCTCTTCGATTCTATACCATATATCCTTAACTTCAGGACATTCTGAAAATAAATGTTCTATTGTTTCAATGTTTAATTTACAGAAGTTACAAAGAGCAGAGTCTTTAAGCTTAATTTTTAAAGATAATTATTCGTAGGAACTATTCTATGCAATATTTGATATTGCATCCATTGGAGTTTAGATCCAAGAGTAACTTTAAATGGGAGTTCAAAAATATTTCTCCAGTCAGATTCATTCATATCATATTTTTTTTCTCCACTTTATTATAGAAGTAATTTCCTTTTTCTTTTCTTTAATTAGTATATTGTACATATCTTTACAGCCTTTTCTATTTTTGTAAAACACCTTTAGTGGCGTTGGTATATATGGCTGAATCTTTTGTCATACTTGTGTCATATCATATATCCCTATGTATTCAAATTGTTTTTCATTGCTTTTCTCATTCCTACATATTCTACAAAATTAGTTTTTACATTTGAATTAATAATTGATCAGTAAGTTACGAAATTACCTTGCGGATCAAAAAGGTCAATGATACAGATTATACTTATGGCTGCCTTGTTTATTCTAATTCTTGTATTATACCATATATGATTAAACGGAATAAATTATTTTATAGCTATCTGGCAATCAGTTATTTAAATCCAGCTAAGGAGTACTTCTTTCCAGAAACTATTATGTATTAATTTACACATTTTGAGAGGATATTCAGTCCCTCTTGACCATAAGTTACTAGCACTTGTATTCATTTCAGCTTCTAAAATATGAATCTATTTAGGCGAGGAGTGAAGAAGTCGTCCTATCCAGGTTGATTTTAGTGCAAACATAAATTCTTTGTTATCTATCATTTTTAGTCCTCCCTGACTGTAGTCTTGAATGATTGTATTTTTCTTAATTTTGTGTAAATCTGACCCCCAGAGAGGTAATTGAATAATGCTTCATCAAACTTTTTGTAAAAATTCATTGTCAGGGTTTGGTAAAGTTAAAATCAAATGATTCATTTTGGGTAAAATTAAAGATTTTAGTACAACTATTCTTCCAATTGGAGTTAGTTTTCTTGATTTCCATTGTTTGATTGTTTGATCAATTTCCAAAAGTTTACTTTTATAATTGAGTTCTGGCATTTCATGTAAGTTAAATGAAAATTTAATTCCTAACAAATCAAAAGTTGTATTGTCCCTGGTCAGTTTCCATTTCGAGTGATGAAAAACATCTTTTGAAAATTGTTTTGCTGCCTATGCAGACCATTTTGTTTTGGTTAAGTTAATTCTAAGACCTGAATTATTCGCAAAGTTATCTAATTCTATAAGAATCCCATTTAAAGATTCTGGTGATCCATTTGTGACAAGAGACGTATCATCTGCATATTGAGAGATTTATATTCCTCTCCATCGATTGTTATTCCTTTAATATCTTTGTTATTTCTTATTAAAATTCCTAATATTTCAGCACATAATAAAAACAAATAGGATGAGCTTGGGTCTTCCTGCCTACAGCCTCTTTGAGGTTTAAAATATGTTGATGACATTTCATTTTGTAAGACACGTGAATTTATATCATTATAAAATGTTTTAACCCAATCTTTGATAGGTTGACCAAAATTGAATATGTCGAGTGTCTGATAGATGAAATCCCATGACATCGAATCAAAAGCTTTTTCAAAATCTATCATCATTAGCAGACTAGGTATTGAATTTCTTTCTGTATAGCTCATAATGTCATATATAATCCTAATGTTTTCTCTGATAAATCTCCCTTTAATAAATCCTGTTTGATCTTTACTTATTAATTTGTCTAGAAAGTTTTTAATGCGTCCTGCAATACAACCTGATGCTATTTTATAAATGATATTAAGAAAACTTATGGGGCGTTAAACTTTTTCAAAAATTGTTTAGGTTTTCCGTATGTTGGTATGCAAGTTATAATCCCTAATTTATTTGGTTGTGAAAATTGCATTAATTCTTTAGAGTTATTGATTGCTCTTGTAATAAAAGAGCTTATATCTGTCCAGAAAAACTTGAAAAATTCACATGTGAATCCATCAGGTCCTGGAGTTTTGTCATTTTTAATTTTTTTTTTCAAACAACTTGTCCATCATCCTTAGCCACTTGAGGTATTTGTTTACTTATGTAATTTCTTGATTCGAGTGAAGTGAAATATTTAGAGGGTTTCTCTCCATCTTCTATCCATTCAATCTTTGCCCTAACACACTGACCCTGCATCTCTTTCCTTCTGATAGCTTCAAGCTCCGTTTGTTTATTTGTTAGCATATATATTATTTCCTTATTCCTTAATAACTGTGTTTTGTATCATAGTTTAATGAAATCTGTTTTATGTCAGTTTTCTTTCTGTCCTGTGTTTTATTTCATATTTCTATTTATACCGTGTTTAATATCATAGTTCTAACCGTATTGTTATATATCATAGTCCTACCTGTATTGTTATATAACATAGTTCTACCTGTATTGTTATAAATCATTTGTCTACCTGTATTGTTATAAATCATTTGTCTACCTGTATTGTTATAAATCATTTGTCTACCTGTATTGTTATAAATCATTTGTCTACCTGTATTGTTATAAATCATTTGTCTACCTGTATTGTTATATATCATAGTTCTACCTGTATTGTTATATATCATAGTTCTACCTGTATTGTTATATATCATAATTCTACCTAATTGTTATATATCATAGTTCTACCTGTTCTGTTATATATCATAGTTCTACCTTTATTGTTATATATCATAGTTCTACCTGTTCTGTTATATATCATAATTCTACCTGTATTGTTATATATCATAATTCTACCTGTATTGTTATATATCATAGTTCTACCTTTATTGTTATATATCATAGTTCTACCTGTTCTGTTATATATCATAGTTCTACCTGTATTGTTATATATCATAGTTCTACCTGTTCTGTTATATATCATAATTCTACCTGTATTGTTATATATCATAATTCTACCTGTATTGTTATATATCATAGTTCTACCTTTATTGTTATATATCATAGTTCTACCTGTTCTGTTATATATCATAGTTCTACCTGTATTGTTATATATCATAGTTCTACCTGTTCTGTTATATATCATAATTCTACCTGTATTGTTATATATCATAATTCTACCTGTACTGTTATATATCATAATTCTATCTGTATTGGTATATATCATAGTTCTTTCTGTACTATTAAATATCATAGTTCTACCTGTATTGTTATATATCATAATTCTACCTGTACTGTTATATATCATAATTCTATCTGTATTGGTATATATCATAGTTCTTTCTGTACTATTAAATATCATAATTCTATCTGTATTGTTATATATATCGTAGTTCTTCCTGTATTGTTATATATCATAGTTCTACCTGTATTGTTATATATCATAGTTCTACCTGTACTGTTATATATTACAATTCTATCTGTATTGGTATATATCATAGTTCTTTCTGTACTATTAAATATCATAGTTCTATCTGTATTGTTTTATATCATAGTTCTACCTGTACTGGTATATCATAATTCTATCTATATTGTTATATATTATAGTTTACTGTTATATATCATAGTTCTATTTGTAATTAAAAAAAATTAGATTGAAGAATGATTTAAAGTGCTTTGAATATCAATAGACACATAGATACATTGATTATACATTGATATTTAAAAGTTCGTGTTTTTATCAAATGATTTGTTTGCTATGTAACGCGCGGTCGGCATAGTCCCGTTAATAATTGTTTGAATATCAATGAACAAAATTAGACCAATGTCAATACAGCGCTATATGAGTAATCATTAGACTCTTTGCTGAGGAGCAACGACAATGTTTATTCTTTGCTAGTTACGTACTTTGAAAGATTCGTTAAATATCTTTATACATTATGTCTTATGTTTCCAGGTAATTAATTTTTTCAATCTTGTTTTATACTCAGCACTTTATATAATCGATTTCTGTTAAATCATACAGAGGCCGTCTGTTTGATTTTTACTACTGTGACTTTAATTTACCTACATTTGATAAAGACATTTTTATATCTTGCTAAGACGAGCCTGTAATCTTTCTATTACTGACTATTGTGTTTAGTTTTCAAAGTAACTGTTATTTATAAAATAGATTGTAAACTTTGGGATTTATTATTTCTACTTTGAATTAATTCATAAATCTATTAATAATCTATAGCAGGGATAACGATTTCTAACCGGTTAACCGGTTACTTGGTCGGAACGATGGTAACCGGTTACAAGGTCAGTAACCGGTTCGTCGTTTAAAATATAAAAGTTGTATATTTTCTCGCATTTACATTACAAATTCGAATCTTTCGCGGCATCCAAATCAAGTTAAAATGGAGACAGTTAAAGCCTGGAGGCTGACATTATGAAGGGAAATTGGTCAGTGGATATTAACTACATGTATAATGACTGTTTAGGCAACATTTCATCGTCCTCTCTGTTCAGCTTTTCTTTAATCATTAATGAATGATATTAAAATCACTACTGGGTACCGTTGCACTCTTATCTTGAACCTTTCAATGTGTTCACTAATTTTTCCCTTTTTTTTTCGTTTAAAACGACGACAATTTATTACGTAGGAACTGGTTTTATCTATGTTAGATACAAACATGTATATGTAACTACATGCACAATCACATTTCAAACGGAAGATCTTGAACTTGTATTTTGCAAACTCTTATCGACCTTTGCTGATCCCCTTTTCTTGACATGTTATCTGACTATCAAATTGTGGGCAGTGAAATTATTTCAAACTGTTTGCTCGTTGTTTTGGACTTTTTCTTGAAAATTTAAATGATAATAATGTTCATATAATATCATACCTTACATATCTACAGAATACATGTATTACTATTTTTATGTGGCATTAATGACTGTCACAGTAAACTCAGCAAAAAGAATAGAGCTCGTTTCAAAATACCGTCGATTTTCCCACTTGGTGAGAGTCAATGTTTACGTCAGCAGCTCGCTAGACTCAGTCGGCCGGTCGCTTCGCCAGCATCAAAGACATGCCGCCGCCACAACAACGCATGCGGTTGAAACAGTGCAACTGGATTAAAAATAGAGTACTGCAGGTCGAAAAACAAATATTTTACTTATGTATACTAACATTTGAAAGTATTCTTATGTTCGGAATGACTTTATTCAAATATATGGAGAGAGAGAGAGAGAGAGAGAGAGAGAGAGAGAGAGAGAGAGAGAGTGAGAGAGAGAGAGAACAGCTGCCTAAGCGAATTACATCTTCACAATGTCAATGTTTTGTGATTACGGAACTTCACGCAGTTTGTGTGGAGTTCCATAATTACAAAAAAATGACAAGAAGTCCGAAATATATGACATTTTCCTGGCTTTTTTTAACGATTTTGATATTTTACATGCCCGGAAAGGTAGACAGACATCTCGGCTCAACGACAGCTCGGCGTCTCCAGCTGGAAGCGGCGATTTCAAATAGATATATATTTTAAATCAATAATACAGCTTAGAATATAATTTTACTGCACATTTTGATATTCACAATGATAAATAATAGTGTTGTTGACCTATTTTCTCGCGAGATTTAAAAAAATGCACAAAATCAAAACAAATCTCAGCAGTCCGATAGAATGTTTTCAACAGCCTGTTTATGGGATGTAAGGACCCGTAAAAGCGATATTAGTGAGCAGTAAAATCATTGTTTTATTAATGGTTGTGAGTAAAATTTGATTCAACTCGTAAATATTTAAAATCGAGCCGAGAATGCCCCCTCCAGTTGGATGGGGGCGAATTTCCAGTTTTCGTAATGGCGCCGGTTCTGATGTTTTCCTGCATGGCATGTAGATATCAAAATCGTTAATATTTCGGACTGGCATGTAAAATAACAAAATCGTTACAAAAGCCAGGAAAACGTAAGATATTTCGGACTACACATGAAGATGAGCGAAACAGGGTTTCATCAGATTTAAAAAGAGGTTCCTCGGGTTTTCTTTTTAATTTTTAGCACACTGAATAATTGATGTCGTTATAGTTGCGCCGATTATGCTAATTAAAGTGCACTTATTTAGTATCGACATGTTTCTCGGTTGACCCATGTCAGTGTACAAGCTGTAACATCTACGCTGATGAAAAATTTTAACTGACTCTTGTCCAATCAGACTGTATATAGCACAGGTCTGCTCTCTATGTACATACTTAAGGAATAAGGAATCATTCCTCGAGTATTATGAAATGATAATTTCGGTCGGGGCGTGATCAACGCCCCGACCGAAATTATCACCTCATAATATTCAAAGAATGATTCCTTATTACTTATTTTTATATAATTTTCAGCTGTATGATTCAGTTGTATGACTAAATATTAATATATTAATAATGCAAACCCGCTTGCGCCCCCAACAATACATCATTTGAAGTTATTGGGCTGTATAGTACAAAACCGATTCGTAGTGTTATCACAGACAAAGACACTGTAAAATGTAAATATATATAAATAATACACATAATGTATTATTTATATGTATGTCATTGAGAGCAGAGAGGATAGGATGCCCCTGTATTTGTAGCAGGCGAAGTAAAGACACTTGAGAGAGAGAGAGAGAGAGAGAGAGAGAGAGAGAGAGAGAGAGAGAGAGAGAGAGAGCTGAGGAAGTATATGTATCGATACGATTCAAACATGTAAATACAGTCTTCAAGAAAACAATATATATACAGAATTTGTCAGTAAACGCATGTATATATGCATGCATGTACGTATGTGTATAAATTCTAAACAATTTAACGTGCAGAATAATTGCACAGATGGCGGCACTTCTTTGATGCTGGCAAAGCGACCCGGCCAGCTCTAATGAGGTCGTACTGCGTCGGTGTTTCGGCGGCATGTCTTTGATGCCGGCGAAGCGACGGGCGTCTGGCTTTAGCGAGCTGCTGACGAAAACAAGACTGTCACCAAGTGGGAAAATCGACGGTATTATGAAACGAGCTCTAATATGCACGTGTATTTTGATACGAGTAACCTGTGAAACGGTCGGAAAGAATTGCGGTTAACCGATTATAAAAAAAAATTGCAAACGATTACCATCCCTAATTTATAGTTTATTAATGGTTTTTAAACCTTTTTTTTACTTTGAGTCAAATTCGTAAAATCTATTTAATTGTTTATAGTTTATGGTTTTTAAAACAAAGTTTATCATGTTTTATGCAGTTTTACTACGTGATAATGTATTTACTTACATTGTTATGCTACTACATTGTATAATCTACCCACATGAATATATTTGCTTTATTGACATATTTTATTTGAAATATAAACATACATGTATATCGCAATGTAAAATACTCTATACATACGTAGTTAAATAATCTGCATGCAGAGTTAATCAAAATCTAAATGAAAAACATAATTTTTTAGATTTCAATTTTTTAATGAATTGTTAAATTTGTCTTTTTGTCGTTTTAATTGTCTTTTCATTTTATTATTACTGAAGTATTTTTATTTTAAATTTACTCTTCTATTTCAATTCTGTAATAAAAAAAAAAACCCTTCATATTTCTGTTCTCTTTTTTCCCCTCTCCAAATTCCCATATTCTTCAATTAGAACTGTATGGAGAATAGACTTATACATATAAATTATTCAAAGCTATTTGATAACGCAGTCACGAATTATAAATGCCGCGATACGCAATACTGAACACACACACTTTAACTTGGATACATGGTCTCATAGCTTCAAAATGTTTAACAATCAGACATTTTGTTTTTGCTTTTGAGAAATGCCCAGGTCGTTGATACCGGTATCTGTTTGTGTATGTTGGTCAATAATATTTGATATCTTAGCGTGACTACCAGCATTGGACCCAGTGAACACATGGTAGTTAGTGCGGACTCGGTAGTTTGCCCCAGGTCCATTCATAGTATAAGTATAATCAGACATTGGCCCGTTGTTTTAATTTTGCCCCCAGGTCCATACATTTATTTGTATACTCACATTGGCCCTGTCGTTTATATTTGCCCCAAGGTCCATACATATAGAGTATAAATATACTCACATTGGCCCGGTCAATTATATATTGCCCGAGGTCCATATACATTGAGTATAAGTATACTCACGTTGGCCCGGTCGTTTATATTTGCTCCGAGGTCCATACATATAGAGTATAAGTATACTCACGTTGGCCCGGTCGTTTATATTTGCCCCAAGGTCCATACATATAGAGTATAAATATACTCACATTGGCCCGGTCAATTATATATTGCCCGAGGTCCATATACATTGAGTATAAGTATACTCACGTTGGCCCGGTCGTTTATATTTGCTCCGAGGTCCATACATATAGAGTATAAGTATACTCACGTTGGCCCGGTCGTTTATATTTGCCCCAAGGTCCATACATATAGAGTATAAATATACTCACATTGGCCCGGTCAATTATATATTGCCCGAGGTCCATATACATTGAGTATAAGTATACTCACGTTGGCCCGGTCGTTTATGTTTGCCCCGAGGTCCAGCAGCCGCTCAGCAATGACCAGCTTGTTCTCCCGGACGGCTACCATCAGGGAAGACAACCCATTCTCCTGTTTCAAAGGGTAAATACTGTTAGTCTTGAAGCAATACTACGTTATAATTTCAGTAATGTTAAGACGGAACTTAATGTACTTTGAATCTAGTGTTGGTGACGGTTTCTAATATTTATCTGCTCTGTTTTAATTAGCATTTTGGCCGTTTGTCCTGAACTGTTTTGTTGCGACTTTGTTAAAGATTTTTGTGTAGATCTTTACCATTTACATTATAAAGGAAACAAATTTCTCTGCCATAACATTAAACAATTTGAACCTCCAGAAAATGAAGAGTATGGTATAAAATTCAGGAACAAATTGAATTATAGTTCATGGATAGAAAAATCATTTCTGAAATTCAAAGTGGATTTGATGGGCATTTGTATGACCACTGAACCTCTTTTGTACCATTTTCTTAATGATTAAAAACTTGATGTCTGTGTATTGGTTTGAAATGTTCAGAAAGTCACTGTTTTATTAATCTGAATATGAAATATGTGTACAAGTATGTATAGACGTGTTTGTTCACTAGTTTTCAATCAAGTTTGTATTAGTGAGACATGCTCAGAAACTGCCACTGTTTAGTTGGCGTGTCTGCTTTTGTTTAGACATGCTAAGACATTGGCTGTTTGTTTTCTTGGACAGCCATCATGTTGTTTACGCACACCGATGTATTTTACAGGTGTTTGCACTTAATTCATTTAACCCAAAGGTTGAACCCCAAAAACACAATGCCTGAACATCACCTTGTATTCGAGAGACGAGGCTAGTTATCAAAAATCGTTTACATCCAAAAATATTTCTTCCATTCTGACTGATCATTTTCCAGAAATTGTTGCTATAATTGGTTCGTTCTTCAGTGAAGTTTTCTGTTAACTACGCAGCATCAAATACACTTGTTGTGATCGTCCAATATCTCCGATCACCTGATTCATCGATCTCAAATGTACATATAATAGCTCTGTGCATTTAGTTTTACATTTATGATTTGTTAATATCAAAGTCTTCTTTCGCCAATAGTTTCAGAAATCGTTTGTTCAGATAAATATTATTTGTTCTTTGATAATTGTTTAATTATATGATGGAATACTAGACATCTCATCAATTTACTTGACGGGGTATTTCCTACAGTTTGCCACATTACCCACAGTTGTTGTTTTTTCTTATAAGCTATGCCTTGTTCTCGATACTTATGACTTTACCGTTTCCTTTGGGAAGACAAATAATACGCTCTCTAGGAGCCATTGCCATAGCAGTTTTTATGGTAAATTTACGCCCATTCTGTATATAGGCCTTGCATCATTTTAGCGTTAATTATTATTACGTCGTTCTGTGGGTTATACTACGCCGTGTCCCATTGTTGTTGCTATGCTGTATTCTGTTCATCTTTACAACGCTTAACTTTCTCCCTTTATATAGTGGTAATAATTACCCAGAACTTTTAACAGTATTTTTGATATTACGGCATTTCTATTTGTGATAACTACGCCGTTTCCTCCGTTATCTACAAGTCATCGCTACACAGTCTCATCGTAACTTTGTATGGGCCGTAACTGCGCTAATTTCTCTTCGCTGTAACTTATAATTACGCCTTTCTACTTGTCGGTTACTATGTTCTTTCTTCGCAGTATTTTCTAGGTCCGATGTTTCACTGAATCGCTACTACGTCGTTTTTATTGGGCAGATTCCTATATATAGTTACTGTGCCGTTTTCTCCGATTCTTCTTATAGGTAATAACTATGCCGTTTTCTTATAGGAGTAACTATGCAGTTTTTTCTTTGTAGTAACTACACCGCTTTCATGTTGTCTTTACTGCGACGCCTCTTTTGAACATGAACTATGTTGTTTCCTCGGGGATTATTAGTAACACCATTTTCTATTTTTTTTTTTCATTTTCTTCGTTACATGTAGTTCGTTACTACAACTCTTTCTAGGGATCTACATACTATGCCGTTTCTTAGGGGGGGGGATAGTTTCGTTTCTTTGTTAATGAATACTATGCCGAGCTTTCTATACTTTTTTGGATGCTAACTACTGTGGCTTCTCCAATATTCTTGGGCATCGATTGACGTAGGTGTTGTAAAATTCACAGTTTCAGGGGTAAGAAAATTCGTGGACATGTCCCTTACAATACCATGTGATGTGTCATTTATCTTACTTCGATGAGCATTTGATTTCGTGGACCGACTCGACTACGAAATCCACGAAAATTGGTGTTCAACGAATATTGATGAAACCATAGTATGCCGTTTTGTTTGGTAACGTTGCTACACAGTTAACCTTTGTCTCCTACATTGGGACACTGGGCTATTCGCGGCCTTGTTCTGATTGTGGCCGCTATTAGGACGTGTCCGCCTCATTAGGTGTCGGTTACATTGTTAACATCGTTCACGGAGATTATTGATATGTGTGTCAATACAGTGCTATTTCCGTACTCCGTAATCCTAACTCCCAAACAAGCGCCGGGTCTCCAGGGGACTACATGGCTACAGACAGCGTCAATGCTAAGATCAGGAATACAGGGAACATTGTTGATAGCAAAAATCAAAAAGGTCTCAGCATATATGATGTATACTAATGTTGACGGTATATGTTCATTACACACACACACACAAATAAAACATAGTTCTTCCCGCAGTTTATATTCAAAGTCTTGTTCCTTGATGATGATTTCAGGGAAATTTCTTTCCTTTTTTCTAAGTGGTAATTTCATAGAAATTTCTTCTTTTTTTTTTTCCATTTTTCTGTAATTCATTTAGTCTAATAATATATATATTTTTTAATGTTGAAGAAAAAACCACCCTTATTTATTTCATTTTATATTGTTGCACCGGCGTGAAGAAACATGCATCTTCATGACCTCTTTTGATTATATAAAAACTGAACACATCTACTTTTCCAAGACACAGCGCAGCCCATCATAGAATTTTGAGCAGTTTAAACGTTCTCAGCCTTAATATTAACAATATGCTTCCAAAAACAATAGAAACAGGCCTTTTACTTCAAGACTTGCACTGTATAACATATTTCAGATCATTTGTTCGTTATTGCAATATTTTCCCATAACATTACAATAGAGATTTCCACTTGCAGAGAATATTTACTTTGATTCAAGAAATGTGACAACTCGATTCATGAAAAATGAGATCTTTCAGTTTTTAATTATTATCTCGTCTTCTTATTCTGACTACTAATTCGTCAAAGTTTGGCTTTCCGATATCATTAAGATATGCTGTAACAATGCCTTACCTCCTCTCTTTGGGACACATCCGGGTTCCCTTTGTCCAGGGTACGGAGCACCTGTTCCAGCAGCATCCACTCGCCCTTCAGACTAAGGGACAGAACCTTTCCCAGCCCCACTGTTCCGGATCCAACGGACATCGCGTCCAGTTCCGTGCTCTTCAAAGACGCGCCACTTCCGATCCCACTGGACACGGTGCTGTTCGACGCCGAGCTCTCGTCCGGTTTTTCTTTCTCACCGACCGGAAGTCCTGACATCGACATCCGGTCACTCCATTTATCAGCATTGCTAGCTTTGTCCATCTTTACCGTTGTAACATTCCTAGAATTCTATGGGTTTTTTTTGTCTCTCTTCTGTCAGTTACAATTATCGACGAAAGTCTGTGGAGAACATTGATTCAGATGGAGTCACGTTTCTCAATCAACAGCGTACTTCTCGAATAACGAGACCCTGTTTGTATTGTCTTAATTAAAGAACTGCTCAATAATCACAGCAATTAAAGACATTTATCGAGATTTTCCCCTCTGTTTTCAGTTTTAGCACTCTTATGGGTTATTTTTCACTATACTCACTTTTTTACCAAATAACACCCTCGCAGTTCAAGAATTGTGATGTATTCGATAGTTTAGACACAGAGAAACCAGGTGTGGTATGATGTCTTTGACACTCAGGAAGCATATCCTAGAAATCACTGGTTATTCAAAGACTATGGCATTTTGTCGATTGTTTTCATTTGACACTTTTGCGAGGTTTGATTTGCTGTAACTTCATGCTCTGCGGTATGTCGCCTGCTGAAGTCTTTATCGTCCTTATAATGGGAGCTTGACAGCAACACAGGTACGCTATCTGCTCTGTATTATTCCCTTTATTTATCTTGCTTCTCCGGAGCATCGCACTGCTGCCTGCTAAATTAAAACGATAAAGAGTTAATCAATACGAAAAAATACACTAGCGGGTACGGAAGTTGGGGAGAGTCACGTGACAAGGTATCCAGAGTCGAGAAAGCGACGGAAAATCATATTGACTCGTTTCTATAGAAATGATTTATCTATCTGTTTTGGTGATTCGTTATGTTTAATCATAAATCAATTTGACATTAACAGGAGACAATATCGTTGAATCAATGATCATGTAAAGGAGAAAAAAAGTGAAATGATTGTGATTGGCATTTAAGTTGAATTTATGTTGACTTGGTCCATATACACAGGAAAACAGATGTGATTATAAAAAATGAAACTTTCAAAATAAACAAACAAATATAGCAACAAGTACAGTAGCGAGAGGTTACCAATGTAGGTATATGATTTATTCTTCGCACAATCGTTTTTAAACATCGTGCCTTAGGAAGAAGAAAAAGGGCAAAAATGTCTCAAACATATCTGAAATCATGCAATTAAATTCTGTAAATTTTCTTTACATTTTAATTAGGATAACTAATCAATGCATTGTGGTGAGTTAACAATTGAAAATTTCTAACTTCGTCTTAAAACTACATGGCCAATTCTCTAACCCTCTACCAAAATTTAAAAATTTCTTATCCCCCGGGGTAGGGGTTTTGACTCTAGAGTGGGGTCAAAATGGTCATATGGTCGAATTTTCAGTTTTCGTAATGGCGCCGGTTCTGACGTTTTCCTTGCATGTAAAATATCAAAACCAATAAAAAAAAAGCCAGGAAAACGTCAGATATTTCGGACTAGCTTCACACGAGCTCTCGCATACGTTGCACAATATATCGCACTCGTTGCATGCGTTTTAGTGGTTGCATCAAGTCTCCTCAAAATAGAGGACATGCACACTATTCAGACGCGACCGAATGCAATCCAAATTATCGCACGAACGTTTTGTGTACTCGCAAGAATGGTGCACGATTTGTAAGGTCGTAAGATGAATCGCAGCTATCTATGCATGTGTTTTGCAACCATGAGACTGTTGCTCAACGTGTCTCATGTAATCTTGCAACGTTTAACTATCATTGCATGATTCAACAGCTTCAGTTTGCCATACTTTGCCAATAGTATTTATACCCTGTAAAAGCATCTCTGTTTCAGACCACAATTGACCATGAATGCTGCTGCACCAATACCTATGGTCATCTTCTTGGGCGACATCTTCTTTCGCATTCAACTATGTATACCAAAGAACGTCAAAAACGGGAGGTATATATACCCCTCTGACTCGCACGAACATTCGTATCATAGAACGCAAGATCGCAGGAGCGCTGCACGTCCAATCGCATTGGCGCACATTCAATCGTCCGATCATCTGATCACTCCCGCGATCCTATCGCATTATCTCACAACACTCGCTTTCATTGTACAACAGTCGCATATAGACGCAAGATTAATGCACTTGCATCGCATAACGGTCGCCTGAGATCGTGCGAATGTCGTACGAATACTTTTTTATATGCGATTATTTCGGCAACAGTTTACGATCCAAATCTAAAAAAATTTCGGTCGCACGAATATTCGTCGCCTCTGCTCGTGCCCGAACTGTTCGTGCCCCAACTGTAAAATGGTCTGAACCGAAAGGGGATTCTAGCCCGACCTCGGCCGATAGAATCGCGCTGCAAGGAGACTACTTTTTGGTCATATTCTAATACTGATTGATAATTTTAATTCACGATGAAATATGTTGAGAGCGTTGTCCTTATGATAAGAGTAGATTGTTTGTGCTACTGACGAAGTTCATGTGATTTACGGTTAGAGTCTGACAATGCAGATTTTAAAAAAAACCCGAAAGTACAAGTAACGCCATATTTCAAATTCAAAAGTTGACCAAAATGTGAAGGTACACGATTCCTTGGCACACCTGAAACCGGTGTATTGTTACTTTCTATTCGATAAATGTACTTAAGAATGAACTAAATTATGTACAAGGTATAGATGTTGGAGGAGAATTACCAGAAATGATATCTTTGATTTAATATCGACAGCGCTAAAAACAGGAGATCAGTACAAAAGATGCAGTATTTAAGGTGTCGCTTTTTGATCGAGAGATATTTTTAACTATATTCAAGGACAGGTGGATCGATGAAGTGAAATCGGTGCAAAACCTTCATCGCCAGCCCCCAGTATTTGTTGGGAAGTGTTTGATCGTATCAGATAAATCACCGGTTTCAGCAGTACCTCGGGAATCCGTGACGGTAAAAAACAGCATCTGACTTCAAGCATTTCGACATTATTTTCAAAAGGAAACGAACAGGTTGCAATCTTAAAACAGACTTTTCATTTCATTTTTTATATTTAAAGCTTTCATATTTTGAATTGTATGGATCAGTTATCTAATAACTATACATTAAATGTAAAGCAAATTAGACCAATTAGAATACCAGAATCTCTTAGACACATTCTTAAAAAGATAATAAAAGTATTTGAATATTTTGATAATTAAACACATTGTATCATTTTATTGAAGAAAACTTTTTTGTATCTATGATTTATACTTAAAATTGTATAAATTCACCTTCCCAATTTTGATACTTGTCGATCTTTTGATAAATGAGAAAGGAATTATTTAGCTGTTTTTTTCTTCTTTATATTTTCCATGTAAAAAAAAAAGTCTCCATATACTTTAAAATCAAATGTTTAACTATTTATATCTATGTGAAATAAAATCATGGGTTAATTTTCATTGTTGTTCCTTTTATTTCTCTACCACCCCCGCCTTTTTGTTTTCTTGTCTTGGTATGAACAAACTTGAAACTTCTTTATTGTAAAAGTATAATATATCTTTGCTTCCAAGTCAGTTATCAAATTGTTGTTTTTTATGAACTTACAAAGATTTTAACGTATATTTCTTGTTAAAACTTTTAACCAAAAGTGCATGTAGTCCCTAAATGACTCATGAAGAGTACTATATGGTTTGAAAAATCTTGAATCTGCCATAATATATTATAAGAAGTTTTTGCAAGATTTTTTATTACTATAGTATACTTACCCGTACGTTCTGGAGAAGATTGCTAAAATACCATATCAATTTACATTAGTGCCCATTACCCCCACCCCACCCCACCCGTCTCAGGGATGCTTTTTGCCAAGTTTGGATAAATTTGGTCCAGTGTTTCTAGAGAAAGTTAAAAAAAAAAAGGAACGACGCACAAAACACACTAGCACGGACGAAGGACAGACTGCTAGCATTGCGAATGTGTTGTAGTCTAATATGAGACAATAATCAATGATTTATAATTGTAACAGTATTTTGAATAATTCCTCAGTTTATTGTTATGCGTGGTTTGATTTAAACCTGGTTATTAAAAGCATGTTAATAAATATACATACAAGTCTGAAAGGGCAACAGTTCGGAATGAATAATTTCCCGTTGAAAAAGTTTTGGTTTTAAAATTAGTTCATTCTTAGTATTTCTTGTTTTGTGTTGTTGCAAGAATCATGCAATGTTGATGAAAAATCGTGCCCACGTCGAGCCTAGGGTGTAATTTTATAAGATTATGTGCGGGATTTGTTGCGCTTTGTTTCAAGGGCAGAAACCGGTAAATTTTTAGATAATACTCATTTTTTTTATGTTATGAATTTTTTTTAGAGCCATCGGTATAACATATCTGTAGCAGTGTAGCAATATGATTTATTCATATGCTGTGATCCCAAAATTATGTTCTTTAAGTGATTCATGTCAGTGATTTTTTAGGGCAAGTTGGACTTCTCATGCTCCAGACTAAAAAACAGAGGTCCGGATGCGAGTTCTCAAGCCGAGGTGGTGATTGGTCCTCAGACACACCTAGTCCTTACTGGACATGTCCTACATATGAGAGGATGTCTAACACCACAGCCCACCACCGATGACGAGGGAAATTACCTCCAGTGGAATGGAGAGATATTTGGGGGCTTACAGGTAACATAAAAAATGTGTGCATATGAATGAATATGCATTACTGAAACACTAAATACAAAGAATTTTAAAGTGTTAGAATGATAATAAAATCTTGTAAATTTATATATTAATGTATTTTGTCTTTAACATTTTTTTTTTGTCTTTTGGTTTTTTTTTTGTGGGGGGGGGGTGTATTTTTTTTTTTTCAAACGATGATAAATGTAAAATAGTTTGAAAGCTTATTTAGTGCTTTTCAGTGCTTTGATTGTTTAACTTTGTAAAAGGTTGGAGCAAATGAAAATGACACAGCATTGTTGTTAAGAAAATTGTCAGAAAAGTTAGATGAGGAACACATTCTTGGAACTTTGTCCAGCGTACAAGGTCCATGGGCATTTATCTACTGGCAGGTATTCCAACTCTTGCAATAGGTTTTTATGCTGTTTTTTTTTTTAAATAAATAAATTGATTAAAATACTAAATGTTATGAAAATTTCAATAATTATCTTAAAAAAAAATTATCAAATGATTTTAGAATTGTTATAAATAGTTGTAATTTTATCATACATGTGTATTTAAAATTTAATTTTAAAATTTTTGATCAAAAGGTAACAATTTCTGGTACATTTTACTAATATGTTTACATACTGTTACCGAAAAAAACCCCAAAAAATGAAAAACATTCTTTGTGGTCATTCACTGAAATTCCTATCATACATGTGTATTTAAAATTTATTTTTAAAATTTTTGATCAAAAGGTAACAATTTCTGGTACATTTTACTAATATGTTTACATACTGTTACCGAAAAAACCCCCCAAAAATGAAAAACATTCTTTGTGGTCATTCACTGAAATTCCTATTATGTCCATACTTTTCAGGAAAAAACCAAGAAACTGTGGTTTGGAAGAGACTTCTTTGGAAGAAGGAGTTTGTGTTGGCATTTACCCCGATCGTCAACGGACTCATTCCTTCTAACATCAGTACGCCAAAACACAGAGGTACGATTATATAAGGTTTCACATGTATTTACAATTATTACCTTCTAATTAGTAAGATGATGAATTTACCCACAATTTCATGCATTTTTGTAGGAGTTGGTTGAGGTACCTTCCATTGGGATTTATTCTGTGACCTTGACGCAAACTGCCTGTTTACACACAACAGTGTACAGCTGGTCTGAAGCAGTCTGGCCAGGAACAATGGACTTGGTGACGAGTGAAAACCTTCGTTTAGGATTAGTGGGGGATAAAGACTGTAATGTTCAGTTCAGTCTTCATTCAGACCTTCACCTTGCCAAGGGTATTCCATCTTTGAACAGAACTCTTCCAGATCTTGATACCTCTAAGATCTTGACAGAGAGTCCAGAGTCAGTGATTAGTAACTTGTTACAGGATGCTAGGTTTAATTCCTGTGTAGATCACCTCATTGAAATCCTGCTGCAAAGTGTCACACTGCGAGTGTTTAACCAGGCCATGTGGGCTCAGACTGATATACTAAATGCATCGCCCCACAAATCGACTCGGCAGATTGTAGAGAAGAGTCCTGTAGCTGATCAAATACAACCTCAGGTACAGAGAGATTTGTCTCATGACCAGAATCTGGAACAACCAGAGGGTGGAGTGATTGCAGGTCAAGCCAAAGTGTCCGTTCTCTTCTCAGGAGGCGTGGACTCGGCCGTCATAACAGCACTTGTTGACAAGTATGAGACCTTAATAGAGTAATTTCAATTCACTCACATTTTCATTCATTGGTAAGAGCAAAATCAACTCATCGTAAGTAAAATCAATTCATCGTAAGTAAAATCAATTCATCATAAGTAAAATCAATTCATCGTAAATCTCATTAATTTTGATAAAATTTTGTCTTTGTTGTAGGTGTCTTCCTAGCCATGAGTCTGTGGATCTGATCAATGTTGCTTTTGAGAGGAATGTCCAACAAAAACATAGGTACATGAGTTCCTACTCTTTACTTAAATATGTCTCCACAGAGAAATTTTATAAGTTAGTATGACTGTAAAACTCATTGTAAGTCATATTGCAGAAAACCCAGTGAGGAAGAGAAGTGGAATGTTCCCGATCGACAGACCGGACTTCTGGCTCTACAGGAACTGAACCCGGAGAGGAAGTGGAACTTTGTCATGGTAAATAAGAAAAAAAAAAACCCACATACCTAAGATTTTACAGAAATGTTATATCATTTTGCTGGTCATAAAATTATACCTTTAAGTACCGGTATATTCTTACTATTTCTTCATCCATTAGGTAAATATTAGCATTGCGGAATTACAAAGACAAAGGTAAGGTACGACACATTTTAAGACTCAAATCAGAATGTGCTTCTTCACTTTTCCTATTATTTTGACAAGGAATAATGTATTTCTTTGTATGCATCATTTGACAGTTCTTTGTTTTGCAGATCTGAACATATCCGCCATCTTGTATATCCGTTGGAGACTGTGCTGGATGACAGTATTGGCTGTGCCGTTTGGTTTGCCGCCCGAGGGGAAGGAATTCTTGGCAATGGAAATCATGCTGGGAAGAGGTACAAAAGCAGTGCCAAGGTACCGATAGATTCTCTAGTACTGTTTGTTTATTGGATTTACCGTACATTCCCTCCTGACTGTTAATTGTCTGTAGGTGATACTGTGTGGTATGGGGGCTGATGAACAGTTTGCTGGCTACTCCAGACACAGGGGAAAGTTTGAGTGAGTCATCACTTGTATTTTACATGCTTCTTGTTAAACGTCAATCAGTTTTTAATGAGATTTGATTAGGACTTTAAATTGTTCTTCCTTTTCAGAGAACTTGGCTGGCAGGGCCTCATAGATGAAGTGGAGATGGAGGTTCAGAGAATTTCTGCCAGAAACCTAGGAAGGGACGACAGGTAGTGCAAGTATTCATACAAGTGTCAAGGACAGCTCTCTAAATAAGAGAAGTTTTATCATGTCTGTATATATAGGTATGAAAAATATACAGTCTGAGACATTAATTGTAATGCTGTGTCAATTCACAGAATTATAACAGACCATGGGAAGGAAGCCAGGTTTCCATTTCTTGATGAGAATGTGGTGTCTTATCTCCAAACCCTCCCAGTGCACATCAAGGTAGGACATGAATAATTCTTGTACAAACCTCAACATGAGGTTTTAATGGGGATAGAAAACTGAATTGGGCATTGTTTAAAATTATAAGGAAACCTCATACTAGTGTATTGTCTTTTTCATTCCATTAAAAAAATCAATTGGGCTCAACAATGCTCACCTGATGTGTCCTTGCAATAATTCTATTACAGGTGGACTTGCGTTACCCCCGGGGTCTTGGGGAGAAGATTCTTCTGAGAGCCTGTGCTGTAAAGCTTGGCCTGATCAAGTCAGCTCTGTTTCCTAAGAGAGCCATTCAGTTCGGATCAAGGATAGCAAAAACCGAGAGTAGTAAAGAGAAAGCCTCAGAGAAATGTTCCCGTCTGGCTGATCCCGGAGAAATGTTCCCGTCTGGCTGATCCCAGGCTGATCCCAGAGCAGAACAGACTGGTTCTAACTGTAAACTTCCTGTGCAGTGATTGCATCAGCCGATAACCATGGAATGGCTCAATTCCTACCATCATGTAACACAAAAATATGTTGCTTTGATTATGGCACATGTCCGTACAGTAGAGAAAGTTATTAAAGGATATATACTTCTATCTTGTCTTTAATTTCTACAGTGCATAGTAGTTTCTTCATCCAGGAAATAGAACTTTGCCAACATTAATGTTAATCTTGGTATAGCCTATAATATTCTCTGGAGAAAAGTGACCTTTTCACCACCTCATTTGTATGCCCTTTTTAAATCCTAGATTTAACACTACCGTATTTTTCGGACGATATGACGATATTTTTTTTCTCTGAAGCAGAACACCCGACTTATTGTCCAGATCGACTTGTCTAAGGCTCGAGTTCGGAAAATTTTCCAAAAATAGCATTAAAAATCTTGGTTTTAATCAATTAAAATTGGTTGTGTGATTGGATATTACCTTGTTGAAATCTTTGTTCATCTTTATTTATTGTCGTTTTCACTCATTTGTTAACAGTAGTATACATAATAATACCAGTAATTAAAAAAAATGGTCCATGTCTTTAATCAATTAAAAGTTTTACCGTTCCGTAATTTTAAACACATCGTCACATGGTATCCATATATTACTAGTGGGAAGATAACATTGCGCAGTAAAATTGAAACCAAATTCGAATGGAATGAATTATTGCGGTAAGTCCCGGGAATGTTTAATTATATGAGATATTTAATTACATATTACTAAATTGTGTAAGTTGTATTAGTGTTCATCTTTTAATTGATAATTATCCTAGGTATTTTTGCATTTATTCACGGTAGGCTGACACCGATTGTGTTATTAATCATGCCCTACGGCTGAGATCTATATGTGTTCACTCATGGTTTTGAGAGAATAAATGAATTGAATTGACTCTCTGTGTATATAAAGCGTACCATTATACGGATGTTTATATTTCACTGATTAATTATAGTTCAATTATTTGATTGATGTTAAATAAACATTGTAAAGAAACGTATGTATGTCGTATATCGTCATTATCAAGTCGTACAAATGATCGATCTATTTTTAACAGTGTCTAAGTAAAGCAATAATATTTAACTGCATAACTGGACACAAAGTAAACAAGTAAAATCGAATCAAAATAATTGCTAATCTTCCTGCACTTGAGATGCCCCTTTGAAGTCCGACACGAGACAGGTGCATGCTTCTGACACCGGAAATTGTTAAACAAACATTGACCACGCGCCGAGTCAACAGGTGGCTGGTTACGTAATGGCGAATACACTGGCGATAACTTGTTTGATGCAAGGAATAGTGGTCAGAGTGGATAAATATTTTAATACATGGAATTAAATATTTTTGACAACGTAAGTTTAGTTTACCCTGTTACAACTTGTATAACACGCGATGTCGGGAATTGCATGCAAGCAATTTGATAGATGTTACCGGTATTTAAAGATACCATGCATAATTATAAACGTAATTGTTTAAATGTTAATCATTAATAATAATTGGTAGCAATATCGGGGATGTCCTTTGCATACACTGATTATGTTACCTGCAGTTTGATACGCCATTTTGAAGCTATTAGATCGACGTATCGTTCGAATCGACATATCTAAGGATTTTTTTTTTAAAATTTGGCTTAAAATGATCAATTCGACTTGTAGTCCACATCGACGAGTCGTCCGTAAAATACGGTATATAGGTCTGTCTTACTTTAACAGAGTGTTAATGTATACCATAAGATTTTAGCCTTAAAAGAGTTCAATAAACTTATCATTTCGCTTCAATCAAGGGTGTCCTGGGATATATTAGTAAATTTATCCACACTGCAAGGTTTTCACTATTTCATGTCGGATGTATAACCTGGTAAACACATTGCATTGTGATGTCACTATTTACCCCAAACTTCAGCATATATACCCAGTTTATTAACCAATCAGAGGTCAACAAGTACATCAGCTTTTCATATGCTTTCAATGGGTTGATGAAACATGTTTTGAGCTCACTGAAAGGCTGTAATTGTTTGATTGTTTTTAACCTAAGAAGGTTACAACAATAAATGGGTTCACAATAAATAAATGCTGATGTTGCTTTTGTGATGTAAATTTATCAGTCATGCCGAAAAATGTAATTATTAAAAAGTATGCAACAGAAATCTGTTTTTAGTAGGTAGAATAACATTTATCAACTTTCAATTTTCAGTATAGCAAGATTATGAACAGAATTTGAAACATAATCATGTGACAACACAATTAATTGAATGATTTACATATAATGATTCATAATATATAAAGTGTACTTCTATATTTAAATAAGTTTCATTCAGATGTTCTTATTCATCCTGCATTATCACTTCTTTTATAACTACTTTCCCAAATGAGCATTACTTGCATGGTACACCTTTTTCTTTTATGAATAACAATAATATCATAGATATGAACAGGATTTTCACCAGTGTGAAATCCCTTGTAAAAGACGCCTTTGAAGTAACAAGTCAGAAACTGTTGAGTTCTGTACAAGTGATTCATTGAGGCTTCCAGACATGACATCAATGGAATGGCTATACAAACTTAACTACTAGAATAAAAACAAATCACAGTCTGTTCCTCTGTATGTACAAAGTCTGCACCAACAGAAAACTGGTCCTCATCCCACAGAGGTTATACTGAGACTAACAAAGTAAAGCTGAGACCCGCCCCACACAGAAACCCCAAGCCCCTCCCCCGCAATAACCCCACCCCTCACAGAAACCCCAAGCCCCCATGATAACCCCACCCCTCACACTGAGTCTATGTTATGTCTTGGTAATGTTTACGACGGATGACAGGAGCTTAACAGTCCACTTTTAGTCTTTCTCTTCTTTTTCTTCTCTGCTTCATGTGATTCACAGTTGTTTGAGTCTGCAAAACAAACAAACTAACGTAAGTCATAGTTTTGTCATAAAGTACTCATAAGGAAAAACTGATCCAAATATAAACAAGAGGCCAATAGGCCTTAACGGTCACCTGAGTACCATAGCCCATACACAAACTTGTCGAGGAGTCTCATGCATTTAATTAAGTTTCATTCTGGAGTACAAAAATTATAATATTGTAATGAAGACCACCTCCCTGCCTGAAAACAGATAGAATAGGTCACCTAAGTTTACTCAGGTGACCTAAAAAAAGGTCTTGCCTTACTTTCATTCATCAACTAAATTGTCAATTAAATTGCCTTTTCATGATAATGGTTTTGATTCTGCTGCATATATTTTTGATTACCTGGTATAGAGAATCTAACAAAATAGCTATAAGTACAATGTATATAGCAGAAACATATTCATATCAAAAGTGCAAGTTATAAACTTGCAATTTTGAGCTCTAATACATGTACATCAGGTTTTCATGATCAGTTTTTTTATCCTTGGGTAAAAGCACCTGTTTTGTTTAGTTCAATGCTATTTAAGCGAGGCTGTGAGCTCTGGCTTCTTGTTATTTTTCTCTACATTTTGCTGCATGATCTCCACTTACTCTGAGCACCAGCCACGGCGGGCTCGGCATGAGGATGCGTGTTGATCATGTTTGAGTAGTAATGGTCCTCATAATCCTCGTCCTCTTCCTCCTCACTGTTGTGAAAATGGAGGTCCTCGAGATATGGAATCACTGTGAACCCTCTCAACATGTCCTCATGTCCTTGAATCGGCTTAAACGCCACGAACCCTGGAGTCACGGGGTGTTTCCTCCTCACCCAACTACAAAAACGGATTTCTAATCAGACATGGAACTCTAGTGATGCTCTATGAAATGCAATCAACTTGTTTTTTGTTATCAATTTATGTACACTTCATACTTACTCGTGTTTCCTAATATCTTCTAAAGCTATTCTGTTTGCTGCCTCGTACTGTAGCATGCCTGGTGGTAAAAACAAAAATTAGCGTTAAAGGTAGTCTCCTTGATGTGGGAGATTGAGATAATGAGCTGTATCTTGGTAAAAAAGATGAATTTATCAATACATGTATTTTCATGTCTGAGCTTGATTGTAGGAGCCTGGGAACATTCCAGGTAGTTGATGCAGGTAAGCAAATACAAGTTGTTGATTGCACAATATATCAATATTGTACATGTATTACATTTATAGAGAATGCTGTAGCTATTACAAATAGAAATCATCAAAAAGAAATCACTAGCCAATATTGATTACCGGTAGTACTAATCATCTTCCAATGGGCCAAAACTAAAGTGGTTTTATTCCATCATTTGATATATTTTAATGACTGAACATTGTAGATTGCAGTTCAATAGTGCATAACAGACCTATGAAATCAGGTCAAGTTAAAGGAACAGGTGAGTCTTACCTGTGAGCAGGTCTTTCAGATTGTCCTCCACTCCATCTGGGATCTGGTACTGACCTTTGCCAATGTTTTCAAATAATTTAAATATGTTGTCTCCTTCAAACGGGTACACACCTGTTGTCATGTTGTACCTGTCCAAAAAGATCCAAGTATACATAATGTTGTGACCTAATTTCTGGACATAACCACTGGTCAATACAGAGAACATTCAATGACAACAAGACAAGTTGGAGCCCATCACTTACAGTGTGACCCCGCTGGACCAGATGTCCACTTTGAACCCAGAGAAAGACTCCATTCCATTGGCAATCTCGGGAGGTTGGAATGCTGGTGTTCCCTGACTGGTGTGGCAAGTGTCATCCCTGGCAAACGTATCGATGGCCTGAAAGGTCAATCAACTAGGTGTTTATTGAGGGAGACAGGTAACTGTGACTAGATAAGCATCAGAGCCCGACAAAGTACATCAGACCTATGTAGACAACAGACACTCACAATGACGCATTAGATAACAAGAACAGTTGTAAATACCTCTGCAACACCTAGGTCAGTTATTTTTAGAATTTCCTCTGTTGATAAAAGTAAGTTGCCTGGCTTGATGTCTTTGTGAACAATACCCTGGGAGTGTAGATATTCCAACCCCTCAATCAGCTGGCTGAAGTACCTGATACAACAAAATGATCATCTTTCAATTGCTATATATCACCATCTGACAAATCTAAATGTTGATATCCAGGGTCACAAATAAAAAAAATACCATTGAAATTCAGTGTCGCAGCAAATAAAATCAATGATATGCAATTTCATTTATCATAAAATTTTCATTACTTTAAATAGAGGTATGACCTGTAATACATTTAGACAGGTATCATACCTGTGAGCCTGAAATATTGGAAATCTTTTATCAGGAGCAGCTTCCAATAATTCTTGTAGTTCTCCAACACAGTACTCCATGATCATATACCTGAGTTTACTGTTAAGGAGAGTGGGTCTTAGTTCATCATATGGAACCTAATCAGTTGCTCAAAACTTCTGCCCATGCAAGTTGGAGGATTAAATAATAGTGTCATCAGTAATAGTACATATATTCGTATTTGTAATCATATTTCCAAACTGGGAAAAGGATACATTTTTTGTTTTTCTTCATTTTCAACCAGGTCTGATAGATCAATGATGTGTCGGTGCTTTAATCGCTTTAAAAGTTGAATTTCTCTGCAAATAAAGCAATATATAATTTTAATTAAAGATAAGTATTAAAAGAAATAAAGAAGATAAACAATTAAACATTAAATTAATATATACAATCTTCTCTAACACCTTTCGATACCAATATTCTGGATAAAACCCACACAGAATATATTTGTCAAAAACATATTGATATTACAATAGATCACACAATACAAGAGTTTGTCTTGTCCAGGTACAACCAGAATTAAGCCCCACATGTCATGCATGACAAACAAGGTTGCATCACAAAAGCAGATAATTTTTCCATTCATAAGAGCTAAATCTCATTAATCTATATTTAAAATGAGATCTTGCATATTTAGCTCTTTTTTTTTTTCAAGGCAAAGATTTTTTAATGTTGGGCTTTGCCAAATGCCAATGTTTGATTAGTAAAGGGATCTCAAACAGGACACCAAATATTATGATTTTTGTTGTTGCAAGATCATGCCCAAATAAATTAAGAAATTAGAGTAAAATTAAAACTGGGACAAGATTAAAATAACCCAAATCTGCAAAATTGAGCAGATTTGCCCCTAATTGGAAATTTCCTGGCTTCTTCTTTTTTTTTTAACGATTTTGATATTTTATTGCCAGGAAAACCATTTCCATTATTAGAATGCTGCCTCCAGTTGGAGGTGGCAAAATTACCAGTTTTCGTAATGGCCCTGTTCTGATGTTTTTCTGGCAAGTAAAAGAGACATCAGATATTTTTGACTAATTTTCCCCTTGCCATACAGTATTACGAAACAAAATTTAGAAACTGTAAATATTGAATATTAGTAGAAGTTTTTGTGAGCAATCAGACATTGTTTATAAGCATTACATTTTCCAATGAACTCAGGGAAATTTTATTTTCTCATTATAATAATATCGATATTTTGTTCATGGGTACGAGTCGACTAGTGAAGTTGTAATCAAATGTTTGGGTACAAGTGGATCACGGAGGTTTGGGTACAACCAGACAATTTGATTACGAGTCTGTTTGGGTACGACGGGACGATTTGATTAGGAGTCTGTTTGGGTACAACAGGACGATTTGATTACGAGTCTGTTTGGGTACGACCGGACGATTTGATTAGGAGTCTGTTTGGGTATGACAGGACAATTTGATTACGAGTCTGTTTGGGTACGACTTCACTTGATTCCTGAGATGAGTAGTAAATGAGAAATGGCCAGTAAAAAAATAAACAAATTAGCCTTGTTATTTTATTTTTAATAAGTGAACTTTATTTCATCTTGCCTAATTAGGCCTACCTGTCAATACCTATGATCTCCATGAGCATCAACCATGTTTACCTTTTCACATTTTGCTCCCCGTTGTTTATTTTCCTCAGTTTTCTTCTCTTGATTATTTTAATTGCACGTCTCTGTAATGTTTCTGTATCTAGAGCTTCTTTAACTTTTCCATATGAACCCTCCCCTAAAATGTCCCCCATTAAATATTTCCCCACTAGTTTGGCTCTTCTGTGAGCTCTATACACAACCTCCGCCGAGTCGATTCGCGTGATTCTTGGAATGTCATCTTCTCCGTTAAGAAAACTTATTTGGTCTACTGAAGAAATTCCAGCATCGTATTCGTGTGGTGCGTACATGGCATTGTGCACCATTTCATGGCCTGCCATAGTTCTATAATCGAGATATCAACGTGTTTTTGCGCCATGAAAAACATCACAAGTTGCATTGCTAGCTCCAGCAGACATTCGCCGACTCCATAACAGTTGATACTCAAAGCGAGACTCACTTCCGTAAAGACGGACTAATTACGCCAAACATCCCAAACACAACGAGCAGTGAACGATATACGTAAGTTAGTTAATAATGAAAAACAAAATTAAAAAAATATATATATGATGAAATGAATATCTAAATTTCGTTTCAAAATCAATTAAATACAGGCATATATAAAAAAAAATTATTTTTTTTAATGAAATTGTACATTTACATGTAATTTTATTTTCCGATAGCCTACAAAATACATTACAGTTGGGAGTGTTTTCCGACGCGTCGTTTAATATTTTTTCATATCATTCCCTAATAATTTACTGGTTGTCTTATACTATATCATGTATACACTTTATACTATATCATGTATACACTCTTGCTGTATTGATATATTCCTCTTATTAATTCCCAGTTGCGTTCATAAATCCATAAACGCAATTGTCCCATCAATATTTTAAAGTTTTTAAATGAAATTAAAAAAGAACAAACTAGCATTTGTAGTAAAAAAAAAAACCATTTACTTTGATAATGACTTTATTAATTTCAAATTGTATGGCACATTACAAACTACTTATAATATGTTTTACGGTGCGACCGTTGGGGCGAGCGCGGCATAAATTGAATTGTAAATAAACACGGGTACATGATAATGAATTAAAGCGTGGTTTACCAAATGGATGTATCAAAGTGAATAAAAATATTTTACGCTCCAGTATAAATGTATCAACAGTTATGTTTTACGTTGTGGCTATCTGGAGGGCGAAGCCATTAACAACTATCACAATTTCACTTTCAGATTCATCAGAAACGTGCACTGTTGGATCCGCCTATCTCTATTTATTCATTACGCTAAAGCCCGCGTGCTCAGTCTAGACATTGTGACGTCACGTTAGTAGAGCAGACATTACTCGACAGTTTCCGTCAAAGTAGCATTGCTCCGAACAATTTACCAAGAAAATAATTTTAAACAAATAGTTGCAAACCATTTTTTTAGAATCAGCAGAATGTTTTATTCATCTTTTAAATGCATGACATTCTAAAACACATTTTACATGTTCTCGTGAGATAATGACATTGGTAGCCATTTGCAATTTACATGGAATTGTGGGTACAAATCTGACGATAGAATTTTCAGTATGTCAAAGGTAGCAGTAGTCCGAATTTTCTCTTCGCCCAGGCGTTGTCGTTAGATCTCGCTACGCGAGCGGCGCCGCTCGCTGCGCTCGCTATCAGTTTATTCGGTTACTTTTCAGCAACAATTCAGTCATCAACATAAACAGTGTCTAAAACATCTATAATTCAAAACTGGGTATATAGATTTAACAAGTCGTTAACTATAGTTTGCGGTTCGAAAACTATAGTTAACAGTCGATAAACCTAATTTATCAACTGTGAAACTATGTTTAGCTCATTTTTGTGAATTTGGCGTGTCATAGTACCGCGGGTTATGTATTTATTTTTTCTGTAATGTCGCTACCTTCATATCCCGCATGAATCACCAAATAAAACATTTTATCATCAAAATAAACCATTTTATCACATATGTTTATCTCAATATACGGTGGATATCACTCATGGGATAAATTTTTGATATTACACTGTGTGTTCTTACGCCACGTGACGTCATAATTAAAAATTACGTAGGTTTAGCCGGTTGATTGACGTATAATGAAAAACTAAAAAATAATACAGTTGAATAGTGTTGAGTTGTAAAAGTGAAGCATTTAATGTTGTTTTATTTATTTTTCATGAATTCATAAAGAAATTGTTCGAAAATAAAATGTTTGTTTGTTAAACTTCAAGGAACTTTTTTCCATGCGTAAAGTTGTTGACGTCTCGTAGTGAATGTGTTGTGCGGCTCACAATTATAATTTGTACAGAAAAAATTGAGATTAACAAAAAACGTTGTAAAACATGTGATAAAAAGAATCTTTCATGATTTGCGATGGTATATGACACAACTCGTTGGGTAAAAATCATATACCATCGCAAATCATGAGAGATCCTATATATATTCTACCATAACAAATCACAATTACAAATGTTCTATACTAGTAAATAGATCGTTATTCGGCTTTAAAAGCAACTGTTGTGTTTGAGGTTAGTGATCTACAATTTTAACGTAATGTAGTTGAGGAACAATTTTTATGGTTCTTTTTAACTAAGTTGAAGCCAAAATTTTTTCATTGTGTGTTTTTTTTTTATCTACTTTTTGTTTTTTATTTTGTATTGTTTTTTATTTTTTCGGGGGGGGGGGGGGGAGTCTTGTTTTTTGGAGAGTTTTATTTTTGGTGACTTACAGTTTGAGCAAGTAACCATTTTGTAATGGTCTAGCAGTGTTACGGCGATTTGGACCAGTACGTCTTTGTTCTGGAAGTCCCCGGCTAGAACTTGTGAGACCAAAAATACCTGATTCCTCTGTCATGTAAATTTTAAATTTCTTCTAAGATGTCTAAAATGACCCGTATGTCTCTTCTTGTATCTCAATGGGACAAAGTAATCTGGAGAGGCATGTGGGCCTTAATGGTCACCTGTGTAACGAACAAAAATTCTCATGTATGAAAGATAGTAATTATTAATATTTACATTAATCTAATAAGTTGGTATCAAATCTCAAGGTGACACATCTGATACTGATAATTGAAATTTACTATCATATAACAACAAAAGTCTCTTGTTTTCTCTTCAATATTTTATTATAAGGAATATCTTAAATATAGTTATATGACTTTATCGTATCAAAAATATCACGGTTTGTTTACGACTATAGCCTTTCGATGAACCAATGCAGCAGTTATTGCGAAACATATTAGTTTACAGTCGGACACATTTACTGATATATATATAAACAACCATTATCATTGAATTATGTTTATACAACAGTGTTTCAAAAACATAAACTAGCACACAATCATGTAATTACATATCCTAGTACATGTAAAACAAAATGCGCAAGATGTCCAACATCTTGGTCGTCAATGGACGATAGTCACGTGATAATATATAACAAATGTGGTTACAATGAAATCATTGGTTTAATATTATTGCACATAAAAACACACTTTCACTAAAAACTAACTTTCGTAAGGTTATCAATGGTAACAAATTAAAGTTTTTATCACAAGGGAACCAAGAATGAATTATGAATTTCAAGATGGTTGTACCCTGACAGGAAATCCTGTATGGTTTACAGAGAACGAACAGTTCAAAAAGTTTCATTAACCGGCATACATAAGTCACACAGAAAAGGATTACTGCATTCTGGGTAAATTTATTAACCTTGCATTTTGGTGCAATTGTTGTTTCGTTTTTTTTTTTTAAATTTAAAATGGTGTTTGTAGATTACATGGTATACCTCAGTGAAACGTGAATATACAAAACTGAACGATAACAAAACGCTAACATCATCATAGGGGAAAATATAGATATACCACTTCTTTTCAAGCTGATAATTTACCTTAATCATGACCGTGATAAAATTCAAAGCTGCGCTATAGAAATCTTAACGGCATAATCAACAAAAAACAACCGCTTAAAATTATCACATAAAGCAACCTTGTTCTGGCAATCCGACGCTATCCGACGGTGATCTAAATAGCACTGACACTTTGACAGTAAAAGTGTTCAAAAAATAAGAACAATTCAGTATTCCTCATATATGATAGAATCTCTAAGTCATTGCATAGCCCCTGGAATTCCTTTTAAATCGCCAGGTCAACTTTTCCCACACAGTTTGTTTATTGTTTTTTAGTTGTTTTGGTTGACTATTTCTGAATAAGTCCACGTTCACGTCAAAATCGTCCCCCGTTTCGTGTCCACTATCAGCGCTTCCGTTGCTGCCGTTCTCGTTGTAGCGACTTCTGAGAAAGTCCTCGTATGATCCAGTGCTCACCTGCTGAAGCGGAAGTCGGTCTTTCCCGCGCTTCATGTAGCGCCCCTTAGCGGTGGTACTTTTCACTGTCCTATCATCATAACCAATTTTACAATCAGTATAACTAAAGTCACGAATTGACCTCCGTACCATATCTTCATCGGGAACTTTATTCAGACTGGAGGATTTTATTTGATTTGGTTTGGATTTCGAGTGACCGTCTTTCTTTTTCCCGAGATGTGACTCCGGACGATTTGGCGGGGGTTTCCGCTTGTATTTGATCTTGTTCCTCCACGTGTACATGTGGTCTGAGAAATAATCCTCGTCCTCACTGTCGTGTAAATACTTAGAGAAGTCGTCCCCCTCCATTTCTCGTTCCGTTGGTGGTCGCCGCGCATGCGAGTTGAGTGATGGCGGATAGACGTTTCTCGTCTTCGCTGTTTCGTCGTCATCATAGTCGGGTTCGGGCTCAGGCTCGTAGTCCGGGGCGGGGTATTCCTCCTCAGCCTCTAGTTTTGGCGAGGCTAGAACTGGAGGAGGGGGCGCCGGTCTTTTCTTGTGTGTGGGTTTGGTATCAATTACTGAAATCTCGTCTATCATTTCGACGTCACCAGATTCATTCTGTTGAGATAAAATATCGTCTACGTTTTCCCTGAACAGAGGGTTTTTGCTAGTTTTCTCGAAATCTAGCATTGAATCGTTTTCAGCAGCGATGGCGGGCGTTTCCTCCGGTTCAAACACTGGATTGTCAGAGCCGAATCGTGGGAAGAACTCATTCTCTGGGGGCGTGTCTATGATGTCCGATGATTGATGGATCGTGATGGGTGTGTTCTTATCACCAATTATCATGTACTTCTTTGGTTCTTCAACAAGTTCATCCTTGTCATTTAGTTTCTGGAAGTCCGTTTTATTCTCATCCTTATTATTGTAGTTAGAAAGTAGCAATGACTTAGGCTGGTAGTTGCCGATCTTAGGGAGGGCAAAGGATCGGCCCGGGGGCTGGGGAGCGGGGCGGCTCTTGTTAAAGTTCAGACGGGCCTTCTCCTCAAACTTCTCGATCTGTGTCCGGACCGGTAACAGGTGCTCCTTCTGTTCCCCCTCCCCCGGGAATATGTCCATCACAGGGGTCCGTTTGTCTTTTCTGTCCATCATGATCTGAAAACATCAAAAAGTTAGTCTAAGTATTGGACACCCAAAATATACCAACAGAATTCTGACCAGGAACACTACGCGAGGGCCAGAGTGTGTGTACATGTGTAAGGGACTTAGCTAATACAATGGCGAATGTGTTCTATTTAAAAAAAGCTGTCCGTTGATCCACGGTTATGTTTTTAAATGTGGGAATTAAATGAAAACACAATGTATTATTACGACTGGTTGCACTAGACGCTATATATATTATTCTACAAGTGTTTAAACTGTTTAAAGCGCCGGTATTTCCAGAGCGGTATATAGAAGTACTTTTTGTTTATTAGAAATGAAGTTCCAACTGGATTTATCCATCAACAAATTTCTAAAAAAAAATTTACAAGATGAAATTCAATATTCACAGAGAGAGAGAGAGAGAGAGAGAGAGAGAGAGAGAGAGAGAGAGAGAGAGATATTTTTTACCAACGTATGCACTTTAACACTTGAAATTGAATAATTTAAGCACATGAAACCTGTATATCAATATGCAAAAACATGTCTGTGAATTTCGTGACGCATTGGGTCTTTAGTAAGTAAAGTGAACTGTTTGCCGTTACTCAATGTTTAAATAGACGTTCAGAAGAGTTTACATTAAACAAGTTCCGACTACTTTTAAAAGTCAGCTCTGCAAGTTGTTAAGCCTAACCCGTAAACTGATGGATGGCCAGATAAATATTATCTCTAACACCAAGATATTTTTGTCCGGCAACAAAAGTATGACTATTTTTTCCGCTTCAGATAAAAAAAAAAACACGGGGAAGAGTCTGGAAGACATGTTCAATATTATTATTATTAATTAAGAAAAAAATATCACTAGTTGGTAATATATATTTTTCAAACGTGTGCTAAAAAAATGTAATTAAGAAATTCCAGTTTGTGACAGAAATGAGTCCCCGGTGATTTTATTTTCCGTGATCAATATAGTTGCAGACGGTACCATTATTCAGAATATAGAATAGCGACTCAAGAATGGTCTCATTTTCGTACATAAACGTGGTGAAATCAAGGTGTTATTTGTCAGTTTAGAACTGATAGAACGACAAAACAAACCAAACGACAAGAATGACACTGAAAACTCTTAATTTCATAAAAAAGTGTCTGTTAAGGACGCCGATGTTGTTGCGCATGTTTTTGCGCATTCTAGTAAAATACAGTGCAATTATACTTATATGAAATTGTTTCGATACACAATAAACAGATAAAAATATTAGATTTTGTAAGGAAAATTTAATTTTTAAAACTATTTTTCCGTCGTTCGGTAGGTGAGCGTTGTCATTGTGCTTTTATGACGTTATGATAAAATGAACCTTTGTAGAAGTAAGAAATAACATTAAAAAAAAAAAGTAAAAAGTAAAAAGTGTACGCATCTGAAACTTTACACACAGAATAATGCTATCCTCAGGGGTATATTTCATAATTTTTGAATGAATCCATTGTACCAATCTACATTTGTAATACTCCAAATATATAGCAAAATTTGATGCATTTTGATATTTTGAGATGACCCCCATTAAAAACCAAACGGTAGAATTTAGTATTTTTTCATATAAGGTAGAAAATTATATTACTAATCACATATTACAATTTGAGGAAAGAATTGAGTATTTTTTACATAAAGGTAGAAAATGATATTACTAATCCAATATTACAATTTTAGGAAAATCACTATTGTAGTATTGCGTTAATCTGCTTCGAAGTGTGGAAAATGACAATTTCCTATATATTCCTATAGTAAATGTACCTGTATATTTGAGATGACCTCTAAAGAACCAGATGGTAGATTTTCTTGAAACTTCGCAAATATATTAGAGTTGGTGTAAATTACATATGGTTTAAAAATAAAGAGTTTTTCTTTAACCCCCCCCCCCCCCATTCACACGATTTTCAACAAAAAGTCTTACCTAGAACAAGATTAAATCAGTAAGGGTCAAACGTAATTGTCTGTGGGTAAATTGCACTGACACCATTCTATGGAGTATCCAGGTCGTGTTTTAACTTTCGCTGTTTGTTTGATTACATTTGCTTAACTTTAGGTTTACTAAGAGGTTTAAAAAGGGTATGGGAGCAAACGATAGCATGGTAGAAATTGCCAAGTTCTTTGAAAAACCCCACGTTTGGGGGAATTTTACGAGTATTTTTATGTTGAACCATTATGCAACAGGATCTTGTTACTGTCTTAAATTACTGAGCTTTTGTTACAACAATGTTGAACAAAGCAGGTTGTTAGATATATATGTACATCGATTCTACTTTCTTTAAAATCTTTACTAACTGCATATAATTTCTCGTTGCTGTTTCCCTATTTTATAAATTCCAACATAAATTCACACATCCCCTCCCCAATCTCGCCAATAAACTGACAAAATACCGTTAAATACATTTTAATTTAGTGAATGAAACAGGTATATTTATAGGTGAATTATTAAAATGTCAAAGTGACTTGCTTTTTGAAATAGTGTAGAAACTATAATGTACAGTATAACAGTTTTATCAATCAGATTATCTAACACTCCCCATTCAGATTAATGCACGGGCGGTGGCAGGGCGTGGTGTCATACAGAGCACTCACTACCCCGACCCACTGGCCCTTACCCACAGAACCTGACCAGGTAGTTCCCAAACAACAATATCTGAACACTATTAACAACCCTTAAAGAAAAATACGCACCTTAAGTCAGAAAATTCACGCCATTTTAGAACCACGGATCCATGTTCAGGCAGACATTCTTGTATAAACAGAAAAAATGTCAACGTCACGACTGGGATCTTATTCAGCGTCACTCAGGCATGGCACCCAGGGTTCGGTCTGAATTATTAAGACGACGACAGTCCATTCAGCGCGGGGTACTCTAGTGGAATTAACTACCGCGTTCTTGTCGAAAACAAGGCGTTCCCGATTTAAGCCACCAAGTGTGAAGCTTGACTTTTGTATCCCGGGTCTGTATATAGGTCCATCGTCACTGGACCGTGGAGCAATCGACCAGGCTCTCTAATCAATAGCGCTGATCAATTTGGAGATAGAAAACATAAAATATACGAAGAGTGGCTATTGATTTCAACAATAAAGCGGTCCCATTACAATGATTATAGTGTAGGTGACATTAGCAACTGACGTCCGAACCATGGTGCCGTACACACATAAGATACGTGGACCATACATTTTAGATGTAAATGCAAAGTAATTCTTCTGAATTAGGTCGTTTTGAATTTACTGAGATGTAAAAACAGCAATTTTTGCATAAAATTACACCCTCATATTTTACACCATTATAAGTTCTGCATGTGACCTGCGTAGTCTTGCTACCATTAATCAGCTTTATTAAGGCATTACTTTAAGTTATTATTAAGGCATTACTTTAAGTTATTATTAAGGCATTACTTTAAGTTATTATTAAGGCATTACTTTAAGTTATTATTAAGGCATTACTGATTATTTAAAGCGATGGTAAAAATCCTGATGTGAGTAGGAATAATTTATTTGAAGTCCTGATCTAGACAAAGAGCACCTGCTATGCATGTGAAAACAACACATCTAATGCATAAAATCTATAAATACCCATTGATGTGAAGGCAGCTGTATAATGAATTCTTGAATTAAAATAAAGTATGTAAAGAGAATTTCTCTCTTTTTTCCACGAAAATATAATTCGGCATTGTCATATGAGCAGAACATTAAAATGAGCAGGAGACAGGTACCGCAAGAAACATACAAATATAACATATTTGTTTATTATGACCCTGTGGTCAGATGGCATCTTTATTGAAATAATTTTTTTGTTCTCTGAACTGCAAAAAATGAAATGTACCTAAATATTCATTTTAAAAAAGTGACATCACTTCAGTAAAGCTGAACTGCTGAATGAGATCAGCTTTTAAATGGTTTGAATGCTGCTGTCATCTGTCGAACTGTGATGATAAGACAGAAGCATTGAGTGCGATGACACTGAGAATTAACAACAGTTATGTAATGACTTAATGAGTAGGTCCAAGCTAATACAGCTGAGCGGTACTTATAGTAAGGTGACAGGAGAGGCAAAGAGGCAATACACCGGCAGCCAATTAAGGGTTCAAAATATGTCCAATGTAGATTGAATTATAATGATATATTTAATGTGAACACATATACAAATGTCAATCCCATTAAGGAATCCTTAAAACATTACAGCTGCTACACGAATATGTTGTTTTCTAAAAAAAAGTGTTTCAACGCTAGAAAGGAAAGTCAACAATGAACACTTGTACAATTTTATTATATTTACATGTACATAGTAAAATTGTCGCAAATATGCCTTGGACCCCCCCCCCCCCCCGGAAAAAAATTCTGGATCCGTGCATGTAAAATTCGTTTCGTTTGGTTTCGTAGCAATTGGTTTGGTTTCGTTTCGTTTCGATTTCGTTTCGCACTTTACAGGTACCCATGAAAGAGAATATTTGCAATGTCAAAGTCTTTATGTTGGCACAGTGTGCTCTATAACAAATTACTACTATATAGGAAGATTCCCGAAAGAAAATTTGCTCACATGTTGCCAATATTTATCCATAGGGTAGATGACTCTGCATGTAACATTATGGATAGGGCAGTGCTTTATAGCATGCCTAACGTTTTTTTTTTTATATAAACACAATGTAAAGCCACTTAAATTTCTTGTCGAGCACTCGACTGCATTCATGTACATACAGTATTGTGAAAATTTAGTAGTGGGCGGTTTATTACGTCGCATGGAAAACGCGGTACGTATACCCTGCGGATTTATGTTAAATCATTGTCAGTTTTGTATCTTGCATACTTATGATAACTCCTTTAATCGATGTGATTCGTAGGTTAAAGATACCAGCATTGAAGATAAAAAAGATGTAGTATAAGAATTTCCTAGCTTTGTTATTTCTGTAAAGATTGGCTTCAATTTTTTAAACTGCAGATTAAATCTCGAGCTCAGCCCCATACACAAACACATAAAAAGGAAAGGAAAATCACAAAGTAGTAATTAATGATAATTAATAAAAGTTCTCAAAACTTACAATATTCCAACCATTTGGTTTAAAATCTATTTCTTATATTGTTTTCGGAAATGGAAATTGTTGAAATTAGAATATAATTTCAATTTTCCCCTCTAATTGATGACACCAATATTCTTATTCGAATATACCTTCTATTAAAAAAAATTACTAATCCCAACTGCATATGCGTGGCTAGAATGTAGATGACTGGGCTATCATTTTAAATTGTGTGTTAAAAGATATTCTTTTAGCATAGGAATTTGACGTGTTCAAATGTAGGTAATTTCCAGTACTAAAATAATACATGTACAAAAAAAGAAATGTTTAACACCAATTGCTATGTGTAGAATGCAAATGCAAAGAAAAATAATGTACAATGAATTGTATATTTGTTTGATATCTTTTTACGTGTTTATTATGCAATAAAATGCTCACATAAAAAATAACCTTAATTGCATAAACTCCGGATATTTCTTAGCCGATCGGATTTTTCCTTTTATCGAAAAATACACAGCGCCACCTGCTGTAAACAAAATCTTCGCAACCCAGAAATATGAACTGGGAGAACAAATTTTCCTCTATTCTTCGTGAAACCGAGTCAAACTTGTCCAAGGCTAGGGTATGTAAAACATGTTGTTTAGATATTTTGGATGCATTTTGTGATTTGTGTCGTTATTCGAACAATCGCCCTAAATCTGTTAACCCGAATCGCCTTCAATATTTTCATTGTTAATGTTGACGCCAGTATATTTTTATTATTTTCCAGAGGAAGCTTTACACGCCTGGACATGGACATCTAGATTTTACAAGTAGGGATTGTAAGTATCCTTGGGCTCATTTTAATCAGTAGGGGGAAACAAGAAGTATATTGTGACATTAATTTTTCTTTTATGTGTAGCCATTACTCCATGTAGGCTATAGTCTGTCCCAAGATATTTATGCAGCACATTTGGCCAATTTTGAATAAAAATACACATACCTGTGAAAGAATTGCAATTGAAATCGATGAAAGGGAAAATTTCCAAGATATCTTCATTGACACATTATCATTTTTCACTCATAAAAGTTCACAGGAACGAAAACAGATTTCTTACGGAGATTTATAATGGGGAATGTTTACATCTTTTCTCCATTTGGAAGTCACTCGGAATACCTCCCGCAATTTTTCAACATTATCATCTGGGTCTGCTTCAATACAAAATCCCTGTAGACATTACATTTTTTAGCCGTGTATTGAAACATGATCGGCTAGAGGGGGCGTTTCAATGGAAATATCTTGGAAATTTTTCATACTTTTGAATGAACATCGTTTGAACCCTGAGGTATTTATAAATATCGAGTAATTAAGCAAAATGTGAATCCAGGATATCTTTGGACAGAGTACAGTTTAAGTTTTCTATCAATAAACCTTCTACATATGATCTGTTGCAGTTGCTAACGACAATATTTGCATAAAAAAATAAATCTAAATCTTAATTTAAATATGAAGATATAGTTATAAGGGGTTAATTAACATGTATGATTGTGATTGTTTTACAGTCAGCAGCTCACTGCCAATGAGGCGAGCTTCTTCTCTGCTGGACATGTCAGGGTATGTCCCCGTGATGACCAGTACCCCCCAGGTGGCCGCCCTGACCCAGCCATCCATCACTCAACCTCAACTTGCCAACTCACTGCAAGAGAAGATGGAACAACAAAACAAGGTCAGCATGTTACATTTATTTGTATATCTCCGATCTGATTAAATCCAGATCTTTTGATCTGCTGATATAGATTGCTATTGTATTTTCATATTTAAAAGATCCTTGCGACATGTACATGACTTTCTATTGGATTTCTTCAGATCCTTGTGTAGAGATCTAAGTGAGAAGATCAAAGGATCTGATTTTACTCTTACATGAAAAACAATCCAAAAATGAATTATCATTATAATATGTACATTTTACAGAATATTGGTTCCAAGTAAAAAATTAACATAATTGCTGTGTATTCTATTCTTTGAATTTTCTTTATCTTCAGCTGATTGACCAGCTAATGCAGATGGTAAACAAGCTTGAAACCGACAGGAATAACTACAGTGAACAGATGAGGGATGTCAGAGGTGTGTAAATATTATATGTATGGTTTGAAACATCTTGAAAATGATGGTTGCTTATGAATACATGTATAGCCCTAAATTGCAACTTTCTTTGTAAATCAGTGCTACAGAACAAGGGTTGCTAAAGTAGGAGGATGCATACATGTAGTACATGTATATAAATATACTTAAGCATGGTTTGTTTTAGAATATTGTTTAGTCAAAAAGCAGGTTTATGAATTTTAGGTTTGATTGATAAATTGATGAAGCAATGCAGAAATCATCCTGTTAATAAAATGCCTGAAATAGTATATTGAACCTGCCTGGCTACCTGTTTGAGTACTCCATAGCAATGGCAGTGATTTCATTGTGTGATTGTGTTGTAGATCAGTTGTATCACCTGAGAACTCACAGTCCCAAACCCGATCGAGGAGGAGATGTGGAAAACAAAATTGACCATCTCCGGCGAGACTTACAGAGCGAGATTAACAATATACACCTCCAGCTCCAGAGGAATGCTATAGACAACACGGTACACAGAGACATCAGGGACATGTAAGTCAGAGGGAGGGGTCCCACGTTACACCTCTTGCCTGTTACAAGCCGTGATATCTAATATGCAGTTACATAGCAGGTGTACTTATACCAAGTAATTAAGAATAATTTAACATATGTAGAGTCGTATTACAGCATTTATCTTTATTTGGCAGGAAGAACAATATACAAGATGACTTAGACCTCATGAAAAGAGATATAGACATACTGAAATCTAGAATAGGTAAGGATATGGAATATACTGCATGGATCGAATCAGACATTGAGTTGTATTGAAATGTACTTGCAGTTTAAAATAGCTACTCTATTTGAAATATATATTAAGGTATACTTTACTGATGTATACAACTTTGAATTGGCCATCTTAAAAATGGTTGAAACAGAATGAAAAAAATGTATACTCTTTCTTGTCCCTCATTTCTAGGTAAAATAGAAAATGAAGTATCATCTGTTGCTAAAAACCAGAGAGGAGAGCCTCAATATGAAAAGGTTGGAGAATTTTCTTACTAATAGATTCTCATCTGTTCATTTAGACAATAAAATGCTTTCTTTGGTGATTTCTGAAATGATCGCTACCTTCATAACCGGCATGAATCATCAAAGAAAGCATTTTATTGTTTATACTTACATCTTTCTTTTAACAAATTAATAAACTGATTGTAAAAAGTAAGTAAGATTCACTAAATTACTGTTTAGTGAAATTCAGTACGTACGCTGAGAAAAAACAGCCACATCATCTCCTATGGGAATTTAAGTCTAACATCATCATGATTATTTTGTGCAGTCCGTGATTTTGCTTAGGTCGCTATAGGTTTCGACCAATCAATAAACGGGGCATGTATATTTCAGTCTGGCTGTTTCTATAGAGCTATGAATTATCTATAAGTTTCCGTAAGAAATAGATGGAATATCATACTCGGTAGATGTAAATATAAACCAGTAGTTAAAATGTATCATATGTGTCATACAAAATATCCTATGATGATATTCAATTTTAATGCATGTATGTGTATATATGTAGGTGCTAAATCGGCCGTCTTCTCTGAATTCCACCACTGACACAATGAGTCGAGTGAGGGATCAGTACCAGATACAGGAACTAAGGTAAGAGGACGCAGGCCTCACCACAGATCTCTACTGAATGCATTGGTGCTCTAATACCTGACGGGTCAACATCCAATTTGTGTCTTTAGGTCTAGTGTGTCCACGCTGAGGAATAAGCTTGATAACCTGGAGTACTCGCTGGAAAGTGGATCAGCCACGCCCAAACAGCGCTACACTTCAAACAGCGGTGTCAACACGCCCCTGTACATCAACGCCAAGTCGTCACGGCTCTATGATAATGATTTCACAGGTTCTTCTTCGGATTGTTGTCATTTATATTTTATAACCTGAATCAACCAATTTAATTTCTTTTGGTTTAATTTTAATGGTGCTACACATTAAATCAATGCATATACTTGACCACTGATTGACCTTTGACTTGTAGGTTATAAATCAGAGAAATCTGTGAACAGTGTAATGGATCTAGATGACCTTGGTCTTTCTGATGATGATGAGAGCACAGACTTTGAAATGTTTAATCCACAGAGGGCCAAGATCAGCTCTACACAAGTGGATTCAGGTCTGTATCTAGAACCCCTAGATCTGTAATAAAGGAGAATGTGATGTTCTAGACAAAAATTTGTATTGGAATCTCAATCAAAGGCAAGAGGGTGTATCCATTCTAGGTTGAGTGTTGAGATCTTTAGCCTATAAGTGTGATCTGTGTTCAGACAGGAAGTGGATCAAGATATCTTAAGCAAGAAATTTTGTGTAGAAGATACTGTGGAATCATCATAGCTTGTGGGGGACCAATGTTCGTGGCATTCGTGGATAACCCTTGCCTACGAATTTACATCCCCACGAATGTATATACAAGCATTTGTTAAATACTTATTAAAATTATCCCGAACTTGCTACCAACGAAATTATGTCCCCACGAACCAGGAAAAATTAGGCTGCCCTCGAACATTGACCCCCATGAATAAAAATAATTTGACAGTATATTAACATGTAGTATTGTGGATCAAGATACTTCTTTCTCAAGATTTAATAGAAGAGGTGTAAAAGATTTATGTATGTATTCAGACAAGAAATCTCTTGCAAGGGTATCTCAAGTAATGGGAGGAGGGATGTAGGAGATCGGTATTTAGACATGATTGTGGATTCAGATATAATGATAGTGATATTACTACATGTACTGGTATGTGCTACTGGTAGGAAGCAATGGTGGGAGGGGTTAGGAGATCAAAATAAGATTGAAGTATGATATTGGCAGCATTAGGTCAGTCAATTTGAATAGATGGCCATTTATAACTGCCAAAAATTTCTGTTTTAAGAGCCTGTTTTACATTTCTATACATCATGAAGTTGATTTCATTATTTTTTGTTCGATCACAGATGGGTAATGGTAAGTTCCAGAATGTGTCTCACATTCCCGTCTCATTCTGTGGTTTGCAAGCTTCCGTTTTGTTTAATTTTGTTTGCCATTTTATTTCTATTTTGTTGTTGCATTCTGTTTTGTTTGAAACAAATTCAAGAAATGGTATATTCCTTTCATTATTTGTTACTGATTTAAAGTCATGAATGGTAGAGAGTGTTGTTTAGCAAACTCTACAAGTAGAGTGTGCATTATACTGTGGTACAGGTAAGGATTATAGAATGTTTGTGTAACATGTCCTGAATACTTCAATACCATTTAATGTTGATTTAATCCAGTACATGTACCAAATTCTAGCAGGTATTACCAATATATCTGTAAAGAAGCTCAAGGAGGAGTGTGCACAAAACTGATGGTCATGTTTAATTCTCTGTCTGCTGAATTTAGATTTGATAATGTTATCATCACCTGTTTGCATTCTTAAAGCCATTGAATTATGTAAAATTGATAATTCTTCATTAGCTGTCAAATATTATACATTCATTCATATACATGTATTTTTATTTCCAGATGAAGATCTGAACTTGTCTGACCTTGACCTAAGTGATGATGACCCCTTGGAAATCTGACCTTTTGACCTCTTGCTGTACTTGTAGAGTATTTCTTACATCGCGAATTCCTTCCCCAGCAATACATATCAACTGTTAGTAGTGCCTCAGTCTTGAATATCATTCAATAAATACTTAAATATATATACATGTATATGTATTAGTGAAGTTATTTCTGTTTGTTCATGATGGCCAGAAAGGGTTTGACTACAAAAGGCTGATCAATCTGTTAATTTTCAATACCCCATAGGTATATGAAAATTGTATGGAAAATGGACAAGAAGGGAGAGATTGGTACAGATACAAAGTAAATAATGTACTAACTTTCTGCATGTACATGTAACTGTAGTCATGCTTCTGTCTGTTGATAATGTTGCATTTTATGAAATTTTAATCCCTGGGTATGGTGGAGTTTTGAGACTTGGTTCAAAAAATGAGTCTACACCATGCAGTCAAACTCACAAGGGCCAGTGACATAAAAAAAACTTGACTTCTTTATGCATGATCCATACAAATATACAAAACTTGAAGAATATGTAACAGTACATGTACTTAGATTGGCTACATCAAGCCTCAGCTTTGGCTCCTTAGATCAAATTCAACTTACGGTACATTAAAATTTGACATTTATAATAGAACCATTTTAACAAGAGCTTGGACTTTGGGTAGTTGTGTCAAACAGCAATGTGACGTAGACCTGTGTATTTCGCTGTTGGCCACTCAGCCATTGTCCTTTGAAAACAACAAGATTTGTCTGGCTTTTGAGCTAAGACTACGTAATCTATGCATATTTCGCCCGAAACCAGCGTCATTTTTAGCCTGTTTTGATGCAAGAAATAGATGGTTAATCCTATCGAAAGTCCAAGGTCTTGTTAAAATGGTTCTAACGAAATTCGGTACAGTTATATGTAATTAAAATCTTGATCTGTTATTTTCTAAAGAAATTTTTTTCATATTTAAAAGGGGATGACAGAAATCTAGCATACAGTGATATGTACATACATGTACATGTATATTGCAAATGGGAGATACACTTGTCTATATATTTAATGATTGCATGTATATACTTCAGTACACTTGAAAATCATTTGTGGTTACAAATTTAAAGGTTTTCGTTACTAAATACAAAGAGTTGAAATCCTTACTAATATGATTTATGATAATTTGTATTATTTATTTGAAATTCATCAAAGAAAGCAAAAGCAATAAAATATTGACACTATACACAATTGTAGATGAAAATTATCATTGCATAATAAAATACTGAAACAAAATTATAGTAAAACAATCAAAGCAGTAACAAAGCAATGATTACTTGATTCCATACAACCATACTGCTTTAATTTGGATTTAAGAAAAAAAAAACCAACTGAAGATATGGCATTAACACAAACAAAGTTGTGAAAACATTTGAGATTCTCTGAAGAATTATGTGGGACTTGATAACAACCAATGAATTCCTGCTGTGAATTGTAAACATGGGTCATACACTCCAGCTAAAAATGTTCTGCTAGAGACAATGGTAAGAATTGTCCACGGTTATGAATTTTCATTATCCTGTGAAGTGAATCAATGCTGCAGTGCTGTGGCATCCGTAGACTGGTGATCCCACCAATCACTTGATCAATCCCTCGTCTCGGAGTCGCTGTCCTCGGAATTGTTCTCCAGAAGACGGATAGAGGAGGCACAAGACACCAATGGTTTGTAGAGTGAACACAAGCCTGTTGTGAATAAGAGTAACCTCAACTTTGTAACTGCCTTTTATCTATTATAACATCAAGCACATAGCACCTGGGGTGGGTTTAAAACTTAGTAAATATTAAATAATTCCCAATGAAACTTAACACTATATTAAAAGAACTTTTAGGTGCTATGCACTTATTCCCATCCCTCCCCCAAGAATGAAGATTGGCTGGGTTTTTTGGGGTTTTTTTTTGCTTGTCAAGATTTTTGTTAAGTCTGCCCCCTCCTCTTTCAAAACTGAGGCTACATGCCTGAACATTTCTAAAATTTGATTTGAATTTCCAGCATTCAACTCTTCATTAAAAATCACTCAAAAAAATCCATGTAAATTCTTTTATTGCAGTTTTTAACATTGGCTAATTTAATTTATTGCACAATAAATAATATTTGTGAGAAGAATCATCATAGTAGTTGTAAATCTTGTTCCTTTGTTTGTACAGTGATGAACAATGGATTTCATTACCAATTCTCTCTCTCTATCTCTCTCTCTTTCTCTCTAATATCACAGACACCTGCAGTAAGTATCATAAAATGGCCAAGAAAATGAAAAACACAATATATGGCATATAATTATCTAAAAAAATGTTTATATATAAATTGGGTTTGGTATTTTTCTATATTCAGTTTTATTTTATTTGGTGACTTGTTCATAACAATTCAGGTGCCTGTGATATAAACTAGACAGACAAAAACTGGCTAAGTGATGCATAAAATGCCAAACATGGAACACACTTCAAAGAGTAAAGCAACATTGTGTACATCTAATGCCGTAAAAACTTATTCTTCAAAAATGCACCTTTGTAACTATATGTTTATAAATATACATTCAACCACCACTTACTCAGGAAACTATGAATTAAATTTTATTAAATTTATTGTCTTTATTTGCCTCACATTTCAAAGTTTCTACTTTCAATTTGTTTCCTATATTAACCTACCGGTAAATTTTTGTCGTAAAAACTAAAAAAAGATCTGATTTGTACTAAATTGTTTAAAAAATAAAAATATCCCCATAAAAAAATGAAAAGATATGAAACATACAATTTACTTACTACAAATAAAAAAATAGTAGAGTCTAGTGCAAAAGTGTTAAAGAAGAAGGTACAGTTTCTTTCTATATATAAATTCAAAAGTTGTTTAAATCACATAAAAATACCGGTACACATATACCACATTGAACATGTGTGTCCAACGTACCTAGTTATGCACTTTTATTCTGTTTGCAAAAGGGAATATTGACTTCAACAATATGTCATAGCCCTAAGAGGTAGTAAAAAATGTTGAAAAATGGACATTTTTCTATAGTTTTTCTGAAGAGGAAAATGTGTCCGTAGCCATTGCCCTCCCCTAAATTATTATATTTTTTGTGATACATGTATCACATGATAAAGTAATAACATGAATTTCATTGTGGGCGACGACTGCAGACATAATTTTTTTATTAAAAAAAAAACTACTGAAGAATTGGTGTCTCCTACTACGTTTTAAGGAAAAAATATGAGAAAAGCACTTTTTATAACATCACAATTACCCTTGAGAATGTCTAATCAGGTAACTATTTATAGATTCTTATTTTTAAGATATTCTTGTGTAAATAAATGCTACATTTCCAATGTTTATAAATTTTTAAAAATCATTTTAAAACAGGGCAAAATATGACTGAAACTGTACCTAGTTCTTGTTGCTATAAAAAATACAGAGCACAAAATGGAATGGGAAGTCAATATAAATAATTGACAAAATGAATAACACCAAAGTTATAAACTGGTACCCATATTTCATTTAATTTGCTCACAAGTTGTCAAGGATCACTGATGCAAATTGATTTCTAAAACAAAGCGAGAGAGCTTTGCCCTTAGTGGGTATAGAGATTATACTTTTTCAAAAGTTTGGATATGTGATATTTGGCAATCAGAGTGAAGATAAGGTGTCTGTTTATATTATTGCTTGCACATTTACCGTGACGTATCCAAGCCCAGAAAAAAAATTTGTACTATAATATCATCTTGGTTTGATTCTTAATCCCTGTCAAGTATATCACTTGTTATCAGATTTACTGTTTCCCTTCCATTTCTTGCTCTGCTTTTTAACAAAACTGATGCAAAAGGTGTCTTTGATATATCCTGATTAAGTAAAATAAGCTGTTAAAAACAACAGCCATGTTCAAATAACAAAAGTAGTGATACATTTACAAACCATGCTGAGTGTAAATCATTGAATAATAATATGATTTAAATACTTTATGTTTTCAAATAAACTGTGAAAGACTTCAATTAGCATGCTCTACATCCTCAAGGTGAAACCAAGCAACAAGACAGGTTAGTTGAAGTGGTACATAATGCCATGTTAGTTGTGTTACTGCAATTTTACATCAGAGATCAGACTTCTCTACCGCCATGGGACGGTGGTTAGTTTTAGGCGGACACTACTGAATATCATTCCCCATACTATAAGTCATTTCTCTCTCTGATGTTAGTGTTGATAAGGTATCCTGATCTGAGAAGTGAAACAAAGAAGTTAACACTTCAGTAAAGAAGCCAGAATTTTACAAGTGCTGTGACTGACTATTTTTGTATAGAAAGAGATTTTCTCTTGGAATTTAGGTTAAACTGACATAGTTAGACATGTTTTGTAAAATTGCACAATTGTCCAATGATATTCCCTTTTAAGCATGCATTGTACAAGTTATTAGACAATGTCAAACAGTATCATAATGATGTAAGGATTCTTTGCTTAAATACAGGTTAACATATTCTTTTCTATATCTTGAACCAGGCATGGTCTTGGATTGCTGCACTCACACATAGCTGGCTAGGTAAATATAATTATCCATATATGGTCATGCTTCATACATGTCTACACATATATACGGCCATGCTTCAAATATGTCTACACAAGAAAATGTAGCACTACTCAGCAACTGATATGTTTTACTATGATTAATAGAACTACACAAGCAGAAATTCAAACTTAAATCAGGTACGTACAACTCATGCAATATTAAGCAAGGTTTCTCCTAAAATAAATGTTAGCCATTAAAAGAAAACACTAACAATGAATAAAATCTACACTGTCACAAAACTGTAAGGAATTTTCAGTGATAAAATTAATATTTCTTTAAGGTAAAAATAATTTTAAGCAATACCAAGGAAAACAAAATTTTAACTTTGGCTGGATAGAATCTATGAAATTTTGATAAAAAAAAATTTGTTCAAAATCTAATCATTAAAATAAATAAATTCTTTATAAATGTATGCAAGTATATCTGATGCCTGAAGTTTGTGACACAATAGGAAAGTCTAGTACTCATGGTACATGTTGCGCTTTAGGCAAGATAATGAATTTGAAGTAGAATCTTAAAAGATTAGAAAAGTTTAGGGGTTTTGATGGAAAATCACTGGTCTATATATTCTCCAACAAAAAATGACATCTTGGCTCAGTTAAAATTACTTGCATTCCATTAAATTACTCTTTTACATGGAGGTAGAAAAATACTTTAAAATGGCCATGACCACCTTCCCTCATTAAAACCTTGACAACATTAGTCACATTACCACATGAAGCACTACATGTATTTTATTGCTGTGCGTATTTTCCCCTGAAGCATCCTCTCATTCAACCACCCTTCCTCTGCCATGTATTGATCTACTTGCCCACAGGCCATTATAAGAAGCACTGAGCAAAAGGTCCCTGAGATGTACAAACAGAGGGAGCTAACTAGACAGCAGCTCCAGGTCATACTGATTGATCAAAGGTTTGCTACCTTCTGTTTTGTCTACTCTCTGTCGCGGCGGGAGCAGGAAGACGATGGAGAGCGCCACCAGGGCGTGCCACACACTGTGTATGTACTGGTAATTCTCCTCCGTCTCCAGGAAGGCAAAGATGACTACACCAGTTGCCGCACATATAACACCAGGCAACAGGAAGAAGAGGTAACGACGCTTAGAGGGGTACAACTGTCGCCGCCTTACACACTTAAGAATCTGCAAATCAATATTCATCATCAGTGTTCTCTTATATAAAAAAATAACCGCCTAATACACTTAATAATCTACAAATCAAAATTTATCATTAGTGTTATCTTATAATATAAACAAAAACTACCCAACAGTAACATACTAAATAATCTGCGAATCAAAATTCATCACTACTGTTCTCCTATTTAAACGATATATCAAGAATAATCTACCAAGTGAACATATCTTTACACAAAGGCAGTTAAAATTTTCACAAAAACCTACTTTTTAGGATCACTTAAGTGCGGTATATCTTTTAATTTGCTTGAAGCATAAATGTTTCTTTGTCAAAGTAGACACTATCCACTACTCTTTTACCATGGAACTACAGGTTGTACAAGTATTGCTTACCCAGGAAGCCATCATTATGATGATCCCCAGACATATAGGAATCAGGAATACATAAAGGGAGTGTTTGTCATACATCATCCCCACTGCCAGCCCAAGCATCCCCAGGGTCACTAGAAAACTGTGGGCCTTCTCGGGGAGACGGGCCATGGCCAGAGTCGTGACCCAGAAAGAAAGGTATGAGCCCAGGAAATCACAGAAGCTGAGGACTTCGTACTTCATCATACAGTACTGGTAGAGACCTTTACTGGAGTCGCACGCATGGTAAAACTGGAAAAAGGTTAAACGTAGGTAAACTATGAACTTGTGAGTTCATTTGACTCAGGAAGCAAATTTAAGGAGGTTTGGTGATCAACAAATTACTCATCAGATCTGAATACTTATAGATATCATTTTTTTTAAGTTATAAACTATCATTTAGTAAAGAAAAAAATCCATATATTTTAAAAGTTGGTTATGTCTTTCTACAGAGCTCTTTTTTCTCAAGGATATTAATACAGTCTAGGCCATCCTGCCCTCCTGCCCTCCTAACAGATTACCAGTACTCTTTAAATCAGTTTTCCTTTAAAAAAATAACCCATAGCATTCCTTTATTATATTTAGCATAATCCTATGATACACCAATGTCTATAATAATTACTTCACTGGTAACTTACTGTTGAGAAAAACATGGTGAAAAAATAGACCAGGCCCTCTAGATAATAGCGGCGGTAGAGAGCGAGGCAGATGCTGGGGATAAAGAATAAGTTACTGAGAGACAGAAGGAGGGTCCCCATCAAAATGGTCCCATTACTCTCCGCATTACTACCGTCGGTGCATCCGTACCCAGCCCAGCCTACAAAAAAGACCAAGGCTGATCATGTTGATGAAGTGATATTAATCTAAGTTAATACATTTATTTGAACACTTTACAAATTTCGGTACTTTGATGATTTTCAATCTTAGAAAATAGTTCAACTTGCACAATGTGAATTTTTCACTTTCCTCATAATACCCATTTCTCAATATTGATAGTATCATATAACAAGAAATAATATTGGGTTTTGATACCAAATACAAGGTATAATATCAAAGTATTTTTGTAATGTTACTACATGTACTAATCTGATTTTGCAGTGTTACAAATTTCGGCTGATTTAAATCCCAAAGATTTTTTTTTCATGAATTTAAGATCTGCTGAACTCTAGCTGTGATATATCAAATGAAGCAAATGTCCCTAACTCCCTTTACCTGCGTAACACTGACAGGTGCTGAAGATGTGGGACCCACTGATGTACTCCTCACATGCACCGAACGTCCCGCACTGATTGTCCACACAGCCAGTGAGGCTGATGGACAGGCTCACCCCCGGCAACAAGGTACAAGGCTCCACCCTAAATAAGGGGACATATTGAATCAACATCCAGTACACAAACATTCCAGTGACAGCTGTTATAAAATCGACCGATATTAATCCATGACTACCCTGACTGTGATGCTTACATCTAATTTTTTTTTTATATATAAAATGAGTGTTAGTTTCAGAGGAGACTCCAGTTATGTTTAAACATGCAGAAGCATTTGTAATGGTAACAAATAATTTACCAGTATTTAAGAATTATTTTCCTAACCAGTTTCTACTGTTAAGAAAATGTTAACATTGACAAACATTTCACAGAGTGAGACACATACTGATTGGAGGTCCTATTCCAACACTGACTGTGGAGGGCCAGATACCATGTCCCTGCCTCGGGGTAGGGGATGTAGCGGATGACCGGACCAGTAGAATTGGAGAAGATGGTCACTGGGAGGCCCTGGGAACACTCTCTAATGGTCTCCTGGTGAGGGAGGTAGCCCTTGACAAGACATGCCCACACCAAGGAATCCTGGGAAGGATTCTGGAGAAAATAATAAGTAAACCGTGACCAGATGCTCTGGCGTCTTGGTGGGGATAATGTACATGTAGTAACAGTTTGGAAGTTATGACTAATAATCATTTAAACCAGTGGTAGAGTAGGGTGGGGGAAAGAAGCTTATAAATAAATGAGTTAAAAACTATTTGTATAAATAAATATGGTACTAAAATGCAGAAAACTATAGCTTTGAGTGTTGAGTTACAAAATGTAAAGAACATTCAAGCTCGTTATCTACTGTATCATACTTACATTTTTGAGGAGTAAATTTGTGAGAGTAAGCTTTAATGTCCCCCCTATGTCTTTGTCAGCATCCAGGTGAAGATCTGTGATCAATACAGCTTCATCGGACACAAGGATTTCATTTCCTGGTATTGGATTCATAAAGATGTTTGGGAAGAAGAAGTAAGCTTTGAAGAGATCTTTGGAGACCTGGAAGCGTCCTAGGCTTGAGATCAGAATACAAGCGTAATCATGAGTCAGACTCGAGTTTACAACAGCTGGCGTGGCACTGGTGTTAGCGGCAAGACTACTGTTGTCGGCCAGGTCCACTGAGTCCTGTATCCTGTCTGTTGGACTCTGTCTTTTAGTCTGGTCGGAGGGACCCACAATTTGGAAGATGTTATTATGTGGACAAACTGTCAAAATATCATTATTGATCCATCATTATTAGTGAACGTTATGGGAAACATGCCATTTAAGGTTGATCTCATTTAAAAAATGTGATTTTTAACTTTACAACCATTTAAATTGAAAGAGCATATGGAACACTTACATTTAGGAATAAAGCTGAGTTTGAAGTTGACGGATCCATTTCCCTTGTATCTAAACCTAAGGAAGTTCCAGCTGGTGATTAAAGGGGAGTGAATCACAGTCTCACACACACTTTCATTTGAACAGTCTGTGGTCGAGTTGTCTACTGAGGGCAGGGTACCAGTTGAAGTGTCCACCAGTACAGAGCAAACATTTCTTGTCGTGTTGTCCATCTCCACAGAGCAGTTACTAAGCACCGCTGTGTAAGCATATGTATTATCCGGAAGCCAGAATCTGTAATAATCAGTTTGTGACAGCTTCATTTTATGTTTTTTTTATTACATGTAACTAGCTCTACACTGATAACATAAAAAATAAGCCATTGCATTAAAATCTGCAATCCTGCTTGTCACCTAAATCTGTATATATTGACACCATCCTATGAGATAGCCAAATTTAGAGTATGTTAGTAGTCTGTTACAATCATGTGTACTCTGTCATTTTTTGTGCTGTGACTAGTTGAGCAGTCATGATTTCACAAACTCCTCACCTAACAGTTTTATTTGGTCCCTCGCCCGCGTCGAGCCTGATCTCAGACTGCCCCCTGGTATGGACTTCCTGTATGTCTTCCTGGACTGCAGTGATGACACGGACTCCTAAAGCGTACCCACATTTCTTCTCATCCACTCCCTACCATACAAACACAACACATATCAAAATATTCTTAGAATGAAATGTTTTCTCATGAAAGTTCCATTCCTTGAAGTGCAGGAAACATTTTTTAAAACAAAGATAAAACATAAGTACCCTGTAAGAAAAAACATTGATCAATTTCTCGAGTGTTAATTGCAATGCTATTCAGTTTTAACATCATATGTTATGATGTTTGCCTCTTTGTTCTTGAAAAAATGTTTGATGCCTTCAAAAGTTGCCATAAAATGCAAGTTCATGTTAAGATATTAATTATCTTTTCTGATAAATGGCTACCTTCTGTGTGATTTTTTCACTGGATTTCTTGGGCAAAAAGGAAGCAATAAACCATGGTCCAGACTGGGGTGCTTGCAGCACTAAAAGTGATGACTGATTATTTGTCACTGAAACAACATGGTGTTCAAAATTCCTTCTGAGGTGGAAGTTTCCAGGAAATGACTCATTGTAGGGCGTTCCCACAGGATATCCCCCTGGTCGCGCATACCTGAAACAGTCATCATTCTATCAAAACATATTTACCAGTATGATGCATGTGCAATATGTTATGATGTGTAACAACATGATGTTGGGTGCTATAGGATGTAAATACATATGCATGTACTAGACATTACCAGTAGTCACATGTTCATAATCATTGCAGGAACCTTTCAATCATAAACTATAGCAAAGAACTCTTTGTAGTACACCACAGGATATAGTGAGTTCATTTTGTACATTTGTACTAGTTTTATGCTGAGATTGTCTCATTGATGAACACTTACACATTAACTGTTTTATGAGGACAGTTGAGATCTGAGGCTGAGCTTTTGATGTCCAGTAGAGTACTGGCTGCATTGGCTGGAATGTACACCGATGTAAGGCCCGCTGATTGGTAGCCTTTGTAGTCGGTCATCTGAACTGTCACTGTCCATGATACAGTACTAGAGTACACTGAAATCAACAGCAGAAATAAACCATCAAATAGTTCATGTTTTTTAAATCAGTCTTACATGTACTTAGGGATTCATAAACAAATAATACTTTGTACAAACTGCTTTTCCTACAAGTTGGAGAAAGAATTAATTTAAACCTTGAATGTTCAAAATATTCATTCCACATTCAATGAAAACCAGAGCTACTGAATTTATTATACTTATGAGAGAGTGCAATAAATAGGAACTTATTAAAACCAACATTGAAAATAATAGATCATGGACTGGGAAAATGGATTCCAAGAGTTATTGCATCTGTTTAAAGTTTTCTTTCATTGCTGAATTCCAAAAAGCTATACTTTCTCTTTATAAAAAATTCCAAGTATAAGCATTAAGCAAAATCGAAAGGACATTTTTTTGTAAGGGAATAATCAATAATATAAAGAAACAATAAATTTAATCGTTATGACCGAACACAAAATAAATACATATTAAATCAACATTTAATTCATTAGAATTTAGTAAAGAATATGAAAGATAATCTGAGATGTTTCGAAATGTTATAATGGTACTTGGTACAGTATGTTCTCGCAATGAACTTGATTTTCATCCTTCAGTATTTCGCCAACTGTTCATAGTACCACCGATAAAAACAAGTAAAATAAAGTACAAAAACATACAAATATCCTTACGTTCAGATGATACGACGTTAAACAAAAGAAAAATCACAATCAGAACATAATCCCCTTTCATAGCAAAACAGGAAGTAAACAAAAACTAATTATGCATATCGAACCCGATAACAATAATCCTTGTGATTGCAAGTGTTTGTTTCTGAAAATTATACAATCTCCTCTTTAAATGAACCTTTTTATACAAAAAATGCAAATAACATTTGAGTATACGACATCTAGCTAAAAAATATGAATAGTATATTTTTCATTAATTTCTTTTGTGATGACGTCATTTTAGATATGTGACGAAACGAGAGATGGGTTGCTCAAGTTGTTGTGGAAAAACAAAAACAACAAAGGTGAAACCCCTTAATGTAAGATATAAACGTAAAACATGTGGCTACAAAAAGCTCTCTCTGTCAAAAATCTAGTTTATTGATACAAGTTTTCTCTTTTTTTTGTTTTCGATGTCCTTCAAGATCATGACCTGTGTATACGATTGTAAATGGTAGCCACATCTGAGTTAACTTATAGGCTATTAGATAAAGACATTGATGATTTAAGACGATAGCAGTATGTTTTGTACATATCAGATCAACAGTCATATAGTATGCATGTAATTAGTATTCAAAGTGAACAATGCGCTAAAAAGTAGTATGTATTGTATATATTTTGTGTACAATATTGTAGAAATTGGAGACATTTCTCCATTGACTATAACAACCAGTCCAAAAGAATAAAAAAAACTACCAAGGACTTAACCGTTAAATCCAAATGAAAATGAAATGTTCAAGTCCTCAAAACCTTCGATGATCAGTGGGCGGGAAGGGGGGGGGGGGGGTCCTCCTGACCCCAATAGAATTTGCAGACTTATAGTAAACGTTATTATATAGAAATATTCATTGGACCCCCCCCCCCTCCACCCCCGTGTCTGGAACCATTCTAAAATTCTATTTAGTTTGAAAAAGGAGAGGTATAGATAAAAATAATAATGTGTTTTAAAAGAGGGCAGCGAGAACTCCGCCTCCCACTTGTCATATTGTAAATTTTGAATTTACCGGGTGGTTATACATGTAATTATAAGATCTCCTCCTCCTCTTCCCATTTTCTAAAACGATTCTTTGTGCCTGAACAGTTGATGTAATGTTGTAGACAGAGGAGGACGATGACTGGCCAGGGCTAGAGGACGGTCCTATCGCCGACAGACAATGCCGGGACGTGGTGTTCCTCATCATCTTCATCCTCTACCTGGGGGGAATGGTAAGCTATCAGAGTTACGTTATTTGAGGGCCCGGGCTTGGCAACCGATTTGACTGCGAGCCACTTCGTAGTAATAACTAAAGATTTTAACTACGGAGTACGATTAGCTTATGGTCATAACAGGGGAATGGTGAGCATCACAAGACTGCTGTGTGAGGGGACAGGGACTAGGAACAGTTTTTTTTTTGCGAGTCTCTTCTTTATCCACAGTTAAAGATAAAAATTATGGGTACTGTTAGCTTTTGGTCAAAACGGACTTAACCCCTGTGTTTGAGGGGGTTCTTCTTAACTGAGAGTGTTATCTCGCATATGTACACGACATTGAGATTTTTCTTTAAATTGGTGGATTCTGATGATTCAACCTACATTAATATTTGAACAAAAAAGACATGTCTACAGTATTAGGCATATGTTACGGGAATTCCTTGGCAAATCAAATCAGAAGCTTTTGATATCAACACGTAGATAGTTCAGAAGGTATATAGATTAAAGTGGTAGCTTCAGATAGTTCAGAAGGTATATAGATTAGAGTGGTAGCTTCAGATAGTTCAGAAGGTATATAGATTAGAGTGGTAGCTTCAGATAGTTCAGAAGGTATATAGATTAGAGTGGTAGCTTCAGATAGTTCAGAAGGTATAATGATATAGTTCAGAAGGTATATAGATTAGAGTGGTAGCTTCAGATAGTTCAGAAGGTATATAGATTAGAGTGGTAGCTTCAGATAGTTCAGAAGGTATATAGATTAGAGTGGTAGCTTCAGATAGTTCAGAAGGTATATAGATTAGAGTGGTAGCTTCTTGGAAAGGGGTCCTTGGTTGCTATTTAGTTCTCTTCGACAATGTCGACACAAAATACATGTTAAAACTATCTCACCGTTTATTTAAAAGTACTACTTGTTATCAGAAGAAAGCGTCTTGGCCACATCGATGGATATTATGGACAAATAAGGGTGGTTCAGCAGTATTCTAATTGGTATGAGAGAATATTTTCTCTACCAATAGCAATTCGATACATAAAACTCCCAAAAACTGATAGTACATGTCGTGAAAGATGGATAAACTTTCCATGATCATACCGAATGATTTATTTGAAATAAGTCCACTTTTATCACCGATATTTTCGTAATGAAATATATAGTACATTATCCATGTACATGTAATAATTTTGTAAAAGTAGATGACGACCCGCAGACGCCGTAGGAGTCAGACCAGTGTGTCTTTCTTTTCTAAATCCGCGAACGGATAGGATCTCGTCTTCCGAGCTAAAGTTTCAAGAAAATCACATAAAATATACCATTTTACACACTGACCATGTATGCGCAACTCAAAATATCTATTTTCGACCATACAGAAAGTGCCATCTAACAACGGTTTAATTTATAAAAGTGAAGTTTCATTTAAATTCGTTGGGCTAATCTTCATGGATTGTCAACTTTTAAAAAGTTCATTGGGATGCAAATTCGTGGATTTTCTGTTAAAGACCGCGTTTCATAATTTGTTGGGTATGTTTATTTGTAGGTAAGAGGTACCCACGAAATCCACGAAAATTGAGCCTCCGAGAATATAAATAATTCTATAGGAATGATCATGAATGTACATGTATATCTGAGTTTCATGCTACGTATACCGATAGCTCTGTTAAATTTCATTCTTTGGCAGGTTTACGTCGCGTACCGTGGGGTTTCCCAGGGTGACCCGTATCGTCTGGTGTACGGCGTGGACAGCTGGGGTAACGTCTGTGACAGAAAGAACACGCCCATACCGGGAGTTCCTCTCTCAGGACGGGACATGGCTGGAAAAAAGTAAGAAATATCAAGAATGTATTTGATTGACGCTGAGCTTTTTTCTTCTTGTAAATACTCTTTGGTATGGCCAAACATTTCTCACTAGACGTCTATACTTGGCCAAATCGCCTCTATGTAAAAGAAAAACAGCAAATTACTTAAGAAAATCAAGCACAGTAGGCTTAGTCTAGATACATGAATGTAATTGACTTTTTCAGAAGAACGTTACACCTAGATCCGGATTACTATGTGGACTTGCTGGGAACGCACGTCATTCCTTCCTTCACTAATGACCCTGACATTGTCGTCTGCTTGTCTCATTGTCCAAACGAGACGCTGTCTTCGTCATCGGAAGTAGACGCATACATGGCTCGCACCAACATCAGTCTGTGTAGATATGACACGTCAGCTTACGTCAACGATGACGACATCTGCCTTACACCCGTCACACCGCAGTATGTGTAAACCAGACGTTTGTATGTCATTTCGTGGATTCAAAAGATATCCAAAAGCAATGTTACAAAATATGGTAAAGGGATAAAATTGAAATAACCAGTAGGACTCAAACTTTCGATAAAATAAGATAAACTAACGAAGTACGAAATATCAAATGAAATGACCAATAGATTTGAGATAAATATCATTTTAACCAATCGGACAAAAGATATCGCTACAAATTAACCAATGGGATACTGGCAAGATTTAAATGCAAAGACAATATAATACGGTACCAGATATCAAATCAAATAACTCAAAACGAAACGGAGGTTTTTAAATAAATTATAACTAATAGAGACCACAATCTCGCCACAAATCAACCACTGGAAAACGAAAAGTAAAATAAACAGTTTATCAGAGAAGAAACTACTATATACAGCAATTTAGAAAATCTTGATAAATCTGGAGCGCACAATGAAATAACAAAACTATCAATAGGACTGATGCCGTAAGTCAAATCTGTACAAACGTTCTCTGTATCCCCGATCATATATCCCCGTTCTACCGCTGTATCCCCGACAGGGTGGGACTCGTTTAGTTCTCTTTATACCCTTTGTGTCTTGTAGCACCAGCGTGTTCTGGCGCTGTATTCCCGACAGGGTGGGACTCGTTTAGTTCTCTTTATACCCTTTGTGTCTTGTAGCACCAGCGTGTTCTGGCGCTGTATTCCCGACAGGGTGGGACTCGTTTAGTTCTCTTTATACCCTTTGTGTGTTGTAGCACCAGCGTGTTCTGGCGCTGTATCCCCGATACTGTGGTGATGATGATCAAAGGGCTGTCCGGGACCTTCACCTCACTCCTCAGCGGTATCTCCGGGGGAAGCTTCACCCAGGTAACACTGCTCGTTTAACAGTCACAAGTATAATCTCTCTTAAACTTACAGAGGACCATTGGAAAAACAGTACTCTTGTTTGTAGAAAGCCATCTCTGATCTGAAAAACACGTGGGTGGAGATTCTGTACCTCGCAGCCATCGCCTTTGGTAAGTTGGAACTGTTATAAACGTGTGGGCGTCATTGTTGTCCTTGACCTGTGTGACTTGATGACATTGCCTGATCGTAGGGACCTCGGTGGTGGTGGTGGTGCTGATGTGGCTCCTGGCCGCCGTCATCATCTGGATGCTCATCTTCACTGTCATCGCATTCTCTATCGGGGCCTCCGGATACAGCTGGTGAGTCTCTAGGGCCATGTTTTAAAGAGATTTTTTTTTATCTCAGTGGCTCTCTTTGGAAATTCAGTGTGTTCTTGTGTTCTTATTCTGTTGAGTTACTGTTTGTACCCAATTTATGTTTGGTCTCTATTCTGTTGGGGTATTGGTGGAATCACTACATATTTGGTAATTGGTCTTTTGAGGAACTACTGGTACCCACTTAATGAATTCAGTTATCATTCTGTATAGGTACTGTTGGTACCCTGTCTAGATTTGTTTTTTTTATTCTGTTACCTGTAGGTACTGTTGGTACCCTGTCTAGATTTGTTTTTTTTATTCTGTTACCTGTAGGTACTGTTGGTACCCTGTCTAAATTTGGTTTTTTATTCTGTTACCTGTAGGTACTGTTGGTACCGATTTGACGCGCGGTACAAAGGTCTCCCCGCGAACCAGCAGACAGAGGCAGAAAGGGAGAGAACCCAGACCTGGCTGATCTACGCCGCCGTCACCAGCGCCATCACGGTAACTGTCCGTCACAAGTCGCACAAACATAACGTCGTCTAACCAAACCACAGCTACATTATGACGCCGTCTTCTTTGTTTTTTCAGTTAGTGTTGCTTCTTGTATTGCTCATAATGAGAAAGAGGATTCAGCTAGTAAGTGGAAGTGTTTTATAAAAGAATGAAAAGGCTTTCTGCATTTGCTGTCGTGCAAGTCATATTAGTCATCTCTTTATTGCCATTTACATGTATTGCGTATAATATACAATATAGGTGGTACAGCTTTTCAAAGAAGCCGGGAAAGCCCTAAAGTGTGTGCCGTGCCTGCTGCTACAGCCCTTCTGGGTGAGTATATGTCGCGGACTCTCGCCACAAGGCTTCATCTGATTCACGATGTAAAACAGTCTCTTGTTCCTCTGTTCCGTTCACTAGACGCTGCTGATACTGGTAGGGACAGTGGGAGGCCTGGTGGTGATAGCGGTTTACATAGAGACCTCTGGTAGGTGGAAGATGTCGCACAAACAGTGCTTCTTCCAAGTTAATGGACAACAAAATTACTGATTGCTTACATGTGAAGTCAATAAAAAGAAGCCTTCACTGTCTTACAGGACTGCCCAAGGTGAACAACCAGACGCAGACAGTCTCCTACGAAATGGAGGAATCATGGGAGGTGATTCACACGTGACCAATCATGGGATTCGTTTGTTAACTTGAAATTATACGGTTTTTTCTTATGTTAATGAAAATATTTGAAATGTTGTAGTTGATATAGCACACAGATTGTGTTTTGATTCTTGTAGTATGTACGATGGTATCATATTTTCGGGTTTTTGTGGATTTCTGCTTTCATCGTTGCGTGTCAAGACTTTGTCATAGCCAGTGCCATAGCCACCTGGTATTTCAAAAGGTGGGTTCTAACTTCATCATCTCACTTCTTTTAATAAAAAAAAATAATTTTAATATTCTAGTTTGAAATATCTGTTCTAGAGACAAATCGTCCATGGGGTGTCCTATCGCTAAGGCTATTTGGAGAATCATAAGGTAGGTATATACTACATAGCTTTTTCCGCATTGAAGAACAACTTTGAGAGACATTGGTTGTACTAACAATAACATCCATAGCGAATTCAGGGCAGTACAAGGAGTAGAATTATTCGTTACAGATACCACATGGGGTCAATAGCGTTTGGATCTTTCATCATAGCAGTAGTGCGCCTAGCCAGATTAATTCTAGCGTACATCCAGTCAAGGTAAGCTTATACCATTGAACCGTTCCTCCTTCGTCATATTGTAGATGCTGTGATACGTCCCTTCCCTTTCTTCCAGGTTGCGGGGTAAGAGTGGCGCCGTGGTAGACTTCGTTCTCAAGGTATTGCAGTGCTGTCTCTGGTGTTTTGAGAAGTTCCTCGCCTATCTGAACAGGAATGCGTACATTGAAATCGGTAAATATATTTTCAAACCCCAAAACCAACTTTAGCTCGACAGAAGAAAAAATTTAAGTAAACATTCCTTGATGCCCATCTTGTTTATATTAAAGATTTTCTTAAAGAAGAAAATTTGTAATAAAGTTAATCTTTAATATTTGGGATAATTTGCAATATTTGTTCTGAATTTAAGCTCACGAGATTTTTTTTACATTGCATTACATTTACATTGAGCGAAAAAGCTTAATTTTATTTATTTGTTTAAAGCCATCTTCGGTCACTCATTCTGTACGGGGGCCAAGAAGGCCTTCCTGCTTATTCTGGAGAACGCCCTGAGAGTAGCGGCCATTAACTCTATTGGAGACTTTGTCCTGTTCCTCGGGAAACTCAGCACCATGGCTGTCGTCCTCGTGGTCGGCAACGAGTTCTTCCAGGTCAGTCTGAAGGGCTCACAGCCAAGGTACAGGGTGTTAGCAGGTGCGACGGCAATTTAAATTACAGTATAAAAGTGTCATCATACACGTAAATAAACTACAATAACCTTCAAAGAGTGATAACAAATTAAACTTGTCTTGAGAAGTTTTAGAGGCATGTATCAAATAAATCGTCATGTCTGTTTTTCGATCCTTTCTTCTGGTTTTTAATTCACTTCTGTGTCTATCCATTACTTCTGTAAAGAAGAAACATCAGAAGCTCATACTTGGCACAAAAGTTGAACTTGACCTGAGAGGTTGTCTTAACTATGGTCCAATGTCAGCTGAACGTTGTTAAGGTCGTATCATCTTAAAACACAGCTTTACTTGGCAAACACCTTACTCACCTCTTAAATAAGGGTATGACATGACCCTGAACTGATGCCATTTGACCATGACTTTGGTCACATCTTCAACATTGCATTTTAATACACAATGTCCCAAGGAGGGTATGAGTCTTTGACAAAGTTATTTAATTCACAGGGACATGAGGATGTAAATTTCGTGTTTGTCCCCCTGACTGTTAGCTGTGCCTTTGCTTATGCCATCTCCCACTGTTTCCTCCTAGTGTACGAGGTAGGTCACATTTCATAGAAATATTATTTTACCAACAATTTTTTACTGGATCCATATTCCCTGCTTTTATTCCTCTCTCTCCCTCTCTCTCTCTCCAGATTACAATAGACACCATCTTTTTGTGTTTCTGCGAGGACTGTAAGGAAAATGACGGAATCAACAAGCCCTACTATATGAGCACTGACTTACTGGTAAGATCACGACACCAATCTTACAGTGGCAAACACTAAAATTAATTTGGACTGCATTCCTATAAATACATACAGATTATGATTACAATAGTCATTCAAACTTCAATTCTGTTATAATATGTTAATACATAATTTCCTTTTAGAGTTATATGCAGAAAACGAGCAAAATAATGAACATGGACAAGCAAAAGAAAAAAGAGGAAACGGATCTGGCAACAGTGTAGCCATCTTAAGATGGACTGAGATGGTGAAGTTCTCGGGTAGACGTAGGGAAACAGGGGGCATACATCAAGAATAACAAACATTTCGTCTAGTGTAACAATTCTTTTATAATAAATATTTCTACATTCGACGTGATAAAGTGACGTCACATAATGAACAGAAATGTGAGATAAATGTTCTGTTTACGATGAAGGTGAGGATAAGGCAGCATCAGCGTGGATCAATGACCGAAGAACCTGAAATGAAAAAAAAACGAGTTAACATTTTATACTGTTTCATGAAATCGTAACTTTATCACAGATCAAATGCTCTAATGTTGCAGAACTGGGCACTTACACTAGCATGAGAAACATTACAAAAATATTCCATAATCCTATGAAGATTCTGAAGTAGCGCAGACTCTGTAAGAATTCTCGGATCTTCTCCCCTGAAAACAACTTTCAGTTACACTGATCGTATCAAACTTATCAAGAACAAACTTAAACTACAAATTAAGAATTGAATTTGAATTTACATGTTGCAATATCAGTTGCATATTTATGAAACAGATGAGACGTCATCTCTATCTATGATGCCAATTGGTGTTTACAAAATAACACAGACACCCAACATTAATACTCAAGTTCTCTAAAGTTGAGGACTTGGTACAGTTTGTACAACAGACACCCAGTTTTTCATTCAACAATAGATAAAAGAATTCATAAACTACCTAAGGTTGGTTCTGCATTCACTTCGAATTGGTCATTCTTTCCTTTGACCCTGGCAAAAAATAGGTTATAATTCATATAATAGTCTATAGTTGTTTAATATAGTATAAAAGTTCCCGATAGTACAACCATTTCTCAATTTTCAAAGAGGTACTGGACATAGCACTGTATGGTTGAGAAAGTGATCGAAATGTACTTACAGTCTAAAGTTCAAGATAGCACCAGCATTCACCAACAAAGTTCTAAACAGAAAATGATTAGTTGACATGTACCTGTACCATGTTGACGTGTTTACAAAGCATTAAATGTAAACAATACGTACTAAAATTTATATTCAAAATAGATTGTTAAATAAGTGTTCTTTGATTTATAATTATTTCAATATAAAAGCTATATATCCTGAAAACTTACCCAAATAAAATCAAGTCTGAAATCATGTTTACGTTGTCATTTCCATTCCCAGTAACTCGAGTATTAAATTATTCGATTTCGTTAACACTCGTTCTCCGCTTGTTTCGACTTGTAGAATGTTTTGGATATAAATAGCGAGGATTTGGGCTTTTTAATAAATAAAAAAATATTGGAAACAGTCCCAAGTTTTTGTATTAAGCTTTGTATTTTAATTAAAATTTTGAAGCCCATACATTATCACTGCTACCAGTGTCATGTGAAACCTACTATCAGAGACGTAACGTTATTTATGCCTCTGCTACTGTATTGGGGTTTATTTTTTGTGGACTTATTCACTAATTCGAGATAAATCGATATGACTGTGATCACAGGTGCCTGACGTTAAATATGCTGTCGTATAAATAAGATTGTTATTCCCTGTACTATAAGTAATTATTATAGTGCATGGAATAATCTTGTTTTTTAAGTGGGTAAAAATACATTTATTTATAATCAAAATACTTTCACCGGTTTAGAATTTTCAAATTATACAATATTTGACCAAAAAAATTTTTTGGAAAGGTTAAAACTATAAAAGCCCCAGCGTGATTCGAACTCATGACTTCTATATTTGTAGAAAACAGGGAGCGGATCGAGGATTTGATTTTAATCAGATTGCAATATAGAGGTGTCCCATACCACCATAAAAGAAATGTGTTTAACGTCAGGCGCCTGTGATCAGTATTACAACATTAAAAACAACGGCTTAACGACAACACGACAACTTTTGACTGGTTCGTCTATGTATTTTTGTTTTGTTTTGCTGTGGTTTTTGGGGTTTGTTTTTTTTTTTTGCTCCTTTACAATTTTACTCACTTTACACGAATAATATTTTAAAAAGATTTAAAGAAAGATGTAAATATAAACAGTAAATTGCTCTCTATTGTGATTCATGCAAACTATGTACATAATTTTTATGTATTTTGTCTCAAATGTCCGCTACTTTCGTACCCGTATGAATCACCGAAGAAAGCATATTTGCGTTTAGTTTAAACAATATTTATTCATTATTGATTCAAATACATTAACATGGTGACAATTGCAATTGTAAGATTGGGAAACAAGCTATAGGGCTTATATTAATCCTTTGCATACACTGCAGAAACGAGAGGTGTAAAATGAGATGTAAATAGAGATTCATGCAAACTATGAACATCATTTTTATGTATTTTGTCTCAAATGTCCGCTACTTTTGTACCCGTATGAATCACCGTAGAAAGCATATTTGCGTTTAAATGTTGTATCTCTGTGGTCAATTTTTGACGCGACGCATCGTCGCTATCCGAATACTACCCCCCGAAATGACATAGAAATTTCAAAGTAATTTTATTTATAGCGTTGCTAAACTTCATAAACTGTTGTTGCCAATCTTTATAGATCTATACATTATCAACAATGTGAGCATGTCAGGTGATTGAATTTTAATAAATTTAGAACCCATGACTAACTTACGACCTCAGTGTGAATTTGTTTCTTTTGACTTTGTTGAAAGATAAAAAAAAATCTAAATAATTAGTAACATCGCGTCCTCACAACTCAAGCTAGGAGTTTGTCACCAGACATATATAAATATCAATATCGGTTTGCAAAACCCTTGGCCTGAGAAAAAAAATTACATTTGTCTATTAAAAATTTGTGTTACCTTTGATGACTGAAAACAATGCCCTCAAAATTCCGTAAATGATAATCAAAAACGCTTAATTTCTCCATGTCCAATTCATTAAACACATTAGAGCTGTAATGTTTAAACTGTATTGTTTGGTAGATGTGAGGGGGTGTAACCTGGTATCTTCATTACGGGAGAAAACATTGAAAGAATTAATTATTACATACAGTATATACATATACACTGTGTACACAAATACAGAACAATTCTACATGTTTTGAAACAAATATTGTAATGTGTGCAAGTAATCAATAAAAATTAAATAAAGAAAATAAATGAAGGCTCATTATCTGCAAATTCGCAACGCCCAAGTCCCCAAATAAGGTCAAATGAGATGTTTCTTGAGGGCAGTGGAACATGGAGTTAGCATTAAATTGGTATTTGAACACTTTGAGGTAGCAATGACGGTATTGCCTATCTATGCAGGAGAGTAACACTGTAGCTAAGTATCATTTTTTTGGTAATCTCCTTGGTCTGATACATCAGTTCCCTGGTCTCTGTTTACTGTCACATCCTCGCTAGGATTGTTTACCGTGACGTCGGACATATTCTGACTCTTGTATATCGTCATATTTGCACTAACCCGCGACTCTTTTCCGTCTATATCGCACTCTTCACTATTATCCTTGTCTTTTCCCTCTTTTAGGGTTTCCCTTTTTTCTTCCAGCAGTTTTGTATAATCCACTTCATATACCTCCACATTTCCACCTTTTCTGTGACCGATCCATAGTTCATTGCCCTCATCCACCGCTAGGGACAAGGGAGAGAACTGCTTTTCAAACCGCAGACCCACGGAGGAGAAATCCTCATTCCTCAACAAGATGCACACATTCCCATCCCAGTTCGCTACAACCACATTGCCCAATTGGTCAAAACACAGACCTTTCGGTATAAAGGGGCGCGAGAAAGTGGTGGATCCATCGAAGGATGAGATTTCCCGCCCCTCTGTAGACATTAGTACCACTCTTTTCAGTAGATAGTCACCGACGGCTATTTCTTCATGCTTGCTTACACCTACGTACAGAGGATACTGGAACTCTTGCTTCGTCCGTAATATTTTCTTGAGCATTTTCCCGTGAGTATCATAGATGAACACGCCGTACTCCCTACCTATACCTGGTACATACCGAACAGAGGTGACCCCCACCCCGGCCACGATCACATGGTCACGTGGGGAGGTACTTATCTCGGTAGGATGGGTCATCGTCATTTGAGCGAAGACGGATATTTTCACACCGGTTTTCAGATTAACTTTCAGAACCAGTCTTTCTTTGAAGCATACCAAGTACAAGTTCTTCTCCGAGTCTAACGCCAGGTCGGTGATGTTTTGGTGAATCCCTGTCACCTTGTGTTGTAGACCCCCCTTCCTGTCGTATAGAGCCACCTCAGAGTTCTTTAAAACGATCCAGGAATGGAGTGGAGAAACAGGCCAAATGGAATTGATACAGCCACCAATTTCCCGGCATTTAAAGCTAGATTTTAGCTTGACGTTCGAAGTCTTTGCATCAGGCAAGAACCCGTTCTCTGTGTCACGTGACTGGATGTTAGTACCTTCTGCAAACGTTTTGGCACGCTGGAAGTTTTTGGTCAGATTCGTTCTTTTAGGTTTGCTTAGCGGCTTTGAAAGCATTGTTGCCCCTCTCTGAAGTCTAAGAGGGCTGTCTGATTTAGGCACAAAGGTCCGTGCTCGGGTTATCTTACTGTCCGGGGAAACCCTTCCATCGTTAGTGGGCGACTCTAGACGGCGCCCCACCACCAGGAAGCCCGAACACACGGGACACAGGAAGTTCTTGCCTTCGTTGTAACAAGACATGGTCGGGAACGTCTGGGCACAGTCCTTACACAGGGCCTTCTTTGGGTCCACATTCTGCATCATCTCGTTACCTTCCATCATGTTCTGTTGTTTGTACAGCATGTGTGTAGTTAGGTTCTTAAAATCTGCTTTACGGAATGCCAAACCCGATGGTCTCTTTAAATGGCTTTTTAAATCACACTCTCACCGGGAGAAGTTTTAAATGGAAGCAATATATATATATCGATTGTGTTTGTGTATTGATTGTTCAAACTTCAATCGAAGATGTCAGAGCGAGATAAAGCTTCAACAATGACTATTTAATGTATCAAAGAACTGTTCTAAAGAGGCGTCTCAGTAGTGCATTTGTGAAGCAATCATTTCAGAACATGGACATAGTTAAACTCTTTTTTTTTCTTTGAATATTTTTCTAAATAAATAAGAAAAAATACAATGCACCTATTCTTCGCAAAGCATGCAAAATTGAGTTGTAAAGCACAAAAAGATGCAATGAACTAAACATTAAAGCAAGTACGTAGAAGAAATAAAAAATCAACATATCATTTTACAAAAGCATTTAAATATTAAATATTCTCACTATTTTTATCTATAGATTTTTAATGGAAGTGCAACATTTCTGGGATGACGACACACACACACACACACACACACACACACACATATATATATATATATATATATATATATATATATATATATATATATATATATATATATTCACCAATCAATGGCCCTCAGGGGGCATATACATTAAAAAAATAATAATATCATGATTATAACAAATAATGAATGAAATAATAGCCTAGAATGTCCAGATTCATATTACAAGCAACCATATGCAAAATGATTCATCAATACAATGAAATATATGTGTGTGAGATATACGCATTTAACTGTGTGAGATAATGCATGGACACTACAGCTATACATATATAAAAGAACTTACTTTGGAGATGTCTTATGGACAGATTCCTTCGCATGAAATTTATAAATGTGAAACCATTTGTTCACAAGTTTATCAAACTAGTCATAAGTCGTAAAATATTTTGTTAAGCGTACCAATTCAGGCTAAAGTTGAGAACGACATTTTCTAGGATGAAGTGTTCAATATCCATTATATAAAAGCATAAAATAACTGAGGGAATCAAACCTTCAAGGTCGTTGTTTCGTTTTCATGAAATAATCTTTCCCAAAAATATACATTTTCCATATACATGTATAGGACAGCTGTCAGCCAATATATATATATATATATATATATATATATAGAGAGAGAGAGAGAGAGAGAGAGAGAGAGAGAGAGAGAGAGAGAGAGCGTTTACGTGTACGTATAATGCCAACACTTTAATTCACTAAGAGCGGCGATGGTCAGGAATTTGAACTGTGGGTGTCGGGGCGCCGTCACGTTCATCATCACACTGTGGGGAGAATGGCTGGCATTATGACGAATATTCCGTCCTTGTTTCAACTTCTATTAAAAAGAAAATCGTCGTTGTTTAATGTCATGAGTAGTGATTTAAATTGATAGGAAAAGATAAAACATGCATGTATAAAGTAACTTAACTTGGATTGGTAAAAATGTGAAGGACATGTTTGAAAGTGGGTGCATACAGGAGTACAGTCAGGTGCATTATCCAGCACTGAGCATGTTTATACAGATCTTTGTAGTTTAGAGCCGCTTTTCAACTTACAAAGTGAATGTCTTAAGTTCCTTTTTATTTTAAATTCGTTCTTATATCCAATTACAAACGTATGTTAACTTAAGGCACAAGCACAGGACATAAAATGAAAAGAAACAACTTTTTTTCCCTTTTTTTCTGACTACGATCATTAGTGGCATAGTTAATTAAACAACACGGGTAATGGAGACATTTCAACAGACGGTGACAGGAATGTCTCAGCGTTCTTATAGCGACCCGCTAAAAAATAATACAAGGATATCATTTATTTCCCGAGTCTTTTGTCGGTGTAAGATTTGTTTTTTTAAGACATTATCTTAGGCGGTCGCACACAGCTTACCTGCGGTCCCTACACAACTCAACCCGGGGACAGTGAATGTACCACTTTAAGCTGTATCCCGCATCTGCACTCTTGAATGGAATGTTCCACTTACGTCGTTCCGCGTGACTGGGGGAGCGAATTTGGCACTACCTATTAATAGAGTGGGATACCCCAGCCTGAGAGATAAGTGTTCGCCCAGTCTGTGAAACTGATTAGTTTGCGAAAAATGGCGACGGGGAGAGCGTACCTCCTCGTAGTGCCAACATTACTATTTTACCTCAAATTTACAAATGGAGAAGTTTTATCGCCACCGTATTTTAACCTGGCCCAGGAGAGGCTGATATATGCAAGTTCCACGTGCGGGGTGGACGTTGTGGGGCCCGAGCTATACTGTCGACTGACAGGAGCTAGTTCAGAAAATGGATTTGCCGACCCAGAGCGAGAAATCATCCAGGGACAGTACTGTGATGTGTGTGACCCCAGCTACCCCGAGAAGCGGCACCCTCCCCAGTACGCTATTGACGGCACAGAGCGCTGGTGGCAGAGTCCGCCCCTGTCCCGGGGGATGGCCTACAACCAGGTCAATCTAACCATCGATCTAGGACAGGTAATGTGTAATTCTGTATTAAAAATAATATCGTTTACTTGTATTTGAATGTATGCATGGTAAGGATTGAAATATAATCTGTGTCAGACTCAGCAGCGAGTTGGCCGCATTTTCTAAATCAGTTACCATGACAGCCGCTGATAAGAGGTTTTGGCAGAAGCTGTGTTATCAGCAATTAGGATCAGGTTGTATACACAAGCTGAATGTCTAATACCTACCACAATAAGTGTACACTCGAGGCTTAGAACCCCTCATTTCTGTCCATTGTCTGCAAGCTTTACCTGGCTTCATCTTGACTCTAGGTGTGAAATGAACAGCTCTCAATCATAAAAGTCAGCTGGCAAGACCTGCTGAGTCAGTCTAATTACGGGCCACCTCAGCAATAATAGGGCTATGATTTGTTATTCTTTCCTGTGATCTTAATCCCATTCATTGGAGGAAATATAAATAAAATCTTACATAACAGTCATTGTTTATCAATAAAATGAAACCTCTCAGACCTCAAGTGTCTGTTTGTTTAACTTTTGAGAAATGTCACAGTATGTTTAAAGGGATTTTTATTTGGAAGCCCTTTGTCCAATCCAGAGGAATTTTATAGAGGGTCTTAAATTACATGACCACGGTGGCAAGAGAAATGTTATTATACATGAAGGCCTCTTGGTATCATAATTATATTTTTATTAATATTACAACCTAATACATTTTGAGTTATATTCATTCTATACTGAATTCTTTATGATTTCCAATGTACATATACAAAGAAACCCAATTTAGTTCATCAAGTAAATATTATTAACAAATATTGTCACTGTTACAGATCAAGAAGTTTAAAAACCAGACCTGATAGAAATTCATTAAATTATTTGTCTGCTGTGAAGTTTAATATGAAGATATTTAGAAATATCTCATAAATAAAGATCAGCACCGAAAAAAAAAAATGTCCAATGAAATCATGAAACACCCCATTCATCTTTAGGTAATTATAGACTCCAAACTAAAAACCCAAACATGCCCCATATATGTATTCTCTTTACATTGTTGTTATTAGGAATTCCATGTTGCATACGTCTTCATCAAAATGGCAAACTCCCCCCGCCCCGGGGTGTGGGCCCTGGAGAGATCTACGGACTTTGGTCGGTCATGGAAACCCTGGCAGTACTTTGCGGACACCCCCAGCGACTGTATGAAGTTCTTTGGGGTACAAGCTGACCGGGATATATATGCTGATGACGCCGTCATATGCTCTACCGAGTTCTCTAAAATTGTGCCTCTTGAAAATGGAGAGGTGAGTTATTCTATAAAATAAAAAAAAAATGACTAAATACATGTGGCCTCTCTAGGTTAATTATAGATTCCCTTTTTTTGTAACTTGAAATTGCTATAAAATTTTCTTGCTACTTTAAAAAAAATATTTTTCCTTTTTCAGGCCACTTTTACTCTACTAAACGAATAACAATTGCATGAATAACTCGAAATGTAAGCCTATTGTTACAGTTGTGAATGTAACTATTTGTCACATCTGCAAAAGCGGGTGATTAAGTGAGAAATTATTTTCCTTGTGAAAAGAGCATTGAGTTTCATGATAAGAATTGCCCCCGTTTATAATGTGAAACAGCTGTATCTGATTCATTGATGTGAATTAAACATTCCAGCCACTACTTAAACATCTTGTTAGCTTATACAACATGTACAATGCCTCCTTGTGTATGTGAGTGTGTGTGTGTCAGTAAGATTAAAGCACTGCAGCCTGGTCACTGGGTGCATGTGTTTCTTCAGACTCTTGCTTACTGACCTGTGGCAGTAAGTCCGTGAAACCTAGAGAAAGTCACGACCTACTGACAGAGTCTGCAGTCTGCTCTGTCAGCAGTGACACAGAGAGACGGTCCACTAACTGTGACCATGGGTCAGAGCAGCCAGAGTACAAACACGGCCCGTCCACTGTGTCAGTGATAGCAGACCACTCGCTGACCCTCTAATAGCAGGCAGCCCAGGGATGTGCATTACTTGTCATCTAATCATTGAAGGGTGCATATCTAAATATCAGCCGTCAACACTTTAAATATCACCTCCTTAACAATGCATTGCTGGCACAATTTAAATACTTTCCTCAACACCTCCGAGGAATTTGACATTAAAGCTTAAATTTCACTGAGAACAAAGTAGCAATTGATAAATGAAATCTTTTAGCCATGATTATGGTAAGGCCTGCTTTACATATAAGTGTGGCGGTTTCTATCAGCAGCTTAGTCTGATTGGCTGATAAGCTTGAAGTGCCTGATCTCCACAGCATAGCCCGGATCCACTGCTATAGAAGGTTCCCATTCATCACAGTACTAGAGTCTGTCCTATTGATAAGGGGGATTTAAAATTAATGCTGTAGAATAAGGTTGTTATGATTTCATAAGAAAATGTTAAAAGAACCATGAAATTACAATTAAACTTAGGTTTCGTTTTTCTCTTTGTCCTTCACTGGTAACATTTTTTTCAAGGACACATTCTTTCAATATATCCTTAGAACACTTCATATTTGTATTTCTGATTTTGCATTGGTATGGCAGTGTGTGGGAGTCTCTGTAAGTGTTGCCAGATTATCCCCCAGATAATCCTCTTATCATCTTGGTTGCAGGACCAGAGAGCAACATCTCTCTTAGTGCCTAAAAGTTTGTTGATAAGCAAGATAAGACATTCTCAGAGGATTGGCTATAATCTGCTCAGAGAGAGAGAGAGAGAGAGAGAGTGAGAGAGGAGATAAATTTGATTTTTCAAGTACTTGTAAATGTTAAAAAAGCATTTATTTTGAAAAATTTCTATGTTCAATTTGATGAATATTCAATCCCTCTCACACTAGTTTTGCCTATTTCCTCTTTAAGTGGAGTTAGACAAATTTAAAAAGATCAAATGCTATAAAGAATTTACAGCTCATCAGATAAAATGGTGTCCATGTAAAATCTAGATAATTCTCGGTGGCAAACAGCATGACAGTCATTAATTGGCAGGTTCCGCTATCAAGAACCACTAATGCTGAATCCTAAAACAATGTTTGATTTATCTGGATCTGGTATATCATATCAATATATTTCATGTTACAGGTTGTGTTGAAGAGTTATTTACATTTGCTCCTGTAAAGAATTTTCACACACATCGCCATTTAATTGATGTAGAATTATGAAATACATGTATTAGATATTACTTTTCAGTGGTTTTACCATTATATATGATAGAATAACTAAACCTTTGAGTGTTTTTGACCTTGCAGGGAGTTTTAATTTGATTTTTTGGAGGGGAGTATGTTATTTTGAACCTCCAAGTTTGGCAAAACTTACCGTAATTTAGTATATCACTGAAACCATTTATTTAAAACCATGCACTGAAAAGATTTTGCATGAATTTTTGTAGTTATAAAAGAGATACCCATTTTTTAGGTAGAGTTATGCCAATGTTGAACTTAGAAGTTAAATCTTTGTCAGTTCTGGTCTTGTAAGACTAACTGAATACTCCTCTGTAAACTCTCAACAGAAATTTATGAAATTTAAAAGTATAAATAAGGACCTGATGTGTAGATATGCATGTTTGCAGGAAAGGGTTGTTAGAAACAACTGAAGTTTAAAAAAATTCCATATACAGATGATACCATAAACTATGTCTGCTTACTGTTTCAATTTGCTTTGTGCTTGTGATCATTGGATTGGATGTTTTAGAACTTCTATAAACTTATCTTTAAAATCTCTGTATTTTTTTTCTTAGAAAAAACTCAAAGGTTTGAATAAAGCTGTGTCTCTAGAGGAGAGTTTCTCTCTATCAAAACATAATGTTGAATGACTGTAAACATTGTCAGATTTCTCTCTATATGTATTGTTTTGGTTGACAGATTGTGGTTTCCTTGGTCAACAATCGCCCAAGTGCCCAGAACTTCACCTATGCCAGCAAGCTTCAGCAATGGACCAAAGCCACCAATGTCAGACTCAAGCTGCTCCGGACCAAGACTTTACTGGGTCACCTGATGGCAGTCGCCCGACAAGACCCAACAGTCACGCGCAGGGTAGGGGCGCTTCTATGTAGTCTGACCAACATTGTTTTATACCGGTATCTATTCACTATCACCAAAGAGACTCAGTAGTAAACTGAGTTAAGTTTGAGTCGACATTTAAATGTACTGATACTTGGTTTGTACTTTCGAGAGTCTTGGTAATAGACAAAGAACAGTATACTTAATTGTTTATTATAGGAAAGCAGTGTCAAGTACAAGCAAAATTATTAATCTTAAGGAAGAATAAAAGTTTGTGGTAAAGGATTTTATAATTTTGTCTTTCTAGTACTTCTACAGTATTAAAGATATTTCTATTGGAGGCCGATGCGTGTGTAATGGCCATGCCAACACATGCGATAGAAGCGACTCCAACAACCCCAACCTCCTGGTTTGCTCCTGTAAACATAACACATGTGGCAACCAGTGCGAGACCTGTTGTCCTGGATTCGTCCAGAAGAAATGGAAGCAGGCAAGGGCAGACAAAATCTTCATGTGTGAACGTAAGTAGCCATTTACATGTATATTTAATTGTTGTTAACCTATTTATCCAATTCTTGAAATGTGTTAACAAATTGGGGGATTACTAGATATAAAATCCAAGCTTAGATCCAAGCTCATGGTTTAAGATTTATTAAGTCTACTGGACAGCCTGTAGGCAATCAATTCCAGATATATTGTACAGATATCTATAAAACATTTTAGATTCAGTAAAACTCTGTAATTTTGTTATACAGCCTGTGAGTGTTACGGCCATGCCACCGAGTGTCTCTACGATGAGGAAGTGGACCGGCTTGGACTTAGTGTGGATATGTACGGGAATTACCAGGGAGGCGGAGTCTGTCAAAACTGTCAGGTGAGCCAGATTGCTGTCCACTGTCACTTAAAAAAGCATTAAAGATATGCCATAATGTAATATGTTGTACTTTTAATGTAATTAAATTATGATTTGTTGATTTCAGCACAATACATACGGTGTTAACTGTGACCAGTGTGTGGCTGGTTACTATAGACCCTATGGAATCCTGAAGAACGACACAAACGCATGTAGACGTAAGTGGATGTGTTAATTTACTGCAATATCTGTAGAATGCTGGTTATCACCTGTGAACGATTGACCTCTATGTATGACCTTTGACCTTTTAGCCTGTGAGTGTGACCTGAATGTGTCTACGGGGGAGTGTGAGGAGGGATCAGGAAGATGTCTGTGTCGCAAGGAATACACAGGCCTCTATTGTGACAGGTAAACAAATCATCATGATTACATCAATGTAATTAAACAACATGCACAATATGTTCCCAGGAAACAGTGTTGTGTATGTTGTTTCAGTAAACAAGAAAGTTCCTGTTGTAATGTTGCTTTCCTTTGTAGTTGTGCCCCAGGATACGAGGGTTACCCCACCTGTGTTCCATGCCAGTGCCACATGAATGGTACAGATGGAGAGATCTGTTCACTGGGAGGCCAGCCCTGCCCCTGTAAGGAAAACTATGTGGGTAACCGCTGCGACATGTGTGCCTCAGGATTCTACAACTTTCCAGAATGCACTCGTAAGTCTACTGTCTATAAGATTTGCAGGGTTAATAGCATTTTTCTCCTGGTGAAAGAAATGTACGATCTTGATTTGTGTAACTTGTTGTTAATGACTTACTCTTGTGGTCAATTTCAGCGTGTGCATGTGAGACGGCCACTGGGGGATCTATGGACAACAACTGTGATGTGGAGACTGGACAGTGTCCATGCCAACTAAACTTTGCTGGCAAGGAGTGCAACCAGTGTGCCCATGGCTACTACAATTACCCAGCATGCACCTGTGAGTAAATGACAACATCACTAAAGCATTTTTGAAATAAATCTTAAAGATTGATTGACAGAATATCTCTTTAAATAGTTATATATAGTAATTTAAGCACCCATATCAGTTTTTGCAAATTAAAAGATGAAATATGAATTGGATTTATTTAATTTAGCCATAAAATTTTATAGAATGAACAAAAACTGTAGGAATGAATCATTATGAACCTGTAGTATCAATGTAAGTACATTGTGTTTTATCCAGTGTGTGACTGTGACTCATCGGGAACGTCGGAGGGGATCTGCAACAAGACGACAGGCCAGTGTCTGTGTAAGGAGAGCTTCATGTTCCCCCACTGTGACCGCTGTGCACCTGGTTACTATAACTACCCCACGTGTCAAGGTCAGTCTCAATCTTACACCAATGATCAGGGAGAATGTTTTCTATATCTCAAAATTTTGGAACTGTGTTGAAAGGTTATGACAATTTGATTATTAAGTAAGTACAGTGCATCTAAAGAATATTGGGATTATAGATGATGTTGATCCAGGGTAGATAAACTGGCAGTCATTTTAATCATACATTTGTATCTGTGTGTCTACAGCAGGGTAAATAAACTGGTAGTCATTTTCATCATACATTAGTATCTGTGTGTCTACAGCAGGGAAAATAAACTGGTAGTCATTTTCATCATACATTAGTATCTGTGTGTCTACAGCAGGGTAGATAAACTGGCAGTCATTTTCATCATACATTAGTATCTGTGTGTCTACAGCAGGGTAGATAAACTGGCAGTCATTTTCATCATACATTAGTATCTGTGTGTCTACAGCTGGGAAAATAAACTGTTAGTCATTTTCATCATACATTAGTATCTGTGTGTCTACAGCAGGGTAAATAAAGTGGTTGTCACTTTAATCATACATTAGTATGAATGAGATTCTACATAAACACCTGGGTCATTTTTTCAACAGAGGTTAGATATAGTGAGTTTATTCCTACAGATTTGAAAAACATTGAGTTTTGTTGTATATCGGTCTCTGTGTCCTCTTAACTACCAAGGTTATACATAGTGATTTATGCAAAAACATTGTATGACTGTGATATAAAACAGGATTTTATTTATACATGTACCCTATTGTCTGTGTTAGAAATAGTAAGTTTATTCATATATACTTGTATATGTTAGATATAGTGAGTTTATTTATACAACATTTTGTCTATAGTGAGTTTATATATACAACATTTTGTCTATAGTGAGTTTATATATACAACATTTTGTCTATAGTGAGTTTATATATACAACATTTTGTCTATAGTGAGTATACATAAACAACATTTTGTCTACAGTGAGTTTATATACATGTATATATAACATTTTGTCTACAGTGAGTTTATAATATACACCATTTTGTCTACAGTGAGTTTATATACATGTATATGAAATTTTGTCTACAGTGAGTTTATATACATGTATATACATCGTTTTGTCTACAGTGAGTTTATATATACAACATTTTGTCTATAGTGAGTTTATATACAGGTACATGTATATAACATTTTGTCTACAGTGAGTTTATACATGTATATACATGTACAACATTTTGTCTATAGTGAGTTTATATATATATATATATATATATATATATATATATATATATATATATATATATATATATATATATATATATAACACATTTTGTCTATAGTGAGTTTATATAAACAACATGTTGTCTATATTGATTTTATATATATTATTATAACATGTATAACATTTTGTCAACCACAGAGTGTCAATGTGCTGAACCAGGCTCCATTGAGAAGGTGTGTCGGGAGGACGGTCAGTGTCCATGTAAACCAAACTTTGGGGGGCGTACCTGTGGCAGGTGTCATCCAGGCTTCTACCGATACCCAGATTGTGCTTGTAAGTATGCAGCTAACAAATACAGCACCTGTTGCAAGAATAATGCTCTAGTACAGTTAGAGTAAATTGATACATCATGTGTCTCTGGGGTGTTTGATTGAACTACATATATAACATTAAGCAGCTTTGGTTTTTTGATTACATTGATGCATCAAGTGTCCCTAATGTGTTTTAGCCTGTAACTGTGACCGGTACGGATCATACGGAGAGACGTGTGAGCAGTTGAATGGACAGTGTGAGTGTCGCCTGACCTTTGATGGTCTGAGCTGTAGCAAGTGTAAGGAGGGATTCTACAACTACCCCATGTGTGAAGGTATCCCATGTTAAGTGAATTCTTAAGAAACTGATGTTTGCTCTTTGTGAAGTTGTTTTATTACTAAAAATTTATTCACTCAGTATTAATTCATTTTTATTGATTTATAGAGTGTAACTGTAACCCTGCTGGAGCCAAGGAGATCCCGGGGTACCCCCTGGGAGGGTGTGGTGAGGTCATCAAAGGTCAGCTGTGTGAGTGTAAGGAACGCGTGATGGGAAGGATATGTGATCAGTGTATGCCCGGCTACTTCAAACTGGACAGAAACAACCCACTGGGCTGTGAAGGTAGTTACTCGTCTTCTACTCTATCTCTCTCTGTTGAAATATGAGTCTCAAATTCATGAAAATGCTAACTTGCTTTAATTTAATGTTTAATTCTTAACATTATATCAGCATATGGATAAATTTACATTTAACAGATCTAATCATTGAAGGTTTTATTGATATTCTATGTACAATGCACATGTACATGTAGTTATCATTTGTGTTTTTGAGCTGTGATGAATGAGTTGTCTCCCTTCCAGAGTGCTCCTGCTATGCCCCTGGTACTGTGGCAGGGCTCAACATGTGTCACGCATCTACGGGTCAGTGTACTTGTAAACTGGATGTGGTTGGCCGGCGCTGTGACACCTGTGCCAGTGGATTCTATGGACTGTCTGAAGCCAATCCATTTGGATGTACAGGTATGCATTTCGTAAAGCAGTTAGTAGTTATTGCCACTAGATAGTGACTTATCAGGATAGTATTAGTTGAACAGAAATAAATGACAATCTATTTACTATCTTTAGAGTGTGATTGTGACAGTGGTGGATCCATCAATCTGAGATGTGAGCAGAGAACGGGACAGTGCCCCTGTAAACCAAGAGTGGGTGGCAGGCGATGTGATGTGTGAGTACACTCAGGGATTCAGTAATAACTACCAATATATGTATTTGAGTAACAATGAAATGCAAGTTATAAAATATGTGTTGACCATATTTTATATTTTCAGACCAGAGAGGAATCATTTTTACCCTACTCTGCAGCAGTTCAAGTACGAGATAGAAGATGGTCACACTCCAGAAGGATCCAGAATCAGATACGGTTTTGACGAGACATTTTTCCCAAATTTCTCCTGGAGAGGATATGCTATTTTGACAGCTATTCAGGTATTACAGCCTCAGAAAGCTGATGCTATTAACATATGGTTTATTACCTCTCTGTAATGTAAAATTAAATTTATCAACCATGGCAGCATTTCATGCTTTACATTTTTTTGATTTCAGCCTGAAGTTGAGATGGACATAGAAATCAAGAAGCCGAGTTTGTACCGCTTGATTTACCGTTACGTCAACGTAAACAATAATGTTCTGCGAGGACAGGTGATGCTTAAACCGCACAATCCGACAGATGTGACCCAGAGCAGCGAGGTCTTCTTCCAGGTCACCACAGAGCCAATGTTTGTGACCGTGGGCAGTGGGAGGGACTACGAGTTTGTCCTGAATCCAGGTCGCTGGACGGTCTCCATCAGCTCCCCTGATATCTTACTTTTGGTGAGGAACTTCTCTTTGTAAATTGTTGGGAAATTTTTGCAATACTTTTGTTTATCCTACTGTAAAAGCTTTCCACTATATTGGACCTGAAGTCAGCAGTAAACACCTGTATATCTGACCGGGTAATTATTGTTTTGGAAAACAGGACTACATGGTGCTAGTACCAGATGCTTACTACGAGGCCACAGTATTGCAAGAGAAAGTCACTCGCCCATGTAAAATCCCTGGAGATCAGGGGCCGTAAGTAGTGCCTCAACAGCTCAGATTTCCCTTGAATTTTGAACTTTGTATAGATATGGTGTATGAGTAATAAGTCATCTTTGTGTTACAGGTGTGTATCGTACGGGTATCCAGACCTGGAGACGTTCCCCACTGTGATTGGAGGATCAGGATTTGTTATCGACCGTAACGGAAGCCAGATCCCGACCCAGGTGTTCCCCAATCAGATCATTCTGGATGAGCTGGGTATCCCCACTCTAGCCCAGCTAGACAATAGCCAGGTAAAGATCTTTGTCATGATACGTTATTTCCAACATGTATTGTAAATCTGGTGTCATACATTTGGGATAAGATTCAACTTTATTCAACCAAATATTCTGCTGAATATGGATATTTATTGTCATTTCTTTAAGTAATTCGAAAAATTTATAATGACACATATAAATGGCATGTTACGGTGTTCATATACAATGTACAGAAATTAATGCATTAACAGGTTATAACAATAACCCCTGTTATAGATGTCAGTTTAATATTGATATGTACATTTTTGTGATATCAGCGGGAATTGAACCTGAACCTGCGAGTTCCCCGGCCCGGGGATTACGTGCTGGTGTTCAACTATTTCGCCTTGTCCAACAGATCCCAGGACCTGGACATCGAGGCCAATGTGGACGGACAGACGACCCTCGGGACTGTTCTCCTGTACAGCTGTAAATACAGGTATTCCAGATGTTTTCTCCACCTTATTAATTGAGAATAATTAATTCTGGTTGTAAAGCTTCATTTGATTGGCTAAACAATATCATCTATATCGTATAACATAACATGCCTACTTCACAATACAACAACTGCGCAAAACAAATTAGTATGCTTGACGTGACATTTAAATTTTGTACAAACAAATGTAATTTTTTTGAATGATGGGTCTTATTTGCTGATTTTAGTTGTAGAAAATTAAGTTATAAGGAATAAATTTCTACCTATGTTATATGAGTATAACATAATTTTGAACAGTTAACACTTTACAGTTCATAAAGTGTAGCAAAGCGTATAAATTATAAACTACCCCAAATTTTGTTATATCGTATAACATAGGTAGAAATTAAATTCATTCCGTAGTTATATCTCTGGGTTCTTGATGTTCTTCTCCATTATTTGACTCTATACATTACTTATTTTTCTACACTGCTGTAATTGTTTTCCTCTGATCTGTTTACAGTGTGCTGTGTAGACAAGTGATGAAGAACATCGATGACATGCCCTCGGTGATCTCCATTAACGACACCGTCAATATCCGCGTCACAGGCGACCAGGATGTGGACGTGGCCATTGTAAGTAAACAAAACAGAAAAAAAACATCTGAGGGGTGTTCAACAGAGCAAGCGCTCACTAACACTTGCCAAAATTCCCCATACCTGCTACACAAATTTTGGCAAGCGCTTGTGAGCGCTCGCTCTGTTGAACATACCTCTGTTCACCTGTTCTGTTACACCATTTATTTGTACTGTCTGTCTGAAAATGGGTTTTCTAAAGATTTTTTGCCATTGTTTTATGTCTGTTTTACCATTTAAACTGCCTGTACATTATAGTATACCATTGGCTGCCATTTTCTTCACCTTTGTATACCTTTCCTTCTGCCTACAGGGTTCAGTGGTTGCTATCCCATACGATGAGTGGTCCCTTGGATTCATCAGACCAAGCATCATCTGTATCCGCATCAATGGAATGTAAGTATTACATGCAAATCACTGGAACAAGAAATGACAACAATGTACATTGGAATATGAGGATGTGCATTACTTTTGCTTTGATCTTTCTATGTTGGCTATTATTTAGATGTTTTGTGTCTGGATACTCTATCTTTCTATGTTTGCTATCATTTAGATGTGTTGTGTCGGGGTACACCATTCCCTCCAGTGGTCTGAGAATTGACTTTGAGGATCCACCAAACTCAAACCTGATTGCCACCATATTGCCAAATCACATCACCGAGAAAGGACTTATCGAACTCGACAACATTAACGTATGTATATCATATGGTTATAAATACATCTATATATTAAGAGATAATCATGTTGAAGGTAATCAAGGCAACTACCACGCTGTAACTTAACTAACCTAAACATATACATTTTTGTCCATCCTCTTGCTGTGTTATGTATTCCGTTTCACATATTTTCTATCTTGTCCTGTATTGTATTCTTTTATATGTATTTTCATCTCATTGTTCTGTATTGTATTCCTGTATTTTTGTCCTGTTGTCCCCAGAGAGTGGTAGAGCTGACGGGTAACATCCGTACACCCGGTCAGTACGTGGTCCTGGTCCACTTCTACATGCCCTCGGAGGCTGGTGCTGACCTTCCTGTCACCTTGTTCACCGAGGGATTCCCCCCAATCACAGGTAAAAATAGCTTAAGGATACCATGTATTGTATTGTATGAAGTTGTATTTATTGCATCGAAATACATGTACATAGTTTTTTCATAACTATGACATGTTATTGTAGGAACCTTCAAGCCTCGCTTTTGCCCAAGTGTCTACGGCTGCCGGAGTCAGATTGTGTTTGATGGGACTGTCAGAAACGTGATTTCTTTACAGCCCGGCAACTTTACGATCAGGTTCAACAACACCATGGGACGAAACATGCTACTGGTCAGTCTCACAAATATATGGCACAATATTATAATTATTCCAGGATATTTAGACACTTAACAAATGATCCTTTGCTGTAAAACAAATTATGAACATAAGCTCATTTGGTATGATTTTATAAAACATAGAACGATCACAGGCCCTTTTTAATTATAATACATGTTGGGCATTACTACCATCTATTATACCAATAATATACAAGAATATAGACCCAAGTATCATATGTGAACAAGGATAATCTTTTTGATAATATTTTAAAATTTCTGACTCTAGGATTATCTGATGGTGATACCAGTCCAGCAGTTCTCCCCGTCTGATTTGAACCCACAACCTATTGACAACTCGGCCCACTTCTTGCAGTGGTGTGTGGGGCCAGGATTTGTACTTGTGTAAGTATTGAGGTTATCTTCACAGTTTTTAAAACTGATACAGCCAGTGATCATTACTATTTACAAAAGGAGATGCTAATTTGTGTTCAGTGGTGTCGGTTCAATGGATTTATGTTTAAGTGTTTTTGTAAATCTGGTATATTTTGAAATTCTTATACAAAGAGAAAATTTTGATAGTCAGTCATAGTATAAAATCACTTAAATCATACTTTTGTCTTTGTACATTTTTAGAATATTATATGCATTTAAGACATTTTATCAGATAGAAATTGATAACAAGTGTAAGGGTTAAGATAATTTCTGTAAAATAATTTAATTAAGGGAGATCACAAGGTTTTCCATTGTTAACTGAATCATTACATGAGCTGTGAGATTTTTGTGTGTGGTTACAGGAATGACACCGAGTTCTGTCAGTCAGGAGTGTACACCCTGACCACCGACTTCAACAATGGCGGCCTGGCCTGTGGCTGTGACACAGATGGATCGCTCAGCTTCGAGTGCTCCAACTTTGGGGGACAGTGTCAGTGTCGAGACAATGTGATTGGTCAGAAATGTACTCAGTGTCGAGAGGGATACTATGGATTCCCACGCTGTAAACGTATGTATTTCTGACATGTTGATGCTAATAACGTGTATGTGTATTATCGTACATGAACTGTAAATGAAGTTCTCATTCCAGCTTGTAACTGTCCCTATGGAATGTGCAGTCCTCTGTCCGGTGAATGCATGTGCCCCCCGCGAGTGACAGGAGAGCGGTGTAACACCTGTGTGTCCGCTACCTACGGCTTCGATCCTCTAGTGGGCTGTACTGTGAGTCAATCCTTGTTCTGTCATTCTCTTTAAGATCTGATATCAATTTATGGAGTGTGATAAATATCAGAATAATATGATCAAAATATCAAATAATATTTGAAATTAGATGAATTTTTCACTGTTTCTTTTGTTGAAAGGTTTAATTTGTTTGCAGGAAAAAAAGTATCTCTATTCTTACCCCAATTTTTAACAGAATTTTACTAATAAGGATAGCACAGGATTTTTGTTACAGACTGTTTTGCAGGACTGTAAATGTAATGCTGAGGGTGTTCTGTTTTACAGGACTGTAAATGTAATGCTGAGGGTGTTCTGTTTTACAGGACTGTAAATGTAATGCTGAGGGTGTTCTGTTTTACAGGACTGTAAATGTAATGCTGAGGGTGTTCTGTTTTACAGGACTGTAAATGTAATGCTGAGGGTGTTCTGTTTTACAGGACTGTAAATGTAATGCTGAGGGTGTTCTGAACCGGGACATGAACTGTGACCAGACCACGGGACAGTGCACGTAAGTTACGGTAATGTAAACAGGGCGAATGTCACTCCTGTAGATATCACTAAGAGTTTGAAATAAGAGTTGTGTACCTGTTGTGTTGTAGGTGTAAGGACAATGTGGGGGGCCGTAAGTGTGACTACTGTCTGGCCGGCTTCTACTCCTTCCCGTACTGTTCTCCGTGCAATAACTGTGACAGCCAGGGTACACAGGAGGAGATCTGTGACGCAGGCAGCGGGGCTTGTCTGTGTAAAGTGAGTCACATGTAGAGTGTGTGTGCAAACTAAGTTATGTTCATAGAAAGTGTGCGTGTGTTTGATTGAATAAGGAAAAAGTCACGGACACAGATTGTCTTATTGGTTACCTGAGGTTTTCACATGTTTATAGGAGAATGTCGCTGCCCCTGACTGTGACGTATGTGAACCAGGCAGTTTTAATCTTGACCCCAGGAACCCCAAGGGCTGCACCAAGTGTTTCTGTTTTGGGACCACGGCTAGATGTGACAGTTCCACCCTTGTCTGGGGAACAGTAAGTAGTCCAGCAAACCATCAACCTCCATGTGTATAGCATGCAGTATTACAGGTTTCAGTGTAAATAAGAACACTTGTTGACAGAATTTTCTTGTTTTTCTCAGCACAAGGACATGCTAGGGTGGGCTGTTACCAACACGGTTGAAGGCTCCTTGAGAGAGTCGGAGACCATCATAGCTGTCCTGGAGTCAGACACCAAGATCGTGGACCCGGACCGGGCCATGTACTGGATCGCCTCGCCATTCTACCTCGGGGATCAGGTGAGACAGCTCGGTCAAGGGCATTCTCTGTCTCCAGTACCAATCACCGTGTAGCATTTAATGCTTTCAGAACACGTACAAAGTTGATTTCATTATACTAAAACGCTGTTCATCTGATGGGAAAAAACAACATGCTGCTTTAACCTATTCATAAACAGAACATTCATATTTTTTGTCAGTCAGTTAATTGAAAATTTCAGGTTAAGTCCTATGGAGGTAAATTGAGGTTTGAGGTGTATTCCGTTGTTCCGAGAGGAAACGAGACAAGCCTGCCTGGTGGACCTGACATCATTCTACAGGTAAACAAACAGACCAAACATCGCAGTGCCAGTAATTCAGAAGTTGTTTTACACTCTGGTTTTATCGGAGGTTTTCTGGTTTTTGTAGGGAGGAAATATGACCTTACATCACATATACCAGACAAAGCCAGAACCCACCACGACCTACCCGGTGGAAATTACACTGAACGAGGTAAGGATTAAATCACTCTGAGTGAAGTACATATATGAATAACTCTATCAGGTCATTCACTCTCAATGACGTACACTCTATGCTAAAAAAATGCAGACGAGAAACACATATTTATTGTTCGTGAAACCTTTTACTTGAAATAAAGTTTATTATTCAAAAAACCTCAAAAGCTGACAAAAATCATTGGATACAAAGACTTATTTTTGACCCAAAATCAAATGCCATATCCAAATGCTTTGATCAAAATTATTTTCAAATATGCATACACAATACTAACCCATTATTGATAATTAACATATAATCTTGGTGCGTTTTTTCCAGTACAATTTTGTGCGTGCGGAGGATGGACTCCCAGTGTCCAGGGAGACTTTTATGATGATTCTGGTGGACATTACAGCCATACATATCCGCGCCAACTATTTCTCCCCCACGACTGAAGTCAGGTCAGAAAGGCTCAGGGCAGAAATTTTAAAAGAAAAAACATAAATCTTGTCCAATCTGGCTGTAGGGTAGTTCAAATTTTTGCCATGTTGGAAAGTAATGGAAAACATTCAAATTGGAGGATAGTGTGAATTTGTTTTATTAAGCTTTTTACACAAAAATAAAGTTCATAGTACTTCCTGACAAGTGATTTTTAGTGGTGAGTGATTGACAGATGTTTCTGACATTACAGACTGATGAATGTGGAGCTGGAACAGGCCGTGGAGAGACAGGGTGAAAGGACCACAGAGAACAAGGAAGACGGAGGCGGCTCCTGGTTTGATTGGTTCGGTGGTGAAGATCGGACCACCCCTGCCCCCCTCCCCACAGCCCTCAGTGTGGAGCAGTGTCAGTGTCCTATGGGATACATAGGGTCCAGCTGCCAGGTAAAGATCAGAAATTCCAAGGGAGCAAAACAAATGATTGGAATCAGGATCCAATATTAATCCCTGCTGTGTTAAATCATTACATATTATTCCAGTTTATGGACTTTTACTTTGGACTGTTTGAGTTGTCTTTTTTTATCAGTAATTTCAGTGTTGTTGTCAATTAACAGGACTGTGCCCCAGGCTACTATCGGTCATCCAAGAGCCCGTATCGCGGTGTCTGTATCCCGTGTAACTGTAATGGACATGCTGACTCATGTGATACCGAGACAGGCGAATGTCTGGTTAGTATTCTATATAACATTGTAATGGTCTTTAATTATTCGAAAATTGCATCTGGAAATCATGTTTAGCCTTCATGTATTGTTGATGAATTGATTTATTATTTTATTTAGTTTTTTTTTTTTTATTTCACTCTGCGAGAAACATATTATATAAATGCAACACAGTCATAACTCTTGAAAGGAACTCCTGTTGAACATTTATTTATTCCAATTAATTTCTTTCTGTAGAACTGCAGAGACAACACAATGGGAAAACACTGTGAAGAATGCTTACCTGGTTACTATGGAGATGCCTTGACTGGTGTTTGTCAGATATGTAGCTGTCCATTGCCCATAGAAAGTAACAAGTCAGTATCTCTGAGATCAAGTAAGAAGTCAGTGTCTATATATAGACTCAGTAACAAGTCAGTATCTCTGTAGACTCAGTAACAAGTCAGTGTCTATATATATAGACTCAGTAACAAATCAGTATCTCTGTAGACCAAGTAACAAGTCAATGTCTATTTATAGACTCAATAACAAGTCAGTATCTCTGTAGACAAAATAAGTCAATATCTATATATAGACTCGGTAACAAGCCAGTGTCTATATAGAGACTCAGTAACAAGTCAGTATCCCTGTAGACCAAGTAACAAAAGGTACAGTAGGAGTAAACACTTCCATAGACTCAGAGTCAAGTCACTTTCACATCATACACCTTAAGGAACAAGTCAATATAGCTTTATGTATATAGATAGAGAGATAGATAGATAGATAGATAGATAGATAGATAGATAGATAGATAGATAGATAGAGAGATACCGTAGATAGATAGATAATTAATTTCCAATTTTGGCTCCAGCGGGGGAATACAGGTTTACAATAATTAAAGAGAAATTCCTAAATTATTAGATTATACATAGAAAATAGCCCCCACACATACATGTATATGAACGTGCAGCAGTTGGGTAAATCCTGTGTGTACATCTCTTAAAAAATGTAACAAATTGTAGTTCTGACCTTGTATTGTATTTATTAACTGTGAATGTTGTGGGTATTGCCTGTGATTTTTGATTTGATTTGTTTCATGTTTGGCCTTTGATCTGTTATAGCTTTGCCTCTGGCTGTAATGTGTATGAGGGGACCGTGTACTCCTGTGACTGCCTGCCTGGATACACTGGATCAAGATGTGAACAGTGAGTCACAAACATGTACATGTATATCATCATCTTAAAGACATGATAATTCATAGATAATTTTAAAATGATTGTTGGGGGATCTGGAAAAGCTTAGTGAAAGGGATATCTATCCTTCAGGTGTGCCCCTGGTTACTACGGAGACCCAACTCAGGAAGGAGAAGTATGTCGTCCGTGCCAGTGTTCAGGTAACATCGATATGTCTGATCCGGAGGCCTGCAGCCTGTCCACTGGGGAGTGTCTTAAGTGTCTCAACAGCACCATGGGACCAGGGTGTGCCTACTGCGAGGACTGGTACCATGGAGATGCAGTCACCCTCAAAAACTGCCAAGGTACCCCATCCATTATATCCGTGACTCACTGAAGAACAGGTACAGATGATGGAATTTTTCTTATATGTTATAACATACTTTTTGGTTGTGGTTTTAGCCTGCACATGTGACCAGTGTGGATCTGTGTCATGTGACCGTGACTTGGGATCCTGCCAATGTCAGCCAAATGTGGAGGGTCTCAACTGTGACAGATGCAAGGTCAGTCAATGAATCGTAAATCAGAAGTCTGTGAGAAGTCATTGTGTGTACATCTAAATTTTCAGTGGTGGAATTATCCTTCTAATATTTTTTCTGCAGCCTGACACATATGGATTTGATAGCTGTGCTGGATGTCGGGATTGTAACTGTGGTCTCGCTTCAGTGAGCACACAGTGTGACAGTGTTACGGGTCAGTGCACATGTATGCCAGGAACAGAAGGCAATTACTGTGACCAGTGTTCTGAGGGATTCTGGAACTACACAGCTGCTGGTTGTCAAGGTAACCTTTTAGAAAATCAGTAATCAGAGGCAAATACATGATATGCTTTTAATACTGAATGAGACATGAATACAATGAATTTTACACCTGTTTGATACTTATAACTGTTCATTAACAGCGTGTGAGTGTGAGGAAGATGGAGCCATCACGTGTGACCGTGTCACCGGCCGATGTCAGTGTCTCCCAGGGGTCACAGGAGACCGTTGTGACAGGTGTCTCCCAAGATACATCCTGGTCCCAAACAAAGGATGTCAAGGTCTGTATACGAAGTAAAGGAGGATTTCCAAAAGAAAAATTATTCAAGTAGAATACTAATCTTAACAGTCAATATTTATTGGTTCATAGCTTTGAATACTCTGAAATTACCATCATTTCATGGTTCATTGTGATGTATTTCTGTTATTGATTCCAGTCTGTGAGAGCTGTGTTTTCATCCTGCTGGATGATGTGTTGTGTTTCTGTTATTGATTCCAGCCTGTGAGAGCTGTGTTTTCATCCTGCTGGATGATGTGTTGTGTTTCTGTTATTGATTCCAGCCTGTGAGAGCTGTGTTTTCATCCTGCTGGATGATGTGTTTCATTGATTGTGATTTACATTTATCTTGTTCTTTGTTCTAGCCTGTGATAGCTGTGTTCACATCCTGCTGGATGATGTGGAGGCCTTACAGAGGAGCACCACCAACCTGTCCACCACCCTGGAGTCGGTGTCCGTTGGAATGTCCGCCAACAACCGTCTGGAGGAAATCAACCAGGCAGCCATCAACCTCAGGGTAAGACAGCCATCCAGTTGTGGCACATTACATTGCAGTGTGCTATTGTTTTCTGCTGCTAGGCTACTCATCAGTTACACTGACTGTTTATGATTGTGATGTGTACTTGTATTCAGCCTGAAGTGGATGCATTGTTAGCTGGACCACAGGACATCTCCCTGGATCCACTATCCAAGGAACTCTCAGAAGTTCAAACTCTGGCAGATGATGGCAAACTTCAGGTAGGATTATCAACTCTTAAAACAAGCTTACAAATTTATTAGGCTCACTCACCAACTCAATGAATAAACTTATAAAACTTGCAAATTGAATAAGGATGCTGGGTCTTTTAATTTTAATTTTTGTTGTAATGCCATTTTTGCTCTGGTTTCAGTCGGACAGGCTGAAAACTAGGGGTCAGTTCCTGACAGATGAGTCAAAGGATCTCCTGACCGCTGCAGACAACATCGAGGCCAAGACCGCGGAAGTGAAGCGCGAGACGGACGGTGAGCATTTAATAGTACATGTAGATGTCTGTAGGGGGTAAGAATGATGAATTGGAGTAAATACCAGCAGGTGTTGGTACTTGTTTACCTTGTTGGTTGACTGCCTCTGTTAAACCAGCTTTTAAAATAATGCTTTATTTCTATCCTACATGCTAATTTTACAAATAGAAACAAACAGAAACTTTTTTGCATTTGCTGATTCTAAATTTACTTTCAAATATTTTAAATGTTAGGTTCCTGGGTTCTTTGATACAAGTATTCTGTTTTCCCCATTCAGAAGTTGTGCAGTATGCAGAGAACATCTTGAAGCAGATCTATGAAGGAATCAAGGTCACCAACATTGACACAGCCATTCAGGACTCAAGAAGGGTCCTCGACCAGATCAAGTCAGCTAACTTCAGCGGCAATGCCGAAGAGTGTACCACAGAGGAGGCTCTAGCCAAGGAGTGTAAGTCGTGGGGCCTGGACAGGGGAAGGGCTGTCTTGATAACCTACTTGTTTTGTTTTGTATGAATCAAAAGTCTTCTGCAGACCCATATTTGATTATGATTGTTGGCATTGTTTATTAAATTATAAGTTGTATACATGTATTAAAAGAAAATCACACTGTGTCACAGCAGCAATTTTTTCTTGTCAGTTCAGAACAAATATCCATATCTTTCTTTTATGCTTGCTATGATATCAACACTGACTGATTTCAGTGCTGGCACAAATGAGCTTCTGGTTTGCCAGTGGACAGTCCAACAGTACTCGGGAAACCCTGAAGGAGGCAGAAGATATCATAATGAGGCTGTACGATCTCCAGAGTAATGCTAGGAATTCTGACAGGGGAGCAGACTCGGCTCAGGACCTCATTAAAGACCTCAATCAACAGACAATGAGCATACTCAAGGTAACAAACACAAAAAGTGTGCATGTCATTTCATTCAGTTCAGAAATTGGCTTGATTTTTTATCATCAAACAATTTCTCTGGCAAAGAATTGAAGAAAAAAGCTACCATCTTTTGAATGTAAGTGACATTACATTACAAATTATTAGAAATTTCAATGATCAGGTTGAATGAATTTTATTGTTAAAGTAAGTTTTCTATTAGTACTTTGATTCCTGCCTGATCTCGGTCTCATTGTATTTTTGATAATTAGGTGAGACTGGGGGCCTTGGAGATGTCAGAGAAGGACGTCCAGATGCTGCATTCCATGTCGGACAACCTGCTGATGGATGCTCAGGACGCCCTGGGTGTGTCCAGGGACGCAGCCTACGTAAGTCTGAGCCATCAGTCTGCTGTCTGGTTTTGTCTTCATAGTGTTCATGTACTCGTTGTCTGATGACAGTTAACATGGGCTTGAATATTTTCTACCTGCTGCTCTACAGTCTTTTTTAATTTTAAACTAATAATTGAAGGAGTAAAATTAGCAATACTTTCAATGGATGGATCCCAATCTGTTAATCTATCATAAAGGTTTTGTTTCATACAGGTCTTAAAATAGAGAGGTCCTGTAACATTTGAATTTTACCATTTTTCCTGTAATGTTTTTGTAATGGAAAATAAACCACCTTTTGCTTTCAGGAAGCTGAGACCAGAGCTTCACAGATCGATGCGGCCGTCGGCAGGATGCGTGACTTTGTGGGCAATCTGACCAGCGGTCTGGAGGAAGCCATTGTCAAGGTCAATGAGAGTCAGGAGCGTGCCCAGTCCCTGTCCGAGCAGGCTCAGTTCTTGGAAAGGTGCATAGCACAGCTCCAATATAACATCCTGTTGTATATACTGTAAAAGTGGTTATTTATGAGTAAGAGAAATTTACACTGATTTCGTGGTAAGCTTAAAACCACGTAAAATATCCCTGCTCATATGGTAAAAAACTCAAACTTTAGTGTAAATCGCGCATCCGCATATTTAATACCCACATGTATTGTTTGATCATAGAAAACACATACTTATCCACCAGCATAAATAACCACTTTACCGTAATCAAATAACATAGTCAAATAAATAGCTTTTACATGAAAGCAAAATTTGCAGATTCACAATAAATACAAAAAGTTCATATTTACTTCCGTTAATGATTTGTATTAGATTTTGAGTTTTTCTTCAAGTTACTTGCTATTAGGGAGTAATGAAGATTCTGATAATTATGTGGAAGTGAAAATCTGATCATTCTCTGTTTTGTTGCAGTATCTACACAGACACTAGGGAGACATCAGCCAATGCTCTCGATGCTGCCAGTGCTTTCCAAGGAATTGTGGACGCCATTGATGATGCAAACAATGCTTCCAGTGTCGCTCTTGAAGCTGCAGACAAAGCACAAGGAAAGGTCGGTGTTAGTTCTGCCAGTCACTGATTATTAAAAACTAGGTCAACCTCGACTGCGAGTCACTGATTTGTGTATCCATTTTCACATTGTTTTGTTTATATAGCATACATGTATCTGAATTACAGAAAAATTATGCAGCCTTTGTAATTATAATTTCTTCTTTTTCACAGTCGAATGGTGTAGGAGAGAGTTCCCAGAAATCCAAGGGGGACAGCACAGTTTTACTGGAGTCTGCCAGAGCTCGTCTGGACAAAACAGAAGTTGGTCAGTATCTATAAAGAACTGGGTCAGTATCTATAAAGAAGTGGGTCAGTATCTATATAGAAGTGGGTCAGTATCTATATATAAATGGGTCAGTATCTATATAGAAGTGGGTCAGTATCTATACAGAAGTGGGTCAGTTAATTCAGTATTTATACTGTTGATTGACAGTAATCATACAGTTAGTATTTATCTTCTGAGATACTGCATGATACAGATAGCAGATCAACTAATTCTTCCCACAGATGATACATTATAAGCTAAAATAATCAAAGATTAATTTAGAAATAAAAAAAACAAGTATATATATTTTTTTTACAAATCCTAGAGTTGTCGGAGAGATTGCGTGAAGCCAAACTGAGTACAGATGATGTGGAGACAATGAATGATGAAATCAGCCGAGGAATGAACGACCTGAAGTTCCAAATCCAGGAACTTGGCAGATGTATGTATACGTGATAGAAATAGTGAAAATGTTGAGCAAGTCTTAAGCAATTATCAAAGTAAAAAGGAGTTAAATGTTTAATGAACAAATGATGTATAGTTAATGTAAAGGAAATACAAGTATCCAGAAAATTCAATTCATAAATGATGCATACATGTAGTTAAGACAGTAAAACATTTTGAACATGCAATTGATTTCCTAGATGAATGATAATTGAATACTAATTTCATACAAAATGTCGATGTTATAGATGAGTTTGAAAACAGAACAAGAGATGCAGGCATCCGAGCGACTGCAGCCGGGCAGCGGGCTCTGGATGCCCAGGAAAAAGTGGGCACAATTCTAGCCAAGCTTCCGGAGGACAAAAATAAGATAGACAGACTAGCCAACACTGTCGCCAAGACAGACAAGAACATTGCTGATGCCACCAGTCAAGGTCAGCTGTTGGGTCATGTTGTAGGCATTTAGATTTATATTGTACAGGTTGGGACCAATTGCTCAAATACGTTTTTATTTTATTTTGCTAAAACTTTGGCAATTCTGCATTAGAATAGATGAAATGTAACAAATTTTGGTGAACAAGTTTTTCTTTAAGTCTGAGTTTGATCCCACAGTATATCCAAAACTTCTTGGGGATCAACCTTACAAAGTATAGACTTATAGGAAAACTTGTTAACCAAAAGTTGTTGCATCTGATTTACATTAATGCAGATTTATATAAAAAATTTCCAAAATCCAAAATTTTTGTTTGGGATATTAAACCAAACAGGTTATTATATCCATCTGGGCGATTGGTCCCAACCTGTTGTAGGCATTTCAGGTTTATATTGAAGGCACTTTAAGTTTATATTGTGGGCAATTTAAGTTTATATTGCTGGCATTATTGTAATCATTTTAAGTTTATATTGCTGGCATTATTGTAATCATTTTAAGTTTATATTGCTGCCAGTTTAGGTTTATATTGTAGACTTTTTAGGTTTTTAAGGCATTTTTCATTTAAATATTGTAAGCATTTTGTATGTACATGTAGGTTTACATTGTTAGTACTTTAAAGGTATGAAAGAACAAGGTGCTCTGTTCTTTATCAGGATTTTAAAGATTTCCGCGACATCTCTTACCCAACGTCTGATCCAATAAACCCCCTGATTGTTGTGTTGTTTGTAGGTGATTTTGTGAGGGACAACCTGCCCGAGGTGATCACACAGATCAACCTTCTGGGTCAACGGAAGGATGCCTTGGAGGCACTGAGAGATGGAGTCTACACCAACCTGAGTCGACTCCGAGAACAGATCGAGCTGGCTCGAGACGCTGCCAACAGGGTGAGTATGAGGAAAAAAAGTGTTAATTGCCTATGCAAGATGAATCTGTATGATTTTATAATCGGTTGTATAATAATAGATATGCAATATTTATACAGGTATATAAGATATTGATTATTGTTCCATTTGACAGATCCGAGTCGGTCTGGAATTTGTAGGAAACACGACAGTCACACTGAGAAATCCAGCCAACATTGAGTCTGCTGGCTCCTATTCAACTCTCTCCATGTATGTACAGACTCGTCAGAAGAGGGCGCTGCTTGGCTACATCGGAGCAGACATGATGCCGAATAGGGTTACACCCGTAAGTTATCAAAATTACTGTTGTAATAAATAATCAATGTTTTACAGCTAAAGGTGATGGAAATTCAGAAATCACAGTATAATTTTAAAGCATTGGCATAAACTACCAAATGTGTACATGAATTAGGAGAGAAAATGAGAATTTGTCAAGCATATCGGAGAAATGGCATGTTAATTGGTGTGACAGAAACCTATGATAAAAAAGTTAACAGTGTCTAAACACTCTTATTGTAGGACTACATGTCTCTAGAGCTGAGGGATGGATACCCTGTCCTGCGTTACAACCTTGGATCAGGTCCAGCAGAAATCATCTCCAACAAGGACGTCTCTGACGGCAATTGGTACCTGATCAAGGCGAAGAGGTGAGTCGGGAGAAGTCTGTAGTGTTCAAGGACAGGGGAAGTATTGAGAGTCAGTTTAAGTTATGTCACACTTTGCGTCATAAACAATGTGTAGGAAGAAATAATTTCCTCAACATAGAAAATACAATTATATTCGTACATGTTTTTGTTTATTATTCACTTGCTGCTGTTTTTGGTCTGTGTGAAGGATTGGGAAGTCTGGAGAGTTAGTGGTAGAAGGAGATGGCGACAGCAACATTGATGAAGTGACGGGAGAGTCCAGTGGAACCTTCACGGTCCTCGAACTGAACCCCCAGACCACCAAGTTCTATGTGGGTGGAGTCCCCAGCGAAGTCAGGGTAAGGCTCTGAAGACATCAATAGAAAGGATACTTTTCCTGTTAATCGAAAGAAATTCTATAATTTTGTTGTTTTTGAGATGCAAGAAAATGGAAATATCAGTCCATTTTTAGTATTTATTTTAATATTTTTTCAGGCAAACTGATTATAAAGATCCATATAAGATAGATTTTGAGTTTAAACCTTTTTGTACACACAGTTACCTGCCCCTGTGAATTCCATGTACTATAATGGTGCTATGGAAGAGGTGATGTTTGATGGGAAACCATTGGGATTGTGGAACTTTGTGGCAGGGGAAAACAACTTCAAGGGAGCCATTGAAAGGTCAGTTACTGTCAGATTATCTTTAAGGAGCCATTGACAGGTCAGTTACTGTCAGATTATCTCTGAAATTGTAAGTTTTGATGAAAGACATATTTCTTTTGATTCATTAATTTTGTTTTGTGTTTAAAAAGTTTATTTATTGTCCAAAATAAATCTAAAGTTTGATTTTATTTGTTTTTTTAGAGATGTCATGAAATCGGTTGTCTCCAATGGCTTCCGATTCAACGGCAAAGGTTACGTGAGGTTGAGCGCCTCCAAGGTCAACTTCAAACCGGCTAAAGAATCTAACATCATCCTACGCTTCAAGACCTACGCTGAAAACGGACTGATCTTCTTCATGGGCAAGAACCGCGACTTCATGTCTCTGGAGATAAAGGAGGGCCGCGTGTTTTTCCAGTACGACCTTGGAGGTATGCCGGCCACACTGATCAGCCCAGGGACGTACAACGATGGGGAGTGGCACAAGATCCAGGCCCAGAGACTGGAGAGGCTCGGTGTGCTCACCATGGACGATGGAGAAAGTAGGCTGTTGTTACACCAGTTTCTGGGATTTAAATTTAATGATTTTGATTAAAGATTATTATGTTCAAATTATGAATCGATTTGGGAGTGGGCATGTACCCTTCTGTATGATTAAAAGTTGATAAGAAAGGTGGATTTTATTTAGAATTTGACTTTTTCTGATGCCAGTTGATTTCTTTTGGTCTGATGTTTTATATTAATTTAATCAGTAAGTCAGTATTCTATATTAATATCATGACTACAATAGCACCAAAATCCTCTTGATTTAAAATCAAATTCAAATTCTATGGTTATATCGACAACAGACAATGTTTTCTCTTGTTGGTGTTTAACTGTTCGATACTTCTAGTACATTGTACTTGTGATTGCTAGCTTTATGTGTTCTTTATTACAGCCATACAAGGCCAGTCTCCAGGATCAATGAAGGAACTGAGTTACACAGACGACATTTTCATTGGAGGATACAACCGGCTCTTTGTTCCCGTTGGGTACGTCATGCTAACATTGATGTTCCTATCTTTAACTGAGTGCTATGTTTAATAAACAATGATACATACTACTGATAATCTGCAGAAAATAAAAGCATAGGATAAAATTGTGAGCTTTGTTGTAGTAATGTGGAGTCCCGAGGTTTTGATGGCTGTGTACAAGACCTACAGTTCAACATCAACAAATGGGACCTGAACAAAAATGAGGCAGCCAAGGGCGTGGTCCGGGGATGTCCTGAACAGGTGAGAAATCATTAGCACTATTATGACTGTAACACAGGTTATACACACTATGCTTTTTTATTCTTTTATTTGATGTATTATCTCTTTCATGACCTAAACACAGGTTATATTGTTAAGTGTTAACATTAACCTCTGTGTTTCTTTATTCCTATGATTTTACTTGGTAGATCTTGAGAACTGCCACGTTTGATCAAGAGAGACGTGGGTTCATCTCCAGAGAGCTAGCGGCCAGTGTGGGTTCTAACTTTGATGTGACCTTTAGAATTAAGACACTGTCCAATGCCAGTATGATTCTGTACACATCTAACAACGACCAGGTAAGAAGCTCTCCCAGATATTTAATGAAAGCTGAAGGGAATTAGATTATTTACTTTCTGTTTTGGTCTCTACTGTTGTTTTTATTTAACAAATGAATTCAATATTTATTTGTTTTATATAAAATGGTTTGGGGCAGTTTACGGTTTATAAACTGCGAAACTAATAAATATTGAATTTATTTCTTATAATTTAATTTTTTTACTCTTAATTGTAGTTAAAAATGGTCATTTGACCTTTAAAATGACGTCAAATTGTACAAAATTCAAACGTAACGTCAGGCGGATTGATATGTTTTTGACGTTAGTCTTACTATGACGTAGGCAACATTCTTTATATGATATAAAATAATTTTTTAGCCAATCAGAAAGCGCGTCACAACCAGAATTAAATTATTATCAAATGTATGGGGATATTCATTTGTTCAAAAGAAATGTGAGGTTCTGTCAATTTTCTTTTTCAGACATCTGGATTCTCAGTGGCTATTTTGAGAGGTCGTCTGGTGGTAACCTCTGACCCTGGTGGTGACCCCACAGTTCTTGAAAGCACAGTCAATACATATAATGATGGAAACTGGCACTATGTGTCTATAATGAAAATGGGAGCAAAGTATGTTGGATGAGTTCAAAAGATGATCATATTTATACTCTTTGTACATGTGTGAGCTTGCCATGTGTGGAAGTGCATGTGATGTTCTGAGTTAAAAAAAAAAGTGTGTATCTTGTAGGCTGATGATGAATATAGATGACCAGGAAATGGTGGACAAGATGGGAAGATCCGGCACAGATGTATTCACTGAGCGCCCTCTATACATCGGAGGCACCGACTTCACCATGTCAGAAAGACTGGTAGCGTCCACTGCCAGATTCTCTGGCTGCATGTCTGATTTCACGATCAACGGAAAGTAAGTATGGAAACTCCATACATCAACCTCGATGAAACAGAATTTATTCGGGTGTTTCTATTTGGATATTTATTTTTCAGTTTCTTAAATTTTGCCACCATTCCACGCCAGAATGTGCGAGACGTCTCATTCAGTGAATGTCCTATAGAGGATACTGAGATTAGTGTTACCATGACAACAGTTCTACCAACATTCCCCACTGCCAGTACGTACATGTATCATATCATCACTCAGCAATCAGTTCAATGTTGTGTGACGTCATCATATATCAAGATTCTTCTTATTAATAACATGTCTCCTAACCCATTCATAACTTTAAAAATAAATATGTGGCAAGAAATCAATGTAAATTGACAACATGCATTATTATAATTCAAAAAATATTCCATATCTTCACATAATGTAGATGAAGCCTTAAAAACTGATTTTGGTTTGTTATTTAAAAGCTGAGGAGTCAACTATGGAAGTGACAGTGGCTCCAGAGGAGAAATGTCGCTTGCCGTCGAACGTTGACGTCGAGTCAATCACTCCAGGAGATGAGGAGGGCTTCAAGTTTGGTGACACACTGACCAGTCGCCATGAGTACCTGAACTGGAAGAGTCTGAGAGTCAAGTAAGAAGCACATCCCATTATTGTGTACTATTTAAAAAAAATGAAGGGAAAATTTTTATGATGTATAACAGTTCCCAAAATAGCACCAGATTTTATTTTATTACAGGGCCACCATGGATATAGAGTTTAAGACAACAAGCAGTGGAGGAATCATGTTGTATGCCACAGACAGACGAAAGACAGACTTCATCTCCCTCATCATGAAAGACGGCCATCTTGTTTTCTCTTTTGATTGTGGCTCTGGGGCCTTGAATCTTGAAACTGATCAAAAATACAATGACGGGAAATGGCACACTGTGGAGTTTGGAAGAAATCAGAAGACAGGAAAGATCTCTGTGGATGGGGGCACAGCTAAAGAGGGAACCTCTCCTGGTCCAACACAGTCGCTGAACCTCCGAAAGCCGTTCTTTGTGGGAGGAATTAATCCAGGCCTATCTTCTAACGACAAAGTCAAGAAACACCTACAGGTATGTGTTCTACGGAATGAATGGTAACGGCCGGTTCAATCATTGGGTCATGACTTACATGATCTTAATCTGACCATTAGAATTACAAACTGTATGAAGACCCTGACAAAATTCACACAAGTGTAATTATTTTGTTTAGGGTGTATTAGGCAGTTTTGAGGGATGTATGCGTAACATGAAACAGAACTATGAGAGCTTCGGTCAGCCTAATGCGACACAGAAGGTCAGCTCTTGTGTGGCCAATCTGGAGAGGGGAACCTTCTTCAACGACCAGGGAGGCTACATCACTCTGTGTAAGTCTTGTAACATTTCTGGTGTTGGGGGAGACAGTGGTGTGATTGAATACATAGAGCTACTTGTAACTGTCCTATGTTTTATTACACAAATGATAAGTACTATGTCGCTCTGGACTTTGATTACATAGAGCTAACTGTCCAATGTTTTATTACACAGATGATAAGTACTATGTGGGTCTGGACTTTGCCTTTAACCTGGATATCAGACCCAGGAACTTGAGCGGCGTTATCCTTGCAATCTATGATCCAGCTGACAATGGAGACTACATCTTCCTCCAACTTGTGGATGGAAAGGTTTGAAATGTGTTTAGTTTCCTTGATAGAGGATCTATCATTGACATGCATGCAAGGAAGATAGTTATCTTTCGGTCCAGACTTAGCATATAAAGAGATGTTGTTATCTTGATCCTGTTCTGTTCACAGTTTTGATTACTACTTCTTGTACAGATATTTTTAATAGATGGTCATATACTTGACCTTCTTGATTTTCTATGTTGATTGAAGAAATTACAGCTTGTCAAAAATAAAATGCCCATATCACCAAGCATTGTACTCTTGTTAACAGGTTGTTGCTACAGCTGACAATGGACAAGGGGAAGTCAAGACGGAATACACGCCTCGAGAGGAAAATGCACTTTGTGACGGTGAATGGCACAGTATCAGTGGTGAGTGAAAGACACAACTTCACTATATTTTAGATCAATTAATATTATATTTACTAGTTCAGAATATATAATTTTTGCAAGTAATAAAAGATCAAAATGTTAAATAATCTACAACTAAAAATTCATAATAACAAGTTTAGGAATGAGCACTGTTTGAGAATGCTTTGGTTACATTATGTTTCTTTGGTTCCCAGTGAACAAGGCTAAGAACGTGCTGTTATTGACCGTGGACGGGAACAATGCCCCCGCTGGAACAGGTGCGGTGGGATCCTCGGAGATTAACACCAATGATCCAATGTATATAGGAGGAGTCCCAGGTCTGTCACTGATTAATAGCTAATCTTAAGCTTGTAGGGAAGTTTGTTACATACCATATCAATAGAGCAGTATGACTTCAAATTTATTCATTGGTTGATGTTAATAAGTTCTTCTACTTTGTTTACTCATGACTTTTTTTTTAATGTCATAGCATTATTTATTCTATATTAATACTGACTTTTTTGTTAATTTTAGATTTTACTAGGACAGGAATTTTGACTGACAGAAACTTCTCTGGATGTATTCGTAATTTTGAGATTAGGCGTGGTAAAGGAGAACTGTACAAGGCCCAATACCTGTCATCAGGGGACATCACTGGGGATGTTACTCTGAACAAATGTCCCCGGAACTAAACTCCAGATATAAGACAGCCATGTGCAATAAACCTTACTGAACATTTCATCAATAAACAGGGAAGACTTTTTACCTCCGTTAGATGTAAAATCGAAATCCAGTTTGAAATCTTCATATACAATATACATGTATGAGCATGCAAAGGAACTTTCACCCAAATCGCAAAAGTGAAAAATTGGTGTCATTTTACTGAATTGTTATTTTGATAGCTCTCAACAGGTAAAATCATTTCTTTTTTTAATACAAAATTATCTTAGAGAAATTTGAAGTGGATGTTTTTATATTTCTTAAAAATTTATCTATTTTTAATAAAAAACAAAACAACCCCTTTTCTCCTTAAAGAATCTTTGTAGTAACTGTTTAGAAGCAATACTGGTAATTGTTAAATTGTAACTTAAGAATGACAGTTCTTTTTATGTAAAATTTGTCAAATTTTAATTGGAATTGCATATTTTTTATCTGAATATTTTAAAAAGAAATTATTTTATCCCAATTTTACAGGGTTTTTTTGTCAAACAAGTCAAATTTTATTCAGATATATTTTATTTGAAATTTTTGCTATGAAATTGTTCCCCCACTTTTGATATTTTTTGTGTTGAAATTTTTCAGTGTTTGATTTAATTTTAAGAAATTGAAGTGATCATGAAGTTGTTTGAAATGTCTTTTTTGCATAATATTATTTCAACGTTGGAAATAAACATCAGCTCTTTTAGAAGAGTCATTCCAATTTTATTTTAAGAATGTCAACTTATTATTGTAAATCGGTCATTTTGTTATTGGTCGAATATATCTGTTTCAAATTCAATAAAGTTACATGTAATTATTCAACCATTATTGGACTCAAAAAACTTGGCAGCTCTCTTCTAAAAGAATTGATGTTTAAACATATTTGGCCTTTATTCCATTTTCATGTTTTTGTACATTTGAATTGATAACTTGTGATGAATAACTTGATTAATTGTACAAAAATATTAAAAGTAGGAATCTTAACTATGCTTTTTTTTTTTTTGTTCCAACAAATTTGAACTATAATAAGAGTTGTTAATCATAGTATTTAGTTCACCTTAGCTGAATGTTCAAGTGAACTTTTCTGATCAACTTTTGTCGGTTTTCTGAATTTTTGACTTCTTCAGAACCACCAGGCCAAAATTGACTCCAAGCATACTTGTGTAAAGGTGAACTAAGTTTGTTAAAATGAAGGGTGAAGTCCTCTTTCAAGGGGGGTGATTTGATATTACTGAAAATGTGTTGGCATTATTTGAATGTCTTCTCAAAAACACCCTTTATGAGTAAGTGCAAGTTTATTTCTGCATTGTCACATTTAAATCTTAAAGAGGTTCGTTCCTCTGTTTTTGGGTAGCCATTTTGGGTCACCTCTATTCTGGAAATTATGCATCGTATAATGATTCTACTAATAAATTCATTATTTTATAATGCCAATTAAAGTATATTGAATAAAATGGTAAAGGAAAAATTACATATTTGCAGAGTTTAGTAGGGGACTATATTTCGTGGCGCAAGGTTTTTAAGAAGAAAATGAGCATTTTTCATAACTAGGTGTTTTAGAGTACCGTCACTTTAGCTTCCTTATTTTCAGTGCAGACCCAAATGTCCAGATAGTTTGTGCATGTTATCTTCATTTTGTTACGAAAAACATATAATTTTTCAATATTTCTATCAACACATATTGGCAAATTTAACTTATATTTCATAAAAGTCAAGAAAAAATGAATCCCATTTTTTGCCTAAAATTAGCTTATTTCATGCAATATCTCAAATTTTACATATTAGACCCATACTTTTGGTTTTATTTTCTGAATTTATAAGATTTTTCTGACAAAAAAGTCTATCATAATTTGAGAAAAAGTTTGAGACTTTCAAATAATGTCATAGCATGTTGAATCGTTAATGGATAAAAATAGCGTTTTATCAGTGCAAAAAGGTCAAAATATCAATTAGATGAAGAAATTGTAACATTTTTCTTTATGATAATTATAATTTTATTTATTTTAAATTTGTATTTGATTCCATGGTTTATTCCGATAAAAAATTATAGAGGGAAAGGCGATTTATGTGCAATCTGCCGAATGAAGCATATAGACCCCAAAATTTTGTTTTGAATTTTGGTTAAGCTATAGGAAAATAGAATCTGTATGCGAAAATTTAAAAAAAAAAAAAAGGTTCACATTTACCTTTCATTTGTTTGTGACTATACATATACTTATGTGATGCAGACTACACGGCACGTATAAAAAAAATGCATAGCTGTCACAATGTAGGAACAAGAAAACTTTGACGCAAGCGTCAAGATTCGGCCGCAAATCTTTTTCAGACATTATTACTGTTCATTACATGTACAAAAAGATAGTCAGTAAATTAAAAACGTAACAAATAAACAAATCTACACACACGCATGTATACAGTAAACGGGGCCTCCGGTTGAGAAACCCGATCCCGATTGTTTTATTATTTCCTTTGTCTATCTTTTAAAAAGCGCGGGAAGTTGCCGACCATGTACTAATGTCAGGACTTCGACCTCGAATTAAAAATAAACAAATAAATATAAATCATATGTATTTTGAATAAAAGATATGTATTTTGAATTATTAAAACATTTTTATTATTCTGTTAAAAGAAATTTCAGTTAAAATAAATTGTCAGTAAATTTAAAAATGCAACAAAATTGTTTTTACAAATTTACACACATGTATGCAGTAAACAGGGCCAATAATTGATTCAAGTCAACAATGCTGAGGAATAAAAAGATAGTCACATTTTAATGATATGATACATGTTTAAAATATGTTTTAAATATAAAATAAAATATGTAATTAAATTTAGGGCGATAGAGCCTACATTCATCTCAGCAGTAAAGTGTTTTACAGCACCGCAGTTAATCATCTCACTTCTACAAAACCATAACATATAATCGCCCGCCTCCTGGCGGCCGATAATAAAAGAAAATGTGATGATTGTTTTCGTTAAAAAAAACTTGATTAATCATACGCCGACTAAATAAAATATATCAGAAATCCCAAAACATGATGTCATTATTGTAATGGGCGATATGAATGCGAAAGTGGACAGTGACAATTCAGGAGAGAAAGTGTTTGGGGGAAAATGGCATGGGGAATAAGGATAGAGAAAGGCTCTGCTTAGACAACAACTTGGCAGTGGGATGGACTTTTGATCCAACACAAGGAAATGGATATAGCTTGACTTACACCTCACAAAAAGGTAGATTTAAAATTCAAATAGACCACATTTTAATCAACAGAAAGCGAAGAACACTATTACAATACCACAGACAAGGACCTGGCACAAATAGTGACCGCTGCCTGTCATTTGAAAGATCAACCTTAAAATGAGACATTCCAAAATAAAAACTGAAAGACATGCATCTTATGTAAACAAATTAACAATAGGAAGGAGAGATTTTTGTCTAGAACTAATAACAGCAAAATTTGCAGCTCTTGGAAACATCGGAAACACCATTGAAGAGCATTGGAATATCTTCAGAGACACATATACAGATACTTGCAAAATAGTACTTGAAAAGAATGGCTGTATAATGATACATGGAAACTTACAGAAGAGAGGATAATACTGAAACAGAAATCACACTCCATCAAAAAAGAGTGAACAACAGGAAATCCGAAAACATTATGTTAAAGTAGACAAAAGCATAAAAAAGAGCAAGAAACGACTAGAAGAATCGCATAAAAATAGTAAAGGTGACTCTACATAACATCACAAAACAATTATGTGGATTTTTTTTTAAGTGGAAACACTTTGCATAAAGAAGAAAATCAAATCAAGAGACTGAAGGAACTCTTCTGTTCAGTACTCAATAAATAAAATTCTAAAAACACAGATATTGAAATGGAAAAACCCCAACAGATAAAGATTGTTCAGAAATAACAGAGGAAGTGATCAGAGGATCTATTAGAAAATTGAAGATCAATAAAGCAACGAGGTCAGATAACATTAAGGCATAAATTAGAAAAGAAAGTAAAGACATAAGTGATAGTCTTTTACACACTCTCTTTAACAAGATTTTGGAAGAAGAGAAAGTGCCTGAACAATAAAAAGAGAGTACCATTGTGAAATTCCCAAAGAAAAGGACCTAACTCAATGTAACAAGTGGAGAGGTATCATATTACTTTCAGAAGCCGGAAAGATTCGGCTTGGTAGAATGAAGGATGAAGTAGACACCGTCTTAAGGAAAGAAAAAAAAGTTTGGAATGACGATCATCCTTGTATATAAAGTTTGTTGACTTTGAGAAGGCGTTTTATAGTATTTACCGTATCACGATCTGGTGAAAATTTTTTTTAAAAATGTAGAATACCATCAGAGATCATTGAAATCATGAAAAAATGTATGCAAGGTTGAGATGCTCAGTAAGGCACAACAGATCAACTTCAGACTGGTTTCTGGTTACAACAGGTGTACGTCAGGAAGGCATCTTATCTCCATTAATTACTGGGTATTGATTGGTTGACGAAGAAGGTGAAAGAAAAAAGAAGAAAAGCAAAAGATAAACTGTGCCTTTATTACTGCATTTGAATGCATGGACTTTGCAAATGATATAAGTGAACTAACCCACACACAACATTTGCAGGAAAAGAAAGATACGCTTAAAGAAGGCAATAAACGTGGTTTTAAGATCAACCAAAACAAAGATTGGGAGAATAAACAATAAAGGCAAAATTAGAATACAAGTCAATAATAAAGAATTGGAAGAGAGAGAAACTTCTTGTTATCTTGGAAGTGCTATCAACAGGAATGGAGATGTCAACGACGAAATTAACATAAGGATTTGAAAAGCAGCACCAGAAAACTAAATAGCAGCTGGAAGTCAAGAAAAACATCTAGAAACACATCTAGAATAACGAAGATAAAGTTGTACAAAAGTAATGTAAGAACAGTACTTCTATATGCTGCTGATACTTGGAGAACAAAAAAAGAGATAGAAAGCAGACTTCATGGGTTTGAAGGCAGATGCTTAACTAAAGGCAAATAATGAATATTAAATTATAAGATTGGAAAAAGCTACAAGGAAGTGGCTGAAAAACGTGAACAGCTGATATAAGTGTTTAAATCAAGAAGAGATGCTGGAGATCTTTGGGCTACATGTATGTACTTCGGCGAGATATAGCAAATATTGCCAAAATACCTTTGAAAGTGATTCTAGACCATAAGACACATGTAGGAGGACCATAGAAACGGAAATAAAGGAAGCAGGACTGCAACAACATCATCAGAACTGCAAATGATAGAGGTGGATGTTACCGCCTGATGTGCAGAAATGCATGAAGATGATTACGTAAGTAAGTAATATCATGATTAAAAAAACCCAAACAATACAGTTCAGTTTATTGAAGATTTTGCTACAGGCGTCGAATAATCAAACAACAAAGTTTTAAAAGTTTTAAAAAAATTTTGTTTTTGAAAATGCACAAAGAGAACTGTGAATGTTTGAATTACAGTAATTTTCATTACTTTATTAACTGTTATCAATCTATTCTAAAAATTTTCACTCACGTTATTCACAATGAAGCTATACAACAGCTGAGCATGTTTCGAATCAATTGCTCAAATACGTTTTTATTTCATTTTGCTAAAACTTTGGCAATTCTGCATTAGAATAGATGAAATGTAACAGCTTTTGGTGAACAAGTTTTTCTTTAAGTCTGAGTTTGATCCCACAGTATATCCAAAACTTCTTGGGGATCAACCTTACAAAGTATAGACTTATAGGAAAACTTGTTAACCAAAAGTTGTTGCATCTGATTTACATTAATGCAGATTTATATAAAAAATTTCCAAAATCCAAAATTTTTGTTTAGGATATTTTTTTAAAAAAAAATATATATTTATTCAATCATATAAATGTAACAAAACAAAAGTTAATGCCTGCGCAGAGGTCTAAGTGAAACATACGGAAAAGCTACTATATAGTAACCTTCCCCCCCAGGGGGAAAAGCTACTGTATAGTAGCTTTTCCCCCATAGTAGGGTTTCTCCCTCACGTTTTTGTTCATATTTTATAAAAAATATTTATGGAAACTCAGTAAGGATTAAAATCAATGTTTCTACACATCCAGGTTGCATATATCTGCATTCATCTCTAAAGGTTAATTTTCGTTTTGCCGATTTATTATTTTTATAGACAATGCTGAAAATTGAACATGTGTGTAATGGAATTATACATAGAACTTAATCTAGGTAATTGATTGAAAAAAGTACTTGGTTTTACAAGATATACACTTATATGCATAATTCTGTGTTCTGAATTTGTAAGTGAAAAATGTTTTGAGAATTTTTTAATAAATCTATCAGTCTGTTTGTGCAAATTTTATCCAGGCTTAACCTCTGTTTTAGAAAAATTTTGTTTCCGATGTTTCAGAGCCCGATGTTTAAAATCCTATTATAATGAATATAGTGCATATTCTTTAGGGTCCCATATCTCATAAACTAGAGATGACCACATCACCATATTTTCACAGTGGCAGTGGTTTGACACTTGTAGTTGACTCTGAAAATTTCAGCCCTTAGGTTAGGGGGCCTCGATGTTTCAGGGCCCGATGTTTAAAACCCCATTATAATGATTGAATAGTGTTCTATGAGTAGGGGCCCGAATCTCAAATTCTAGAGAAGACCACTAAACCATATTTTTATATTGGTAGTGGTATTACCACTAGTAGATCACTCTGAAAAATTTAGCCCCCAGGGTAGGGGCCCTTGATGTTTCCGAGCCCGATGTTTAAAATCCAATTATAATTAATAGTGTGTTTTAGGACCCCATATCTCAAAAACTAGAGATGACAACATCACCATATTTTTACGGTCATTTAAAAGTAAATTAACATCATTTAAAAATACACACTCGCTCATATATTTCTTTATCAAAATGGTTGAAAATTACGTTTAATTCTGCTTTTCTTTTCAATTTTACGAACAAAAATTTTAAAAAAGGTACGCGGGTAAATTCAATATTCTTCAAAACATTAAATCAAATCATAAGATGACTAATGATATACTAAATAACTAGATAAATAAATCAATAAATTTTTATTCATAAAAGTAGCAACCGAAAAACAAAAATAAATAACCAACAATAGCGCACTTGATATACGACTTTATTTTACTTGCCAATTGATTAGAAGATCAAGCTTATATTTAAAAAAAATAAGTCAGCTCAACACAAAAAAACGTGTTAGTTTTTATTTCTAATTACCCTTGTTTCATTGTTCGAAGAAATAATATGGGACACAAGTAAATCTTTATTGCAAAAATATGAAATAAATAGTATGGTGAGATTTTTAGGTAAGTGAATCGTATATCTTGTTTTATATGGCATCGTTTTCAAAATTGTATATTTATAAATCACGTTGCAAAATAAAAAGCGGAAAAATTAGCACGCAGTGAATGACAATATATACATAAGGTTAGTTAAAGCTCCATTTCACATTTTCCAAAGTAACCAACAAAGATACTTACTTTGTTCTGGTTGTGAAGTCATTTCATTTTAAAAAAGAAATGTTTACATCTTAAAACCTCGCGTTTCGTAAAAAATGTCACAGTGGTTAAAAACATGAATTTGAATATGCGTGACTTTAAAACAAAATTGTAAATACTAACTTTACACATGCCTTTAATACATAATAAATTATAACACCCCTTACCCATGATTAAGAACCCCATAATCGAAGTAAAACATTTCAGTTTCTCATCATATCATTGCACCCTGTCTCTCGTTTGATATTTAGAAGTAGAAATATATGATTATATTTAAGATAGTCAATTCTAACGGTATTAAATTAAAATTAATAGCCTTTTGGACGAAGGGAGTAATACATTTCCACTTCTTATTCCCTTCCTCTACAAAATCAAGTCAAGATTAGTCAGTTAGTTTCCTGGGAGGAGCTTATACATAGATGATAATACATGGGAAAATTAAAGTTCCAAACCGGCGTATTTTCACTCAAATGTATTCTGACTTGTTCTGTAAAAAATGTCAATGTCATAACGTCGAGGTCAAAACTGTAGATAAGCATCGATTAGATGAAAAAGATTCGAGGTATTCCGAAATCCGCGTAAAAAGTGTTCCAAAGAGGTATAACCAAAGGTGAAATAAATGGTGATGACACAGGAATGTTATGAAGGCCGTGCCTTTGTTCATATCAGGGGCGAAAAACCATGTATTTTATTCTATGTATTATTAAATGTCATAATTATCCTTTTTTATGAGAAATTAATATAATATCAGTTAATGCAATTATTGCCACGAATGGTCCGCCACAAACATGACCGGAATGTAAAAAAGGGGGAAAATCTACTATATAGTAGGTTTTCCGTGGGGGTAATCTGGCTATAAAAAGGGGGAAAACCCACTATATAGTCAGCTTTCCGTGGGGGAAAAACTGCTATATAGCCATTTTTCCGGGGGAAAGATGGCTAGGGGGAAAAGGCACTATATAACACCGGAACTATATTTTCGTTTCAAAATTTTGTAGAGAGAAAATATACATTAATAAATAAGTTTCCGGTTACGAGATGTCACTGGCTAAGTATGACAATGGTACAGTAAAGATAGAAGGAAAAAAGAAATCACAGGTTGTTACAATTTCATCAAAAACATATAAATATCATACATATATTTAGATTTGTATTTAAATTTATAGATATTATAATTATGTAACAGAGGTATATTTCTCTGGAAGATGTGTGTAAGGGGATATCAGTATAAGTGTCCAGAGAATCCCCCTACCAACTTAATTATCTAAAGGCCTGGTCACCTTTAGAGCTATATTTTTTCCGTTACAAAAAATATCAGGAAAAATAGTGTACATTTACAAGTAAATTTTCAGTTATAAGCTGTCATTGATAAAGTGAAAATGGAGAAAGAAAAAAAGAAGACCCAGGTTGTTACAATCTCTTAAAAAAAATTAAAATAATAATATTTCGATTTGTACATAAATATAGCATGTGCATGTAATAGCATTTTTCTGATATATATATATGTGTGTGTGTGTGTGTGTGTGTGTGTGTGTGTAGGGGGATATCAGTATAAATGTCCAGAGAATCCCCCTACCAGTTTAATATTCTAAAGGCCTGGTCACCTTTAGACACATATAGTGCCAGGATATAATTTGAAGTATAATTACAATTTTTCATTCAATGTATTAAGAATTTCAAAATCAAACATTATGCTTTTTGCTGACTTAGTTGTCATATAAAACTGTGCGAGTGCACTTTTCAAGAAACATAATAAGCCATTATATGTTACAATGTCATTCAAAACTCTGCACTTCATTTTATATTTGTACATTTTATAAGCCACAAAATACAAAACATTATTAAAGATAAAAGTGTTTTTGTTGCAATATGCTGGAAAACCAATAACAATAACTTTCCATGTTACATTTATATTTAGAATCTCAGATACTTCCTTCCAGATGGGTTTTGATATACAGCAATCAAAAATTAGATGTTTAATGTCTTCTTCTACATTACAGTTCAGACAATTTTTGTCTAAATTTTCTTTCCATTTACTTACACATTTATTGCAAGATAAAATATTATGCATTAATTTGTAATTAAATTCTGAAACATTTTTATCAAAGATCTTTTTCACTTTTTCTTGGTAAATATTTCCCCATAATTGATGGTCATCAATACAAAAAAGTTTGGAACAAACATTTTCCATTCTAGGTTCCTTTGAGTTTTTTTGTATTAAAATGTTGTAAAAAAAATCTAGATTTTTTCCCTTCAACATGTTCAAAATAGCTGTTGAAATTGAAAAGCAACCTTGTACTGCTATCATGTGTTATATTCTGTAAGTTTATTTTAGAGGCATGTTTTCTAAGGGCACTTTTTAGAGTTATATATATTCACATAGATAGTTTTTTGCAGATATAAGACTCTCTTTAATTTCATTTATTGTTTTGAATCCATTTGAATTGAAAAGATCACTCACATACCTAAAACCGCTTTTAATCCAATTTGGAAAAAACAATGTTTTCCCTTTATATTAAGCTATGTTTCTATTGAACCATATATTTTGAAACTGCATATTTTCTTGTTCGACGTATTTACACTCATTAAAAGCACATATTACTTCTTTATAAAACTTTGGGAGATACTTAATATTTAGGTCTTGTGTGTTTGTAATATTAGTCTTTAATAATTAAGAGATGTCTACATTATACCTTTCTATACAAGCGTTCAAGAGTTGATTTAAATCATTGTTAGACTGAATAAGTTTTGAAACCCATTATGCTTTTAAAGCTTTGACCTTAGTTTCAAAGTCAGTGATACCAATTCCTCCATCTGATATATGTCTTATTAGAGTTTTACGTTTTATTCTTTCTCTTTTCCCCCATAGAAATGAGAAAATAATTTTGTTTACTTGTTTACATATAGCTTGATCAGGACTTTCAAGTATTGTTGCGACATATAGAAGCTTGGAAACAATTAAGGAAGTAATTATCTGGCATTTCCGGAAAAGTGTTAGCTTTCTTGTTCACCAAGGGTCTAAGATTTTATCAAACTCACTCAGCTTACATAGCCAGTTTTTTCATTACATTCTCTTTTATTATGCCCTATATAGATACCTAGACATTTTACTGCATTTATGTTTATTAAGATATTTCTTATGGTTGTATCCTCTTTAAGAATGTTTTTAAGTTTCCCTAATACTATACATTCAGTTTTTGATAAATTTAATTTTGTTCCTGAAACATTTCCAAATTTTTCTATGATTTGAATGGTTGTTTCTAAAGAGTTTATGTCTCTTAAAGGAAAGGTGCTATCATCGGCATGTTGTATACATTTTATTTCTTTTTCCATATTTTCAAATCTAAAACCTCGAATTGAATTTGAGCTATTTATTTTTTTCATTTAGGATTTCCATTACAAATATAAATAATATTGCTGACACGGGACATCCTTGTCGTATTCCTCTGTACATTTTACATTTTTTTTTTGAAATCCAACCATTATTTTTAATAAAATTTGGATTAGTATATAAAATTTTTATCCATTTAATAAAGCTTTTCCCAAAATTGAATTTTTCTAGTGATTTTATTAAAAAATTCCATTCAACTGAGTCGAAAGCTTTTTGGAAGTCAGCAGATAAGAAAATTCCTTCTGTATTTGTATTTTCGCAATATTCGAAAATATCTAAAATAAGCCTAGCATTGTTACCAATATATTTTGGGATATTAAACCAAACAGGTTATTATATCCATCTGGGCGATTGGTCCCAACCTGTTGTAGGCATTTCAGGTTTATATTGAAGGCGTTTTAAGTTTATATTGTGGGCAATTTAAGTTTATATTGCTGGCATTATTGTAATCATTTTAACTTTATATTGCTGGCATTATTGTAATCATTTTAAGTTTATATTGCTGCCAGTTTAGGTTTATATTGTAGACTTTTAAGGTTTTTGTTTAAGGCATTTTTCATTTAAATATTGTAAGCATTTTGCATGAACATGTAGGTTTACATTGTTAGTACTTTAAAGGTATGGAAGAAGGTGCTCTGTTCTTTATCAGGATTTTAAAGATTTCCGCGACATCTCTTACCCAACGTCTGATCCAATAAACCCCCTGATTGTTGTGTTGTTTGTAGGTGATTTTGTGAGGGACAACCTGCCCGAGGTGATCACACAGATCAACCTTCTGGGTCAACGGAAGGATGCCTTGGAGGCACTGAGAGATGGAGTCTATACCAACCTGAGTCGACTCCGAGAACAGATCGAGCTGGCTCGAGACGCTGCCAACAGGTTGAGTATGAGGAAAAAAAGGTGTTAATTGCCTATGCAAGATGAATCTGTATGATTTTATTATCGGTTGTATAATAATAGATATGCAATATTTATGCAGGTATATAAGATATTGATTATTATTCCATTTGACAGATCCGAGTCGGTCTGGAATTTGTAGGAAACACAACAGTCACACTGAGAAATCTAGCCAACATTGAGTCTGCTGGCTCCTACTCAACTCTCTCCATGTATGTACAGACTCGTCAGAAGAGGGCGCTGCCTGGCTACATCAGAGCAGACATGATGCCGAATAGGGTTACACCCGTAAGTTATCAAAATTACTGTTGTAATAAATAATCAATGTTTTACAGCTAAAGGTGATGGAAATTCAGAAATCACAGGTATAATTTTAAAGCATTGGCATAAACCACCAAATGTGTACATGAATTATGAGAGAAAATGAGAATTTGCCAAGCATGTCATAGAAATGGCTACATTTTAATTGGTGTGACAGAAACCCATGATAAAAAAATTAGCAGTGTTGTGATATCTAAACACTCTTATTGTAGGACTACAAGTCTCTAGAGCTGAGGGATGGATACCCCGTCCTGCGTTACAACCTTGGATCTGGTCCAGCAGAAATTGTCTCCAACAAGGACGTCTCTGATGGCAATTGGTACCTGATCAAGGCGAAGAGATGAGTGAGGATAAGTCTGTAGTGTTCAAGGACAGGGGAAATATTGAGTCAGTTCAAGTTATGTCACACTTTATGTCATAAACAATGTGTAGGAAGAAATAATTTCCTCAACATAGAAAATACAATATCCGTACATGTTTTTGTTTATTATTCACTTGCTGCTGTTTTTGGTCTGTGTGAAGGATTGGAAAGTCTGGAGAGTTAGTGGTAGAAGGAGATGGCGACAGCAACATTGATGAAGTGACGGGAGAGTCCAGTGGAACCTTCACGGTCCTCGAACTGAACCCCCAGACCACCAAGTTCTATGTGGGTGGAGTCCCCAGCGAAGTCAGGGTAAGGCTCTGAAGACATCAATAGAAAGGATACTTTTCCTGTTAATCGAAAGAAATTCTATAATTTTGTTGTTTTTGAGATGCAAGAAAATAGAAATATCAGTCCATTTTTAGTATTTATTTTAATATTTTTTCAGGCAAACTGATTATAAAGATCCATATAAGATAGATTTTGAGTTTAAACCTTTTTGTACACACAGTTACCTGCCCCTGTGGATTCCATGTACTATAATGGTGCTATGGAGAAGGTGATGTTTGATGGGAAACCATTGGGATTGTGGAACTTTGTGGCAGGGGAAAACAACTTCAAGGGAGCCATTGAAAGGTCAGTTACTGTCAGATTATCTTTAAGGAGCCATTGACAGGTCAGTTACTGTCAGATTATCTCTGAAATTGTAAGTTTTGATGAAAGACATATTTCTTTTGATTCATTAATTTTGTTTTGTGTTTAAAAAGTTTATTTATTGTCCAAAATAAATGTAAAGTTTGATTTTATTTGTTTTTTTAGAGATGTCATGAAATCGGTTGTCTCCAATGGCTTCCGATTCAACGGCAAAGGTTACGTGAGGTTGAGCGCCTCCAAGGTCAACTTCAAACCGGCTAAAGAATCTAACATCATCCTACGCTTCAAGACCTACGCTGAAAACGGATTGATCTTCTTCATGGGCAAGAACCGCGACTTCATGTCTCTGGAGATAAGGGAGGGTCGCGTGTTTTTCCAGTACGACCTTGGAAGCATGCCGGCCACACTGATCAGCCCAGGGACGTACAACGATGGGGAGTGGCACAAGATCCAGGCCCAGAGACAGGAGAGGCTCGGTGTGCTCACCATGGACGATGGAGAAAGTAGGCTGTTGTTACACCAGTTTCTGGGATTTAAATTGAATGATTTTGATTAAAGATTATTATGTTCAAATTATGAATCGATATGGGAGTAGGCATGTACCCTTCTGTATGATTAAAAGTTGATAAGAAAGGTGAATTTTATTTAGAATTTGACTTTTTCTGATCCCATTATATGATATTTATTTATTTATATTAATTTAATCAGTAAGTCAGTATTCTATATTAATATCATGACTACAATAGCACCAAAATCCTCTTGATTTAAAATCAAATTCAAATTCTATGGTTATATGGACAACAGAAAATGTTTTCTCTTGTTGGTGTTTAACTGTTCGATACTTCTAGTACATTGTACTTGTGATTGCTACTTTATGTGTTCTTTATTACAGCCATACAAGGCCAGTCTCCAGGATCATTGACAGAACTGAGTTACACAGACGACATTTTCATTGGAGGATACAACCGGCTCTTTGTTCCCGTTGGGTACGTCATGCTAACATTGATGTTCCTATCTTTTACTGAGTGCTATGTTTAATAAACAATGATACATACTACTGATAATCTGCAGAAAATAAAAGCATAGGATAAAATTGTGAGCTTTGTTGTAGTAATGTGGAGTCCCGAGGTTTTGATGGCTGTGTACAAGACCTACAGTTCAACATTAACAAATGGGACCTGAACAAAAATGAGGCAGCCAAGGGCGTGGTCCGGGGATGTCCTGAACAGGTGAGAAATCATTAGCACTATTATGACTGTAACACAGGTTATACACTCTATGCTTTTTTATTCTTTTATTTGATGTATTATCTCTCTCATGATCTAAACACAGGTTATATTGTTAAGTGTTAACATTAACCTCTGTGTTTCTCTATTCCTATGATTTTACTTGGTAGATCTTGAGAACTGCCACGTTTGATCAAGAGAGACGTGGGTTCATCTCCAGAGAGCTAGTGGCCAGTGTGGGTTCTAACTTTGATGTGACCTTCAGAATTAAGACACTGTCCAATGCCAGTATGATTCTGTACACATCTAACAACGACCAGGTAATGAAAGCTGAAGGGAATTAGATTATTTACTTTCTGTTTTGGTCTCTACTGTTATTTTTATTTAACGAATGAATTCAATATTTATTTGTTTTATATAAAATGGTTTGGGGCAGTTTACGGTTTATAAACTGCGAAACTAATAAATATTGAATTCATTTCTTATAATTTAATTTTTTTAACTCTTAATTGTAGTTAAAAATGGTCATTTGACCTTTAAAATGACGTCAAATTGTACAAAATTCAAACGTAACGTCAGGCGGATTGATATGTTTTTGACGTTAGTCTTACTATGAAGTAGGCAACATTCTTTATATGATATGAAATAATTTTTTAGCCAATCAGAAAGTGCGTTACAACCAGAATTAAATTATTATCAAATGTATGGGGATATTCATTTGTTCAAAAGAAATGTAAAGTTCTGTCAATGTTCTATTTCAGACATCTGGATTCTCAGTGGCTATTTTGAGAGGTCGTCTGGTGGTAACCTCTGACCCAGGTGGTGACCCCACAGTTCTTGAAAGCACAGTCAATACATATAATGATGGAAACTGGCACTATTTGTCTTTAATGAAAATGGGAGCAAAGTATGTTGGATGAGTTCAAAAGATGATCATATTTATACTCTTTGTATATATGTGTGAGCTTGCCATGTGTGGAAGTGCATGTGATGTTCTGAGTTAAAAAAAAGTGTGCATCTTGTAGGCTGATTATGAATATAGATGACCAGGAAATGGTGGACAAGATGGGAAGACCCGGCACAGATGTATACACGGAGCGCCCTCTAAACATCGGAGGCACCGACTTCACCATGTCAGAAAGACTGTTAGCGTCCACTGCCAGATTCTCTGGCTGCATGTACGTCTGATTTCACGATCAACGGAAAGTAAGTATGGAAACTCCATACATCAACCACGATGAACCAGAATTTATTCGGATGTTTCTATTTGGATATTTATTTTTCAGTTTCTTAAATTTTGCCACCATTCCACGCCAGAATGTGCGAGACGTCTCATTCAGTGAATGTCCTAAAGAGGATACTGAGATTAGTGTTACCACGACAACAGTTCTACCAACATTCCCCACTGCCAGTACGTACATGTATCATATCATCACTCAGCAATCAGTTCAGTGTTGTGTGACGTCATCATATATCAAGATTCTTCTTATTAATAACATGTCTCCTTACCCATTCATAAGTTTAAAAATAAATATGTGGCAAGAAATCAATGTAAATTGACAACATGCATTATTATAATTCAAAAAATATTCCATATCTTCACATAATGTAGATGAAGCCTTAAAAACTGATTTTGGTTTGTTATTTAAAAGCTGAGGAGTCAACTATGGAAGTGACAATGGCTCCAGAGGAGAAATGTCGCTTGACGTCGAGTCAATCACTCCAGGAGACGAGGAGGGGTTCAAGTTTGGTGACACACTGACCAGTCGCCATGAGTACCTGAACTGGAAGAGTCTGAGAGTCAAGTAAGAAGCACATCCCATTATTGTGTACTATTAAAAAAAATGAAGGGAAAATTTTTATGATGTATAACAGTTCCCAAAATAGCACCAGATTTTATTTTATTACAGGGCCACCATGGAGATAGAGTTTAAGACAACAAGCAGTGGAGGAATCATGTTGTATGCCACAGACAGATGAAAGACAGACTTCATCTCCCTCATCATGAAAGATGGCCATCTTGTCTTCTCTTTTGACTGTGGCTCTGGGTCCCTGAATCTTGAAACTGACCAAAAATACAATGATGGGAAATGGCACACTGTGGAGTTTGGAAGAAATCAGAAGACAGGAAAGATCTCTGTGGATGGGGGCACAGCTAAAGAGGGAACCTCTCCTGGTCCAACACAGTCGCTGAACCTCCGAAAGCCGTTCTTTGTGGGAGGAATTAATCCTGACTTTCTAACGACAAAGTCAAGAATAAATGGTAACGGCCGGTTCAATCATTGGGTCACAACTTACATGATCTTAATCTGACCATTAGAATTACATACTGTATGAAGACCCTGACAAAATTTACACAAGTGTAATTATGTTGTTTAGGGTGTATTAGGCAGTTTTGAGGGATGAATGCGTAACATGAAACAGAACTATGAGAGCTTCGGTCAGCCTAATGCGACACAGAAGGTCAGCTCTTGTGTGGCCAATCTGGAGAGGGGAACCTTCTTCAACGACCAGGGAACCTACATCACTCTGTGTAAGTCTTACATTTCTGGTGTTGGGGGAGACAGATATGTTTTTTTTACACAGATGATGTACTATGTCAGTCTGGACTTTGATTACATAGAGCTAACTGTCCAATGTTTTATTACACAGATGATAAGTACTATGTGGGTCTGGACTTTGCCTTTAACCTGGATATCAGACCCAGGAACTTGAGCGGCGTTATCCTTGCAATCTATGATCCAGCTGACAATGGAGACTACATCTTCCTCCAACTTGTGGATGGAAAGGTTTGAAATGCTTTTAGTTTCCTTGATAGAGGATCTTTCATTGACATGTATGCAAGGAAGATTGTTATCTTTTGGTCCAGACTTAGCATATAAAGAGATGTTGTTATCTTGATCCTGTTCTGTTCACAGTTTTGATTACTACTTCTTGTACAGATATTTTTAATAGATGGTCATATACTTGACCTTCTTGATTTTCTATGTTGATTGAAGAAATTACAGCTTGTCAAAAATAAAATGCCCATATCACCAAGCTTTTTACTCTTGTTAACAGGTTGTTGCTACAGCTGACAATGGACAAGGGGAAGTCAAGACGGAATACATGCCTCGAGAGGAAAATGCACTTTGTGACGGTGAATGGCACAGTATCAGTGGTGAGTGAAAGACACAATTTCACTATATTTTAGATCAATTAATATTACACTTACTAGTTCAGAATATATAATTTTTGCAAGTAATAAAAGATCAAAATGTTAAATAATCTACAACTAAAAATTCATAATAACAAGTTTAGGAATGAGCACTGTTTGAGAATGCTTTGGTTACATTATGTTTCTTTGGTTCCCAGTGAACAAAGCTAAGAACGTGCTGTTATTGACCGTGGACGGGAACAATGCCCCCGCTGGAACAGGTGCGGTGGGACCCTCGGAGATTAACACCAATGATCCAATGTATATAGGAGAAGTCCCAGGTCTGTCACTGATTAATAGTTAATCTTAATCTTGTAGGGAAGTTTGTTACATACCATATCAATAGAGCAGTATGACTTCAAATTTATTCATTGGTTGATGTTAATAAGTTCTTCTGCTTTGTTTACTCATGACCTTTTTTTTAATGTCATAGCATTATTTATTCTATGTTAACTGATGATTTTGTTGTTTATTTTAGATTTTACCCGGACAGGAATTTTGACCGATAGAAACTTATCAGGATGTATCCATAATTTTGAGATAAGGCATGGTAAAGGAGAACTGTACAAGGCCCAATACCTGTCGTCAGGGGACATCACTGGGGATGTTACTCTGAACTAATGTCCCCGCAACTAAACTCTAGATATAAGACAGCCATGTGCAATAAGCCTTACTAAATGTTTGGTCTAAAAACAGGGTAGACTTTTTACTACAGTGAGATGCAAAATCAAAATCCCATGTGAAATCCTCATATACAATACATATATGAGCATGCAAAGGAATAATTGCTACAGAGAATTGATTTTTTAAAGAAAGCTTTCCACAAATTGCAAAAGTGAAAATTTGCTGTTGCATCTTATTTTACTTAATTGTTATCTTGATAGCTCTCAAAAAGTAAAAACACTTCTTTTTAGCTCACCTGAGCTGAAAGCTCAAGTGAGCTATTCTGATCACATTTTGTCTGTCGTCCATCTGTCTGTCCGTTTTTCTGTGTAAACTTTTCACATTTTCAACAGCTTCTCCAGAACTACTGGGCCAATTTCAACCAAACTGGGCAAAAAGCACCCTTAGACAAAGGGAATTCAAAGTTGTGAAAATTTAGGATCACGCCCTCGTTCAAGGGGAGATAATTAGGAATTATTGAAAATTTTGGAAAAATTTTCAAAAATCTTCTTCTCAAGAACCATTTGGCTAGAAAAACTGAAACTTATGTGGAAGCATCCTCAGGTAGTGTAGATTCAAAGTTGTGAAAATCATGACCCCCAATGATATGGTGGGGCCACAATGGGGGGGGGGGGTCGAATTTTTTCAAAGGAATATATTGAGTAAATCTTTAAAAATCTTCTTGTCAGAAAATAATCAGCCAGGAAAGCTGAAACTTGTGTAGAAGCATCCTCAGGTACCATAGATTCAAAGTTGTGATAATCATGATCCCCAGGGGTAAGATGGGGCCACAATGGGGGTCGAACTTTTACATAGGAATATAAAGAGAAAAATCTTTAAAAAATCGTCTTCTCAGAAACTAATCATTCAGGAAAGCTGAAACTTGTATTGAAGCATCCCCAGGTAGTGTAGATTCAAAATTGTGAAAATCATGACCCCGGTGGTAGGGTGGGCCACAATGGGGAGGTCGAATTTTTACATAGGAATATAATTATAGAGTAAATCTTCTTCTCAGAAATTAATCATAGCCACGAAAGCTGAAACTTGTGTGGAATCATCCTCAGGTAGTGTAGATTCAAAGTTGAAAAAATCGTGACCCCTGGGCGTAGGGTGGGGCCACGATGGGGGGGGGGAATAGAACTTTTACATATGAATATATAGAGTAAATCTTTCAAAATCTTCTTCTCAGAAACTTATCATCCAGGAATGCTGAAACTTGTGTGGAAGCATCCTCAGGTAGTGTAGATTCAAAGTTGTGAAAATCATCATCCCTGGGGGGTAGGGTGGGGCCACAATGGGGGGGGGGGGTTGAATTTTTACATAGAAATATATAGAGAAAAATCTTTAAAACTTTTCGTCTCAGAAACCAATTGGCCGGAAAAGCTGAAATTTGTGTTGAAGCATCCTCAGGTTGGGTAGATTCAAGTTTGATGAAATCATGATCCCCGGGGGAAGGATGGGGTCACAACGTGCGGGAGGTGGGGGACAAAAAATTACATAGGAATATATAGTGAAAAGTCTTCTTCTAAAAACCATATGCCAAGAAAAACTGTAACTTTAATGAAAGCAACCTCAGATAATGTAGATTCAAATTCGTTCAAATGAAAATCTTGATGTGTAAGGTGGGGCCATATAACGAACATGGTTATAGCGAATTAACAGCTATAATGAAGTAATTTTCAGACCCCCGTTGGCAAAATTTTAACGTATTTTATTATTTATTTAATGAATATTTTCCATTACAAATTTCACTGAAGATGCTTGAAACTTTAAGATGCATATAAAATATACTAAAACTCATATATTATACATAATATTTTTTTAATTGAAGAGAAGAGGTTACATTGACATTTTTTGTAAATGACATTAATATTGATTTTATAACTTACGATAGTTTGAAGCTAATTATTTAATAACGAATTGGCTATAAGATTTCTTACTAATGCGCTATAAGAAAGTTTTATCTCTGGTCCCTTGAAATTTGCTATAAACGAGTTTTTCTGTACATTGTTCAGATAGTTTGTATTATGACTCCATTAAGCTGATTTTATCATACCTATTATTCCTCAGGTGAGTGATGTGGCCCATGGGCCTCTTGTTTTTATATCTCTTGATATGTTGTAAATGATGTTAAGGTATAAGAAACACTCTTTCATCCATTTTCATTAAGAAAAAAAACCCCTTTTCCCCTTAAAAGAATCGTTTGTAGTTACTGTTTAGAAGCAAGATTTTTAAATTGTAACACAAGATTGACATTTCTTTTTTATGTAAACTTTGTAAAATTTTATTTGGAATTAAATATATTTTATTTAAATTTTTTAAACAAGAAATCATTTTATCACACTTTTACAATTCTTTTTATGTCAATTATGTCAAATTTTAATCAGATATATTTTATTTGAAATTTGTTTCCCCGCTTTTGATATTTTTTATGTTGAAAGTTTTCAGTGTTTAATTCAGAAGTTGTTTGAACTGTCTTTCTTTCCTTCTATTATTTCAATGTTGAAAATAAACATCATCTCTTCTATAAGAGTCATTCTGATTTCATTTTAAGAATGTCAACTCTTTACTGTAAACAGTCATTTTGTTATTGGTCAAATATAACTGTTTCATATTCAGTGCATTCCACAATACCCTATGTCTTCTATCGACTATGTTTTTGATCTTGTTAAAGTTACAATATTTCATGATAATTCAACAATTATTGGACCCAAAAACTTGGCAGCGCTCTTCTAAAAGAATTGATATTTAACCGTATTTGGCCTTTATTCCATTTTCATGTTTTTAGTTCACCTGAGCTGAAAGCTCAAGTGAGCTATTCTGATCACATTTTGTCTGTCGTCCGACTGTCCGTCCGTCTGTAAACTTTTCACATTTTCAACATCTTCTCCAGAACCACTGAGCCAATTTCAACCAAACTTGACACAAAGCATCCTTAGGCAAAGGGGATTCAAAGTTGTGAAAATTAAGGACCACGCCCTTTTACAAGGGGAAATAATTAGGAATTATTGAAAAATTTGAGGAACTTTCAAAAATCTTCTTCTCAAGAACCATTAAGCCACGAAAGCTGAAACTCATGTGAAAGCATCCTCAGGTAGTGTAGATTCAAAGTTGTGAAAATCAAGACCCCTGGGGGTAGGATGGGGTCACAATATGGGGTCGAATTTTTACATAGGATTATATTGAGTAAATCTTAAATCTTCTTTTCAAGAACCAATTGGCCAAGAAAGCTGAAACTTATGTGAAAGCATCGTCAGGTAGTGTAGATTCAAAGTTGTGAAAATCATGATCCCCGGGGGTAGGGTAGGGCCACAATGGGGGTCAAATTTTTACATAGGAATATACAGAGGGAATCTTTAAAAAATCTTCTTCTCAGAAACCAATCAGCCAGGAAAGCTGAAACTTGTATGGAAGTATCCTCAGGTAGTGTAGATTAAAAGTTGTGAAAATCATGACCTTCGGGGATAGGGTGGGGCCACAATGGGGGTCGAATTTTTACATAGGAATATATAGTAAATATTTAAAAATCTTCTTCTCAGAAACCATTTGCCCAGGAAAGCTGAAACTTATTTGGAAGTATCCTCAGGTAGTGTAGATTCAAATTTGTGAATATCATGACCCCCGTGGGTAGAGTGGGTCCACAATGGGTGGGTCAAACTTTTACATAGGTATATATAGAGGAAATCTTTAAAAATCTTCTTCTCAAGAACCATTTGCCCAGGAAAGTTGACACTTATGTGGAAGCATCTTTAGATTGCGTAGATTCAAAGTTGTGAAAATCATGACCTTTGGGGGTAAGGTTGGGGGCCACAATGGGGGTCAAAATTTTACATAGGAATATGTAGAGGAAATCTTTAAAAATCTTCTTCTCAGAAACCGATCAGCCAGGAAAGCTGAAACTTGTGTGGAAGCATCCTCAGGTAGTGTAGATTCAAAGTTGTGAAAATCATGACCTTCGGGGATAGGGTGGGGCTACAATGGGGGGGGGGGGGGGGTCAAATATTTACATAGGAATATATAGAGTAAATATTTTAAAATCTTCTGAGAAACCAATCAGCCAGGAAAGCTGAAACTTGTGTGGAAGCATTCCCAGGTAGTGAAGATTCAAGTTTGTTCAAATCATGATCCCCGGGGGTAGGATGGGGTCACAACGAGGGGGGGGGGGGGGGGAAACAAATTTTTACATAGGAATATATATAGAGAAAAATCCTAAAATCTTTTTTCTAAACCATTTGCCTAGAAAATCCGTAACTTTTGTGAAAGCAACTTCAGATAGTGCAGATTCAAATTCGTTAAAATCAAAATCTTGAGAAGTAGGGTGGGGCCACATTGGGAATCAGTTGTACAAAGGAAAACATTTTAATTATTCACAAAAACTGAAATGTTAGTATACCGTATATGGTTTTACTTATATGCAAGCATTTTTACATATTACTGATTCTTTAGAATTGTTTAGACTTTGGCCCCTGGACGATTCTTGGGCCTCAAGGGGTTAAGAGTTTGATGTAGGTCTATATCCCGTATATAAACTATTGTTTAGGATCTTTTTGAGAACTGCAATGCTCAACATGTGATATGACTATGGGAGGGGGGGGGGTTGAGTTTTATTAATACAGGATCTACATGTATTATATCACTTTGTCCAGATATTTTTGTATTATGACTCCATTAAGCTGATTTTATCATGCCTATTGTTGCTCAGGTGAGCGATGTGGCCCATGGGCCTCTTGTTGTACATTTGAATTGTTATAATTTGTGATGAATATCTTAATTAATTGTACAAAAATATTAAAAATAGGAATCTTAATTGTGCTTTGTTTTTTGTTCTAACAAATTGTACTAGATTGTGTGAATTTATCATATCATATAATAATTGTCCTGCCAAAATGAGATGTATATAACAGGCCAGATTCACTAAAACGAGCTAACCATAGTTTTACAGTTGATAAACAAGGTTTTTCGGCTGTAAACTATAGGGACTGTAAACTATATTATATGATACTGCAGAAAGTAATAAAATGATCAAATTCAATAACGTTTTTTAAATTATTTAAAATCAATAGAAAAAATACAATAATACAAAACAATAATAGCACCATACACGACTAAAGTACTTTTCATGTTCACAATACATTAAAATAAGGGCAAATAAGTTATGATTTAACAACTGAAAGCCCATGTACACTTCCATGCATCACTATTGTTTCACCTTTAATGGAACACACAAAAAAGACAGGATCATCGGCATTGGATTATATTTTTTTATTCAAATCTACCGTATCTTTTACTTTAATTTGTTAAATTAAATTAATTTCATTTATATAATTATACATCCAATTTAAACATTTTATAATTATTTAATCCAATTATTTAATCATGCTGATTTATATTTTTGTAAAAGTATTCTATGGTTATTTTGAATACCAGTATAAGCAAAATTACGGCTTTTAAAAATTAAATAACATAACATATTTAAAGATTTATGTTTAAATTAGTATCAAAAGTATAAATATATTTTATTTAGTATTACCGGTATTTCTCTAAATATTCTTATGCATTACATTTTATCATTTTTAAAAATGCTATCGTTTATTTGTTTTCATCAAACTATTCTCAGGTAATTGATAACAAATACATTTACATGTGAAAACAGGCTAAAGCCTCCTGATCACTCAGATGTGAATATCAAAATGTTGGTCAGGTGGGAATTGTGAATTTCAGAATGTTGGCTAAGTGGGAATAAACCAATAAAACCGGCGTATCGTCAGTACCTCGGTACATTTGAATTCTTACATCCAAGCTATTATCACAGACAAAAACACTGGGACATGTATATTTGAAAAACTTTCGTGTCTAAAGTGGAATTTTAAATTGATTTAAATAAAGGATAACATAAAGTCTTTTTAATTAAAAAAAAAAAAAACCTTATCAAAACGAAATAATGACTCATTATAACGAGATAACTAGCTCTTTTACGGTTATAACGAGATGATAAACTCATCATAACGAGATAATAACACATTAAAACGAGATCTTAAAGCTGACATGAATTCATAAAAGCATTCGGTCGCCATATTAGGTTCGATCATTCCTCAACAGCCACTGGTGTATATATACCGGTTGAGAAAGTTACGGTCAGTCTGTCTTGTTTCGTCGTTCATTCCTTACCAGTGCAGTGGTTGTTGTGTTATTTTTGTTCAAATGTTTGTTTCTACAAGTCATTTCGTCCAATGTAACGTGTTCGGGTAAATGAAATACCTAAATGCGGTGAAGCATGAATAGTGCTATTAGCCTTATATAGGGGGTGTGTAGCGATGAGCAGAACAATAGAAATCGACAACTAATATGGCGGTGTCGGAGATAAAAGGGAAATAATGCGTATTTATGAATTCATGTCGTCTTTAACTAGTTATAACCAAATAGCCAATTCGTCATGACGAGATGTCAACTCGTAATAACGAATTGTCAACTCGTTTTAACGAAAAAAAAATAACCCGTAACAACAATTTACTCGTTTACAGTTATAACGAGATAATCAACTCATTATAACTAGATACTAACTTTTTATAACGAGTTATAAACTCGTCATAACGAAATACGTACTCGTTATTACCAAATAATTATCTCGTTATTACTATGATTTAAAAAATAATATTTTAAAAGATGAGCCTATTAGGCTTCCGTACTCATAAATTTGGAATTTTAACGGCAAAGTCAAAACTACCCATTGGACATTTTGGGAAATCAACGTTTAAGGCAATTAGGATTCATTCATATCTCGAATTGCCATTTAGGGTTTATTGGCAACTCCATGCTTATAATAAAAATATACTTTCGTTTTTGTTAGATGACATAAATTCATAAAAGCATTTGATTGCCATATTACAGTTTCGATCGCTTCTCAACTGCCACTGGGGTAAATCTAGAAAGTATAATCTTACCGTGACAACCTGGTCCGTAGAACATCTGTCATTTTAACGATAGAACATTCTATCTAGGGTATATCTAGTCCGAAATATCTGACGTTTTCATGGCTTTTTTTTTTTTTTTTTTTTTAGCGATTTTGGTATTTCACATGCCAGGAAAACGTCAGAACCGGCGCCATTACGAAAACTGGAAATTCACCGTCTCCAACTGGAAGCGGCATTCTAGGCTCGATTTTAAATAAATATATATTTAAACTCAATAATACAGCTTTAAATATAATTTTACTGCACATTTTGGTAATCACACTGATAAACAATAGTGTTGTTGACCTATTTTCTCGCGAGATTTCAAAAATGCACGAAATCAAAACAAATCTCAACAGTTCGATAGAATGTGTTCATCAGCCTGTTTATAATATGTAAGGACCCATAAAAACGATATTAGTGAGCAGCATAATCATCGTTTTATTAATTAGTTGTGAGTGAAACATTTGATTCCACTCGTAAATATTAAAAATCGAGCCGAGAATGCCGCCTTCAGTTGGAGGCGGCGAATTTCCACTTTTCGTAATGGCGCCGGTTCTGACGTTTTCCTGGCATGTAAAATATCAAAATCGTTAAAAATGCCAGGAAAACGTCAAATATTTCGGACTAGGGTATATCAGGCACATAGCATCCTTTTTGGAAGGGGGGGGGGGGTGGGCAGACTCATCAAAAATAATCTTGACAGGCCAAAAAAAAAAAAAAACGAAAAAAAAAAAACAAAACCCAGGAAATTCTAAAATCAAGTAAATATGTAGTAGTATACCTATAACTTCATTTTTACTGTTAATTTCCTTATTCACACTTAATTTTTTTTCATACTTCCCAAAAAAAGGAGGGGGGGGGGGGTCTCTATGATATTTCAATTATTTATATGTAAAACTAATAAAATGTTTGCTGCGAAAACGTCCCCCCCTCCCCGAAGGTTCCTGTCTGTTTATAAACGGGTCTAGAAAGTTACGGTCGGTTGCTTTCCGATCTTGCATGGACTGCTAAATGCATAAACTACACATTATAGTAAAATGTTTGTAAAAAAGGAAAAATTGCAACTATCAACATAAAAGAAGGTTTATTCTTTGAAAGAATTTCGAAGGTATCCATATTATCTTGCATATATACATGTTGTGCTGCCTTACTTTGCGTGCACATCGAACACGTGTGTTGTTCATACAGAGTGCACAACGTATACATGTAATTGTCGACTCCGGCCGCACTACATCCAACACAACAGATAAGTGATAGTAAATCCAAGAAAGTAACAAAACATCGTTTTCCTACAAAACACTCCTCTTTCCAAAGTCCATGCTGTCACTGCACGATCTGCTACAGTGAGTAGTTTGCGCATGTGCGATGTTATAACCTTACGACACATGAAACCATTCTACAAACAATAATCAAGGATTTTTTAAATATTTATGCCTGGGTTTCGGTCTGTTTTATTTCGTCTTTCATTTGATATTCCTAACCAGTACAGTGGTTGTCATTATTTTTGTTCAAAACGCGTTGTTAAAATTTTTTCCGTCCAATGTAACGTTGTTCGGGTGAATGCGGTGAATCACGAATAGTGCCCTCGGCCTTCTATAGGGGGGGGGGGGGGGTGTAGCGATGAACGTAACAATAGAAATCGACAATATGGCCGCAGACGGAGATAAAAGAGAAATACATGTAACGCACATTTGTGAATTCATGTCAGCTTTAAGACTAAGAATAGTACATGATAATACAACATTTATGCATTTCCTCCTCTGCCACTGTTATTAAATCTGGATAAACTTAACACCAGGAAAAAAATTGTGTGTATAGATAAGCAACTATTTTCATGTACAAATACATTGTAATTCCTTTTGGTAAATGTTTTGATAATACTAATTGTTGATTAGTTGATGAGGCGTGATCATATATTGAAACTAAAAGCACGATAATTTAAATGATGGTATCTTGTAAAAAATGCTAAAAACTTTTTTATGGACAGCTGAAATGTTGTGTCCAAGCAAGCGAATCGTAACTCTCCGTTAAGTATAGAAGAAGTACCTAATCTGAAGGTTTAGAACTTTAGTTTTGATTCCCATCGTATGTTTAGTATTCAATTTAAGGGGGCATCTTGTACATTTGAGGATAAGAATGTAAACATTTCTTGAACTGGCTTGTTTCTGCCCAAAACTGGCCAAAAATGTTGCCATAAGATATAAAAGCATGTTTTCCATTTTTGATCAATAGAAAAATAACATCATAACGATATTAACTCGTTATACAAGATAGCCAACTCATTATAATGAGATACTTATTCGTTAAAACGAGATTCCATCAAAAATAACAATCATAACAATCAAATAAACCAGCATTGTTTAATTGTTTAAATGTCAATTCATTATCATGAGTTGCTTGCTTGTTATAACGAGAATGCTTATTTGTAATTTAATTACGAGATAATTATTTTGTTTTTCATCTTCGCTAGCCAAGGGTGACACTGCACGGTGTTTCTCTATTCAGCGAGTAAGGTGCTCGTTATTACCATTGAAATATATTTTTTGTATTTTAAAAGACAAGCCTATTAGGCATCCGTATTCATAACTTTATATTCATACTGAAGAATTTTAACGGTTACTGTACGAGTAACGTTAACACAACCTATTTGACTTTATTTGGAAATCTACATTTCAGGTATATAATTAGGATTCATTCATATCTCAAATTGTTGTTCATTACGGGTTTGTTGATAACTCTTAATGCGTATTTCACATTGTTTAAAAAAAAGTACTTTCGTTTTAGTTAAGGTGGATGTCCGGCCATCTTGTACATTTCAGGACCAAAATGTAAACATATCTTGAACTGGCTTGTTTCTGACCAAATCTGTTGTCAAAAGATTAAAAAGCAGTAATTATGATGTTTTACATGTTATTTTATATACAAAATAGGCATATAAGAACAGAAGGATGCCTTTTTTAATCACTTAGAACTGCGCAGTCACAGACTTAAATTTAAGATTAAAAACTCTGACATAATATGAAAAGATGTCATTAATATCCATTCTAAACTACCCTAATAAAATTGGTCTAAGAAACTATCAGCCAGCACGAGATACATATGCAAATATATATTTACATTCAGTGTATATTTCCTCTTATGTTTGCGTTGGAAATCTGCAACGTTCAATTTTCTATGAATACACTTTGATAATTCATGCGCCATCTGCACAAATATAAACGTCTTCACGTGTTTTGAGTATATTTATTTTTGTAAGATTAAATGAAACGTTCAATCTTACGTAACCAATTTGATATGTTCCTTTGAAAAATAATCATTAAATCATATCTACTCCTTCATAAAAAAGATTTTTCTCTACAAAGTTTCTGGAACAATATTTTTAGTCGCGGAAGCCAACTAAATGACATGTAACATGTCCTGCTTATTTTGCTTATTTTTGGATGTCGTCAGTCCTGTAACACACGTGCGGTATGATAATTTGTCTGCACCGCTTGGTGTGTTACAGGACCGACGACGTCCAAAAATAAGCATTCAATGCTTAAATTTGTCCGTGTCAAGGAGGTTCATTGAAGTTATATTTTCATTAAGAAATATATGTATACATTTTTTAAAATTTCCGGCAATTAATATTTTAGACCCCTATCCCACTTCTAAAAAGAGTTTACTCTAATTTATACACATAGAACGGGGGAAAAAAACAACAAACTTGGGACTGGTGTACTGTGTCACATTCAACAAAGTTTGTTCTGAAATGACATTTATTTTTTCTATTGAAAATATTATGTCAATGTCCACAAGAGTTCTAACTTTTGACTGGATTTTTTCTTGTTCTAAAAATAGATCCCATGTCAGACTGATAAAAAAGGGTACCCTATTTCGAGACAAAGCTACAACATTAATGTCCAAGATTCAAGCTTTTTCTCAACAAGTGGTTGTAGACTGGACAACAATGATCCCCTTTCGTATTTTTCCGATATGTAAATCTTTAAGATATGTCCGCAACTGCGCAGTTCTTCAACTGTTCTAAGTGTTTTAAAAAAGTATTATTCTGCGCTTGGGTGGGCAATTTGCATGATAAAAAACATGTAAAACTTCATATTTATTGCTATTTTATCTTTTGACAGCAGTTTTGGTAAGTTTTTGGTAAATCAGTTCAAGAATGTTTTTTTTGTCACGGGACACTGAGCAGAGTGGACGCGTTTTCACTGCTCTCTGTCATTTTGACTTTATTTTCTTGCTTTGATATATAATTTTGTGCTTCCAAAGTTGACATGGGTGTTTAGCTAGGATCTTATACCCCTTGGAAGTATTTGCTTTTGTTCGACTCTGTGTATTTCATGTGATTTATTTGAGGATTCTCTAAGTTGCACTGAAGAGTGAGTACATACTCAGTTCTATATACCAGTCGTCTATTGTGTATATATTAATTCGCACCTGTAAATACCTGTAAATACCACTCATTTTGACTTACTTCTTTGACATTGCAAACTGGCACAATTAATAAAACCTATCTACATAAAGGATAGTGCATTGTACAAAGAAAAGAACGAGCGTATCTCTAATTTCGATCTTCTTGAGGCGGTCAGTCATTGTGTTAGTGCAGATACTATAAAATGCATCCAGCTAGATCGAAATCTTTGGCGAATTTATTTCACTGATAAACAAAGTAGAGATTCTGTCTTTAAAAACCACCACATCTCAGTATACGAATCAAACCCCTATTCCGCTGGCCTAGAATATCCCAGTGACGAATCGCTTAAAGTTACGATATGTGGGGTTCCGCTCTCAGTTGACGACTCTGCCATCCTTGAGATGCTGTCAAAGTTAGGAGCACACCCAAAAAGTGAACTCAAATATGAAAAAATCAGAAACCCCGCAAACAATAAAATGACCAACGTTTTGGCAATCGTTTTATATACATCGAGCCGCTTACATCAAAACCTCTACCACGCTTTAGCTACTGTGCTGGGCTGAAGTGCAAGATTCTGCATCGCGGACAAAGTTCTGAAGAACCTACTGTCATTTGTACAAATTGCTGGAAGAATGATCACTACACCCGTAATTGTCAAAATGAGCAAAACTGCGCAGCCTGCAAAAAACCCGGACACGAACCCGGCTCAAGCGTGTGCGCAAAATTTGTTGCAGATCCAAAAAATGTTGTTACCGTCCAAGGCGGAAAACATGTGCTATCAAATTTTTATCCATGCGATCTGAAAGTATTTGGAGAAAACTTCAAATCTGCCGAGCAGGCCTACCAGCTAACCAAAGCTATACGTACAGGTAACCTTGTGGCTGTAGACAAAATTGCGAAGTCAGCTTTGGAGTGCAAGCTGATCGGCACACCGTTACTAACACCCAACAGTGGAGGGAAGAAGCTGACGATGTCATGGAGAAAATACTATGTGCAAAAATCGATCAGCTAAAAGAAATCAGTGATCTCTTAGCTTCCTCCAGGCCCAACACCATCTTCGCCCATTCCCTGTATGATCTCTACTGGGGCACCAGCTTGGACTCCGAAAAAACCGCTCATACCTCTCCAGATGCATGGCCCGGTCAGAACAAGTTCGGCAAACTGTTGCAGCGTCTTGCGGACAAACGACGAACGAAGCCGCGATCCGTCTCCATGTCCAGTGCTGTGAAAACCAGGCAACAGGGTATCGATAAGTGCACGTGTTAATCTGTCTCTACTATTTCTATTAACCGGACACGACATTGACTTCTGTTAAATTTATTTCTTTGAACTGTCGTGGACTTAATGATTATAAAAAAAGAGTAATTTTATACAATTGGGTTAATGACATTAATTGTGATATCGTATTTTTACAAGAGACACATTTTATTTCTGAAAAATAATATATTTTTAATTCAGGGTGGAAGGGTACGTCTTTTCATAGTTTTTCAACTTCTTCGCACAGTAAAGATGTTTCGATTCTGATAAGTAGTAAATTTCATTTTACATTATTAGACCAGCATAGATCTGCCGATGGTAGAATTATATTGTTGAATATAGAGCATGATAGTAAAATTATTACACTTGTCAATATTTATGCACCGAATTCTGAAAACGATCGAGTTGATTTTTTTAAAAAGGTGTCAAAGTGGATTTCAAAGTATTCTATTAATAACGAAAACGTAATTCTTGTAGGAGATTTCCATTGTTCTCTGTTAAAAGATAAAGACAGAAGTTTAAGTACATGTAGTTTTAAAAAATTACAAAAACATTTCGATTTTGATGATCTATGGGCAAAAATTAAACCAGAAAAAAAATGGTTACACTTGGTGCGATGGTAGTAACACTGCAAAAAGCAGAATAGACTGTGTTTTTTTACGCATCATTTTTGTTATAAACCGGAAAATGTTTATTTACGTAAGCCGCCATCCGTCTCAAATGTAATGATGAGCGACCACATTGCCATAATTTTTAAATGCGAAATTTCCTCTAATAGCAGAGGGAAGGGATACTGGAAGCTAAATACGTCTGTCCTTTTTGATATGCAATATTGTAAAATGATTAACGATCTTTTATTAAATTTACCAGATGATATTAAGTTAGATATGAATCCAAAGACAAAGTGGAAATTGATCAAACTTAAAGTGAAAAATTTAAGTATCAGTTACTGCAAAGAAAAAAGTAAAAATATGAAACGGAAAATACAACTTATTGAGAGTGAAATAAAAAATCAACATCATTTAAATATTAATATGATACGGAAAAGAGAATTAGAAAATCAAATAGACACATTATATGAAATTAAATCAAAAGGAGCACAAATAAGGTCAAGAGCCAAATGGATTGACGAGGGAGAAAAAAATTCATCCTACTTTTTAAGACTTGAAAATAAACATCAGTCGAAAAATGTTATAAATAAAGTTAGTAACGCAGAATCGACCCTCGTAAAGACTAATGATATCTTAAATGAGCTATGTAATTTCTATGAAAATCTCTACTCCTCAAAAGATATACCGATAAATGAAATTGAATAATACCTTGCCCAAATTAATACATCATCTGTGTTGTCAGAAAATGATAAAATATTGTGAAAACTTCCCAACATTACAAGAATGCGCAGAAGCTGTAAATGGAATGAAAAATAATAAGTCTCCTGGAATTGACGGTTTACCTTTTGAATTTTATAAGATGTTTTGGAAAAATATTCGAAATTTTTTATATGAAGCTATATCCCAAACTTATATTGAAGAAGAATTAACTTCTACACAAAAATGCTCAGTTCTCTCTCTTATACATAAAAAGGGGGAGCTAGATAAGTTAGAAAATTACAGACCAATAAGTCTCACTAATTGTGACTATAAAATAATTGCATTTATATTTGCCAGAAGATTACAAAAAGTAATTGATAAGTTAATAAGTAGAAATCAATCAGGTTATATAAAAGGAAGATATATTGGTAATAATGCTAGGCTTATTTTAGATATTTTCGAATATTGCGAAAATACAAATACCGAAGGAATTCTCTTATTTGCTGACTTCCAAAAAGCGTTCGACTCAGTTGAATGGAATTTTTTAATAAAATCACTAGAAAAATTCAATTTTGGGAAAAGCTTTATTAAATGGATAAAAATTTTATATACTTATCCAAATTTCTTTATTAAAAATAATGGTTGGATTTCAAAAAAATGTAAAATGTACAGAGGAATAAGACAAGGATGTCCCGTATCAGCAATATTATTTTTATTTGTAATGGAAATTCTAAATGAAAAAATAAATAGCTCGAATTCAATTCGAGGTTTTAGATTTGAAAATATGGAAAGAGAAATAAATTGTATACAACATGCCGATGATAGCACCTTTCCTTTAAGAGACATAAACTCTTTAGAAACAACCATTCAAATCATAGAAAAATTTGGAAATGTTTCAGGAACAAAATTAAAAACTGAATGTATAGTATTAGGGAAACTTAAAAACATTCTTAAAGAGGATACAACCATAAGAAATATCAAAATAAACATAAATGCAGTAAAATGTCTAGGTATCTATAAAGGGCATAATAAAACAGAATGTAATGAAAAAAACTGGCTATGTAAGCTGAGTGAGTTTGAAAAAATCTTAGACGCTTGGCGAACAAGAAAGCTAACACTTTTCGGGAAATGCCATGTAATTAATTCCTTAATTGTTTCCAAGCTTCTTTATGTCGCAACAATACTTGAAAGCCCTGATCAAGCTATATGTAAACAAGTAAATAAAATTATTTTCTCATTTCTATGGGGGAAAAGAGAAAGAATAAAACGTAAAACTCTAATAAGACATATATCAGATGGAGGAATTGGTATCACTGACTTTGAAACTAAGGTCAAAGCTTTAAAAGCATCATGGGTTTCAAAACTTATTCAGTCTAACAATGATTTAAATCAACTCTTGAACGCTTGTATAGAAAGGTATAATGTAGATATCTCTTACTTATTAAAAACTAATATTAAAAAAAAAAGACCTAAATATTAAGTATCTCCCAAAGTTTTATAAGGAAGTAATATGTGCTTTTAATGAGTGTAAATACGTCGATCAAGAAAATATTGAGTTTCAAAATATATGGTTCAATAGAAACATAGCTTATAAAGGAAAAACGTTGTTTTTTCCAAATTGGATTAAAAGCGGTTTTAGGTATGTGAGTGATCTTTTCAATTCAAATGGAGTCAAAACAATAAATGAAATTAAAGAGAGTCTTGTATCTGCAAAAAACTATCTATGTGAATATATAACTCTAAAAAGTGCCCTTAGAAAACTTGCCTCTAAAATAAACTTACAGAATATAACACATGATAGCAGCACAAGGTTGCTTTTCAATTTCAACGGCTATTTTGAACATGTTGAAGGGAAAAATCTAGTTTTTTTTTTTACAACATTTTAATACAAAAAAAACTCAAAGGAACCTAGAATGGAAAATGTTTGGTCCAAACTTTTTTGTATTGATGACCATCAATTATGGGGAAATATTTACCAAGAAAAAGTGAAAAAGATCTTTGATAAAAATGTTTCAGAATTTAATTACAAATTAATGCATAATATTTTATCTTGCAATAAATGTGTAAGTAAATGGAAAGAAAATTTAGACAAAAATTGTCTGAACTGTAATGTAGAAGAAGACATTAAACATCTAATTTTTGATTGCTGTATATCAAAACCCATCTGGAAGAAAGTGTCTGAGATTCTAAATATAAATGTAACATGGAAAGTTATTGTTATTGGTTTTCCAGCATATTGCAACAAAAACACTTTTATTTCTAATAATGTTTTGTCTTTTGTGGCTTATAAAATTTACAAGTATAAAATGAAGTGCAGAGTTTTGAATGACATTGTAACATATAATGGTTTATTATGTTTCTTGAAAAGTGCACAGTTTTTTATGACAACTAAGTCAGCAAAAAGCATAATGTTTGATTTTGAAATTCTTAATACATTGAATGAAAAATTGTAATTATACTTCAAATTATATCCTGGCACTATATGTGTCTAAAGGTGACCAGGCCTTTAGAATATTAAACTGGTAGGGGGATTCTCTGGACATTTATACTGATATCCCCCCCCACACACAGATATATATATATATATATATATATATATATATATATATATATAGATATAGATATATATACCAGAAAAATGCTATTACATGCACATGCTATATTTATGTACAAATCGAAATATTATTATTTTGATTTTTTTAAGAGATTGTAACAACCTGGTCTTTTTTTTCTTTCTCCATTTTTACTTTATCAATGACAGCTTATAACTGAAAATTTACTTCCAAATGTACACTATTTTTTCCTGAAATTTTTTGTAACGGAAAAAATATAGCTCTAAAGGTGACCAGGCCTTTAGTTATTTAAGCTGGTAGGGGGATTCTCTGGACACTTATACTGATATCCCCTTACACACATCTACCAGAGAAATATACCTCTGTTACATATAATATCTATAAATTTAAATACAAATCTAAATATATGTATGATATTTATATGTTTTTGATGAAATTGTAACAAACTGTGATTTCTTTTTTCCTTCTTTGTTTACTGTACCAATGTCAAACTTAGCCAGTGACATCTCATAACCGGAAATTTACTTGTTAATATATATTCTTTCTCTACAACATTTTGAAACGAAAATATAGTTCCGGATTGTATGTTTCACTTAGACCTCTGTGCATGCATTATCTTTTGTTTTGTTACATTTATAAGATTGAATAAAAAAAAGAAAAGAATGTTTACATTTTGGTCCACATGTGTACAAGATGGCCGAACACCCCCCTTAAGATATAGTTGTGGATTATAATCGGATAGGTGAATTTGTTTATTATGAGAAAAAAATATAACCCATTGCCCTATATCGCCAGGTGTATGTAGGGGAAACGTAAAATGAGACACATTTCAGTTTTAGCAGAGAAAATTATTAATCTAAGCGTTTCTAATTATATTTAATATATGTTTTAACGATATGCATTGAAAGATGATAAATTCTTCATTCTTTATCACCACATGTCATTTTTAAAAGATCACGCGAGTTCACTGAAAGGTGGAGCTTAATCATAACAAATAAATCAAGCTCTTTACAAAACAACTTTTCGTTCAAATTGGCAGTGTCATCTTTCTTGATTCAAATGCAAATTAGCATCAAAGAATAGAGAAAGATCCTTCGTTTGCGAAACTACCAAGTTCAGTTGGATGTGCCAAGTTAGTCAATCGTCATTTGCCCTAACCTATTTAGATAGAGATTTAAGAGCCTTTGTCTTCTATCTATAAGTTGCACCCTATACGTTTAGTTTTGTTAAGGGATGAAAACCATTCCTGTAAAGACCTGACAAGTGTCTTATAGTGTTGCCCCCTGTCTTTGGGCAAGTCACCTAATACTGCTTGAGCTTGGTCTCGTTAGGATAATGCCAAAAGAGGACACTAGCACATGTAGTGAGAAAAAGTCTTGTTCTGATTTATGCAAATAACTTCTTCTCTATCAGGATGCCCAGAGTAGTATGTTCTTTCTGAGTAAATATCCGCTTGAGTTCATTCACAGTGATATTACGAGTGGCAAGTTCACTGCCTAATGATGACGTGTTGTTATACTGCATACCAATTGGTATCTTGATCAACACCATAACTTTTTAATTTTTTTTTTAATTTTGTTTAGTGTTTCTCGCAGACTGGCTTCAATGTCACTTGGCTTTTTTCTATGTCAGCAACAATTTCATATAAAATCCCACAGCTGCCACCAAATTATTGTAACATGTCGGACTTTGGTCAGGCTTCTCGGTCCGTGTCCAATTTACTCTAGTTTTAAAAGGAATATAAATATGAATAAAAATGACACTTTCTTAGTTCCCCTTGTAGAGGATGAAATTAAAACTGACATAAATTCATAGAAGTATTTGGTCACCATATTATTTTCAATCGCCTATCAACTGCTACTCGAATTTTAGAATATACACTGAATCTCAGTTTTAAGTGTTCACCCAATATATTGTATTGAACATATGAAAAAGAAAATCCCAAATACGTTTGTCTTGCCGTTGTTGTGACATGGTCAGGATTTTGGTCAAATTTCATTTTTCTATTTTTAGTATTTATAATGCTTAAGAAATGCATTTCTAATGATCAACCAAAATTTTAGTGTCAGTCGTACAGTTATAAGCAAGATACAGAGCTCACAATTCTTCGTCGTATAAACAAGACTCGTGTCCTACTTTTTGTTTATATTGGTTCAGTATACTGGTAAAAGTTCTTTTTAAGCTGATTTCTCTCTGTTCTAATTCGTTATAAGCATAAATAAGTAGTTCTAAGGCGAGGCAAGCTCCTGACAAACAAGTTGATGAAACAGGACTATCAACAGTCTCGTTTGAAGTCATCTTTTCGTAAGTTCTATGGTCGATACAACGACCTTGTCAGCAAATACAATATTCCACTGGGTCGCATGCTGACTGACGTTTTTCATACTAATTGTTAGACCATAATTAATCACCTAATTGTCTACGGACTTTTCCGGGTTTTTTTCCCGATTACGACAGAGAGCACACGGCGGGTGTGACCGGTCAGCAGAGGGTACTCACTCCTCCATGACACCTGATCCACCTCTATTTTTTTAAGAGGTCCGTGTTTGCTCTGCTCCTGTTTTGTAATTTTCCTTTGGACTTTTGAATTTGAACACTGTTCGTTATCATCACATGTCATTCCTAGCGTTTATCACATTCATTTTGGATCTAAAACTGGAAATTTTACTTCAACATTCAAAATGTAAACAAAGCTTTGTTTACATGACAAAGAATTGTGAGCTCTGTATATCGCTTATAACACGACGACTGACACTCAAATTTGATTTGGGTTGACCGTTAGAAATGCTTTACTGAAGCATTGTAAACATTAATATCGGAAAAATAATTTTGTCCAAAATCGTGACCATGCCTCTTTAACTTGTAATTGAGACCCGAGACCTTTACCTTTGCTGGATATCATAAACACTTCGGTTTTGTTTAGTTTCCTCCAGAGCTTTCGGATTGTTGTTTGTTATCGATTGAAATGACGATACACTTAAAGCATTGAAAACTTATGTTAGAATAACTTTTACTCAGATTGTTAGATATTAAAACAATGTCGGGGCCGACATTAACAGTAAATCTAAAGTGAGTACAACCTGTCGTAAAAACAATTCAGACACCAACATTCCAACGGCTCTGGTTTTTCATCAGTGGTAATTCTGTACTTTTTTATTGTTTTTATTTTCATTTGAGACTATTATTAAAGACGGATGTCAATCGCAAAAAGTTGCCATTATTAAAAAGCACGTGTTTTGAAGTTTCGTCACGGGTAATTGATTTTAATAAGTGTTGTTTTATTTTTCTGTGCTTTCATTGAGAGAACATGTCGATTACAAAATGTGTATATTATTTTTCAAATTTTCTATTTGAACACTTAAAAGTTTAAATTATGTTCGTTTTGGGTATATTTCTGTGTCCTATGTGGAACAGGGCGTGTATCTGTGTGTTTTGAGGTCACCTGACATGGTCATATAAATAGTAATTGCGCGGGCTTTATGGTCATTAGCTCGTTAGGATGTAGTGTAGGATTGTGATGGTTACCAGGAAATTGTTATTATAATTTTATATGTGACATGTGTGTTCGATGTTATGGTGTTGGTGTGTGTTTTGTTAAAATTAAATATACTATATAAACGTTCTAACGAGCAGCAATCCGTATTCACGAGTTTGTTATTTTTCAATTCGTTCAGCATATTCATACTATAATAGAGTATAATTATTTTATATTCGGACGAACGAAGTGAGGGAAAATATAATTTGTTTTATGTGTAGGTCGATTAGAAACGGATTTCTAAATAGATAAACTATACTTTGTAGTAATACATTTTAAAAAATGAAATAAAATTAACTACACTTAATACCAATATAAGGGGGGGTTTAAAAAAATGTAATTGCAACGTATCAGAACTATCTTGCACAGACAGGGTTGCCTTACTTTGCATGCCTCTTGAACACATGTGTCGTTCATACAAAGTGCATAACCCTATATATCTTACTGAAGGCCCCAGCACTACATACAACATTGTGAAAAGCGATGATTAATCAAAGAAAGTAAAAACATATTGTGTTTGTTTATCAGTTTCTACAAGTAAACACTTTGTTTTGTGATGTCCTTGCGATAATTTACCTGTCAGGGAAATGTTTTGCAATGATCAAAGATAATTTAATTATGTGTGGATTTTAATCTTTTATTGAATATTCCATACCAGTGGAGAGGTTGTCACGTTTTTTTCAAAATCGCGTTTCTACAAATCTACAAATGCGTCTAATGTAACTCGTTCTTGTGAATTTCTTGGGAATTTTATATCCGTGCATTTAACTTTTCCTATCCAATCATTCTTTTTTTCTTTACAGGAAACCACATATTATGTCTGCATACAGAGATATCAAGGCTTATGAAAATTGGATGGGTACCAACAAGATCAACATAAAACACAAAATAGAACTAGAAAAGCTAAGATTTACCTAGTTGATGTACAACATAAAAAAGATTTTATATTTGAATTGTGGATGAAACTACCGGCTGGAAATGGCAAAGACAAATCATCAAAATTGCAAGAAAACTTTACATGTTTGGCAATTGTTTGTGTGGATCTCATAAAACTGCCTCTTATAGACATATTGGATAACTATGTTAAGCCGTCGAACCTTTACTTCAAACTAAATTCTTCTACATTAATCTCTGGGAATGAACTTAAACCAGATCAAAAGAACCTATGTTATATTAAACCTCCTGGCATTCCTGATTATCGCAAGTTTGATGTGTCTTTGCTGTACACACTTATACGAAATTTGTGTCCTTTCTTGAAACCAACAGGGAAGTGGGGAGAGAAGCCAGCTGTCTCGCATACACAACTTGGTGATGATATTGAACGCCTTAGACTGTTCAGAAACGAACAATATGCCCATGCTGACTCTGCAGAAATATCTGACGGCGAATTTAACAAGCATTGGGCATATCTACAAAACGTAGTTAACAGAATTCAGAGTAATACAAAAGCAGGCTGTAAAACTGACTATCGACAAAATTTTAAGAGTATAGAGAAACGCTTACTAAATTATGACGATCTGGAAAAGTACAAGCTGTTTTTGGAAGCCACAATGCACGCATCTAAACAAAGAGGAGATATGGGTAAATATATAAGGCCTATAGTTTGTTTGCTCCTTTGACTACTCCTTTTTAGTACATATATATTATAACTTTTCAGTTGGTTTATTTTATCATGCCTTTACACGTTTACTTTTTTAATTGCTTTAAACGATTTACAGACGGGCCAGATATTTGGATTAAAGGAACCGAGAAAGCTGTCTGTGGCAGTACAGCACATTTTCAAGCAACCGTTAAGGAAAAAAAAGTATCATATTTGTCAGTCAATTGGCAAAAATTAAGTAAAAATAAAAGCATACAAATCGACAAAAGTAACAAGAGGTTCTGGGGTGAAACCAACAAGGAACTCTTCATAGAATCGGTGTGCAAAGAAGATGAAGGGAAATACCAAGCAGTTCTCTTAATTGAAGAGGACAGTATAAGAAAAACAATACAAAGCAACGTTATTTTTTTGCATGTTGTTGGGGGTATGATTCTGTTATTAGATATGATATTAATCTAAAACAAATAATTTGGATTAATATTTTTGTTAAACATGATTCAATTGAACTGCTAAATTAATGTACAGAAATAGCCACGAAATATAGCAAACAAATTTATTTACACTTATGTCAGCGAAACATTTCACGTGATTAACGTTGTTAGTTGTATACTAGATTCACCGTTCATTTGCTACATTTGCACTTCATATAAACATGTACTGTTCTAGGTATTCCTACTGTAACAACCAGTCATGAGACCTGTCTTCAAACACATTCAGTAAAACTGATTGTCAACCTCTTCGTGATTGACGACCTTCCCGTTATTGACGAAATTTATTGGACAAAAGATGGGAATAAAATAGACACACAAGGAAATGAAGGGAAATACTCAGAGGTCAGCGTTGATGTTCCATCACTGACCATTTACAACGTCAACCAGTATGATGCTGGACACTACACACTGACTGCAACCAATGCAGCCGGGACAACTGTTAGTGAGACCATTGTTCTTGGTACGGTATTTACGATTTTCCCCGAGTAATGTACGAGTAAGGTATAGACGATACTTTCAATATTGGATATCAGAAACATGAGAGAAAAATTTAATGTTACTTTTTGTTTTTCCACTGTCAAGGTTTTACAGTTATTTATTTTCGTAAGCAATGTACAAAGAAAAATTCACTTTAACAGGAGCACCGAACATAGTTTTGGGGGAAAGTAAGGAAGAGTCTGACGGTAGCAGAATATTTACCGTTACAATAAAATCGATTCCGGCAGCTTACAACGTCCAATGGCAAGTGTCGGGCAACAACAGTGATATGTTTGCCATTTTGGATGAAAATGCTGAAGAATATAAAGGATCAAACCATACCCTTCCCCATCCTGTATTAGTCGTCAGGCAAAAAGAGCAACTGAAAAGTAACATCTACCAAATAGAAGTACAAAATTTTATCGGAGGCATGAGAAAAAAAATACCAAGTATGAAATGTGCATGTTTTTTAATTGTTTTAAATAAATTAGATAATTATAAAATTGTATTTTTCCCAAGCATATAATAAATATATAAAACTCGCTATACTAAGATTAGATTTTCATCACAAAATGCATTTTTTGGCATGTGCAAAATGATGTTGTCACAATCGCTATTGTGACAACATTATTTTGCACATGCCAAAAAATGCATTTTGTGATGAAAATCTAAACTTAGTATAGCGAGTTTTATAAATTTTCTATTTTAGTAAAGTAAGGTTATAACACGATCTTGTCACAGCAATCGACTGATTATATGCTTGGGAAAAATAGTTTGTGTTTATCCCAATTATCTTGCGCTCTCTAGTGTGTCACCTGTAACCATCAAATAAGAAACTTTAAGCCTCAAGTAACTTTTTGGACGGGGTGCAGAACACAAAGACAATTGTATGGACTTGATGTAACAAAAGATGACGTCACAAAAATGTTTTAACTTATCACTTGATTGGCATTGAATCAAAATATGAATCAGTTTTTATGAAATGAGTTTAAACTATATGATATGATAAGGTGAAAATTGTCATGTAGACTAATGATTATAAACTATGATTTTCAATTATTTGACAATCTTAGTCTTTTATAGGTGATACCTCGTAAGCTCTGTATTCTTTGATTACCTATGTTTATGATTGTACTCACAACATGGTGATTTAAACCCATTGTAAAATTGTTACTGTAACATCTTTTCATTAAAACTAGTTATTGCATTGCAGACTAATTGTATGTTTACGTTTTAAAGCATGAAAAAGAACAAAATGTTCAGTTAAAAAGGAAAACTAGATGTGTCGTAACGACACGAATGCCCCCTCAGGCGACCAAAATTTTAAATGCCAAATTTAGTAAAACATTTGGTTGATTACAGAAGTTATTAATCCCTGAAAATTACTCATTTTTTTTTAGGCTCAAGAGGCATAACTCTGTCAATAATCATCGGACTAGAAACCAAATTAAAAACTTGACCTGTATTTTCTAATAAATTAACCTGCCAGTACTGATCTGACCCAACCTAATACCAGAGCAGACCCCAACTTAACCCGGGTTTACTTTCGGGGTTTACATGGGGATTACTCAGGGTATATATTTTTTTTAATTTTGCGTCCACTCGGGGTTTATTTTGGGTTTACTCGGGGTTTTCCACTTTACGCACTGAAGTGTAAAGCAGACCCGTCTTCTATCTTACTGCCTGTAATTCCTGCCCCTTGTATATTCCAAATGCACATGTAGCGTCTGCTTTCATTGGTCTACTTCTGATCGGAGTTTACTCTCTGTGTCCACTCTGGGTTTACTTTGGGTTTACTCAGGGTTAACTATCTAATGTACATGGCCATACAAAACACATGTACTTATATTTTTTAGGCACTTTGAATATGGTTTACAAAGACAAAGGAGCAGGTGCCATGTTTGCAAAACTATTCAACGAACTAGCTGAAACTTTTCCAGAGAAAAAATTAAACCGACTTCAGGATTTAATTCTGGGTAAAAATAGTCTGTATGCATAAAATGTTTCTAATGCCGAGCGCAGCGAGAGATGCGTGTAACGCCGAATTTTGACCCGGGTTGAAAATTGACCTGCACCGTGGCATTTTAATCATGAAACCGGTTCTAAATTCAACAGCGAATAAACACATATTAATGAATTGATTTTATATCTTTGATATATTCATGAAAAAAAAATAGTTTATTCATATTTATTCTTTAGAATAATATCTTTTAACATGAGCAACAAACAGTCTCTCGAAAACATGAAACGTTTTCATGATTAGGTCTCGAAATGTCAAATTAACCCTTAATGTATGTACATTAACTATTTTAGATATACTGAACTGAACTTTTAGCATATAATCGCTATGATTTGTGATATTTATGTTTCAAAAATATGTTTTTAATATGAATATTTTTATGGGTGTACATGGTTATCCGAAATAAATGTACTATTTTTATACCCGCACTTTCTAAAGAAAGTTCGGGTATATTGTTGTTACCCCGTTCCTCTGCCTGTCCGTCCGTACGTCCGTCCGTCTGTCACGTTTTACTTTCTCAAACTGCTCTTACATCTTATAAACCAGCAAACTGAACTCTTGGAGTATGATTTGGGGTGTCATGTTGTTTTGTAAACAGGTTTCAAAAATTCTCTGGTAGTCCTGGGGGTCAAATAATTGGTAAAAAATGACGTTTTTTGACAAAAAACCTTCTTCCTCGAACTCCTTTTACATTTTTAACAGTAGACAAATCATCTCTTGGAATGTGTTTTGGAGTATCTTATAGATGCGCAATAAGGTTTCGAAAATTTTAATTTTGTCCTGGGGGTCATTAAATGGCTGAAAAATGACGTTTTTTTGGTTTTTTTTAAAAGTCTGGTTTCAAAAAACGTCAATTTCTTTTTGCAGTAGCCAAATGATCTTCTAGAATATGATTCGGGGTGTTATGTAGATGTGTAATCATGTTTCAGAATTTTTGTTTTCATCACGTGGGTCTGTGGTCATAAAAAAATGACGTTTTTGGCAAAAAAATATGGTTCCCAGAACTCTTCTTACAATTTATGCAGTAGCTTTGTCATCTCTTGAGATATGATATGGGCTGTCCTTTAGTTATGCAATAAAGTTTTAAAAATTTAAATTTCATCCAGGGAGTCAAATAGTAGCTGAAAATTGACGTTTATCACTCCTAATAAAAACCTACTTCCCTGAACTCCTCTCATGATTTAATGAATAGCCACATCATCTATAGAGATATAACAGGGGCTGAGCCATAGATATGCAATAAGGTTTTAGAAATATAAATTCGATTCTGAGGGTCAATACTATCTGCAAAATGATGTTCCGTCCCATGAAAAAACCTTATTCCTGGACCTCCTCTTATATCTTGTGATTGAAATAACGTACCATAAGATGCAGAAGGAGGAAGAATATACAAAATTATGCTTTAGGGGTGGGGATCACAAGCATTTTTTTCAAGTTATTTGATCATTTCTGATATTGGGAGGGTGGGGTGGGGTTAAGGTGACCCCCAGAGGCCATGACCTACTTATACCACAAAAAGATTTGCCTTGACATGGTCATGGTTTAAGAAACAAAAATATATATGGTTTAGGAGTGGGGATTTCGATGATTTTGAGGATATTTTAAAAATATTCAACTATTCATTTTTTCGGGGGAGGGGGGTGGGGGGGGGGGAATCAGAGTCTCTTCTCACATTTTTACAATAGCAAAATAATTTCTCGATTGGTATTTTTCTGTATGATGTCAGATGTACAGAAAAGAGATTTTGGAAATTGCTTTTTATTCTTAAAAATAAACAAAATGTTATATGTAATTGTAGAAATTGTAAAGTCAGTCAACAAAAACCTAGAGCTTGCTGTAAAAAACAAAGCAGGGTCAACATTGGGCTAGGGCTAGAAATTACACTACATATGAATAAGATAGACTACTTGATTAGTTCCAACTCTGGAAAGTCACTGGGCGTCTCAAAGGGGGCATAACCTATATACATGTACCAATTGATGTGCAATGACACAAAGAGAAAGAATAAATATGGTCTAATGGTGGGGAACTAAACAGTTATTAAAATGTATTATTATTTCCTATTTCAGAGAAAGGGGTTGGTTGTTTAAAAACAACTCCAGGGGGTGGGGGAATAACCCAAGGGACAGGGGCCAATTTGTCTTAAATGTATCTTGACATGATCAGCAGAATTGGACAGAATGATCACTATAGGGCATCTGCAGAGTGGGGCCCTAAATAGTTACAAAATCAATCTATTGATAATATGTTATACATATATTTAGAAATGTCTTTATTTTCAAAATGATTAACAAATTAATCAGTCAAAATGAGTTATAAATAACCGATTGGCAATTCTGCAATTGATTGCATGATTCCTAGTATAATATCACATGTATTTTATATATATATATATATATATATATATATATATATATATATATATATATATATATATAATTATACATGTATGTTAACAATCAGGATTAAAATGCACAAATTTTCATGAGTCATAAATCTTGACATACCACATATCTCTTGACAAAAAAGAATAAGCAATTTAAAATAAAAGAAAATTAGTCATTAACTCTTTTTCTATTACTGGTGTATGATGATGGGGTAGGGGGTATAATGGGAAAAAAGCTGCAGCATGCCTTCATTCTCACTAGAATTGTATATCTAATCCACACATCCTGGGGATGGGGAACGGTTAAGGCCCCTTCCCCTTCCTCCCTATTATAACTCATATAAACATGATATTTAATACCCAAATTTAATACAAAATAGGGTCAATATTGAGTCAACTCAATAGTGTAAGTCTGACAAATGAAAAAATAAATAAAAAATTCTGCAATTAAAATGACAGAAACTGTAGATAATCTTATTTAAATAAAGATGATGATACAGTATGCTGGCAAAGGGAGATCACATTTTAGAAAGTAAAAGTAAAACTTAACTGTTTTGTATACCGGTGTCTCATAATATTGCGCTTCTACATGAATTATACTTACTTATATTGGTCAACATCATAATGATAATCCAATTAGCAAAATACGAATTCCTTTAGCTGATCACCACAAAAGAAACGTTTATTCATGTTAATTAATCCTATTCTGCATATCAAAAAAAAAAAAAAAAATATGCATGTACACCACGTAAAACCCATCTAACCAAAGAGCTGGGTAAAACTACTACCCGCTAATACCCGCTAATGCAACCTGTTTTTGAATTTTAAAAGTACCGGAAATTGCATGTGTCCTTCTTTTTGACTAAAACTAGTACAAGAGAGTGTTATTTAGAGGCAAACACTTGGTGCGGGTATTACTGTCTAATGACAGCATCTAGTTTTTATTGGTTTACATGGTTATACGAAATAAATGTACTATTTCGTCCAGAAATACCATTTTTCATATATTTTCTGATGGGGTGTAAATAAAAAATTAACAATGCATTGAATTGTTAAATTTTGTAGTTACACTTAACCAGTAAATTGAAATTGTCATATTTATAAATTTTATTTGGTGAGTGTAAAATACAAAATTTACAATATATCATATTGTGAATTTTGTTTTTACACCCACAAAGTGTATCTAAACTGTATTTTTAAAGAAATTTTATTTACATCATCCGAGTTATATTGATGAACAGGATTGAATTAAAATCGTTTATTTTTTTTAAGAAATAAAAATTCTGCATAATGGAATATAAAGCAACCTAACTGATGCACAGGATGACAATAATGTAATTTTTCTTCAATTTAAATCTCTAAATAGTTTTTCTCACATAAGCTTGACATCACTTTTATCACTATTCATTGTCACTGAAGTGATAAATAATAAATAATCTCAATATTTGCATGTAAAATCTAAACTCTTAATGCTTTAGCAGATGGTTAGAAGCGTAAGGGTAGGTATTAGGTGCATTCCTTCCCTGTATCAGAGTATAAATTTTCGTTAATTAAATTGTTATATCTAGTGCTTCAGAAATGTCCCCTTACACACCCACGAAAAAGTGTCTGTAAGTTTAAAGTATATACATTCAAATCGCGCTGTTGAAAAATGACACCTGGTATAAATTTCATGGCTTTTTGTCTTCACCCACGGATGAAATTCAACTCGGGTCAATATTCTTCGTTACACGGGCAAAGTCCGCATCGCCAAGCGAGGTTTATTGGTTACACGTATATATAATAATCACAAGTTAAATCGGGGATATTAGAGGCTACAAAGTTTTCTTCTAGCCCATGGGCGCAACCATATTGTCAGCCATTTTGTTCGACAATCAATATATAAATGTCTGGCGCTTGTCGATGTTTATTGTTAGACCATAATTTATCACCTGGCCCCGAGGTTATAAAACTTTTTTCATACTCGTACTCTAACTCGTACTCCGTACTCCGAGTATGTGCTCCACTGAGCACGACTCTAAAAACCGAGGTTATAAAAGTTTTGGAGTACGTTCTCCGCTGAGTACTATTTGGAGTATGCTCTAAAAGCCGGTTGAGGAAATTTTACGTCTCTGGATTAAGACAGAGCACGGTAACTCATATAAATAGTCCTGGCATGTAGGCAAACTTCAAACTGCATTCAGATAAATTATTTATCAACAAAATGTAACACATTATTTACATGTACATATACCCTTTTTCATCTGCAAGCATGAAGGTGTGTCTGTATCTATGATTTTTGAACTTTAGAGCAACAAAGACGATAAACCAGTGTTATAGGAAAACTTACGAACAAATTGTGATTATATGTCAAATGTTTTTGGAAAAGAGGGTATGGGGCGTAGATATAAATAATTTTAAAGGAAGGAGGTAACGTGTCTGGAATTCTCTCTTTCTCTCTCTCTCTCTCTCTCTCTCTCTCTCTCTCTCTCTCTCTCTCTCTCTCTCTCTCTCTCTCTCGTAGGAGGATTATATCAAAACATACATGTAACACATATAATTATAAGTCAAAGCATAAATATTTACATATATACATACAAAAAATTAAAAAAAAAACACCAAAAAAAAAAAAAAAAACCCAAGCAAATGGGGGGGGGGGGGGGGGGGGGGAGGGGTCGGCACTAGAAAACACAGGTTATAATCATTTGCGGAAAGACACTAATATAAGACTAAAGACTATGGAGTCACCGGGAACCACCGTTCTTATATTCGAGCGTTTATAATCAAATATTAAAAATTAACCAAATAATGCATTTCACTTTACGTATAATATTATCTAGATATGTCTATGCTCTCTATGTTTCAATTTGAAGTAAATAATAAAGATCATGCGGGGGCTCTAAGGGGTCGCATTGAGGCTTTTATGCATCCCCCATCTTTTGTAATGTTTAGAACTAACCTACATTTTCACTAAAATCGAAGAAGGTACCCCGCAAGTTCATCTAATTAATATTGATTAATCGCGGTATATGCACATTGATTTCTTGATTTTTTTAAATGATGGAGAGTATGGGTCGTATTTGACTAAAACAGAATTCTTAGAAATTCGAGCTATTCAATGAAATGATTTTGTACGAACATTTATATGTATGTACATTAATTAAAGAAGCGAAATATCTAAAAGTTATTTCGATGATTTTGGTTGCAGCTCTCCCTTACTCTTAAATTCACATCCATTATATCTAGATATTTCATTAATAAAATGGTAAAAACTTTCCATTTTAATTCATATATATGTAATGATTAAATTATTGCGTATCATACAGCAACATTACAATATGTAACAATATAAGATGTTTTTACTGCATTTTATTTAGATTAAATGCTTTGAGTACGACTTTGAGAAAGCTCCATAGCTTACTCAGAAAATCGCCGTTTTGTACTCAGCCGGAGTACGAGTATGAGTATGAAAATGTTTTATAACCTCGATACCTTGAGTACGAGTACGATTTGGAGCACGGAGTACGATTTGGAGTATGAGATCGTACTCAAAAAAAGTTTTATAACCTCGGGGCCTGGTTGCATGTCTGCGGACTTTTCCGTTTTTTTCCCGATTACGACAAAGAGCACACGGCGGGTGTGACCGGTCAGCAGAGGATGCTCACTCCTTCTAGGCACCTGATCTTTCCTCTATCTTTTTGGAGGTCCGTGTTGCTCTGCTTTGAATTTGCATTTCGTTTTATGTATTTTTGAGATGGTTGACGGTTTGTTATTGTCATTTTTTCATTGCCCTTAATTCGTTAAAAAAAACTTTCCAAGCTTTTAATCGAAAGTAATTTAAATGAAAATAATGCATTATGCAACCCAGATTAGTTTCAACAGTGCTTTAACTCGTTACATGTATGTCTTATCAAATTATTAGATGGAAAATAAAATCATAAGCATCAAGGAACCAATCTTTTATAGATACTGAATAAATTTAATACTTTCGTTTATCAACATATTTAATAGATAAGCATCGAAAAAAGAAATAATTTTTTTTCGGAATCACGTACGTTATTCGGCTATTTCGAAACTTGTTTATGATTTGCGTAGGCAGGCGGATTTTTTTGTGTGCGTTTCAAATGAATTTTGTTCCCTCTTTTACAAACATCAAACTGTACTGTCTCTGTTTATCTGTATAAACAAAGGAAAGTCATATCCGGATATGCGTAATGTTTTCTCGACTAAAATTAAAAAAAAATGAAATTCGATAACTTTATTTATAATGAAAAATTTAAGGTTCTTGTAGCCGTAAGGTGGCTATGTTCCCTTTTTATCTCACCAGAGCTGAAAGCTCAATTGAGCTTTTCTGATCACATTTTGTTTGTCGTCTGTCTGTCATTCTGTCTGTCTGTCCGTCTGTTTTTCTGTCCGTAAACTTTTCACATTTTCGACATATTCTCCAGAACCACTGGGTCAATTTCAACCAAACTTGGCACAAAGCACCCTAAGGTAAATAGGATTCAAAGTTGTGAAAATTAAGGACCACGCCCTTTTTCAAGGGGAGATAATTAGGTACTATTGAAAAATTTTGAGAAATTTTCAAAAACCTTCTTCTCAAGAACAATTTGGCCAGGAAAGCTGAAACTTATGTGGAAGCCTCCTCAGGTAGTGTAGATTCAAAATTGTGAAACTCGTGACCCCCGGAAGTAGGGTGGGCCCACAAGGGGGTGGGGTTGAATTTTTACATAGTAATATATAGAGTAAATCTTTAAAAATCTTCTTCTCAGAAACTAATCAGCCAGGAAAGCTGAAACTTGTGTGGTAGCATTCTAAGGTAGTGTAGATTCAAAGTTATGGTAATCATGACCTCCAGGGGTAGGATGGAGCCACAATGGGGGGACGAACTTTTACATAGGAATATATAGAGTAAATCTTTAAAAATATTCTTCTCAGAAAGTAATCAGCCAAAAAAGCTGAATCTTATATGGAAGCATCATCAGCTTGTTTAGATTCAAAGTTGTGAAAATCATGACACCCGGGGTTAGGGTGGGGCCACAATTTGGGGTTGAGTTTTTACATAGGAATATATAGAGTAAATCCTTAAAAATATTCTTCTCAGAAAGCAAGCAGCCACGAAAGCTGAAACTTGTGTGGAAGCATCCTCAGGTATAGTAGGTTAAAGTTTTTGCAAATCATGACCCCCTGGGCTAGGGTGGGGCCACCATGTGGGTTGAATTTTACATAGGAGTATATAGAGTAAATATTTAAAAATCTTCTTCTCAGAAACTAATCAGCCAGGAAAACTGAAACTTGTGTGAAAGCATCCTCAGGTAGGGTAGATTCAAGTTTGTTCTAATCATGATCCCCGGGAGTAGGATGGGGTCACAATGGGGGAGGGGGGGGTCACATTTTTACATAGGAATATATAAAGTAAATCTTTACAAATCTTTTTCTCAGAAACCAATCAGTCAGGAAATCTAAAACTTGTGTTGAAGCATCCTCAGGTAGGGTAGATATAAGTTTGTTCAAATCATGATCCCCGGGGGTAGGGTGGGGTCGCATTGGAGGGCTGAAATTTTACATAGGAACATATAGAGAAAAATATTTAAAAGTCTTCTTCTCAAAACCGATTGGCTAGAAAAACTGAAAATTGTGTGGAAGCATCCTCAGGTAGGGACTGGGTATATTCAAGTTTGTTCAATATTGATCCCCGGTTTTGTGGGGGTGGACAATTTTTTATATAGGAATATATAGAGAAAAAACCTTTTACATATAAAAGCTGTAACTTTAGTGAAAGCAACCTTAGGTAGTGTAGATTCAAATTCGATTAAATCAAAATCTTGAGGAGCAGGGTGTGGCCACATTGGGGAGCCAATTTTACAAAGGAAAACATTTTAATTCACAAAAACTGAAATTTTATAATATATGGTTTTACGTATATACAAGCATTTGGACAAAATGCTGATTCTTAAAAAATGTTTAGACTTTGGCCCCTGGACGATTCCTGGGCCTCACAAGGGGTTCAGAGTTTGATGTAGGTTTATATCACATTTATAATTGTGTAGGATCTTGTTGAGAACTGCAATGTTCAACATGTGATATGACTATAAAATTATTCTGTTAGAAAAGGGACTTGTTTATAAAAATATGAATATCCAAAGGGAAAATGGATTTTTATTTATACATGATCTACATGTATTATACTACATTGTCTAGATACTTTGTATAATGACTCCATTAACCTGATTGTACCATGCTTATTGTTGCTCAGGTAAGCGATGTGGCCCATGAGCCTCTTGTTTTACTTGCTGTATTAAATTTTAAGTTTTAATTATGCATCTTTATGTCATATCTTTTACTTAAAGAGCGTATATATATAATATTTTATAGATTCATGCGAAGATCAAGATAAGGAGTTGGCACAATTGCTAGAAAATGCAAAAACTGCCAGAGAATATTTCCGAATTTTGAAGAAGAAGGAGCTATTTACGCCTTTAGACGTAATTTTCCTGCAGTTTTTGTTACGAGAATCAAACTGTGGAGTACTTAACGAGAAATGTATTGCGTATGCAAAGACTCAAAAAGCGTTGTGCTTTTACGAGGAGATACCAAGTAAGGATTATTTTTTTATTTCAGTTCTAATTATTAATGTAATGGTCTTCCATTCAAATAAAAAAAAACTTGTTATCGTTACTCCTGAAACCGTGAAACTTGCATTTTCTCAAGTCATTGGTCATGTAAAGAGTCATGGTTTTGTCAAAATAATGGACTTTTTGAGAAATAAAAATTGTCAAAAGCAAAGATCGTAGCCAATGTGAAATTTGGTTTTATTATTTCATATCATATATATTAAATTAAACCTATATAATATTTAAAAAAAAATGCTTTTTATACAGATATTTTCCACCTAGAAAAGCCTTGTAATGAGCTCGATTTAGCTCTGTCTATGTATAGATCTTTAAAAATCTTCCTCTCAGAAACTAATCGGCCAGGAAAGCTGAAACTTCTTTGAAACCATCCTCAAGTAGTGTAGATCCAAAGTTGTGAAAATCATGACCCCGGGTATAGGATGGGGTCACAATTGGGAGTCGAATTTGTACATTGGAATATATTGAGTAAATCTTTAAAAATCTTCTTCTCAGATATTAATAAGCCAGGAATGCTGAAACTTGTTTTAAACAATCCTCAGGTAATGTAGATACAAAGTTGTGAAAATCATGACCCCGGGTATAGAGTGGGGCCACAATGGGGAGTCGAATTTTTACATTGGAATATATTGAGTAAATCTTTAAAAATCTTCTTCTCAGATACTAATAAGCCAGGAAAGCTGAAACTTGTTTAAAACAATCCTCTGGTAATGTATATACAAAGTTATGAAAATCATGATCCCGGGTATAGAGGGGGGCCACAATGGGGAGTCGAATTTTTACATTGGAATATATTGAGTAAATCTTTAAAAATCATATTCTCAGAAACTAATCAGCAATGAAAGCTGAAACTTGCTTTAAACCATCCTCAGGTAATGTAGATACAAAGTTGTGAAAATCATGATTCCGGGTATAGAGTGGGGCCACAATGGGGAGTCGAATTTTTACATAGGAATATATAGAGTAAATCTTAAAAAATCTTCTTAGAAACTAACCAGCCAGAAAAGCTGAAACTTGTGTGAAGCATCCTTAGGTAGTGTCGATACAAAGGTGTGAAAATCATGTCCCCCGTATATAGGGAGGGGCGACAATGGGGAGTCGAATTTTTACATAGGTATATATAGAGTGATTTTTTAGAAATCTTTTTCTCAGAAACTAATCAGCCAGGAAATCTGAAACTTGTGTGGAAGCATCTTAAATACAAGGTTGTGAAAATCATGACCCCCAGGTGGTAGGATTGGGCCACAATGGTGGGGGTTGAATTTTTACCTAGGAATATATAGTGTAAATCTTTAAAAATCTTCTTCTCAGAAACTAATCAGCCAGGTAAGCTGAAACTTACGTAAAAGTTCTAAAGTAGTGTAGATTCAAAGTTGTGAAAATCATGAACGTTGACGGAAAGTGGGGGCCACAATAGGGGTCGAATTTTTACATAATAATAGATAGAGTAAACCTTTAAATATCTTCTTCTCAGAAACTGTCTCAACCGTCTGTCTTGGGTGGTGTTGTGAAACAGCTCTGTGAAAGTAATTAATACGGTTCGTGCTAAAAGTTAAGTTGACTTGCGCACTCACTCACACAAACCTGCAAAACCAGTCTAAGACACCTATTCATTCACCGATCCACCCGCCAAACGCAACCACGTGACCATACGTACTATATATATAAAATACTATAATATATATAATAATATAAATTTTATATATTTATAAACTATTTATACTAATATACTATTAACTATAGCGAATTCACTATTTACATGTTTTCTCTCACCAGACTACAATTTTTGGTAATTGAGGCTTAGAATGAAAATACATTCCTTTTAACCTTTAATAATCGGATTGTAAATTGAAGAATTAATGTGAAAATAAATTTCTTCAAACTATTATTGTTAAATGGTAGTGTCAACTTTTTAAACTGTAAAGAAATTCGTTATAAAAGTGTTAAAATTCGTCATTATTCACCTCTTCGGGACTCAAAATCAGTTCACTTTATCCGTAAATTCGTTTTTCGTATGATTAAAAATTGATAAACATGCTAAAATATCGAAACAAAAGTAATCATTATTAGGAAAACTAGAGCCGAGCTCGTTGCAAGCTACGATGAGGTCTTCCGTTACAGCCTCAAGTCAAGAAAGGATTGTCAATCAATCTTAATAAAACCATACCCCTTCTCCTTACACTTGTCAGGGTCTGACAGGTATTGATAGGAGGTCATCTTCACACGACCTTTACTTCTGACCAATCAGGGCTTTCGAAAATCAATTGGAATTCTTCAAAAGGAGACAAAAATTAATTCATGCCTGTTTTCTATGTAACCTCCAAACTGCAGAGTATTTAAGATTTACACCTCTCATTAAACAGATAAAGGCATGTATGTGATAAGTTGGGGTATATTTAGATTGTATGCCAATGTAGAGGTAATGTGAAGATGACCTCTTATCGATACCTATCAGACCCTGGCGAGTGTAAGGAGAAGGGGGATGGTTTTCATCAGACTGGATTGTCAATATGATAATAGTAAGTAATAGTTTATGTAAAGTAGTGTTAAAATTAAACGATTAAAAAGAACACAAATCGTAAATAAACGATGACGCCTTCTCCCACCTGAGGGCGCGCTATACGAGAGATGCTCAATGGAAGGGATAACTCTTCGTATAATGTTTGGCCATGCAGGCACTAAGCATCTTTTTTTGGAAGGGTGAACATATTTATCGGAAATCTTGACATGCAAATAAAAGAATAAATTCTCAAATCTTCATAATCGTAATCCGATGTACCAATCCGTGGTAGGGGTTGTGAGGCAGCTCTAACTTCTATTTTTTAAAAATATGATCTCGTTTAAAATATGCCAATAATTCTTTTGCCTTCAACTAAAAAGTGTGTGTGGGGTGGGGCTGTGTCAATGTCCCAAAATTTAATTTTCTAAATGTAAATTTCAGGGACATTTTGGTTGCAAGAAAACATCGGCGGAGGCGGGGGCAGAGCTCCCCCACTGAATCAAAAATCCTTCTCGCCTCTTTAGTGCGACACGAAGAGAGGCCTATGGTTTACAATTATTTCTATCATATCACATATACATATACATGTTTTACTTATAATATTTTGAACTTTTTTAAGATACATGTATTGACTCATTTGTTGTATGTACATTTGCACTCTCCTCATTGACATGTGTCCATTTGTATCACTAAATGATTTCCAAGTAAAGATACTGAAGTTGTATAGTTCTAAGTAAGAGAAAAAAAACCTTTTTATATAATGAAACAAAAATCTATGGACTCATACACATAAATAAGATAGAGTGAAAGCCACAAAGACATTATTTCTTCTGTTCATTACTATTTCAGAACTGCTACAAATTTACAGTCGTCTCCCATTTTGACATGCCAGATGTAAAAATACAATATTCTGCTGGGTTTTAAGTCGATTAAGCTGCATTACAACCTCATACTACACAGCTTCTATAAAAAGTGGTGTTTTTTTTTCATGTATCAATGTGCATATAACAATTAAATCCCTTGAAGGACACATATCTATATCACTTAATTGTAACTTTGAGAAGTTTATATATTTGGGGAGGAAATATTTCGCTAGTTTGTTAAGTCAAGTGAATTATGTTCCAATGTCTTTCAAAGAAATGAGAAAACTATCGACACTTGCAGTACTCTGATGATTTCTATGGCGACCGATTGCATTGCATAACGTATTTTATATAAACTTCTAAACATGAGAACAAATATTTATTATTATTTAAGATCTTTGACTCAAAACTCTAAACTTATATTTTAACAATTGACCACTGCATTGAAAGCACCCTACCAAGTGTATTTCAATTACATTATAAACGATGATCTGCAGCCATAAATTACTTAGGGCTATCTATAGTCTGTCCCGAGATATTTATGCAGCACATTTGGACGATTTGTAATGAAAATACACATACCTATGTAAGAAGTGCAATTAAAATAGATGAAAGGGAAAATTTCCAAGATAACTTGATTCCCACATTTTCATTTTTCACCCGTAAAAATTCACAGGAACGAAAACAGATTTCTTACGGAGATTTATAATGGGGAATGTTGACATCTTTTCTCCATTCGGAAGTCACTCGGGACTTTTTTTTGTTTACAATCGATGCATAACATGCCGGTTAAATAAACCAAAACATTTGGGGGACGAAACCAAACGGTTCCCTTTTCTAAACATTCCCAAGATGCATTTAGTTTTGGGTTTTTTGTGCCCATAAAGAAATCATTTTCATTTACTTTTAATATTTCTAACTGTGAAAGGATGCCGATTCTGCTGGTGTAAATAGGCGAAAGTCTACATCTTTCTAAATAATTGGTTTGCATGGAAAATCAGTTGATACTGTAATATTAAAAAAAAATCAGATCATGTAGCTTTAACAGTATTACCAAAGAGAAATCCCTAAAAACTTCGAATATTGCTATTTTCAGAAATATGAATAATATTTATTTACTGGTGAACTAAATCTTACTTCGCGGCAGACAATGCAAATGGTTTCGCACCATATTAAGATATTTCGCGCGACTGTGTCGATAGTCTTGTGCAGAGTTGTCGCTCGTATATTTTTCAATGTTTACAGATGGCGCTACACTACAAATGAGGCATGTTACGCAAATTACGGAGATATTTGGATTCTGTGTAATTCAGTTATCTGTATAACTTTGAACGAGATCTAATCTTCAAAATATGTTTAATATATTGTTACATCTACTTATATTTTTAATTATCAGCCAAAAATGACATCAACTATTTTGTGGCGGATGTGTACACAACGCCATGGTTATGTGACCGGGTAGTTTTGTACGGTACTAGGGAATTCGTCTGGAACTGCATCCGTCGTATGCAGTACGAACTGGGTGAGGGAATGTTGGCGTAGAGGGTACAAGGTATAAGGCTGAGGCGCGCTGTGGGCCGTAAGGTAAAAGCAAAGGATATGTGTGCCATATTCCCGAAGGTCCACCAAAATACAATTCCAAAGAAATAAAAGCCAATTGATGTAATTTATTGGACGAGACTCAACGATGGCAACATTTAAAGAATTCAACAGACAGACATGTTACAAACGAGACAGATATGGCCGGTATTGGCCTCTGAACCCTTTTTCTTATGAATTAATGCATCCCATATAAAACCGGTATTCTTTCTGTGGTAACTTTTTGTCATTTGAACGCACAAAAACTTTCATTAACTTTTCCAAGCTGCCGCGAGTACTGGTCTACTCGTATTACTCTTCACCCCCCATATTATGCAAGATCCGACAACGAAAACAGTTTAATGAGAATAATAAGATCACAAACAACATTTTTTGTATCGAAAAATTTACCGTTTTTGAGTTATAAAGCAAATACTTTTAAGGGATTTAGATCTCTAATTTAAGGGACCAGCCCCTATTATAATGGTATCAAATGAAAACCCTTATTATTTTGCACAAAAATATTTAAAACAAAAAAGTTATGGAGCAAAAATATGAGCCAATTTAGTATTTTTAGATCACCTGAGCTGAAAGCTCAAGTGAGCTATTATTCTGATCACATTTTGTATGTCGTGCGTCTGTCTGTCTGTAAACTTTTTACATTTTCAACATCTTCTCCAGAACCACTGGGCCAATTTCAACCAAACCTGGCACACACTTAGGCAAAGGGGATTCAAAGTTTTGAAAATAAAGGACCACTCCTTTTCACAAGGGGAGATAATTAGGAATTATTGGAAATTTTTGAGAAATTTTCAAAAATCTCCTTCTCAAGAACCATTTGGCCAAGAAAGCTGACACTAACGTGGAAGCATTCTCAGGTAGTGTAAATTCAAAGTTGTGAAAATCATGATCCTCACGGGTAGGGTGGGGCCACAATGGGGGGTCGAATTTTTACATAGGAATATATTGAGTAAATCTTTAAAAATCATATTCTCAGAAACTAATCAGCAATGAAAGCTGAAACTTGTGTGAAGCATCCTCAGGTAGTGTAGATACAAAGTTGTTCCAACGGAAGACCCTCTTGTTATTCTACGGTTTCTTTTTCTTTATAGGGTCTTCAGTTTCCAACGGAAGACCCTATTGTTATTCCACGGTTTCTTTTTCTTTATTAGGGTCTTCCGTTTCCAAAAAAAATTTCATTACTTTTATCTCGTAAAGGAAAAATATTTTGATCAGCAGTATAGAAGAAAAAATGCTCTACAAGACCTTAATATCGAACATCAGAAAGATAATCCTCCAACGTGTTCATGTTCTTCTTCACCCTACAACTATAGTCCTGCCGGATACGTCATTACTGGCGATGTTAATTTCGTTAACAACGAAGACCTAAGATCACTTATTATGAAAGGACCAAAATTTAGGGAGCCTAGATCCTTCACATGGCGTCGTAATTTTATACATATAATGAATTCTGTTGAAGATTACGCCAAGCGATGGGCAAAATCTGAAAAAGAAGACCTTGATACCTTGTCAGAGTGGGTTAAAAGCATCAGATGTATATTAAAATCTCGTATTAAACGACTGAGAGGTCAAATAAAAACCATCTATCCTTCTGTTTTCAATAAAGCAGAAGTGAGAAAAGAACTAGATAGATTGCACGATCAATATGTACTGGTCCCTGCTGATAAGGCAAGTAACAACATTGTCTTTGTTTGTAAGGCACATTATATTAATTGCATTTTTAAAGAACTAGGTTTCGACTCTACACATGGTAATCCTACTTACACCAATAGCAGCCTTTCCAAGCAGGAAATACTTCAAAATCATAAATCGGTTATGGATATCTTTAATATCCCCAATAAACAAAATTAATTTGATCTACCTTATTTGTACTGGATTCCAAAGCTTCACAAAAGTCCTTACAAACAGAGATATATAGCAGGCTCAGAAAATGTTCTACCAAACCTCTTTCTTTACTCCTTACTAAAATCCTTACAGTAGTGAAGGAGAAACTTCAAGAGGACTGTACAACAATAACAATATACTCCAGAAGTGTTGTGATTCAGATGTAGATACTAAAAAACTCTAAAGAATTATGAGAAACTTTGAGGTCACAAAATCTTACCAAAATCAATAGCATCAAAACGTGCGATTTTTCAACGCTTTATACAACCATTCCCCATGGCAAATTAAAATCTAGGCTTTTTGATATCATCGACAGTTGTTTCTTCAATAAAAATGGAAGTCGTAAAAATGCTTACCTCGTCATTGGAAATCTGAAAAATTATTTTGTTAAAAACCATTCTGATTGCACACACAAGTACTCTGAAGTTGACATTAAAAAGATGCTTGAGTTTCTGATAGACAACATCTATGTATATCCAACAATATGTTGGAATTCCCATGGGTACCAATTGTGCCCCATTGTTAGCAGACCTATTTTTGTATTCTTATGAAGCAGACTTTATTCAAAAACTTGTACGTGAAAAAAATAAATCACTCGCTGTGGCTTTCAACTCAACATTCAGGTATATCGACGACGTATTATCAATTAACAATTGTTATTTCCATAATTACGTCGACTCGATATATCCCAGTGAACTTGAAATAAAAGATACCACAGAGTCTGCGTCATCTGTTTAATATTTGGATATTTTACTGGAAATGGACATTGATGGTAACCTAACAACAAAACTTTATGATAAACGCGATGACTTAAATTTTTCTATAGTCAACTTTCCTTACTTATGTAGCAATATACCTTCATCACCTGCATATGGTGTTTTTGTCTCTCAGTTAATTCGATACGCAAGGGCATGCTCTTCGTATGAACAGATCTAAGGCGAGGCAAGCTAGTGACAAACAAGTTGATAAAACAGGACTATCAACAGGCTCGTTTGAAGTCATCTTTTTCTATGGTCGATACAACGACCTTGTCAGCAAATACAATCATCCACTGGGTCGTATGCTGACTGACGTTTTTCATACTAATTGTTAGACCTTAATTTATCAATTAATTGTCTACGGACTCTTCCGTTTTTTAGCTCACCTGAACCGAAGGTTCAAGTGAGCTTTTCTGATCACCCGTTGTCCGTCGTCCGTCCGTCCGTCCGTCTTTCTGTCTGTCCGTCTGTAAACTCACATTTTCAACTTCTCCTGTATAACCACTGGGTCAAATTTCACCAATCTTGGCACAAAGCATCCTTATGGAAAGGGGATTATAAATTGTTAAAATAAAGGGCACAACCCTTTTTAAAAGGGATATAATTGCGAAACAGTGAGTATAGAGTGTGTGTCATTAAAAATCTTCTTCTCAAGAACCACTGCACCAGTAATTCCAATATTTACACAAAAGGTTGTATATATAGTGAGGATTCTAAATTGTAAAAATTGTGACCTCCGGACCAAAACAGGGGCCCCAGGCGGGGTATAAAGTCTAACATAGATATACATAGGGAAAATGTTTTAAAATCTTCTTCTCAAGAACCACCGCACCAGAAATGCCAATATTTACACAAAAGCTTGTATATATAGTGAGGATTCTAAATTGTAAAATTCGTGACCCCCGGACCAAAACTGGGGCCCCAGGCGGGGTTCAAAGTTTAGCATAGAAATACATAGGAAATTGATTACAAGATTTTTGTTCCATTTATTCAACTAAATTGTGGACAAAAAAACCCCACTGTGTCTCCCTGATTATTGACACTCATTGCATAAGTAAAGTTTGCTTTATCAAGAAATAGCGGATAAATACGATAAGGTATAAAAATTCACTAAATATTATTTTAGTTTATCGCTTACAGTTTATTTGGAAACCGTGCCCGATAAAAAAAAATTAATATGTAAATTTATTTGTTATCGGGCACGGTCCTAAAAATGAATGTAAGCGATAAATGTATCTTGTGATTTTGTTGCAATATTGCAGCTAGTTTTGTTGAGCATTATAGATACGGCAGATCAACGAACGTGGTGTGGATTTGTTTGTAAACAACCATACCATAGGTAATCTTGTTTCAAATGGGAATTGAAATAAATAAAAGTATGATTTATTATATACTTGTTTGCCTATTATATCGCGGGTTCTATGGTATCGTAGTATTTCTGTTTACGTAGTAGCATGCGCTGAAATTGCATAGTAAACAGAGGCACGCTAAACAACACTGAGGTATATAACAGAGGAAACTCACAATAACATTAGTTTGTGGAAATATTTTCGTATTGATAGATTTTTCGACAAAGTGATTTAACTACCGCGACATCATAAGACCGGCTCATACTATAAGGGATCGAAAGACTGTTCATGTGTTGTATCCTCGTATTCAAATTATAATCCTATGAAATTTGTTCAAAGACTGTTTAAAGCAGAAAGAAAATAATTTGTTTTTGAATTTTGAAATTTCTTCGATTTTTGTAACCATGATGAGTTATTGTATTACAAATGCATCACTACGTATTTTATAAGGAAATATACTGAGTATACATTCACATGGTGATGTTAAAATTTCAAATAAAAATATATTTGTTTGGTTTCTTTTTAAAGCAGCAAAGTTGTATATGCACGAATTTAGTTAGACAAAACATAATTCATTTACTTTTTCATTCTGATATTATTTGATATACGACTGTTGGTACAGAAATTCAAATTAATGATATCTATATTAAAGAAGTTGTCAGCTCGACGCAATTGTGGCCGTTCCGGCCTTTAATATATATAGTGAATATTCTAAAAATCTTCTTCTCAAGATCCACTGCACCAGAAATGTCAATATTTACACAAAAGCTTATATATATATATATATATATATATATATATATATATATATATATATATATATATATATATATATATAGTGAAGATTCTAAATTGTAAAACCGTGACCACCAGGCCAAAACTGGGGCCCCAGAAGGGGTTCAAAGTTTAACATATATAGGAAAATGTTTAAAAATCGCCTTCTAAAGAACTACAATGCAACAGTTTAAGATATTACTATGCATACATCCTTGGCTATTGTAGAATCTAAATTGTTAAAATCGTGACACCGAAGTATATATATATATATATATATATATATATATATATATATATATATATATATATATATATATATATATATATATGAAACATGTTTAAAAATCTTCTTCGCGAGAACTACAATGTTACAGTTTGTGAGATTACTATGCAAGGATCCTCAAATAGTGAAGATTCTAAATTGGAAAAGCCATGACACCAAGACGAAAACTGGGGCCCCAGAAGGGGTTCAAAGTTTAACATAGAAGTATATAGGAAAAGTGTTTAAAAATCTTCTTCTCAAGAACTACAATGCTAGCGTTTGTGAGATTAATATGCAAGCATCCTCAAATTGTGAAGATTCTAAATTGTGGAAGCCGTGACCCCCCCCCCCCCCCCGACTAATACTGGGGCCCCAGAAGGGGTTCAAAGTTAACATAGAAATATATAGGGAAAAATTTTCTTCTTATGAACTACAGTGCAACAGTTTGTGGGATTATTATGCAAGCATTCGGGGCTATTGTAGATTCTAAATTGGTAAAATCGTTACCCCCGGACTACATATGTAATACTAGGGCCCAAGAGGGGTCCAAAATTTAACATTGAAGTAAATAGAGAAAATGTTTAAAAATCTTCTCGAGAACTACAATGCTGCATGTCAGATTACCATGCACGCAACATATGATAATTTAGATTCAATTTTTTTAAAAATAGGGACCCCTGGACTAGTACTGGGGACCCAAGACGGGTTCAAAATTTAACGTAGAAGTATATATGGAAAATGTTTAAAAATCTTCCTCTCAAGAACTACAATGCTTCACTTTGTCAGATTACTACGTAGGGATCCTAAAATAGTGTAGATTCTAAATTATAAAATCTGTGACCCTCGATCTAATACTGGGGCCCCCGAAGTGGTTCAAAGTTTAACATAGAAATATAGAAGGGTATGTTTAAAAATCTTCTTCTCAAAAACTACAATGCCTCAATTTGTGAGACTACTATGCAAGCATCCTAAAATAATGTAGATTCTAAATCAATACAGCTGTGGCCACTGGACTAATACTGGGGCCCCAAGAGGGGCTCAAAGTTTAAAATAGAAATAGCATATTATGCCACGAAATAGAGTGTTACAAGGAACTGTTATTCAGGTGAGCGATGTGGCCCATGGGCCTCTTATTTCCCGATTACGACAAAGAGCACACGGCGGGTGTGACCGGTCAGCAAAAGATGCTCACTCCATCTAGATACCGGATCCTACCTCTATCTTTTTGGAGGTCTGTGTTGCTCTGCTTTGAATTTGTATTTCGTTTGATGGATTTTTGAGATGGTTGACGGTTTGTTATTGTCATTTTTTCATAATAATCTTCTGAACAATATTTAAAAATAGAAATTTCGTTAAACGGCCCCAATACGGAGATACGGGGTCAGCCCCTAAAACCTTCTTTCTAAGATATCTCAAGAACAGTAACGAATGTCTGAACACTTGATGAACAAAATGTGTTGAGCTTTAAATGTTCTTTCATTTAATACCAAGAAAAAGGAGTTAGCCCCTAAAATTGTGGACCAAGAGGGGTCTAAATCTATTCATAATATCTTAAGAATGGAAACAAATTTCTAAACACATGTTGAACAAAATTTGTTTAGAATTATAAAACCTTTTATTTAATATGAAGAAAAAGGGGATAGACTCTCAAATTAGGAACCAAGTGTGTCTAACCAAAGCTCTTACACTTGAAATGAAATAGTATCTGGCCCTTAGAATGGAGACCCCTTTCTTCTATTTTCAAATCATGTGTAGCTGTTGAAAAGCAAAGTCAAGGTCATACATATATCTCAAGTTCCAAAATCGGACGAAAGACCTCCTCGTTGCTCGGGAGGTGTACCCATACAATATAATGACTTTCTCATGTGTTACGTAATTAGGGATTTTAAGGGGTCAGAAGATCAAAACTTTGATCACCTATTTCTGGTAAAGAAAAACTATTTTGATAAGCAGTATGGAAGAAAAGATGCTCAAAATAATTTTCTTAGCAATATTCAATTCTCAGAATTTCGTTAAACAGCCCCGACAAAGAGATAAGGGGTCAGCCCCTAAAACTTTCTTTCTCGAATATCTCAAGAACAATAACGAATTTTTAAACACTTGTTGAACAAAATGTGTGTAGTTTTAAGTGACCATCTATCGAATATCATGGAAAAGGGGCTGGCCCCTAAAATTAGGGACCAAGAGAGGTCTAGAGTCTTTAAGTTATAGGTCTATACTGAGGGTTATTTTGTAATAGATTATAGAACCAAAAATGTTTATTGCACTGTTATGTACCCATACAATGTAATGATTTTCTCATGTATTACATAATTAGGGGTTTTTAGGGGCAAGAGTTCAAAAATTTTAATCACCTATATTTTCACCTATATCTGGTAAAGGAAAAATGTTTTTAAAAGCAGTATAGAAGTAGAGATGCTGAAAAATGATGTACTAAACAATATTCAACCTTTAAAATTTCGTTAAACGGCCCCGATAATGAGATAAGGGGTCAGCCCCTAAAACGTTCTTTCTTAGATATCTCAAGAACGATAACGGTTTTTTCAATCAAAGCTCTTACACCTAAAACAAAATACTGTCTGATATTTAGAATGAATAACCTCTTTTCCTCTATTTTCAAGTTATGTTTAGATGGATTTTTTTTTTTAGCAAAATCAAGATCATACGTGTATCTCAACTTCAAAAATCGGACGGAACACCTCCTTGTTGCTCACAACGAGATCGTGTCTAGTTTTTCTTCTTTTTTTTCTTACACAAAATATTTAAAACCCAATATCTCAAAAACGGTTCGACGGATTTTCACGAAAATTTCACAGATAGAAGTCAGTATCTACAGCTATGCATACGTATCTTTCTGTATATGACGTCACTTCCGTTCGTCAACGTCGTTCAATTCACTTTTTAAAAAAAATTCATTTTGTCCAGCAAATATTAAGAGAATGGTTGAAGATAGAATTTTGAAATTTTCAGTGATGATAGATCTACCTTTGAAAAGGTGCACTTTGGTTGAATGATGAATATCCGTCACTTCCGGTCGTCACCGGAAGGAAAGACAAAAAATCGATTTTTTCAACTTTTTTCTTTTTTGATATTTTTCTGTAGGGTTGATTGTAACACTTTTACTGATTCGGAATATGTAATTTTGTTTTAAAATAGATTAACGCATTCTCGAGATATTAAGCATCAAAGTCCTGAAGCGATAGTCCGACTAGCTCAGTCGTTAGAGTCGTGGACATGTGCCCACGCGACCGGGGTTCAAGCCCCCAGTGCTGAGAAAAAGAAAAAAAATTTCACTCATTTTTTGCTTAGATTTATAATTTTATGTTTAAAATGAATGGTTTTATTCATCTATTCAAAAATCGGACGGAAGACCCACTCGTTGCTCGCAACGAAAACGATCTAGTTATTATTTATCTTGGTAGACTTAATTACTCAGCCATTTCTCCATCGATTTTAATGATTTTTACAGGGATGATGTCTTAGGTGAACGTCTCATTGTGTACAACTTTTTGTCTGAAAATTCAATTCTGCTTCTGAATTATCTCCCTTTTTCATGTATTTTGGGACATAATATTGTCCACGCATCTCCTCAAAAACCGTTATAGTTAAAGACTTGAAATTTATATGCAAGATAGAGTGGTTATGGTAGATTTGCATGCTTGTTTTAGATTTGACCAGAAGTCATTATCCTGGAAGCTCGCCTGAACCTGAAAATGTTGATGTTAAATTTTTTGACAGTTTTTTGGGAAATTTGAGATTTGATCACGAATATCTTTCTTGTCATAGATATTTTGTTAACATATGGAGAACATTAAAAGTTTATATAAACAAGACCTTTCAACTGTCAGCAAGCAAAACGGGCTGACCCCTCATATTAGGGGCCCACAAGGGTCTAAAGACTAAATCACGTGGCGCCAATCATCTATGAAAAATTTCTTTAATGATTAAAGATGTTTGGGAATAATTGAGATTAAATAATTATATAAATAAATGAAATATTCCGTCTACGATTTAAAACGTTAGTTATCACATTTCCTTGAGAAATTTCCCGAGCCGAAACCGGAAGAGAAACAGGTACAGACAACTAGACACGATCTCGTTGCGAGCAACGAGGAGGTCTTCCTTCCAATTTTAGAAGTTGAGATACATGTAGTACCTTTATTTTGCTATTTACCAGCTAAATGATTTGTAAAAAGAAAAAAAAAAGATCTCTTGATTCTGAACAGACAATTTTCTTCTATTTCTTTATCTTTTTTCCTTTTTTTTTTTTTTTTTTTTTTTTTTTTCAGCCCCTTTTTCTTGATATCAACTGAAAGATCTTATTATTTTAAACACATTTTGTTCATTAAGTGTTCAGAAATGTGTTACCGTTCTTGAGATATTTGGGAAAGATTGCTTTAGGGGCCGACCCTTTATCTCCCTGTAGGGTCCATTTGACGAAACTTTGATGGTTAAATTTTATTACGAACACTATTCTTAGCATCTTCTCTTATATAATGCTTTTCAAAATATTTCTCCTTTTTAAGATATAAATGATCAAAATATTGGACTTCTAGCCCCTCAAAACCCCTAATTATGTAACATATCCGAAAACTTTTAACATGCGTAGATAAAGAGCTAGAAGATTAACATTTTTGCTTCTATATCACATTACAAAATGTTTCTTATTAAAGAGATATAGATGAAAGACTTTAGACCCTTCTGGGCCCCTAATATGAGGGGTCAGCCCCTTTTGCTTGGTGTCAGTTGAAAGGTCTTGTTTATATAAACTTTTAATGTTCTACATGTGTTAACAAAATATTTATGACAAGAAAGATATTCGTGATCAAATCTCAAATTTCCCAAAAAACTGTCAAAAAAGTTAACATCAACATTTTCAGGTTCAGGCGAGCTTCCAGGACAATGACTTCTAGTCAAATCTAAAACAAGCATGCAAATCTACCATAACCACTCTATCTTGCGTATAAATTTCAAGTCTTTAACTATAACGGTTTTTGAGGAGATGCGTGGACAATATTATGTCCCAAAATACATGAAAAAGGGAGATAATTCAAAAGCGGAGATGAATTTTCAGACAAAAAGTTGTATGCAATGAGAGGTTCACCTAAGACATCATCCCTGTAAAAATCATTAAAATCGATGGAGAAATGGCTGAGAAATTAAGGGTGTCTACCAAGAAGAATATTTAAATAATATAGAAGAATGAGAAACAGTAGAATAACAGTAAGGTCTTCCGCTGAAGACGGAAGACCTTAATTAACTCTGGTAAATGCGCAGCTGGTAGAATTATTGTGCACTGTAGTAGATGATCGGAGAAGTTATACAAACGTATGTTGCATAAAAGTTGCATTAGTATTTGAGTACGGTACTATGATCGTATATTGCATAATTTTTCAGTAAATCCCGTCGAAAACTTGTTCAAACAAACGAAAGATTCTGCTCATGTCGCTGGCGGTTATTCATGCCGATATTCATTTCAACGATTGACATTTGATTTGTTTTTCTAGTACATAATTATATAAATACAATAATTTTCTAGATCATCGGAAAAACTCCGATGAGAGCATTTTAACACCCGTGCATATAGAAAATATACACAAGCGAGCATGTTTCCCTCGGGGCTTCACACCTGAACACCTGAAGTTAACTGACCGGTTAAAAACCTCGGCCTCTAACGGGCTTGACCGGTCCAAGTGAAATCAACTTGTGTTTCAACTGAAGATTAATTTATGTATCCATGATTATTTCCGTTAATTTATGCTGAGAGTTTTTACAGACTTCGTAGAAAGTAAATGAATTTTTCATAGAGTTGAGAGAGAGAGAGAGAGAGAGAGAGAGAGAGAGAGAGAGAGAGAGAGAGAGAGAGAGAGAGAGAGATCGAGAGAGAGAGAGATCTCACAATTGGATGCATTGTTTAGCAGGGTGTACAAAGTAAAAATGAATTCAAAAAATTAAATATTCTCCGAGCGTTCAAGGCAATAAAAAAACTAAATCAAATTAAAATCGAAGGTCCGTGTTACAATGTTACACGTATGCGGTAGGTGCTGGCACGATAAAAGAAATGTCCGGAATTGAGGGATTGGGTGATTTTTTAAAAGAATATTCACATGAGTTTTAAACAAGTTTTGTTTTGATTCTAGCGATCACATAATCACTTTTGTACTACTTCTACATGGCCGTTTGTTTCATTGCGAAAACGAACTCATTGCTGTGTTGACCACCCCTGCTAAGTGCTCATGCTGACTTTTTTTTTTTCAAAACTGGCGAAAAGGAATCCAAACTTGGCGAATATCAATTTTTGGTGACCTATTGTGTGTAAAATTTTCCCACCCGTTCGTTTATTCGATCAGCCTGTGTTATTCTATCCCACATGCGACCAAAAATCTCGTGTCGCTTCAGCGCACACAGAACAAAACATATATAGCCCCAGGTTAATTATGGCTGCAGATCATCAATTGATATGTAATTGAGTAAACACTTAGAAGGGTGCTTTCACTGCAGTGGTCAATTGTTAAACAATTAGAGATCTAGTCTAACTCGAAGTCAGTTATCTTAATTCACGCTAAAGGTTCGAGATCGTAATCTGAGAATGGGGCTAATAAATTAAACTGTTGAACACCCTAAACTTCTATAGTTAAGAACAGAATAAAATAAATATTATAACTTAAAAGTTTTAAGTCAAAGATTTTAAATAAAATTGGTTCTCTGGATTAGAAGTTAGGAAATACGATTATATGATGCAATGTAGCCGGTCGCCATATAAATCGTCAAAGTACTGCAAGTGTCGACAGTTTTCTTATTTCTTTGAAAGACCATTGTTCACTTGGCTTACAAACAATAATATAGCGACATATTTTCCTCCCAAAAAATATATGCACTTCTTAAAGTTACACTTAAGTGAGATAAATATGTGTTCTTGGGGATTTTATTTATTTTTAATGCACATTGATTAAAAACATTTTATTGAAGCTGTGTAGTATGAGATAGTAATGCAACTTAATTGACTGAAAACCAAGGAGAATATTTTATTTTTAAATCTGGCCTGTCAAAATAGGAAATTTTAAACTTGTAGCTTGTTAACTCAGAAATAATCTAGAACAAAAGAAATAATGTCCTTATGGCTTTTGCTCCTCTTCTTATTTATATGTATGAGTCCATTAAGGCATTTTTGTTTTAATTTCATTATATAAAAAAGTGTTTTTTTTTTTTAACTCAAACTTAGAGCTGTAGAAATTCAGTATCTTAACTTTTCAAAAGCTTTGATACCTTACCACTTGGAAATCATGTAGTGATGCAAATTGTCAAATGTCAATAAGGAGACATCGTCAGAACCCACGGGTTTCCTATCCGTTATACTGCTTTTAAGGTAGTGTTACAGATAGAAAACTCGTGGGTTCCGAGCGCAAATGTGCACACAATGCATTGGTCAATACATGTATATTTAAACAGTACAAAATATGAATAACTAACACATAAACTTAAGCATTGAATGCTTATTTTTGGATGTCGTCGGTCCTATGACACACCAAGCGGTGCAGACAAATTATCATACCGCGTTAACGCGCGGTATGATAATTTGTCTGCACTGCATGGTGTGTCATAGGACCGACGACATCCAAAAATAAGCATTCAGTGCTTATATTTATATTCATACTGATGTTTATTTGTATAATATATGTGTATCGTTGCTGTAAAGCCAATATATACGCTCTTAGTCAGGGATATGAAACGTACATGGGACAGCCATATTAACATCTTATTTAGTTCGGTTCCGCGACTAAAATTGTAGTGCCAGAAACTCTGTAGAGAAAAATCCCATTTTTTAAGGAACAGATATAATTTATTGATTATTTCACAAAAGTACATATCAAATTGGTTATGTAAGATCAAACGTTTCATTTAATCTTACAAAAATAAAATTATATAATCAAAACACGTGAAGACGTTTATATTTGTTCACATGGCGCATGAATTATCAAAGTGTATTCATAGAAAATTGAACGTCGCAGATTTTCAATGCAAACATAAGGGGAAATATACACTGAATGTAAATATATGTACATGTAAATGTGATTTGATAGAAATGATAGTAAAACATAGGTCGTTCTTTGTGTCGCACTAAAGTGGCGAAAAGGATTTTTATACCCCCGCAAACGAATTATGGGGGGTATATAGGAATCACCTCATATAGGAATCACATTGGAAGTTATTACTTCACAAAAATATTGCTTATGACCTGACGGTCTGTAATGACCTTGATGCAAGGTCATTTGGGTAAGGTCACTGGCATGAAAAAAGCAAAATTCGTGTCCTGTCCATATCCTAGTTTCTTATGCATAAACATTGGAAGTTCTTACTTCATACAAAGATTGATTATGACCTGAGGGTGTGTCATGGCCTTGACCCAAGATCATTAGGACAAGATCAAGGAAACTGACAGGAAAAGTGCAAAATTCGTGTCTGGTCTATATATCTTTTATGGAAAAACATTGAAGGTTCTAATTCACACAAAGATGGCTTATAACCTAAGGGTGTGTAATGATTTGTATCAAGGTCATTTTGGCAAATTAAAGGTCAATGGAAGAAAAATTTCATAATCTTAGTAGAAATGATCAAAAGCTAAAATTTGACACAAAGATTGCTTGTGACCTGTAAATATGTTCTGACTTGAGCTTTGGTCATTTGTGCAAGTTCAGTGTCACAATAAGAAATAGAAGCATCAGTTATTTTCTAGTAGAGAAATACTGAGTTATGATTTTTTCTTAGCGGGGGTAACATTTGTTAGCTTGCTCACAGTACTTCTAATTGATCCAGCGGGAGCACTGCTTCCCCCCTTCCTCGCAACCAAAATTTTCTTTAAATTAACATTTAGAAAATTGGATTTTGGGACATTGTCCCCCCCCCCCACCACACACACACACACACACACACACACACACACACACACACACACACTTTTAAGGAGAAAGCCAATTTTTTTTTTTTTTGAAAATTTAAAACAAAAGCATATTAAACAATAGAAGATACAGCTGCTTCACAGCTTCCCCTCCACTACCACCACCACGGATTAGGACTTTGAAGATTTGCTTGTCAAGATTTCGGATAAATATGTCCCCCCCTAGCAAAAACGATGCTGAGTGGCTGTATGGCCAAACGATATACGGAGAGTTGTCCCTCCTGCTGAGCACCTCTCGTATAGCGCACCCTAAGGCGGGAGAAGACGTCATCGTTTATTTACAATTTGTGTTCGTTTCAATTGTTTAATTTTAACACTGCGCTATACATAAATTATTCCCTTAGTAAGCAGTAGAGCTGTAAGTATGAGTACAGGGAAATGTTTATCAGACATAAGACTGTTTGTTTCATGCATTAGCGCAGTGGAATTTGTGTTGATTACACTTTGATATAAGGCTAGGCAGAGTTTGTATCGTGTAATCAGTTGTATATAAACGTATTTATCACTTTGTGTTTGTGTTCGGAATAATTATATACATGTTCATATATAATTTTTTTTTTACAAATTATCCTAACCTGATGTAAACATGAAGTAAGTTAAACGGAGAACTTGCCTGGTATAAAAAAAATACTTTGAAGTTGAGCCTCGTTTTCGATTTTCGGAACGTACTATTATCATATTGACAGTCTAATCTGATTAAAACCATCCCTCTACTAATACTCGTCAGGGTCTGATACGTATCGACAACAGGTCATCTTTACAAGACCTTCACATTTGCATACAATCTAAATATACTCTTACTTACCAAAGGCATACCTTTATATGTTTAATGTTTAGGTGCATATCCTCAATACTTATTCTGGAGGTTACATATAAATGGACATGAATTAATTTGTCTGTCTCCTTTGAAGAGTTCCTATTGGTTTTCTAAAGGTCTGATTGGTCAGAAGTTATGGTCGTGTGAAGATGACCTCCAATCAATACCTGTCAGGCCCTGACAAGTGCAAGGAAAAGGGGGTGGTTTTTATCAGACTGTTTGACAATCCTTTCTCGACTCGAAGCTGCAAAGGAAGACCTCTTCGTTGCTTTGCACGGCTCTAGTTTTGTAGACATTTTTGTGCTAAATACAAATCTGAAAACCGTTTTAAAATCGGACTATGCATAGCAGAGACATTAGAGTTTAAAAATGACCTTTTATGTAAATGTTAATTTTGCAATTCAGGTCTAAAAATCAGCCTAAAAGAAAATTAATATACTAACTCGTACTAAATCTGATTCGGAAAATTGCTAATTCGTACCTTATAATTAGGTCGTCCTATACATTTCCGGTTTTTGTTAAGTCGTACATAAAATCATTCGGGCTTTTAGTTAAGGCGTTTCATTAGATTTTTGGGTTATATAATAAAATCATTGTATTTGAAATGGTTTTACATAATTAGGTGGATCTATTGAATTTAAGATTTAAAATAATGTCAACATATTAATTTAACTCTGTCATTAAATCATAATCAAACGGAAGACCCACTCGTTGCTCGAAACGAGATCGTGTCTAGTTAGTATTATTCTTGGTAAACACCCTTAATTTCTCAGCCATTTCTCCATCGAGTTTAATGATTTTTACAGGGATGATGTCTTAGGTGAATGTCTCTTTGCATCCCACTTCCTGTCTAAAAATTCACTTCCGTTTCTGAATTATCTCCCTTTTTTTGGACATGATATTGTCCACACATCTCCTCAAAAACCGTTACATTTAAAGATTTGAAATTTATAAGCAAGATAGAGTGGTTATGGTACATTTGCATACTTGTTTTAGATTTGACCAGAAGTCATTATGCTTGAAGCTCGCCTGAACCTGAAAATGTTGATGTTAACTTTTTTGACAGTTTTTGGGAAATTTGAGATTTGATCACGAATATCTTTCTTGTCATAAATATTTTGTTAACATATGTAGAACATTAAAAGTTTATATATACAAGATCTTTCAACTGACACCAAGCAAAAGGGGCTGACTCCTCATATTAGGGGCCCAGAAGGGTCTAAAGTCTTTTATCTATATCTCTTTAATAAAAAATATTTTGTAATGTATGATAGAAGCAAAAATGTTTATCTTCTAGATATTTATCTATACATGTTAAAAGTTTTCTGATATGTTACATAATTAGGGGTTTTAAGGGGAGTCCAATAGAAGTCCAGAAGTCTAGAAGTCCAATATTTTGATCATTTATATTTTAAAAAAGGAGAAATATTTTGAAAAACAATATATAAGAGAAGATGCCCAAAATAATGCTCGTAATAATATTTAACCACCAAAGGTTCGTTATATGACCCCTATAAGGAGATAAAGGGTCGGCTCCTAAAACAATTTTTCCTAAATATCTCAAGGACGGTAACAAATTTCTAATCACTTATGAACAAAATGTTTAAAATGAAAAGACCTTTCAGTTGATATCAAGAAAAATGAGCTGGCCCCTCAAAATAGGGACCAACAGGGGTCTAAAGTCATTGATCTATATCTCTTTAATAAAAAATATTTTGTAATGAAAAAATGACAATAACAAACCGTCAACAATCTCAAAAATCCATAAAACGAAATACAAATTCGAAGCAGAGCAACACCGACCTCCTAAAAGATAGAGGTAGGATCAGGTGCCTAGGAGGAGTGAGCATCCTCTGCTGACCGGTCTATAATGTATTATAGAAGCAAAAAAGTTTATCTTCCAGATATTCATCTATACATGTTAAAAATTTTCTGATATGTTGCATTATTAGGGGTTTTAAGGGGCTAGAAATCATATATTTTGATCATTTATATTTTAAAAAGGAGAACTATTTTGAAAAGCATTATAGAAGAGAAGATGCTCAAAATAATGTTCGTAGTAATATTTTACCACCAAAATTTCGTTTAATGGCCTCTGTAAGGAGATAAAGGGTCGGCCCTTAAAACAATCATTCCCAAATATCACAAGAACGGTAACGAATTTCTATAGACTTGTTGAACATAATGTGTTTAATATTAAAAGACCTTTCGTTTGATATCAATGAAAAGGGGCTGGCCCCTGAAATTAGGGACCAAGAGTGATCTAAATGTTTCCAATTAAAGCTCTTATACATGAATCTGAAATAAATAAAAAAAAAAAAGGGGCGAGAAGTTCAATACATTTATGATTTATTTATAAAAAAAAATGATGAAAAAGATGAAGAAATAGAAGAAAAGAGTCTGTTCAGAATCAAAGGATCTTTTCTTCTTTTTACAAATCATGTTTAGCTGGAAAATAGAAAAATAAAGGTGATACATGTATCTCAACTTCTAAAATTGGACGGAAGACCTCCTCGTTGCTCGCAACGAGATTGTGTCTAGTTATTATGTTTATTTCTGACTTATTTCGGACGCTATTACTCTTGAACTACTGGACCGATTTGCATGAAATTTGCAGGACTGATAGAACATCAAAAGTACTTGATTTTAAATTTTGGGGTTATGACGTCACTTCCAGTTTGAAATATTGAGAATTAAGTGAATTTTTTAAAGACCATTTTGTCCACCTAACTCCTCCAAAATTAATTAAGATATAAATGTGAGACTTTCAGGGATAGTAGATGAATGTCTGTAGATGATTCTCTGGGTTTGATATTGTTGAAAATGCGCAAGGCGCCGAAGCTCACCCGAGATCGAAATTTTTTTTTACGAAATTTTTGCACATTTTTTAAATTATTTCCAAATGTGTAAATATTTTGTTATGCCCTCAAATTAGGGGCCAAGAGAACTCTAAAGTATTTTTATCATAACTTTTTACTGAAGAAAACTTTGTTAATTAATATAGAAGCGAAATGTTCATTGTACAGCTGTGTATCTACACAGTACCATAATGGAATCGTATGTTGCGTTATTAGGGGTTTTAAGGGGCCAGAAGTCCAAATCTTTGATCATTTATATCTGAAAAAGGATAAATATTTTGAAGAGCAGTTTAGAAGAAAAGTTGCTCAGAATAATGTTGTCAACAATATGCTACCTTTAATTTTTTTGTTTATAGCCCCGATAAGGAGTTTAAGGGTTGGCCCCTAAACTACATTTGTTCAGATATCTCTAGAACGGTCAACACTTCCTGAACACTTGTTGAACGAAATGTGCTTATATTTACAAGACATTTCATTTTCTATCAAGAAAAAGGGACTGGCCCCTCAAATTATGGGCCGAGAGGGCTCTAAAGTCTTTTTATGATAACTCTTTACTGAAAAATAATTTGTTATTAATTATAGAAGCAAAAATGTTCATTGTACATCTGTTTATCTATACAGTACCATGAAAATGCGCAAGGCGCCGAAGCTCACCCGAGCTCGAAAATTGGCAGCAAATTTTTTTCACGAAATTTTTGCACATTTTCTAAATCATTTCCAAATGTGTAAATATTTTGTTATGCCCTCAAATTAGGGGCCAAGAGGACTCTAAAATATTTTTATAATAACGTTTTACTGAAGAAAACTTTGTTAATTAATATAGAAGCGAAATGTTCATTGTACAGCTGTGTATCTACACAGTACCATAATGAAATCATATCTTGCATAATTAGGGGTTTTAAGGGGCCAGAAGTCCAAAACTCTTATCATTAATATCTAGAAAAGGAGAAACATTTTGAAAAGCATTGTAGAAGAAAAGTTGCTCAGAATAATGTTGTCAACAATATGCTACCTTTAAATTTTTTGTTTATAGCCCCGATAAGGAGTTTAAGGGTTGGCCCCTAAACTACATTTGTTCAGATATCTCTAGAACGGTCAACACTTCCTGAACACTTGTTGAACGAAATGTGTTTATATTTACAAGACATTTCATTTTCTATCAAGAAAAAGGGACTGGCCCCTCAAATTTTGGGCCAAGAGGGCTACAAATCTTTCTGTAATAGCTTTTTTCAGCGATAAATTGTTATTATTTATTAAATTGTGATTGAAGGAAAAATAAGAGCTTATTAAGCTAAATTTAAAAGTGAATTCCGTTATAAAATCGGACGATGTATTACAGAGATATAGGGGTTTAAATTTTGATTCCACATTCTTGGTTAAAACAATAGTATTCAGTTCAAAGTTAAATTAACTCGTACCTAAAATAATTCGATAATTGTTAATTGTACTAAAACACATTCGGGTTTGTATTTGCTAAATCGTACTTGAAATCGATAAAGTTTTTATTAATTCGTACTTAGCATCATTCGGATTTTGTTAAATCGTACCAAGAATAAATCGATTATTTTTCTTTTTGTTTTAGTTACATATGATTATTGGTTTAAGAAGTCTGCTTCTTAGAGGAACTTCTAGTTTACTTCCTACATTAACGGAAAACCCACTCGTTGCTTTGCAACGAACTTTGTTCTAGTTATTCTTTTTTTCTTTTTCTTACTTTTTTGGAGCGTTATATCTCAAAAACTATCCAATCGATTTGCACGAAATTTTCAGGACTGATAGAGCATTATCGGCTCTACATATTATTAAATTTTTCAAATGATGACGTCATTCCGGTTTCAGATATTGACGATTTTGTAAATTTTTAAGGGTCATTTTGTCCACGCCAATCAAGATAGAAGCTTGAACTTTTCAGGGATTGTAGATGAATGTCTGTAAATGTACACTCATACTTCCAATTATGAAAATTATGCAAGGCCTTGAAGCTCGCCTGAACCTGAAAATTAGCACCACATTTTCCCCCGAAATTTTCGCACATTATCTGTAATATCTTTTGATGTAAAAATATTTTGTTACAACATGTAATGCAAAAGTTGTTTGAATTTATATGGGCTTTCATTTACAGGCCCTGGAACGCACTACTACACCTAAAAAGCGTATGAGAAGCGTGCGGCTTTCGTATCGTGTTAGAAGCGTATCGTATCGTGCGAGAAACGTACCGTAACGTATAAGAAGCGCATCGTACCGTGCGAGAAACGCGTCGTATCGTATGAGAAACGCATCGTATCGTATGAAAAACGTATTGTATCGTATTAAAAACGTATCGTATCGTACAAAGCGTACCAGAACCGTATGAAAAGCGTGCGAGAAACTTATAACTTTTTTATGAGAATTTTACTTCCCGGTATGTAACGAATAACAAGTATTCCGTGGGGGAAACCCCAGAATGGCCGGATGATTTAATTCTATAGTTTGTTTTTTTGGATAAATATCAAAATGATAAATTAATTTGATCACAGAATGTGCTTTACAGAAATATATTTTCAACTTGGACACGCATGAGCCGAAATTTCCATTCAAACAATTAAAAAAAATGCAAACAGGAAAATGTCTTGATTTCTTTCATTTTATTGTTTGGGTTTTTTTTTTTTTTTTTTTAAAGAAACCAACTTTTCAGGTTAAGTATATTGTACTCAAGTTGCCAATTTTCACACCTTGCCCCGAGCACCTGTTTCACCTTACAATCCCGCCGGCGCGTGTGTATACTGCTGTGTAGCGGCGTGTGTATACTGCTGTGTGTATGTTGCATAATCTCTGTTCATCAAGACTGCTCTTTTTGGACCAATTTAACGAACATAATATTTTTAGATACATGTATTATACACTGAGAAGTAATAAATGCGCTATAGATTATCAATTAGCGGGGATCTACTACCCCGTAAGATTTGCATGTAGAGATGGTACATGTGTATGTATATGTAAAACCACAAATTGATACGGCTATTTTATAAACTTGAAATAATTATCAATAATCGCTGACAGTTTATTTAAACAATAAAATGCTTTCTTTGGAGACCCATGCGGGTACCGAGGTAGCATCATTGCAGAAAAATACATGCACGAAATAGTAGAGAAAATGCCCGGTAGATGAAAATATACTGCGTTAAATCAGACTTAATTGTGTTTCTAAATTTCTTTCTTTTCTTATTTAAAGTGTGAGGGTTAATCGTTGTTAGTAAGATGTGTATTAACTTTACAAAAAAAAAAATTCAGAGAGAGAGAGAGAGAGAGAGAGAGAGAGAGAGAGAGAGAGAGAGAGAGAGAGAGAGAGAGAGAGAGAGAGAGATATTAAACATTAGTAGAAATGATTAATTCAGCAATGGATGAACCCGCTTGGATGTACAATGTAATTTAATTTGATTTAATTTGATATCATACAATGTAATGTTCCTTTTCCCGGCTCAGGTGACTTAACAGAAATCGCTTTTAAATAGAAGTACATGATTGTACATAACACATTGCTCTTCATTCCTCTTTTTTCAGAATTCTAATCTTGTATTGTTTGCATTTGAATTCTAAAAAAAATTAGATGCGGTTTTAAGACGAAATCCTACCAGAGTAAAATGATTATACAGAGATTTTTAATGTAGTTTTTAATTGTCTATCCCTTCCTCCTAAAAAAAAAAAGAAAAAAGTATTGATATATAAAACTAATTAGTATTTGAAATCAAAATGCAGTTTTCGAGAAAATCGGCATTAAATGATTCGTTAAAAAAAAATAATAAATTTAAATGTAATATTTTCCTGTGCAGTCTGGACTTTATAGGTACATGTTTGTAAGTTTTAAATTTTCGAAAATGATAGCGGTAAATGTTTTATGACATGTTGCTGATTGCGCTAAAGTCGTCTAGGAAAGCAGTGATATTTAATAATAAAAGTATATATTTTGGATTGAGACATTTCCTTTGTATTTGAATTAATTAATCTTGGTAGCCTTTTTTATTCAATGTAATGGAGGTCCGTGTTTGCTCGAGGTTTGTATTTGACTATCAGAAACAAACCAAATCATCAACGTTTCGTTTTTTCTCTATTATGACATTTTTCCCGATTTTGACATTTACCTCGATTTTGACATGCCCAATTGTGACAAGGTGCACAAGGCGGGTGCGACCGGTCAGCAGAGGATGCTCACTCCTCCTAGGCACCTGATCCTACCTCTATCTTTTTGGAGGTCTGTGTTGCTCTCCTTTGAATTTGTATTTCGTTTTATGGATTTTTGAGATGGTTGACATTTTTCATTCAGAGCCTTTACAGGTAAATACCATTTGGTGTAATTAGTCCGTCCCTGCAAACAGGTACATTATGTACGTTATCGGGCGAGTATTTGCCTAAGAGGCCATGGTTTAAAACGTTCCATATTTTATTTGGCAATAACGACATATTTATTTAAACTTGTGATAATCTAATAAACTAAAGAAATACTTTGAAAATATTGTGAGTTAGATGTTTAAAAAAACTAAATGATCGGCGAATGTTAAATTATATCGCACAGCAACCGTACAGACCGTATGGAAAGCGTATAGAAAACGTATCGTATTGTACAAGAAACGTATCGTATCGTACAAGAAACGTATCGTATCGTACAAGAAGCGTATCGTATCGTATGAAAAACGTACCGTACCGTGTGAGAAACGTATCGTATCGTACAAGAAGCCTATCGTATCGTACAAACCGTACAGCGTGTGAGAAGTGTGCGAGAAACGTACAGCTGGTGTAGTAGTGCGTTTCAGGGTTTGTAACATTAACATTAAGGGGCTGGTCCTTCAAATTAGGGACCAAAAGGGTTTTAAAGTCTTTTTATGATAACTTTTTACTTAACAATAATTTGTTAATAATTATAGAAGCAAAAATGTTCATTGTACATATGTGTATCTAAACAGTACCACACCTAAGTCATATGTTACGTAATTAGGGGCTTCAAGGGGCCAAAAGTCTAAAACTTTGATCGTTAATATCTAGAAAAGGAGAGATACTTTGAAAAGCATTGTAGAACAAAAATGCTTAAAATGATGATCTTAACAATATGCCACCTAATTTTATTTTGTTGGTGGACCCGGTAAGGAGTTTAAGGGTCAGCCCCTAAAACACATTTGTTCAGTTATCTTTAAAACGGTCAACAATTCTTGAACACTTGTTGAACAAAATGTGTTTATAATTACGAGACCTTTTATTTTATGTCAAGAAAAAGGGATGGCCCCTCAAATAAGGGGCCAAGAAGGCTCAAATATTTTTTATTAATAACTTTTTACAGAAAAATAATTTGTTATGTATAATAGAAGCGAAAATGTTCATTGTACAGCTGTTTATCTATACAGCACCATACCTAAGTCATATTTACGTGTTTAGGGGTTTCAAGGGGACAGGAGTCCAAAACTCTGATCATTAATATCTAGAAAAGGAGAAATATTTTGAAAAGCATTGTAGAAGAATAATGTTCGAAACAATATGATACCTAGAATGTTGTTGTTAGTGGCTCCGGTAAGGAGTTTAAGGGTCGGTCCCTAAAACACAGTTGTTCAGATATCTCTAGAACAGTTAACAATTCGTGAACACTTGTTAAACAAAATATGTTTATATTTGCGAGTCCTTTTATTTTATATCAAGAAAAAGGGGCTGACCCCTCAAATTAGGGGCCAAGAGGGCTACAACGTCTTTCTATAATAACTCTTTTCTGAGCGATAATTTAAAAAAATAAGATCTTATTACACTGAATTTATAACTGAAAAAATCGGACGATGCATTACAGATATAGGGGTTTAAAAATTGATTTTTCCGGAAATTTTGATTCTGCTCATTTTTTGATCAAATTTTGATCTTGGTTAAGAAAATAGTGTTATGTTCAAAGTTAAATTAACTCTTTAAAAAGTCTTAAATTTTTAACATTTTTTGATCAAATTTTGATCTTAGTTAAGAAAATAGTGTTATGTTCAAAGTTAAATTAACTCGTACTTAAATTAATTCCATTGCTAAGTTGGACTTGAACATATTCGGATTTTTTGTTAAGTCGTTCTTGAAAATGTTAAGGTTTTTGTTTATTTGTACTTACAATCATTCGGATTTTGTTAAGTCGTACCAAGAATAATTCGAGTTTTTTGTCTTTCTGTTTAAGTTAATCTTGTTATTGGTTTAAGAACTTTGCTTCTTACAGGGGCTTCTAGCTTTACTTCCGACATTAACGGAAGACCCACTCGTTGCTTTACAACGAGCTTTGCTCAAGATATTTTATATTTTTCCTCTGACATTTTTCGAGCGCTATAACTCAAAAACTGTTTGCTCGATTTCCCCCAAAAATGCTCTAAACTCCTTTTATGATAACTCTTTACTGAGCAAATATTTGTAACTAAATATAGAAGCAAAAATGTTTGCCTTGACGTTATTTGCCCGTACAGTATCTTACTTTTCTAAAGTATTAGGTAATTAGGGGTTCAAGGGGAGTGTTTTATATTAAATTAGGTACATGTAACTTGATTATTTCAAAGACTTTTTAAAGGTTATTGAACATAAACCAACAAATACAGTATTTTTTCTTTTATTTAAAATAAAGCATAGATATATAAATGTACAGTTTCATGAATTATATACTATATACAAAGCTATTAACAATAATATCGAGAATACAAATTATATATAATAGCTTGCTTCGAGATATATTTCATCACTTCTAAGACAAGTTTTCTTCAAAATCAGATCTTGTAAACAAAAACAATTTTTCACTTTGAGTTTAAGATTTATAATTGGTATATTCTTCTTTTTGAATCTACATTCCATTTTATATTTATAAATTGTAAAATATATAAAAGGCAGAAAATTATTTAATCTTGTTGTTTTTGTATTCATGTTATTGTAAAAGCCTAAAACTAAAATTTTCCAAATATTTTCAAAACCTAAGAACAAACGAATTCTTCTTCAAATATTTTCTACAAGTGTACACTTATATAAAAGATGCTCAGTATCTTCAACAACCAGACAGTGTTCACAAAGCGAGTTGACATCTTTTTTACATTTACTCACATTCAGATTATTATTTAAAATGCCATTCAAAAGTTTATAATTAAACTCGGCAATATTTTTTTCATACATAGACATAATGTTTGATACATATATATTCTTCCAGATATATTTATTGTCAAACTTAAAATTCGTTTGCCACTTCCTTTCAAATATTGGTCTTTGAAATTCTGTATTAATTAAAAGATTGTAATAAAATTAATCTTAAGATTCTTTACAAAACTTACATTGTTATTTTTAAACAAAAAGGATAATTCCCTTTCTTTCTTAAGATATCTAGCAAAAGAGCAGTCAAAATAGTCTAAGAACTCTCAGTGTTCCTTTTTAATCATAATATATTCACATAGTATGTTGTTTTTCTTTTTCAATATATTGTAAAAATGTTCAACATTATACAAGTCACCATGATCACCAAGAACATCTATGATATACAAAATATCCACTCTTTATCTATCCTGTTTTCTAAATTAATGGGTTTTTAGTCATATTGAAAGAGATTATTACTCCAAATGAATTCCGTCAAAAATTCATCCCTTTTTAAGTTAGATATATGTTTAACCTTTCTACATTTGTTAAAAGCAGATATCACTTCACCATAAAAATGTGGTATGTTTAACATTTGAAAAAAAAACCCGTATCCTCAAAATTACAAACAGTTGTTTTTACAATATCCTGTATCAAAACGTTTTTGTTTACAAGAATATTATTTAACATCTTATGTATTATACTTTTTTCGTATAATATTCTGTTTACCCACGACGCCTTTGCTGCAGAAAATTTACATTCTATATCTACGATACCTATTCCACCTTAATGGTCTACTTTTCCAATTAATGTATTTCTTTTGATTCTTACTTTTTTCTTCCATATAAAGTTATATACAAGTTTTGAAACGTTTTTAAAGAAATCTTGATTTGGATTGGACAAAATGAAAGAGTTGTATACTAACTTAGAAATTGCCAAAGTATTTATGATTGTGCATTGTCCAAAAATTGTCAAGGTTCGTGTTTTCCAAACGCTTAATAGTCTTTCTAGTTTCTGTAATTTACCTGTCCAGTTTAATTCATAGAAAATTTCCTTATTATAACCTAAATATACGCCTAATGATTTAACATATTGATTGGCAATTTTAACACCATGAACATGATTGTCATTTACATATCAATGAAAGATCCGGTCAATAAACATTCTGTTTTTTTCTAAATTCAGCTTTGAACCCGCAACCTTGCTAAAATCGCTAATTGGTTCTAGTGCTTTTTTTTAAAGAGTTGATATCTCTTAACAAATTTGTACAATCGTCGGCATGTTGAATAATTTTTAAATTTTCATTTCCGGTGTTACCTGGCGATAAACCGAGTATTTCATCGTTATTTCTTATTTGAATTGCAAGTATTTCTAGTACTAAAATAAATAAAAGTGCAGACATTGGACACCCTTGCCCAATGCCGCTCTGCATTTCACATGATTTTGACATCCAATCATTATTCTGGTTTTGGTTTAAAACATTATTTTGGTTTAAAATACAATGTTTTCACCATTTTGATAAATGTGTGTCCGAAATTGAACTTTTCAAGAGTTTTATACATTAAGTTATATTCAACAGAATTGAATGCTTTTTCGAAATCAAGGAATAGTAGAATACAATCCATATCATTATTTATACAATGTTCAAAAATATATAAAATTATTCTAGCGTTCTCTCCTTTATATCTACCTTTTAAGTACGCACTTTGTTCGCGACTGATGATCCTATTCGCAACTTTTTGAAGAAGACTTGCTAAAATATGCGCAAATATTTGATAATCAACGTTTGTGAGGCTAATTGGTCTTTAATTTTTTTAATTTTCTTTCCCCCTTTTTTATATATTAAAGATATTACGGCATTTAGTTGTGAATATGGTAGCATACCATCTTCGATACTTTTAATTACCAAGAAATAAAATAATTCCTCATGTGATGCCAAAATGTTTTTTAAAATTCTGATGTTAAACCATCTTGACCGACCAGGAAATTTATCATTTTCATCTTATGAATTGCTTCTTCGCATTCTAATGTTGTTGGTAACTTATGAAGTAATTCTTTTTCGTCTACTGTAACCTTTTCGCAATTTACATTTTGTAGATAATTTTCTTTTTCTGAGTCAGATATGTTTTTACTAGAGTATAGTGAATTATAGAAGCTAAATTAGCATTTCATAATATTATCATTGTCACCATAAACATCTTCATTTTCACCTTTGATTTTAGTTATTGCGTTATTCAAATGTTGTTTTTTCTCTAGACCTAGAAAATAAGAGTTACTTTTCTTCCCCTTTTCTATCCAGGTAGCTCTCGACCGTATATAGCTCCATTACATTTCTGAGCATAATAGTTATCTTTTTCTTTTTCAAGATGTTGTTTATATTTCATATTTATTTCAGTATAATCTTTCGAATCTTGTATTTCTAACTGATTTTCAATAAATTTGATTCGTTTATTGATAGTGTTTGCATTCTTTTTCGAATAACACAGGCAAAAATTTTTAATAGATATTTTTACACGTTCCCATTTTAGTCTCGGGTCGTTTATCATTTTTAGTTCATCTTTTTCCTTGTTTATATGTTCTTTCAATTCTTTACAAAACAATTCGTCTGATAATAACGAGTTATTTAATTTCCAGTAACCACAACCTCTTAAATTTTCCGAAGTGTTAAGATCAATACAAAGACCCAAATGATCACTCATACGCGCATCTTCAACATTAGGTGATTTGCGTAGAGTCATATTACATAGTGGAGAAAATATATTTTCATTTATAAAAATATAGTCGATTCTACTTTCTGGAGTGTTATCTCCGTCGCACCTTGATAAACCTTGTGTTCCTGATTTTCCACTGCAAATCCAGCAGTCCTTCAGAGTAAAAAATCCTAGTTCTTTTATCATTTTGTTTACAATCTAATTGACAACACATTGTTGTAGAGTTAATCAAGCTGATTTCAAATCTGAAATCCGTTTAAAAATCAGACAATGCATTGCAGAGATATCGAGGTTTAAGAATCGATTTTTCGGAATATTTTTCCCGCGGTCTTGGTTAAGAAAATAATTTAAAAAAATTCAAAATAAAGTTAACTCGTACCAGAAACAAATTGTTAAGTCGAAATTGAACTTATTTGGATTTTTTTTGGTTAACTCGTCCTTAGAATTATTTGAATTTATATTAATTCATACTAAGAACAATGGTATTTTGTTAAGTCGTACCAAGAGTCATTCGGATTTTTTTCTTTTGTTTGCTTATAGTGATTGGTTTCAGAATCCTGCTTCCAGCAGGAACTGCCGACTTTCACTTTTTACATCAACAGAAGACCCAGTCGTTGCTTTGCAACGAGCTTTGCTCTAGTTTTTTTTCTCTTTACAACCATTTCTCGGAGATGGGTCGTCCGATTTTCGTCAAATTTTCAGCATCGATCTATTATCATTTGAAGTTTATATCCCTTTTTCGATTTTGTAAACAAATTTTATCACAGATTACAAAGATCACCGATACGAGGCATCATCTTTATAAGGCATCACCTTTATGAGACCACCTTTATTATATTATATGAAAATCATACTTAATGATCTTGGATACTGTTTTGACACAATATCGTATATCATATGTTAAAAAATTGTATGATAATCATATGTTCATTTCATACGGTATTATAAGATACAATGTTTATCAATACAATAATATAAAATACGATATTGCATCCTATGATACTTACAATATATATCATATAATGCAATATAATATTGTAATAATAAATGATGCAATATGACATTGTAACATGCTATACATTATTGTATTTGATCACATAATACAATATCATAATATATAAAATATGATACAATAGAATATTATATGATACAATATTATATCACATAATACATCAAAATGTTGAAACATATAATATTATATAGTATAATATAGTATGATAATGTATTGTATGCTATTGCATATTTGAACATTATATGATATTGTATCATCCGTCTGTCCGTCTGTCCGTCTGTAAACTTTTCACATTTTCAACATCTTCTCCAGAACTACTGGCAAATTTCAACCAAACTTGGTACAAAGCACCCTTAGGCAAATGGGATTCAAAGTTGTGAAAATTAACGACCACACCCGTTTTCAAGGGGAAATAATTAGGAATTATTGAAAATTTTTGAAAATTTTTCAAAAATCTTCTTCTCAAAAAGCATACGTCCAGGAAAGCTTAAACTTGTTTGGAAGCATCTTCAGATACGAAGGTATGATAAGGCAACTCTCAGCGATCGAGTGAGTAAAAATTCCTCTGATCGATATGACGTCACAATAAGCAGCATGATTTCATATTTTACTCAAGAAACCTGTCAATTTTAACTTTATCTCTGGTCCAAATTATAAAAACTACTGGCGAAAAATGTCACTAGAAACTCTTCTAACTGAATATATCTTCGATTTCTCTGTATAACGTATTATTAACATTGATGACGTCACTAGCATGTTTTATAGAGAAGATCAATGTCGGGAGACAAATAATCGGAATGCAGTGTAAACAATGCCTAAATAAGACATATTTAATGCAGATACCCAAGATTTAGATGATTGTCAGTTAGGATATAATCAGGATAATACAGGCATGGATATTTTGTTTTATCAGCGAGTGTTATAAGGTAAGCAGATAAACATTTATATGGCTTGACCGACCTTTCCTTTGTCAGTGTGTACAAAAAAGGCAAAAGTGTAACACTACCCCGAATATTATGAAAGATGAATTTGGCAAATATCAAAAGCATAGGACCTAAAATACTTTAAAAGTGCTGCTAGAATCCTTTGCTTCGTTATTGTAATTAAAAAAATACGTAGTATTTTCAATGAAATTGAAAAAGTTGAGGGGGTTTCCGATAAATAATGACAATATTTATTTTATGCGATTAACAATAGGATTCTAGCAGTAATACTAATAAACATGAACTAATTGCCGATCGAATTATTGTATAATACATACAAAAGAACTTCGGGGTAGTGTTACACTTTTTGATGTTTTGTTAAGGTAAAAAAGTGATCTATTTTTAACTGTCACGTGATACCATGGCACGACAGCTTCAACGATCGACTTGATTCCGAGGTAGAAATATAATATCTTATTGAACACATTCACTTGATGTTAATATTTAGCACTGTTTTAATAAAAATAAACAAATTTTAAAATGACCATAATTGCGACCATCATTAAACTCAGAGTTGCCTTAACCTACCCGCGTAGGTATATTGAAAGTTGTGAAAATCCTGACCCCTGGAGTTAGGGTGGGGCCACAATTGGGGGGGGGGGGTCGAATTTATACATAGGAATATATAGAGTAAATCTTTAAAAATCTTCTTCTCAGAAACAGTTGTGAAAATCGTGACCCCCAGGGGTAGGGTGAGGCCACAACGGGGAGGGGGAGGGGGAGTCGAATTTTTTTTTTACATAGGAATATAAATGTAACTAGACAGGATCTCGTTGTGAGCAACGAGGAGGTCTTCCGTCCGATTTTTTGAAGATGGAAAGCCCTTGATCTTCGTCAACGAAAAATATCTGGAAATGGGGGTGGGATCTAAAAGAGCTATGGATGAAAGACTATCAACCCCTCTGGGTCAAATATTTGAGGGATCAGCTCCTTTTCCTTCATTTCAATTAAAAGGTATTTTGGTTTTTAACACTTTTTGTTTAATAAGTGTTTAGAAATTCGTTACCGTTCTCGAAATATCTCTGAAAGATCATTTTTGGAACCGATCCTGTATCTCTTTTTAGGGTCCAGATAACAAACAATATATGGTGGTAGATTGTTAAGCATATTTTTTTCGCATCTTTTGTTCAATATTGCTTTTCAAAATTTTTCTTCATTTAGGGATATTGAAGATCAAATTTCGGACTTCTGGCCCCTTAAAATCCCTTATTACGTAACAGAGGAGTAAACGTTTGCCATGTATAGGTAAATAACGTTATGATGAACATAATTGCTTCTATAACGTACAGTGCTGCTATTGTGAAAGTTGACAATCCTATCCTATCCTATCCTATCCTATCCTATCCTATCCTATCCTATCCTATCCTATATCCTGTATCCTGCATCCTATCCTGCAAATAAGCTCTATCCTATCCTATCCCATTTACCATCCATATATAGGAATTAAAGTTAAATAAAACGAAATTTGAGGGGGTAAAAAATGATTTTATCAACTAATGTAGTACTCGAAATGACTAATTAAAAGATAAAACCGAAAATTCTAAGAACGGGATAACTTATTTACCTGTGGGCAACGGTAAAATTAAATCGTACGCAGATTGTACACAATAACGTAAACAAACAGGTAAGCGATTCGATTTTTGTTTTTATAAGATTTATGTATTAAAAACAGATAGATAACTTCGATGTATTTATTGAACTAATGTTTAAACACACATTTTTGTCATTTTTCCCCCTTATAACATAATAACCGAGTGAAATTATCGGTAATCGGCCGATTCGTTCGGCGATAAATGTAAACACGATCTGAACATTATAATTTCTTTGGGAATCATTAATACGATCGCATTTGTAGTTTAATCATTTGGAAATGTTTAAAAAAATAAATTTATAGTTAGCAAACATTTATTAATTTGATCTGTTCAGTTTAATATCGGACAGAAATATACGGCCCTGTTACATGTATCAGGCTTCGAAAAAATTATACGAATCGTGAAAAGTACACTCAATCAATGTCTATTTCTTCTTTATACCTTTATTTAATTATATGCCAAATTCTTCATCCATGAATTTAATTGAGCTTTTAACATTTTATAGACTTTAAATGAAGTAAAGAAATATATTATATAACAATCATTGTGTGACATCGAATTCTCACAGTAACTCCAAACATACGTACGAACTGACAAACATGTAGCGCCGACTAGCGCGCATCAATATTAGCACTGTTTTGTTACTATAATACATTTATAATCATTCTTAAATATTTTAACTTGTAAAACAAATTAAATTGACATTGTAAATGCATTGTTACGTTAATGTTCGTTTTACAAAATCATTCTGAAATTTATACTCGAATCTGATTGGCTACAGGATGCAGGATATGATAGGATATAAAAGGATAGAACTTAACTTTTATATTTCTATCATGTATCGTTCATCCTGCATCATATCCTATCCTATCCTAGTCAACTTTCAGGATGGCAGCACTGTATTACAAAATATTTCAAACTTATCATTTAAAGACCTAAGAGCCCTCGCGGCCCCTAATTTGAAGGGCCAGCCCCTTTTTCTTGATGACATAAGAAAGCTCTTGTCAATTTAAACACATTTTGTTCAACAAGTGTTTAGAAATTATGTACCGTTTTCGAATTATATGGAAATGATCGTTTTAGGGGCCGACCCTGTAACTCCTTTTAAGGGACCGGATAATAAAGAAATTATGGTTGCATATTGTTTAGCACATTATTTTGAGCATCTTCTGTTCAATATTGCTTTTCAAAATTTCCGCCATTTTGAGATATTGAGGATCAAAATGTCGGATTTCTGGCCCCTTAAAATCCGTAATTACGTAACAAAGGAGTAAACAATTGACATGTACAGGTCAATAACATTATGATGAACATAATTCCTTCTATAATGTATTACAAAATATTTCACAGTCAAAAGTTATCATTAAAAGACTTTAGAGCCATCTCGGCCCCTAATTTGAAGGGCCAGCCCCTTTTTCTTGATGTCAAAAGAAAGCTCTTGTCAATTCAAACACATTTTGTTCTACAAGTGTTTAGAAGTTATGTACCGTTTTCGAGATATATGAGAAAGATCGTTTTAGGGGCCGACCCTGTAACTCCTTTTAGGGACCGGATAACGAAAAAATTATGGTTGCATACTGTTTAGCACATTGTTTTGAGCATCTTCTGTTCAGTATTGCTTTTCAGAATTTTCCTCCATTTTGAGATATTGAGGATCAAAATGTCGGATTTCTGGCCCCTTAAAATCCCTAATTACGTAACGAAGGAGTAAACAATTATCCTGTTTAGATCAATAACGTTATGATGAATATACTTGCTCGGACGAGCCATTTCCGAAAAATCGCGTGCACAAATTTTGTAAGAAAAAAAAGAATAACTAGACACGATCTCGTTGCAAGCAACAAAAAGGTCTTCCGTCCGATTCTCATCAGATGTGATAAGACCTTTACTTTTGCTATTCGAAAAAGGAAACATGGAAATGTGGGTGGGGCTACATTTAAAGAATCTGAAAATATACTTGAAAATAGAGGAAAAGAGGGTCTTCATTCTAAATATCAGAAGTATTTTGTTTTAGGTGTAAGAGCTTTGACCCTTAATTTTAGGGGCTAGTCCCCTTATCTTCATATTAAATGAAAGGTCACTTAAAACTACACAAATTATATTCAACAAGTGTATGCTAACAAATTCTTTATCGTTCTTGAGATATCTGAAAGTTTTAACGGCCAACCCCTTATCTCCTTATCGGGGCCGTTTAACGAAATTTGAAAGATATAGGTGAAAATATAGGTGATCTAAATTTTGAACTCTTTAGAGGCCAGCCCCTTTTCCTTGGTATTAAATGAAAGGTCACTTAAAACTACTTACATTTTGTTCAGCAAGTGTTTAAAAAATCGTTTTCGTTTTTGAGATATCTAAGAAAGAACGTTTTAGGGGCCGATCCCTTATCTCCGTTTAGGTACCGTTTAACGAAATTTGAAAGATGGAATATTGCTTAGTACGTCATTTTGAGCATCTTTTCTTCTATACTGCTTATCAAAATATTTTTCCATTACTAGATATAGATGATCAAAGTTTTTAACTTCTGATCCCTAAAAACCCCTAATTACGTAACACATGAGAAAATTATGATATTGTATGGGTACATAAGGATAAGATAAACATTTCTGCTTCTATAACCTATTACAAAATACCCCTCATTATAGAGCAACAAAAATCCGACCTTAGACCCCTCTTGGTCCCAAATTTTAGGGGCCAGCCCCTTTTCCTTGGTATTAAATGAAAGGTCACTTAAAACTACTTACATTTTGTTCAACAAGAGTTTAAAATTCGTTATCGTTTTTGAGATATCTAAGAAAAATCGTTTTAGGGGCCGACCCCTTATCTCCTTATAGGGGCCGTTTAACGAAATTTGAAAGATGGAATATTGTTTAGTACGTCATTTTGAGCATCTTTTCTTCTATACTGCTTATCAAAATATTTTTCCATTACTAGATATAGATGATCAAAGTTTTTAACTTCTGATCCCTAAAAACCCCTAATTACGTAACACATGAGAAAATTATGATATTGTATGGGTACATAAGGATAAGATAAACATTTCTGCTTCTATAACCTATTACAAAATACCCCTCATTATAGAGCAACAAAAATCCGACCTTAGACCCCTCTTGGTCCCAAATTTTAGGGGCCAGCCCCTTTTCCTTGGTATTAAATGAAAGGTCACTTAAAACTACTTACATTTTGTTCAACAAGAGTTTAAAATTCGTTATCGTTTTTGAGATATCTAAGAAAAATCGTTTTAGGGGCCGACCCCTTATCTCCTTATAGGGGCCGTTTAACGAAATTTGAAAGATGGAATATTGTTTAGTACGTCATTTTGAGCATCTTTTCTTCTATACTGCTTATCAAAATATTTTTCCTTTACTAGATATAGATGATCAAAGTTTTGAACTTCTGATCCCTAAGAATCCCTAATTACGTATCATATGAGAAAATTATTATATTGTATGGGTACATAACAGTAAGATAAACATTTCTGCTTCTATAACCTATTACAAAATACCCCTCAGTATAGAGCTACAAATAAAAGACTTTAGACACCTCTGGGTCCCAAATCTAGGGGCCAGCCCCTTTTCCTTGGTATTAAATGAAAGGGCACTTAAAACTACACACATTTTGTTCACCAAGTGAATTCAAATTCTTTATCGTTCTTGAGATATCTAAGAAAGAACGTTTTAGGGGCCGACCCTTTATCTCCTTATCGGGGCTGTTTAATAAAATTTGAAAGATTGAATATTGTTGAGTACGTCATTTTGAGCATCTTTTCTTCTATACTGCTTATCAAAATATTTTTCCTTTACTAGATATAGACGATCAAATTTTTGAACTTCTGACCCCTAAGAATCCCTAATTACGTAACATATGAGAAAAGTATGATATTGTATGGGTACATAACAGTAAGATAAACATTTCTGCTTCTACAACCTATTACAAAATACCCCTCAGTATAGAGCTACAAATAAAAGACTTTAGACCCCTCTGGGTCCCTAATTCTAGGGGCCAGCCCCTTTTCCTTGGTATTAAATGAAAGGTCACTTAAAACTACACACAGTTTGCTCAACAAGTGAATTCAAATTCGTTATCGTTTTTGAGATATCTGAAAAAGAAGATTTTAGGGGCCGACCCCTTATCTCCTTATCTGGGCCGTTTAACGAAATTTTAAGAGTTGAATATTGTTGAGTACGTTATTTTGAGCATCTTTTCTTCTATACTGCTTATCAAAATATTTTTCCTTTACTAGATACAGACGATCAAATCTTTGAACTTCTGACCCCTAAAAATCCCTAATTACGTAACACCTGAGAAAATTATTAGATTGTATGGGTACATAACAGTAAGATAAACATTTCTGCTTCTATAACCTATTACAAAATACCCCTCAGTATAGAGCTACAAATAAAAGACTTTAGACCCCTCTGGGTCCCAAATTTTAGGGGCCAGCCCCTTTTCCTTGGTATTAAATGAAAGGTCACTTAAAACAACATACATTTTGTTCAACAAGTGAATTCAAATTCGTTATCGTTATTGAGATATCTGAAAAAGAAGATTTTAGGGGCCGACCCCTTATCTCCTTATCTGGGCCGTTTAACGAAATTTTAAGAGTTGAATATTGTTGAGTACGTTATTTTGAGCATCTTTTCTTCTATACTGCTTATCAAAATATTTTTCCTTTACTAGATACAGACGATCAAATCTTTGAACTTCTGACCCCTAAAAATCCCTAATTACGTAACACCTGAGAAAATTATTAGATTGTATGGGTACATAACAGTAAGATAAACATTTCTGCTTCTATAACCTATTACAAAATACCCCTCAGTATAGAGCTACAAATAAAAGACTTTAGACCCCTCTGGGTCCCAAATTTTAGGGGCCAGCCCCTTTTCCTTGGTATTAAATGAAAGGTCACTTAAAACAACATACATTTTGTTCAACAAGTGAATTCAAATTCGTTATCGTTATTGAGATATCTGAAAAAGAAGATTTTAGGGGCCGACCCCTTATCTCCTTATCGGGGCCGTTTAACGAAATTTTAAGAGTTGAATATTGTTGAGTACGTTCTTTTGAGTATCTTTTCTTCTATACTGCTTATCAAAATATTTTTCCTTTACTAGATACAGACGATCAAAGTTTTGAAATTCTGATCCCTAAAAATCCCTAATTACGTAACACATGAGAAAATTCTTATATTGTATGGGTACATAAGGATAAGATAAACATTTCTGCTTCTATAACCTATTACAAAATACCCCTGATTATAGAGCTACAAAAAAGACTTTAGGCCCCTCTGGGTCCCTAATTTTAGGGGCCAGCCCCTTTTCCTTTGAAATAAATGAAAGGGCACTTAAAACTACTTACATTTTGTTCAAAAAGTGTTTAAAAAATCATTATCGTTTTTGAGATATCTAAGAAAGAACGTTTTAGGGGCCGACCCCTTATCTCCTTATCGGGGCCGTTTAACGAAATTTTTAGAGTTGAATATTGTCGGGTACGTTATTTTGAGCATCTTTTCTTCTATACTGCTTATCAAAATATTTTTCCTTTACTAGATACAGACGATCAAATTTTTGAACTTCTGACCCCTAAAAATCCCTAATTACATAACACATGAGAAATTATTATATTGTATGGGTACAGTAAGATAAACATTTCTGCTTCTATAACCTATTACAAATACCTCTCAGTAAAGAGCTACAAATTAAAGACTTTAGACCCATCTGGATCCCTAATTCTAGGGGCCAGCCCCTTTTCCTTGGTATTAGACGAAAGCTCTTATAAATTTAAACTTCTTTTGCTATACATATTTCACCAAAATATTTTTAAGAAAAGAGATAAACAAAGAAAACCACAAAAAATCACGACGTTTTTTCAATCTCTTTTTTCGGGTCCAGGCGAGCTTTGACGCTCTTTGAGCCATACATTTATGATTGCCTTTAGACATATCTACAATCTCTCGTCTATCATCCCTGATAATGTGAACTCAATATCTTTTACCATTTAGGAGGAGTTCAATGGACAAGCAGACCCTCTAAAAATCACTAAATAGTCAATATCTCAGAAACGGAAATGACGTCATCAATAAAAAATATTTCCAATAAGGTTCAGACCAACATCTATCAGATCTGAAAGTTTCATGAAAATCGACAAAGCCGTTTCCGAGAACTCGCGTGCACAAAATTTGTAAGAAAAAAAAAAGAAAAAAAATCATAATAATAGGGAAAAAGAAACAAAGCAAAAACAATAAGGTCTTCCGTTGGAAACGGAAGACCTTAATAATAGGGGAAAAATCAAAGGCCGGAACGGCCACAAAGGCGTCGAGCTGACATTTATTTCTTTTATATAGAATGATACCAATAATTTGAATTTCTGTACTAATAGTCATATCAAATGATATTAGACTTAGAATAGAAAGTATATGAATTATGTTTTCTGCTGCTTTAAAAACAAAAATCAGTATATTTTCTTATAAAATAGGTAGTGGTGCTTTTTTAATACAATAACTCATCATATTTGCGAAAATCGAAGAAATTCCAAAGTTCAAAAATAATTTGTTTCTTTCTGCTTCAAACAGTCTTTGAACAACTTTCACAGGTTCATAATTTGAATACATTAACAGTGTGTCCCTAATTATAATAATAAAACATACATTTATTTATTTCAATTCCTGTTTGAAACAAGATTTCCTATGGTATGGTTGTTTACAAACAAATCCACAACACGTGCTATCTAAAATGCTCGACCAAACTAACTGCATTATCGAGTTTATTTTTTGCAACGAAATTATTAGATACGTTTATCGCTTACATTTATTTTGGAGACCGTGCCCGATAACAAATAAATTTACATCTAAAATTTATTTCTATCGGGCACTGTCTCCAATTAAAATGTAAGCGATAAACTAAAATAATATCTAGTGAATCTTTACACTTAGGCCTGATTGTATTCATCCGCCATTTCTTGATTAAGCAAATTTATTCTTATGCAATGAGTTGTCAATCACCAGGGAGGCAAAGTTGGGTTTTTTGTACACAATTTAGTTGAATAAATGGAAAAAAAAATCTTGTAATACGTTTAATACTTTTAGGAACGTATTTCTTAATAATGCGCATTTAAAAGGTGGTGCAGCGCGTGAATTTTGGACGATTGCCAATCCAGACGATCGCTAGAAGGCTGCCGAGCATTAGCTCGACGCCTTAAAAACAAAGCAAAAACAATAAGGTCTTCCGTTGGAAACGGAGGACCTTAATAATAGGGAAAAAGAAACAAAGCAAAAACAATAAGGTCTTCCGTTGGAAACGGAAGACCTTAATAATAGGGAAAAAGAAACCGAACGAAAGCAATAAGGTCTTCCGTTGAAAAACGGAAGACATTAATAATAGGGAAAAAGAAACCGAACGAAAACAATAAGGTCTTCCGTTGGAAACGGAAGACCTTAAATATATGTAAATCTTTTAAAAAATTCTTCTCGGAAACTAATCAGTCAGGAACTCTACAACTTGGATGGAAGCATCCTCAGCTTGTGTAGATACAAAGTTTTGAAAATCAGGATCCCAGGGGGGTAGGATTGGGCCACCAATGGGGTGGGTCGATATGTTAGCTAGGAATATATGGGGTAAATCTTTAAAAATCTTCTTCTCAGAAACTAATCAGTCAGAAAAGCTGAAACTTTTATGGAAGCATCCTTGGGTAGTGTAGATTTCAAGTTGTGAAAATCATGACCCCCGGGGGTAGGGTGGGGCCACAATTGGGGTCGAATTTTTACATAGGAATATATAGAGAAAAATCTTTAAAATTCTTCTTAGAAACCAATTGGCCAGGAAAGCTGAAACTTGTGTGGAAGCATCCTCAGATAGGGTAGATTCAAGTTTGTTCAAATTATATTTCGCGGGGATATGATAGGGTCACAAAATGGGGGACAGACAAAAATTTACATAGGAATGTATATAGAAGAATTTTTAAAAATCTTCAAAAAAACCATTTGCCTAGAAAAGATTCGTTCAAATCAAAATCTTGCGGAGCAGGGTGGGGCCACATTGGGGATCCAATTGTACAATGGAAACCATTTTAATTATTTACAAAAACTAAAATGTTATACTATATGGTTTTACTTACATGCAAGCATTTTGATATCTTGCAGATTCTTTAAAATTGTTTAGACTTTGGCCCCAGGACGATTTTTGGCCTCACAAGGGGTTCAGAGTTTGATGTAGGTTTATAACCCATATATAAACAATTGTTTAGGATCTTTTGGAGAACTGCAATGCTCAACATGTGATATGCTTATAAAATCATCCTGTTACAAAGATTATAAAATCATCCTGTTACGAAAGGGAATTGATTATAAACAAACGAATATCCAGGAGGAAAAATGGATTTTTATTTATACAGGATCTATATGTATTATACTACATTTTTCAGATAGTTTGTATTAAGACTCCATTAAGCTGATTTTATCATGCGTATTGTTCCTCAGGTAAACGATGTGGCCCATGGGCCTCTTATTTCTTGACTTCTTGTCCACGCATCTGCTCAGAACCGAATGAAGATAGAAAGCCTCTCCAGGAACAATTATTGTCCGGAAATTCCGAGTACGGAAGCTAGCTGGGATCAAAATGTAGGTCAAACATTTGCAATGAATTTTCTTCAATCCACGCATCTCCTTAAAAACGATTAAAGAAATAATACTGAAATTTTAAGGAAAGATAGATTCTGCATCTGATGATATCTTATTTGAATTGATTGGATGAATTTTAAATTTTTTAAAACATTTCAAACTATTTTAAATCGCGTTAAAATGACCTCCGACTAATTCTAAAACATGATATCTAGGTTGCGCGTGCAAGTCTGCGTCTGATGACATCTTACTCGAACTGATTGTATGAAATTTAATTTTTTTTAGATTTTAAATTCATATAAATCGAGTTGATATGACCACAGACTAATTTTAAAACGTAATATATAAGTTGCGCTTTCAATTTTGCGTCTGATGACATCTTCCCTGAATTGATTGGATGAAATTTATTTTTTTTTAAATTTTAAACTCTTTTAAATCGTTTTAAAATGACCTTAGACTAATTGAAACATGCTATCAAAGTTGCGCTTGCAATTCTGCGTCTGATGACAGCTTTCCCGAATGGATTGGATGAAATTTGATTTTTTCAAAAATTTTAAACTCATTTAAAATGACCTCATTTAAAGTCTCCTCAGACTACGTTTAAAGCATTATATCTAAGCTGCGATTGCAATTCTGCGTCTGATGACATTTTTCTCGATTTGATTGGATGAAATTTAAATTTTCAAAAAAAAAATTAAATCGTGTTAAAATGATCTGAGACTGATTTTAAAATATGATATCTGTAATGCTTTTGCATTTCTGCGTCGTGACATCTTTTTCGAAATCATTGGATGAATTATAGGATTTCCGGAATTTTTAAACTCATTTAAATCGAGTTAACATGACATCAGACAGATTTAAAATTCAGTCAAAGTCTCATCTAATCGCATTTTATTAGAAATCGGACGGAATACTCACTTGTTGCTCGCAACGAAATCTCATCTAGTTATTTTTTTTTCTAGACGTCAACTTTGATCCTTAATATCTCGCTCGTTTGTTCACCGATTCGTTTGAAATTTTCAGGTCTGATCAATGCCGCGCGATGTTTTCGTTCCATATTTTACCCCCCCCCCCCCCCCTAGATATTTATTTACAGAAGTACTTGTTACAAAACAATGTTCACATGTATTTGTAGTAATGAATATAAATATAAACTAGACATGATCTCGTTGCGGGCAACGAGGAGGTCTTCCGTCCGATTTATGACATCATTGACTTTGATTATCGACAACAAAACATGATCTGAAAAAAGATGTTGAGTACTAATGCTTTTCTGTATCGTTTTTTATAAGTTTTCTTACGTTTCTATTTTAAATACTTGCATTTCTTCCAATTGAGATAGAAAATGTTAAACCATTTACTTCAGGCCCCTACAAAACCTAATTAGGTAATGCACGAACAAATCATTATATTGTTAGGATATATAGACGTATTATACTTAATTTTGCTTTTATAACCTATTACAAAATATCTATCAGTAAACAACTATAGATAAAATACTTAGAGCCCACCTTCATCCCTAATTTGAGGAGCCAGCCCCTTTTTCATGATATAAAATGAAAGGTCATTTAATTTTAAACACATTTTGCTCAACAAGTGTCTAGAAATTCATTACCGTTCTTGAGATACATTTGAAAGAACATTTAAGGGGCCGATCCTTTTTCTCCTTAAAAGGGCCGTTTAACGCAACTATGAAGGTTGCATATTGTCTAGTACATCATTTGATGAATCTTCTCTTCTATACTGCATTTCAAAATATTTTTCCTTTCTGAGATATGGGTGATCAAACTTTTGGACTTTTGACCCCCAAAAAACCCTAATTTACGTAACACCTTATTAAATCATTACATTACTTAGATAAATAACTGTTAGATATACATATCTGTTTCTATAACCTTTCACAAAATATCTCTCAGTAAAGGGCTATAGATAAAAATCTTTAGAGCCCTCTGGTCCCCTAAATTTAGGGGCCAGCCCCTTTTTCTTGATATCAAATGAAAGGTCATTTAATTCTAAACACATTTTGTTCAACAAGTGTTTAAAAATTTGTTACCGTGTTTGAGATATATGGATAGAACATATTAGGGGCCAATCCCTTTTCCCCTTATAGGGGCCGTTTAACAAAAGTTTGAAAATTGCATATTCTTCAGTACATCATTTTGAGCATCTTTTGTTCTTTACTGCATTTCAAAATAGTTTTCCTTTCTGAGATATAGGTGGTCAAAAGTTTGGACTTTTGACCCCTAAAACCCCTAATTACGTAACAAATGAGAAAATCATTACATTTTTTGGATACACAACTGTAAGATAAACATATTTGTTTCTATAACCTTTCACAAAATATCTCTCAGTAAAGGGCTATAGATAAAAGACTTCAGACCCATCTGGATCCCTAATTTGAGGGGCCAGTCCCTTTTTATTGCTATTGAATGAAAGGTCATATGATTTTAAACACATTTTGTTCAACAAGTGTTTAGAAATTCGTTACCGTTCTTGAGATATATGGGAAAGAATGTTTTAGGGGCCGATCCCTTATCTCCTTATAGGGGCCGTTTAACGAAAGTTTGATGGTTGTATATTGTTTAGTACATCATTTTGAGGATCTTTTCTTCTATACTGCATTACAAAATATTTTTCCTTTCTGAGATATGGGTGATCAAACTTTTGGATTTCTGACCCCTAAAAACCCCTAATTACGAAACACAGGAGAAAATCATTACATTGCTTGGATACATCATTGTAAGATAAACATATGTTTTTCTATAACCTTTCACAAAATATCTCTCAGTAAACGGCTATAAATAAAAAACTTTAGAGCCCTCTGGTCCCCTAAGTTAAAGGACTAGCCCCTTTTTTCTGATATCAAACGAAAGGTCTTGTTAATATAAAGGTTTTTTACGTTATATGTCTAAACAAAATATTTTTCAGAAGAAAGATAAACAAAGAAAACCTCGAAAAATTACGACGTTTTTTCAATCTCAATTTTCGGGTCCAGGCGAGCTTCGGCGCCTTTGAAGCCAGATCAAAATGAAAATAAAATTACAAATTTACGATCTGTTGTCTACCATCCCTGAAAGTTTAAACTCAGTATCTTTTCTCGTTTAGGAGAAGTTCTATGGGCAGGCCACCCCTCTAGAAATCGCTAAAACGTCAATTTCTCAAAAACGGAAATGACGTCATCAATATAAAAAATTTCCAATAAGGTTCAGATCTTTCTCTTTCGGATCTGAAAGTTTTACGAAAATCGGCCCAGCCATTTTCGAGAATTTGCGTGCACAAAATTTGTAAGAAAAAAAATAAAAATAATAATAACTAGACACGATCTCGTTGCGAGCAACGAGGAGGTCTTCCTTCCAATTTTAGAAGTTGACATACATGTATGACCTTTATTTTGCTATTTACCAGCTAAATGATTTGTAAAAAGAAAAAAAAAGATCTCTTGATTCTGAACAGACTATTTTCTTCTATTTCTTTATCTTTTTTCATTTTTTTCCAGCCCCTTTTTCTTGATATCAACTGAAAGATCTTATTATTTTAAACACATTTTGTTCATTAAGTGTTCAGAAATGTGTTACCGTTCTTGAGATATTTGGGAAAGATTGCTTTAGGGGCCGACCCTTTATCTCCCTGTAGGGTCCATTTGACAAAACTTTGATGGTTAAATTTTATTACGAACACTATTCTAAGCATCTTCTCTTATATAATACTTTTCAAAATATTTCTCCTTTTTAAGATATAAATGATCAAAATATTGGACTTCTAGCCCCTTAAAACCCCTAATTATGTAACATATCCGAAAACTTTTAACATGCGTAGATAAAGAGCTAGAAGATTAACATTTTTGCTTCTATAATACATTACAAAATGTTTCTTATTAAAGAGATATAGATGAAAGACTTTAGACCCTTCTGGGCCCCTAATATGAGGGGTCAGCCCCTTGTGCTTGGTGTCAGTTGAAAGGTCTTGTTTATATAAACTTTTAATGTTCTACATATGTTAACAAAATATTTATGACAAGAAAGATATTCGTGATCAAATCTCAAATTTCCCCAAAAACTGTCAAAAAAGTTAACATCAACATTTTCAGGTTCAGGCGAGCTTCCAGGACAATGATCTCTAGTCAAATCTAAAACAAGCATGCAAATCTACCATAACCACTCTATCTTGCAAATAAATTTCAAGTCTTTAACTATAACGGTGTTTGAGGAGATGCGTGGACAATATCATGTCCCAAAATACATGAAAAAGGGAAATGATTCAGAAGCGGAATTGAATTTTCAGTCAAAAAGTTGTATGCAATGAGAGGTTCACCTAAGACATCATCCCTGTAAAAATCATTAAAATCGATGGAGAAATGGCTGAGAAATTAAGGGTGTCTACCAAGAAGAATAATTAAACTAGATACGATCTCGTTGCGAGCAACGAGGAGGTCTTCCGTCCGATATTTAGAAGGATATATGACATCATTGACTTTGATTTTCGACAACAAAACATGATCTGGAAGAATGGGTGGAGAACTAATGCTTTCCTGTATCGCTTTTTATAAGTTCTCTTACATAGCTTTTTCAAATACTTGCATTTCTTCTAATTCAGATAAAAGAGACTAAAGATTTTTACATCTGGCCCCTATAAACCCTAATTACGTAACGCATGAGAAAATATTTATAATTTTAGAATATATAAACGTATTATAACCAACTTCGCTTTTCAACCCTATTACAAAATATCACTCAGTAAACATCTATAGATAAACAACTTTAGACCCATCTGGATCCCTAATTTGAGGGGCCAGCCCCTTTTTATTGACATCAAATGAAAGGTCATTTTATTTCAAACACATTTTGTTCAACAAGTGCTTAGAAATTCATTACCGTTCTTGAGATGTATGGGAAAGAACGTTTTAGGGGCCGATCCCTTATCTCCTTATGGGGGCCGTTTAACGAAAGTTTGAAGGTTGTATATTGTTAAGTACATCATTTTGAGGATCTTTTCTTCTATACTGAATTACAAAATATTTTTCCTTTCTGAGATATGGGTGATCAAACTTTTGGACTTTTGACCCCTAAAATTCCTAATTACGTAACAAATGAGAAAGTCATTACATTGCTTGGGTACATAACTGTAAGATAAACATATTTGTTTCTATAACCTTTCACAAAATATCTCTCAATAAACGGCTATAGATAAAAGACTTCAGACCCATCTGGATCCCTAATTTGAGGGGCCAGCCCCTTTTTATTGATATTGAATGAAAGGTCATATGATTTTAAACACATTTTGTTCAACAAGTGTTTAGAAATACATTACCGTTCTTGAGATATAAGGGAAAAAACGTTTTAGGGGCCGATCCTTTATCTCCTTATAGGGGCCGTTTCACGAAAGTTTGAAGGTTGTATATTCTTTAGTACATCATTTTGGGTATACTGCATTACAAAATATTTTTCCTTTCTGAGATATGGGTGATCAAAATTTTGGATTTCTGACCCCTCAAAACCCCTAATTACTAAACACAGGAGAAAATCATTACATTGCTTGGATACATAATTGTAAGATAAACATATTTCCTTCTATAACCTTTCACAAAATATCTCTCAGTAAAGGGCTATAGATCAAAAACTTTAGAGCCCTCTGGTCCCCTAATTTAAAGGACTAGCCCCTTTTTTCTGATATCAAACAAAAGGTCTCCTTAATATAAAGGTTTTTTACATTACACGTCTTAACAAAATATTTTTCAGAAAAAAGATAAACAAAGAAAACCTCGAAAAATTACGGGGTTTTTTTAATCTCAATTTTCGGGTCCAGGCGAGCTTCGGCGCCTTTGAAGCCAGATCAAAATGAAAATAAAATTACAAATGTACAATCTGTTGTCTACCATCCTTGAAAGTTTGAACTCAATATCTTTTCTAGTTAAGGAGAAGTTATATGGACAAGCCACCCTTCTAAAAATCGCTAAAACGTCAATTTCTCAAAAACGGAAATGACGTCATCAATATAAAAAAATTGCAATAAGGTTCAGATCGTTATTGATCAGATCTGAAAGTTTTACGAAAATCGGCCCATCCATTTTCGAGAACTTGCGTGCACAAAATTTGTAAGAAAAAAAATAAAAATAAGAATAACTAGACACGATCTCGTTGCGAGCAACGAGGAGGTCTTCCGTCCGATTTTGTGAAGATGGAAAGACCTAGCCCTTGATCTTCGTCAACGAAACATATCTGAAAATGGGGTTGGGATCTGAAAGAGCTATGGATGAAAGACTATCAACCCCTCTGGGTCCCTTATTTGAGGGATCAGTTCCTTTTCCTTCATTTCAATTCAAAACTTTTTGTTTAATAAGTGTTTAGAAATTCGTTACCGTTCTCGAGATATCTCAAAAAGATCATTTTTGGAACCGATCCTTTATCTCTTTTTAGGGTCCAGATAACCAACAATATATTGTGGTAGATTGTTAAGCATAATTTTTTTCGCATCTTTTGTTCAATATTGCTTTTCAAAATTTTCCTCCATTTAGGGATATTGAAGATTTAAATTTCGGACTTCTGGCCCCTTAAAATCCCTTATTACGTAACAGAGGAGTAAACGTTTGCCATGTATAGGTAAATAACGTGATGATAAACATAATTGCTTCTATAACGTACAGTGCTGCTATTGTGAAAGTTGACAATCCTATCCTATCCTATCCTATATCCTGTATCCTGCATCCTATCCTGCAAATAAGGTCTATCCTATCCTATCATATCCCATATACCATACATATATTGGAATTAAAGTTAAATAAAACGAAATTTGAGGGAAAAAAAATGATTTTATCAACTAATGTAGTACTCGAAATGATTAATTAAAAGATAAAACCGAAAATTCTTAGAACGGGATAACTTATTTACCTGTGCAACGGTAAAGTTAAATCGTACGCAGATTGTACACATTAACGTAAACAAACAGGTAAGCGATTCGATTTTTGTTTTTATAAGATTTATGTATTAAAAACAGACAGATAACTTCGATGTATTTATTGAACTAATGTTTAAACACACATTTTTATCATTTGTTCCCCTTATAACATAATAACCGAATGAAATTATCGGTAATCGGCCGATTCATTCGGCGATAAATGTAAACACGATCTGAACATTATAATTTCTTCGGGAATTATTAATACGATTGCATTTGTTGTTTAATCATTTGGAAATGTTTAAAAAAATAATTTATAGTTAGCGAACATTTATTAATTTGATCTGTTCAGTTTAATATCGGACAGAAATATACGGCCCTGTTACATGTATCAGGTTTCGAAAAAATTATACGAATCGTGAAAAGTACCCTCAAACAATGTCTATTTCTTCTTTATAGCTTTATTTAATTATATGCCAAATTCTTCATCCATGAATTCAATTGAGCTTTTAACATTTTATAGACTTTAAATGAAGTAAAGAAATATATTATATAGCAATCATTGTGTGACATCGAATTCTCACAGTAACTCCATACATACGTACGAACTGACAAACATGTAGCGCCGACTAGCGCGCATCAATATTAGCACTGTTTTGTTACTATGATACATTTATAATCATTCTTAAATATTTTAACTTGTAAAACAAATTAAATTGACATTGTAAATGCATTGTTAAGTTAATGTTCGTTTCACAAAATCATTCTGAAATTTATACTCGAATCTGATTGGCTACAGGATGCAGGTTATGATAGGATAGGATAGGATAGGATAGGATAGGATAGAACTTAACTTTTATATTTCTATCATGTATCGTGCATCCTGCATCATATCATATCCTATCCTATCCTAGTGAACTTTCAGGATGGCAGCACTGTATTACAAAATATTTCAAAGTTATCATTCAAAGATGTTAGAGCCCTCGCGGCCCCTAATTTGAAGGGCCAGCCCCTTTTGCTTGATGACATAAGAAAGCTCTTGTCAATTCAAACACATTTTGTTCAACAAGTGTTTAGAAGTTATGTACCGTTTTCGAATTATATGGAAATGATCGTTTTAGGGGCCGACCCTGTAACTCCTTTTAGGGACCGGATAATAAAGAAATTATGGTTGCATATTTTTTAGCACATTATTTTGAGCATTTTCTGTTCAATATTGCTTTTCAAAATTTTCCACCATTTTGAGATATTGAGGATCAAAATGTCGGATTTCTGGCCCCTTAAAATCCCTAATTACGTAACAAAGGAGTAAACAATTGACATGTATAGGTCAATAACATTATGATGAACATAATTCCTTCTATAATGTATTACAAAATATTTCACAGTCAAAAGTTATCATTAAAAGACTTTAGAGCCCTCTCGGCCCCTAATTTGAAGGGCCAGCCCCTTTTTCTTGATGTCAAAAGAAAGCTCTTGTCAATTCAAACATATTTTGTACAACAAGTGTTTAGAAGTTATGTACTGTTTTCGAGATATATGAGAAAGATCGTTTTAGGGGCCGACCCTGTAACTCCTTTTAGGGACCGGATAACGAAGGAATTATGGTTGCATACTATTTAGCACATTGTTTTGAGCATCTTCTGTTCAATATTGCTTTTCAGCATTTTCCTCCATTTTGAGATATTGAGGATCAAAATGTCGGATTTCTGGCCCCTTAAAATCCCTAATTATCTAACAAAGGAGTAAACAATTGCCATGTATAGCTCAATAACATTATGATGAACATAATTCCTTCTATAATGTATTACAAATTATTTCACAGTTTAAAGTTATCATTAAAAGACTTTAGAGCCCTCTCAGCCCCTTATTTGAAGGGCCAGCCCCTTTTGCTTGATGTCAACAGAAAGATCTTGTCAATTCAAACACATTTTGTTCTACAAGTGTTTAGAAGTTATGTACCGTTTTCGAGATAAATGAGAAAGATCGTTTTAGGGGCCGACCCTGTAACTCCTTTTAGGGACCGGATAATAAAGAAATTATGGTTGCATATTTTTTAGCACATTATTTTGAGCATTTTCTGTTCAATATTGCTTTTCAAAATTTTCCACCATTTTGAGATATTGAGGATCAAAATGTCGGATTTCTGGCCCCTTAAAATCCCTAATTACGTAACAAAGGAGTAAACAATTGACATGTATAGGTCAATAACATTATGATGAACATAATTCCTTCTATAATGTATTACAAAATATTTCACAGTCAAAAGTTATCATTAAAAGACTTTAGAGCCCTCTCGGCCCCTAATTTGAAGGGCCAGCCCCTTTTTCTTGATGTCAAAAGAAAGCTCTTGTCAATTCAAACATATTTTGTACAACAAGTGTTTAGAAGTTATGTACTGTTTTCGAGATATATGAGAAAGATCGTTTTAGGGGCCGACCCTGTAACTCCTTTTAGGGACCGGATAACGAAGGAATTATGGTTGCATACTATTTAGCACATTGTTTTGAGCATCTTCTGTTCAATATTGCTTTTCAGCATTTTCCTCCATTTTGAGATATTGAGGATCAAAATGTCGGATTTCTGGCCCCTTAAAATCCCTAATTATCTAACAAAGGAGTAAACAATTGCCATGTATAGCTCAAGAACATTATGATGAACATAATTCCTTCTATAATGTATTACAAAATATTTCACAGTTTAAAGTTATCATTAAAAGACTTTAGAGCCCTCTCAGCCCCTTATTTGAAGGGCCAGCCCCTTTTGCTTGATGTCAACAGAAAGATCTTGTCAATTCAAACACATTTTGTTCTACAAGTGTTTAGAAGTTATGTACCGTTTTCGAGATAAATGAGAAAGATCGTTTTAGGGGCCGACCCTGTAACTCCTTTTAGGGACCGGATAATAAAGAAATTATGGTTGCATATTTTTTAGCACATTGTTTTGAGCATTTTCTGTTCAATATTGCTTTTCAAAATTTTCCACCATTTTGAGATATTGAGGATCAAAATGTCGGATTTCTGGCCCCTTAAAATCCCTAATTACGTAACAAAGGAGTAAACAATTGACATGTATAGGTCAATAACATTATGATGAACATAATTCCTTCTATAATGTATTACAAAATATTTCACAGTCAAAAGTTATCATTAAAAGACTTTAGAGCCCTCTCGGCTCCTAATTTGAAGGGCCAGCCCCTTTTTCTTGATGTCAAAAGAAAGCTCTTGTCAATTCAAACATATTTTGTACAACAAGTGTTTAGAAGTTATGTACTGTTTTCGAGATATATGAGAAAGATCGTTTTAGGGGCCGACCCTGTAACTCCTTTTAGGGACCGGATAACGAAGGAATTATGGTTGCATACTATTTAGCACATTGTTTTGAGCATCTTCTGTTCAATATTGCTTTTCAGCATTTTTCCTCCATTTTGAGATATTGAGGATCAAAATGTCGGATTTCTGGCCCCTTAAAATCCCTAATTATCTAACAAAGGAGTAAACAATTGCCATGTATAGCTCAAGAACATTATGATGAACATAATTCCTTCTATAATGTATTACAAAATATTTCACAGTTTAAAGTTATCATTAAAAGACTTTAGAGCCCTCTCAGCCCCTTATTTGAAGGGCCAGCCCCTTTTGCTTGATGTCAACAGAAAGATCTTGTCAATTCAAACACATTTTGTTCTACAAGTGTTTAGAAGTTATGTACCGTTTTCGAGATAAATGAGAAAGATCGTTTTAGGGGCCGACCCTGTAACTCCTTTTAGGGACCGGATAACGAAGGAATTATGGTTGCATACTGTTAAGCACATTGTTTTGAGCATCTTCTGTTCAAAATTGCTTTTCAAAATTTTCCTCCATTTTGAGATATTGAGGATCAAAATGTCGGATTTCTGGTCCCTTAAAATCCCTAATTACGTAACGAAGGAGTAAACAATTATCCTGTATAGATTAATAACGTTATGATGAACATAATTCCTTCTATAACATATTACAAAATTTTTTAGAGTTAAACGTTATAATTAAAAGACTTTAGAGCCCTCTCAGCCCCTAATTTGAAGGGCCAGCCCCTTTTTCTTGATGTCAAATGAAAGCTCTTGACTTTATAAAGTTTTTTTGTTCTACATGTTATAACAAAATACTATCAACAAAAGAGATGTTGAAAGTAAACCACAAAAAATCACGACGCTTTTTTAAACGTAATTTTCGAGCTCGGGCGAGCTTCGGCGCTTTTGGTCACAGAACAATATATATACAATATGTCAGATCTACAACCTTTCGTCTACAATCCCTGAAATTTTGAACTCAGTATCTTAAATCGTTTTGGACTTTACCCCTGGACAAGCCGACCCTCTGAAAATCGCTAAATTGTTAAAATCTCAAAACCGGAAGTGACGTCATCGTTAAAAAAAATTTCCAATAAGTTTCAGATCATTATCTATCATATCTGAAAGTTTCGTGTAAATCGGTCGAGTAGTTTCTGAGAAATCGCGTACACAAAATTTGTAAGAAAAAAAAAGAAAAATAATAATAATAATAATAGGGAAAAAGAAACCGAACGAAAACAATAAGGTCTTCCGTTGGAAACGGAAGACCTTAATAATAGGGAAAAAGAAACCGTACGAAAACAATAAGGTCTTCCGTTGGAAACGGAAGACCTTAATAATAATAGGGAAAAAGAAACCGAACGAAAACAATAAGGTCTTCCGTTGGAAACGGAAGACCTTAACTAGACATGATCTCGTTGCGAGCAACGAGGAGGTCTTCCGTCCGATTTATGACATCATTGACTTTGATTATCGACAACAAAACATCATCTGAAAAAAGATGTGGAGTACTAATGCTTTTCTTTATCGTTTTTATAAGTTCTCTTACATTTCTTTATTAAATACTTATTATATTTAATTTTGCTTTTATAACCTATTACAAAATATCTATCAGTAAACGACTATAGATAAAATACTTAAAGCCCACCTGCATCCCTGATTTGAGGGGCCAGCCCCTTTTCATTATATCAAATGAAAGGTCATTTAATTTTAAACACATTTTGCTCAACAAATATATAGAAATTCATTACCGTTCTTGAGATATATTTGAAAGAACATTTAAGGGGCCGATCCTTTTTCTCCTTAAAAGGGCCGTTTAACGCAACTATGAAGTTTGCATATTGTTCAGTTCATCATTTGATGAATCTTCTCTTCTATACTGCATTTCAAAATGGTTTTCCTTTCTGAGATATGGGTGATCAAACTCATGGACTTTTGACCCCTAAAAACCCCTAATTACGTAACACGTAATGAAATCATCACATTGCTTGGATACATAACTGTAAGATAAACATATATGCTTCTATAACATTCCACAAAATATCTCTCAGTAAAGGGCTATAGATAAAAATCTTTAGAGCCCTCTGGTCTGCTTATTTGAGGGGTCAGCCCCTATTCCTTGATATAAAATGAAAGGTCATTTAATTCTAAACACATTATGTTCAACAAGTGTTTAAAAATTCGTTACCGTTCTTGAGATATATGGAAAGAACATACTAGGGGCCGATCCCTTATCTCCCTTTAGGGGCCGTTTAACGAAATTTTGAAAAATGCATATTGTTCAGTACATCATTTTGAGCATCTTTTGTTCTATACTGCATTTCAAAATATGTTTCCTTTCTGAGATATGGGTGATCAAACTTTTGGACTTTTGACCCCTAAAACCTCTAATTACGTAACGCATGATAAAATCATTACATTGCTTGGATCAATAACTGTAAGATAAACATATTTGCTTCTATAACCTTTCACAAAATATTTTTCAGTAAAGGGCTATAGCTAAAAAACTTTAGAGCCCTCATTTGAGGGGCCAGCCCCTTTTTCTTGATATCATATAAAAGGTCATTTAATTCTAAACACATTATGTTCAACAAGTGTTTAAAAATTCGTTACCGTTCTTGAGATATATGGAAAGAACATATTAGGGGCCGATCCCTTATCTCCCTTTAGGGACCGTTTAACGAAATTTTGAAAGTTGCATATTGTTCAGTACATCATTTTGAGCATCTTTTGTTCTATACTGCATTTCAAAATAGTTTTCCTTTCTGAGATATGGGTGATCAAACTTTTGGACTTTTGACCCCTAAAAACCCTTTATTACGTAACGCATGATAAAATCATTACATTGCTTGGATCAATAACTGTAAGATAAACATATTTGCTTCTATAACCTTTCACAAAATATCTTTCAGTAAAGGGCTATAGCTAAAAAACTTTAGAGCCCTCTGGTCCCCTCAAATGAGGGGCCAGCCCCTTGTTCTTGATGTTAAACAAAAGCTCTTGTAAATATAAACGTTTTTTTTACATTACATGTCTTCACAAAATATTTTTCAGAAAAGAGATAAACACAGAAAACCAGGAAAATTACGACTTATTTTAATCTCAATTTTTGGGTCAAGGCGAGCTTCGGCGCCTTTTATCCCAGATCAAAATGAAAATAAAATTACAAATCTACAATCTTTTGTCTACTATCCCTGAAAGTTTGAACTCAATATCTTTAATTGTTTAGTAGAAGTTCCGCGGACAAGCCACCCCTCTAAAAATCGCTAAAACGTCAATAACTCAAAAACGGAAATGACGTCATCAATATAATAAAAAACCTATCAGGTTTAAATCATGTTCTATCAGATCTGAAAATTTCGTGAAAATCGGTCGAGCCGTTTCTGAGAAATCGCGTGCACAAAATTTGTAAGAAAAAAAAGAAAAATAATAATAATAACTAGACATGATCTCGTTGCGAGCAACGAGGAGGTCTTCCGTCCGATTTTAGAAGTTGAGATACATGTAAGATCTTAATTCTACTATAAAACAACTGAACATCAATTGAAAACAGAGGAAAATGGGGTCTTCATTCTAGATATCAGAGAGTATTTTGTTTCAGGTGTAAGAGATTTGGTTGAAAAACTTAAGACCCCTCTTGATCCCTAATTTAAGGGGCCAGTCACCTTTTTTTCATATCAAATGAAAGGTCTTTTAATTCTTAACCCATTTTGTTCAACAAGTGTTTAGAAATTTGGTACAGATCTTTAGATATTTGGAAAAGATTGCTTTAGGGGTTATCCCCTTATATCCTTATTGGAGCCGTTGAACCACATTTTGATGGTTGCATACTATTTAGTAGAACATTTTGAGCATCTTTTCTTCTATACTGCTTGTCAAAATATTTTCCCTTTTTGAGATATAGGTGATCAAAGTTTGGACATTTGACCCCTGTAAACCCCTAATTACGTTACGCATGAGAAATTCATTATATTGTTTGGCTACATAAAGATAAGATAAACATATTTGCTTCTATAATACTTTAGAGCTCTCTAGGTCCCTAATCTAAGGGGCCAGCCCCTTGTCCATTTTTTTTGGTATTAAATGAAAGGTCACTTAAAACTACACACATTTTGTTCAAAAAAGTGTTTATAAATTCGTTATCGTTCTTGAGATTTCTGAGAAAAAAGGTTTTAGGGGCCGACCCCTTATCTCCTTATCGGGGCCGTTTAACGAAATTTTGATGGTTGCACACTTTTAAGTAGATCATTTTGAGCATCTTTTCTTCTATACTGCTTATTAAAATATTTTCCTTTTTTGAGATATAGGTGATCAAAGTTTTGGACTTTTGACCCCCAAAAACCCCTAATTACGTAACACATGAGAAAATCATTATATTGTTAGGCTACATAACTGTAAGATAAACATATCTGCTTGTATAATCTATTACAAAAAATCCCTCATTGAAGGGTTATAGATAAAAAACTTTAGAGCCCTCTAGGTCCCTAATTTGAGGGGCCAGTCCCTTTTTCTTGGTATCAAATGAAAGGTCATTTAATTTTTAAGACATTTTGTTCAACAAGTGTTTAGAAATTCGTTACCGTTCTTTAGAGATCTGAGAAAGAACGTTTTAGGGGCAGGTCCCTTATCTCCTTATTGGGGCCCCTGAACAAAAATTTGAAGGTTGCATATTGTTTAGTACATTATTTTGAGCATCTCCTCTTCTATACTGCATTTCAAAATATTTTTCCTTTTTGAGATATAGTTGATCAAAGTTTTGGACTCTCGACCCCTAAAATCCCCTAATTACGTAACACATGAGAAAATCATTATACTGTTAGGCTACATTTCTGTAAGATAAACATATTTGCTTCTATAACCTATTACAAAAAATCCCTCAGTAAAGAATTATAAATAAAAAACTTTAGAGTTTTGTAGGTCCCTTATTTGAGGGGCCAGTCCCTTTTTCTTGGTATCAAATGAAAGATCTTGTAAATTTGAACTTTTATTGCATTACATGTGCTAACAAAATATTTTCCAGAAAAGAGATAAACAAAGAAATGTACGAAAATTCACAATACTTTTGATATCTCAATTTTCGAGCACTACCGAGCTTTGGCGCTTTTAGTGCTAGACATATAAAACAACAACCATGCAAAACTTCAATCTTTTCTCTACCAACCGAAGATTTTTGAGCTCAATATCTCTTTTATTTTAGGAGAACGTCCGCAGACAAAATACCCATATAAAAACTGGAAAAATCTCAATATCTCAAAAACGGATATGACGTCATCGATGCGAAAAATTTGCTATCAAGTTCAGACCAATATCTATCACATCTGAAAATTTGATGGAGATCGGTCGAGCCGTTTCTGAGAAATCGCGTGCACAAAAATGGGAAGAAAAAAAAAGAATAATAACTAGACATGATCTCGTTGCGAGCAACGAGGAGGTCTTCCGTCCGATTTATGACATCATTGAATTTGATTATCGACAACCAAACATGATCTGAAAAAAGATGTGGAGTGCTAATGCTTTTCTGTATCGTTTTTATAAGTTCTCTTACGTTTCTTTTTTAAATACTTGCATTTCTTCCAATTGAAATAGAAAATGTAAAACTTTTTACCTCTGGCCCCTACAAACCCTAATTAGGTAATGCAAGAAAAAAAAAACATTATATTATTGAGGATATATAAACGTATTATACTTAATTTTGCTTTTATAACCTATCACAAAATATCTATCAGTAAACGACTATAGATGAAATACTTAGAGCCCACCTGCATCCCTGATTTGAGGGGCCAGTCTCTTTTTTATGATATCAAATGAAAGGTCATTTAATTTTAAACACATTATGTTCAACAAGTGTTTAAAAATTCGTTACCGTGTTTGAGATATATGGAAAGAACATATTAGGGGCCAATCCCTTATCTCCTTTTAGGGACCGTTTAACGAAATTTTGAAAGTTGCTTATTGTTCAGTACATCATTTTGACCATCTTTTCTTCTATACTGCATTTCAAAATAGTTTTCCTTTCTGAGATATGAATGATCAAACTTTTGGACTTTTGACCCCTAAAAACCCTTTATTACGTAACGCATGATAAAATCATTACATTGCTTGGATCAATAACTGTAAGATAAACATATTTGCTTCTATAACCTTTCACAAAATATCTTTCAGTAAAGGGCTATAGCTAAAAGACTTTAGAGCCCTCTGGTCCCCTCATATGAGGGGCCAGCCCCTTTTTCTTGATATCATATAAAAGGTCATTTAATTCTAACAACATTTTGTTCATCAAGTGTTTAGAAATTCGTTACCGTTCTTGAGATATATGGGAAAGAACGTTTTAGGGGCCGATCCCTTATCTCCTTATAGGGGCCGTTTAACGAAATTTTGAAGATTGCATATTGTTCAGTACATCATTTTGACCATCTTTTGTTCTATACTGCATTTCAAGATAAGTTTCCTTTCTGAGATATGGGTGATCAAAATTTTGGACTTTTGACCCCTAAAACCCCTTTATTACGTAATGCATGATAAAATCCTTACATTGCTTGGATCAGTAACTGTAAGATAAATATATTTGCTTCTATAACCTTTCACAAAATATCTTTCAGTAAAGGGCTATAGCTAAAAACCTTTAGAGCCCTCTGGTCCCCTCATTTGAGGGGCCAGCCCCTTTTTCTTGATATCATATAAAAGGTCATTTAATTCTAACAACATTTTGTTCAACAAGTGTTTAGAAATTCGTTACCGTTCTTGAGATATATGGGAAAGAACGTTTTAGGGGCCGTTCCCTTATTTCCTTATAGGGGCCGTTTAACGAAATTTTGAAGATTGCATATTGTTCAGTACATCATTTTGACCATCTTTTGTTCTATACTGCATTTCAAAATAGTTTTCCTTTCTGAGATATGGGTGATCAAACTTTTGGACTTTTGACCCCTAAAACCCCTTTATTACGTAACGCATGATAAATCATTACATTGCTTGGATCAGTAACTGTAAGATAAACATATTTGCTTCTATAACCTTTCACAAAATATCTTTCAGTAAAGGGCTATAGCTAAAAGACTTTAGAGCCCTCTGGTCCCCTCATTTGAGGGGCCAGCCCCTTTTTCTTGATGTTAAACAAAAGCTCTTGTAAATATAAATATATTTTACATTACATGTCTTCACAAAATATTTTTCAGAAAAGAGATAAACACAGAAAACCAGGAAAAATTACGACGTTTTAAATTTATACCCCTCTTGGTCCCCAATTTTAGGGGCTAACCCCTTTTTTTGGTATTAAATGAAAGAACATTTAAAGCTCAACACATTTTGTTCATCAAGTGTTCAGATATTCGTTACTGTTCTTGAGATATCTGAAAAAGAAGGTTTTAGGGGCCGACCCCGTATCTCCGCAATGGGGCCGTTTAACGGAATGTTGATTTTTAAATATTGTTCAGTAGATTATTTTGAGCATCTTTTCTTCTATACTGCTGATCAAAATATTTTTCCTTTACGAGATAAAGATGATGATAATATTGATATTCTGACCCCTAATTACGTAATTAACAATGAGGAAATATCATATTGTATGGGTATATGACAGTAAGATGAACATTTTGCTTCTATAATCTATCACAAAATATTCCCCAGTAAATAGCTATAAATAAAAGACTATACAACCCTCTGGTTCCGTACCTTTAGGGGCCAGCCCCTTTTTCTTGGTATTGAAAGAAAGATCATTTAAAACTTAACTCATTTTTTTCAATAAGTGTTTAGAAAATTGTTACTGTTCTTGAAATATCTGAGAAAGAAGGTTTTAGGGGCCAAACCCTTATCTACTTATTGGGGCCATATAACGAAATTTTGAAGAATGAATATTGTTTAGTAGATCATTATGAGCATCTTTTCTTCTATACTGCTTATCAAGATATTTTGCCTTTACGAAATATAGGTTATCAAAGTTTTGATATTGTGACCCCTAAAATCCCTTATTACGTAACACCTGAAAAAAATAATATATTGTACGGGTATATAACAGTAAGATAAACATATTTGCTTCTATGATCTATTACAAAATATTCCCAGTTAATAACTATGAATAAAATAAATAAGACCTCTCTGGTTCCCTAATTTTAGGGGCCAGCCCCTTTTTCTTGGTATTGAACGAATGGCCATTTAAAACTAAACACATTTTGCTCAACAAGTTTAAAAAATTTTTACTGTTTTTAAGATATCTGAGAAAGAATGTTTATGGGGCCAACCCCTAATTTCCTTATCGGGGCCGTTAAACGAAATTTTGATGATTGAAAATTGTTAAGTAGATCATTATGAGCATATTTTCTTCTAAACTGCTTATCAAAATATTTTTCCTTTATGAGATGTACGTGATCACATTTTTGATATTCTGACCCCTAGAAACCCCTAATTACGTAACACATGAGGAAATATTATATTGTATAGGAATATAACAATAAAATGAACATTTCTGCTTCTATGATCTATTACACTATATTCCCCAGTAAATATCTATAAATAAAAGACTTTACAACCCTCTGGTTCCCTAACTTTAGGGGCCAGCTCCTTTTTCTTGGTATTGAACGAAAGGTCATTTTAAACTAATCACATTTTGTTCAATAGGTGTTTGTAAATTGTTACTGTTCTTGAGATATCTGAGAAAGAAGATTTTAGGAGCCGACCCTTTATCTACTTATTGGGGCCGTTTACCGAAATTTTGATGCATGAATATTGTTAAGTAGATCATTATGCGCATCTTTTCTTTCTATACTGCTTATCAAGATATTCTTCCTTTACGAGATATAGGTGATCAAAGTTTTGATATTATGACCCCTAAAATCCCTAGTTACGTAACACATGAACAAAAATTATATATTGTACGGGTACATAACAGTAAGTAAAACATTTTTGTTTCTATGATGTATTAGAAACTATTCCCCAGTTTCTAACTTTAAATAAAATACTTTAGATCTCTCTGGTTCCCTAATTTCAGGGCCAGCCCCTTTTTCTTGGTATTGAATGAAAGGCAATTCAAAACTAAACACATTTTGTTCAACAAGTGTTTAGAAAATTGGTACTGTTCTTGAGATATTTGAAAAAGAACGTTTTAGGGGCTGACCCCTTATCTACTTATCGGGGCCGTTTAACGAAATTTTGATGATTGAATATTCTTCAGTAGATCATTATGAGCATATTTTCTTCTATACTGCTTAACAAAATATTATTCCTTTACGAGATAAAGGTGATTAAAGTTTTGATATTCTGACCCCTAAAAACTCTTAATTACGTAACACATGAGAAAATTATTATATTGTATGGGTATATAGCAGTAAGATAAACAGTTTTGCTTCTATGATCTATTACAAAATATTCCCCAGTAAAGAGCTATAGATAATATACTTTAGACCCCTCTGGATCCCTAATTTTAGGGGTCAGTCCCTTTTTCTTGATATTAAACAAAGGGTCTAGTAGATATTAACATTTTTTACACTACATGTCTTAACAAAATATTTTTCAGAAAAAAGAAAACCATGAAAAATTACGACGTTTTTTTTAGTCTCAATTTTCGGGACCAGGCGATCTTTAACGCTTTTTGAGCATGACAAATATCAATGGCAAATAGCATATCTACAATCTCTTGTCTACAATCCCTGAAAGTTTGAACTCAATATCTTTTACGGTTTAGGAGGAGATCCCTGGACATGCCGACCCTCTGAAAATCGCTAAAACGTCATTATCTCAAGAACGGAAAAGACGTCATCAAACAAAAAAATGTATATTAAGTTCAGATCAATATCTATTAGATCTGAAAGTTTCATGGAAATCGACCGAGCCATTTCCGAGAACTTGCGTGCACAAATTTTGTAAGAAAAAAAATATTAATAGGGAAAAAGAAACCGAACGAAAACAATAAGATCTTCCGTTGGAAAACGGAAGACCTTAATAATAGGGAAAAAGAAACCGAAGAATAACAATAAGGTCTTCCGTTGGAAAACGGAAGACCTTAATAAGAAACAATACGAAAACTATAAGGTCTTCCGTTGGAAACGGAAGACCTTAAAAAACAAAAATCCCGGCAACGCGGTCTCGATCCGAGAACCCTTGCATCTGAAGCAGAGAGCGATGCCACTACGCTATATCACTTGTAACTGTATATAAGGTAAAAGATGATGAGTTATATAGTTCAGTTTGGATGATGATAGAAAGAAGAGCAGATGGCGAAGCTGCAACGTTCTATCCATTTACTGATACCCAATGTTGTGAAACCTTTAGAATAAATAGGCGCTTAGCGATTGGTTGAGAGGAGAGTATTTGTTGATCAGTTTATTAACAAAAATCAGTGCTGCTTGTAAACAATGTGGCCGGATAGCGTTGGTTAAGAAATGAACATGCCAGGTCAAACTCTTGTCGCGAGCGGCTATTTGAAGGTGTTTGAAGGCCACGTCGGATCAACTGATGCGCATTCTCCTGTCGATTTGAATTGCAGGTGCTCGGAAATGGGTTCATTAGCGTGCATTTGTGGATTACTGGTACGGGAAGTCTAAAATGAATTAAGGCCGGTCATTAAAGAAAAAGCGGAATTATTCTAAATAATCTCAACACTCCCTCGAACATATGAATTTACAATCAGAATTGATACATTAGGGACGGTGATCAGGGCATGGACTGCCGTCTGGATTTGATATTTTTTGTAGGAATCTGAGTATTCTTTTAAATTTATTGTTGACTGACAGTTGGATTATGGTGTAAGGAACAATACCTCAAAGTTTCATTTCGTTTCATATTATAACTTGTGAGTAAGAATTATTTTCTAGAGGCCATAACTAAAACGTCAATTGAAATTAAAGAAAAAGCGGAATTATTCCTAACACTGTAAACATTATTACAAGATTGAGGCCGTTGGCACGATATCCATTGAGAATAACATGATGAATTTAAGGCCGTCAATTGTCAAAGATGAAGGTCAACGTAAGGGCATTTTGGTATATTATCTCCAGTGTTTAAGCATAATCGGAAAACGATTACAAATTAAATTTTGATAAAATCGGAATTTACATAATAGGACCAACTATATATGTGAAAAAAGTTTAGAACACTTTAGGCCCTTAATTTAAAGGGCTAACTCCTTACTTTGGATGTGAATTGATTACTCATTTAATTTGAAACATATGAGATAATTTTTAAATTTCTAGGCTTATAACTTTAAAATAAACATTATCCAATAAACAATAAAATGAAGTATAATTATATAAGTAGTTTCTTTCTTAATAATGTCGCATTTCAGCGTAGCGCAGTGGGTTAGAGCGTTTACTACGAATATGTAAGTCATATGAGTTCGAATCCCGCTGGGGCTTTTACATTTTTGACCTCTCCAATTTTTTTTTCAAAATCTATCTTTCGGTTAAATATTATGAAATTTGAAAATTCTAAACCGGTCAAAGTATTCTAATTATAATGTACTTAAATCCACATTAATATCGACAGATGTCCCATACCACCTTCGTAGGTTTAGGTTTTTTGGTTATTTACTCTTTAATATATCGTTAAAATCGGAATTTTTTGTGTGTTGCAGCTAAATAAATAAACCCATGTATGCATTACAGAAAGACGCAAATCTTGTGTATTAGATAATAGCAAAACCCCTAGCTAGTCCAGCCGCGACCTATTTCCTCGGCCGCGGGCGAGGGATCGCATACGTAATTGTTCACATACACAGCTCGGAACCCAGCTAGATTCTAAATGATGTGCAGTAGAATGGCTCAAATGCATTGCATAAAAACAATTCCTTTATCCATAATGTGTTTCACTAGAAAAGAATTTTACACTTTCCGTATGTAAGCTGGTACACTGTCTACGGTAGCTTTATGTCAGTTATACGCACAATTACCTCGTTTAGTTGCCAAATGAAAACAGTTACATGGTAACAAGTCTAACTTTTTACACTCCTATTACGCAATACCCGCACAAAATATGATTGTAATGACATTTATAAGATCATAATGAACAACTTTTTCAGCAACATTCATATCGAAATCTGAACCACTTTTGAGTTATAAAGCAAAAACTTTGAAGGGCTCTAGGCCCCAACATTTAAGGGCCAGTCCTTTTTTCTTGATGTCATATGAAAGAGCTTGTCAATATTAATCTTTCCTCTTCTACATGCCTTACCAAAATATTTTCGTGAAAAGAAATAAATTAAGAAAACCATGCAAAATCACAGCGCTTTTTTATATCATTTTTCGAGACCTACCGACCCCTAGCGCTTTTAGTGCTTGAAAAATATGAATGCCTTAATACATATCTACAATCTTTTGTCTATCAATCCTGAAATTTCGAACTCAATATCTTTTATAATTAATGAGAACATTCGTGGACAAGCCGACCCTCTGAAAAATCGTTAAATTAAATAATATCTCAAAACCGGAAGTGACGTCATCAATAAAATATATTTGCAATAAGGTTCAGAGCAATATCTATCAGATCTGAAAATTTCATGTTAATCGGCCAAGTGGTTTTTGAGAAATCGCGCACACAAAATTTGTAAGAAAAAAAAAGAAAAGGGAAAAAGAAACCGAACGAAAACAATAAGGTCTTCCGTTGGAAGCGGAAGACCTTAATAATCATAATAATAATAACTAGATCTCGTTACAAGTAACGAGTAGGTCTTCCGTCCGATTTGTTTTATATGACACGATGAAATATCGATACTCTCTGACAAATCTTAGATCTTGTTGAAACTAGGTTTTTTGTCTCGGGACCGGAAACGGGCGAACGGAAGTGATTAATGAAAATAAAAGCAGGTATTTCTTGTACATTTGCATAGTGTACAGGCTATTGCATTTGCATTGTATATCAGGCTAGATAAAACACCCAAGAAAGTCTGTTAAAATTGTTAAGAACATGAATTGTTTGAACCCTTCCAGTGAGTACCGGAAGTGTCGGTTCACAAAATAAAACCCGTTAAACACATCTTCAATCATTTGTCTATCATTCATAAAAGTTTCTTGTCTCAATCACTTACAGTGACTAAAACCTCGCGGGTATCAAATTTGTAAAAAGGAAAGCTACCTAAGATATTTGATATATCTCGCCGGAAGTAATATATGTTTGCTTATTTAACATTGTAAAGATAACTTATATAAGATTTTATTCTGATATATTCATTCCATGTTATATAAATAAAATAAAGAAAAAAAAATTGAAGTGCTTCCAGTGACGACCGAAAGTTACGACGAATCAAACTAAATAATGTAAACACAGATACATACATAAGACTATCATCCCCAAAGTTGGATAACTGTACTTTCTTGTTTGATTAATTTTACAAAAATTGTCAAACAAAAAAGTTTTAAGTTTCAAATAACTTGATCTGCTTGAACTCCTCCGGTGAGGACCGGAAGTGACGGTTGACAAATAAAAGCGGTTAAAGGCATTTTCTATTAAATGTCTATCATACATGTAAGTTTCGTGTCTTGATCACTTGCACTTTCTGAAATCTCGCGGGTAAAACATTTGTTTAAAAATGGCTATCTGAGATATTTAAGATATCTCACTGGAAGTAGATTTATTTTTTGTTTATTTAACATCGGATAGATGAGATATATAAGAATTTATACTTATATTTCAATTTTATGTGAAACTAAATTAAATGCATAAAAATTGATTTTTGAAGTGTTTCCGGTGACGACCGGAAGTTACGACGAACAAAATAAAATAGTTTAAAGACATCTACAACTATAGGTCTATAATCCTACAAAGTCTGAATGCTCAAGTCCTTATCATTTTTGAGATCTCGATGTCACAAGCTTTTTGTCGCGGGACAGGAAACTGACGACATGAAATGAATTTTAATAAAAATGAAAAAAATATACCTCGAGATATTATTATTGTCAATCATTCCTGCAAATTTCAAGAAAATTTATCAAGCCATCTCTGAAAAAATCCAAGAAATGGCGCCACTGGCGTAAAACAACATAATAGTTCACAACTTCAAACTATAGTCTACATATCCTGAAAATTTTGTAGTCACTCGGTACCGGAAGTGACGACAGGAAAAATATCAAAAATGTATGAAGTTGACATCATGTCCCATCGTCTTTGAAAAAATGGTTGAAATCGGTCCAAAAGTTTTCGAGAAATCGTGTGCACAAAATTTGTGGAAAGAAACCGTACGAAAACTATAAGGTCTTCCGTTGGAAACGGAAGACCTTAATAAGAAACAGTACGAAAACTATAAGGTCTTCCGTTGGAAACGGAAGTCTATGGTGGCATATTTCTGCCATCCAAATAATTTTAGTCAACATAGCATATCACGTCAAGTTAAGATAACTTTCTTGTTTCTGAACAAACTCCGACTTCTATTTTGTCTAGTCAACATAAGCTATTACATTTTGTTGAGATAACTATCTCGACAAGATGAGATAATTTATCTTGTATCTTGACTAAAATTTGTTGCATTTGTAAATGCTGCCATCCACACATACATATGAATTAAATTCATTTAAATCATACGATTAAAGATTAAAATAATACTTTTTAAAAACAATATCCAGAAAACCATTTATTATGTTATAATTAGAAATAAAAACAATTAAATATATTGAGATGAAATAAAATTCATCAATATGAAAATAGAACCAAAGATAAAAACATGTTTTTTTTTAATTCTTAGCATAACACTTTCAATCTCATGTAGTTTAAAGGATTTAAGACAGTGCACCTTTATAAATAAGATGAAATGACGTAAAATATATTGTGTTTTAAAAGGGAAAATAAAACATTATCTTATTTTATATAAATTTATTATAAATACTTAAATAGTTTTCGTACTGGTTCTTATTAAGGTCTTCCGTTTCCAACGGAAGACCTTATTGTTTTCGTACTGTTTATTATTAAGGTCTTCCGTTTCCAACGGAAGACCTTATAGTTTTCGTACTGTTTCTTATTTAAGGTCTTCCGTTTCCAACGGAAGACCTTATAGTTTTCGTCATTTCTTCTTCTTCTTATCATTAAGGTCTTCCGTTTCCAACGGAAGACCTTATTGTTTTCGTACTGTTTATTAAGGTCTTCCGTTTCCAACGGAAGACCTTATAGTTAAGGTCTTCCGTTTCCAACGGAAGACCTTACTGTTATTGCTTTGTTTCTTTTTCACTATTATTAAGGTCTTCCGTTTCCAACGGAAGACCTTATTGTTATTGCTTTGTTTCTTTTCCTCTATTATTAAGGTCTTCCGTTTCCAACGGAAGACCTTATTGTTATTGCTTTGTTTCTTTTCCTCTATTATTATTAAGGTCTTCCGTTTCCAACGGAAGACCTTATTGTTATTGCTTTGTTTCTTTTTCACTATTATTATTATTGTTTTTTTTTTCTGTCACGTTTTCTCAAAAACGCTTCAGCCGATTTTGATGAATCTCTTAGATCTTATTCATGACAAAATTTGTAAGAAAATTACACGAGATTTTTTCGGTCGTCACTTCCGGTCCCGAGATATTAAAGATTTTATGTTTTTGCTTGTTCACGATTTTTCTCCAAAAGTATTTAAGATAGAACTTTCGAATTTTCAGGGATGGTAGAAAGTGTCCTGCCGCAGTGCCCTTCGCATATCCGAACGTCCGCCGTCACTTCCGGTCGTCACAGGAAGGAAACAAACAATAGTCATTTTTCAACTTTTTTGTTTTGAATTTTTTGAATATTACTATTCGATAAAGACGCTTTAATAACGTCAGAATATGAAATTTGTTTTAAAATCGATCCACGCATTCTCGAGATTTTAAGATCCAAAGTCCTGAAGCGAGAGTCCGCGTAGCTCAGTCGTTAGAGTGGTGGACTTTGGCCCAGGCGACCCGGGTTCAGTCCCCAAGTGCCGAATGTTTTTTTCTTTTTTAATTGTGATTTGTTTAACGATTTTATCTTTAAAACGATGGATTTTAATGTTTTCCGTTTTAATTTTATCATAAATCAAAATAATACCAGCTTTTTTCAGTACAAATATAGAGCCCGTTTCAAAATACCATCAATTTCTCGCATTGTGACAGTCTTGTTTCTGTCAGCAGCTCGCTAAATTCAGACGCTCGTCGCATCGCCGGCATCAAAGACATGCCGCCGAAGCACCTTTGCAGTACGACCGCATTAGAGCTCGCCAGGTCGCTTTGCCGGTATCAAAGAAATGCCGCCTTCTCATTGACTGTATGCACAAAACATTTAGCAATGCGCCCACATTTCAAGTATTCTACAGGACTTTAAAAGGAGGACTGTTTAGTATTTATTTAGATATATAGATACATGCATGCATGTATATATGCGTTTATTGACATATGTTGTTTATATATTGATTTCCTGAACACTATAAAACACTATAAAATCTCTCTCTCTCTCTCTCTCTCTCTCTCTCTCTCTCTCTCTCTCTCTCTCTCTCTCTCTCTCTCTCTCTCTCTCTCTCCCCAACGTACGAATATTTTAGTATTTGAATAAGAACTACTACAGGTAACATGCAGTAATGTGGCTAAAGCCTAAATGTACATTTGACGTTTGAAAATTATATATGTATTTATTTCTAGTTACGGGATATTGTCTTTGGATTTAAATGATTTGAAATTAATTTTTTAATGATTGTCTTCTTACTGATTGGAAGTCAATGCTAAAAAGTCATTTTTTATTATAGACGGTGTACTTTCTCCTTCTTTGTATATGTCTACAGATACATATCTGTTGTCTATCTTGGATTAAGAAACACCCCGAATTTTACACACGGAACTATACAAACGACCTGGTGACTGCGACAAGGTGTGAAAACTGACCACCTGTGTATGTGTGCTTGAGCTTAGGAATAAACAGCTGTAATCACTGATCGGGGAAATATACTGTTAAAACGAAAAGTCTGATTTTTCACTTTTGATAAAAAAAAAAGTCATTACGGCAGGGTGCATCGGGATTATAATCATTTAAAATCTGCCTTAAGTTTATAATTATTTACAAAGGTCTACATACATGTAATGTTCACCCAAAAAGCGGGATTTATTATATCTGTTTAGTGATTAAGCATCGAGGTCAAAATTCATAAATTTCGTTATATATCAACCGATTGCTTAACACTAGTCATTTAGACATAACACTGGGGTATTGAGTGGATTCGGGAAAAGGGGGATAATTAACCATACTACATTTGTAAGATGTAGGTTATTTTATTTGCCGACTTCGCAAAATTTTTTATCATACAGTGTAAGTCGGCAAAGATAAACTTGACACAAAAAAAAATAATCGATATGCAAAAGAAGCAGATAAAAAGATAATCAATTTCTTTATCAAATCGATTTCTGATTAATTCATCTCTCTCTCTCTCTCTCTCTCTCTCTCTCTCTCTCTCTCTCTCTCTCTCTCTCTCTCTCTCCAAATGCAGTTTATAGCGTATGACATTTTATATATCTTATTTCTAAAACATTTAGAAGTAAAGAGTTAATCCATAAATTAACGATGTATTAAGAAAACAGTTACGCTGTTAAACCTTCCTTCATTTCGATCCTTTTATTTTTTGCTGAAATTAATTACGCCGATTAATATGTCACTGATTGTGTTCAAAATTCATGATGTATACTGCTGTAGGTGTTACTATGTAAAATTGAAACCCGACATTTTAAAATGTATAATTAAGACCGCGGAACATTAACTGGCAAGATTGGAAATATACAGCTTACGTCAATTTCACTTGTTACAGTCAAAACTTTTGAAATGGGTGGGAACAAATTGACAATTGACGCGGACGTCTGAGAAAACATTGGATTGAAACTGTAGCTATAGGAAGTGTATCAGTGGCGACTGATTCTCTGAAGTCATCGGACAATGCTTTGCCTTGCGTAATATCTCCCGAATTTGGATCTTCTCATATTTGCTGATTGTATAATTATTGATGAAATAAAATGGTTTTTTTTATCGCTTTGCTGATACTAAATAAAATGTGTTTCGATCGCATAAGTAATATAGCAAGTTAGGAACGCTGAGGTGGATTGAAAATACACTTCCAATATTAACTACAGTTTGAATCCAACGTTTTCCCAGACATCCGCGTCAATTTGTTCCCGTCCATATCAAATGTTTTGACTGTAATAGCTTTTTAAAAACAAATGTTGTACCCGCGAGATCTCAGAAACTGTAAGTGATTAAGACACGAAACTTACATGGACGATAGACATTCAATTGAGGGTGCGTTTAACTGTTTCCATTTTATCGCCCGTCACTTCCGGTCGTCACCGGAAGGGTACAAACAACTGGTTATAATAATTTTAACTGTTTTTCTTTGACAGTTTTAGATTGCTTGATAAACAAAACTGTACAATAGGAAAACGTTAAAAAAAATATATACTTTAATTTTGATTGAGCACTTCTGTTGGTCCGTTTCCTGTCCCGAGACAAAAACCTTGCCTCAACGACATCTCAAAAATAGTAAATACTTGGAGAACCAAACTGTGTGGGATGATAGACATATGTATATTCATTTGTTTACTCTATTTTGTTTGATTCGTCTAACTTCCGGTCGTCACCGGAAGTACTTTAAAAATTATTTTCGTATTTAATTTATTTTTCATAGAATTAATATATTAGTATCTTTACATATTTTATTTATGCAATGTTAAATAGACAAAAAGTTCTACTTCCGGTGAGATATCTCGAATATCTCAGGTAGCTGCTTTTAAACAAAATTTGTACCAGCGAGATCTCAGAAACTGTAAGTGATCAAGACAAAAACTAACAAGGATGATAGACATTTGATTGAAGATGTGTTTAACGGGTTTCACTTCCGGTCCCGCCGAAAGGGTTCAAACAAATCAAGCTTTTTATAAGTTTAAATGATTTTCTTTGACAGTTTTAGTTAGATTTTAAATAATAATATATGATGGAAAAGTATTTAATAAATACTATCTTTAATTTTCATTGAGCACTGCCGTTTATATGTATGAAGATATGTTTACTATATTCTGTTAGATCCGGCGTAAATGTAACTTCCAGTCTCACAGAAAGTTCTCAAAAATGACTTTTTGTCTTTTCTCAGACGTCCGTGTCAATTTGTTCCCGCCCATATCAAATGTTTTGACTGTAACAGGTGAAATTTATGTAAGCTGTATATTTTCAATCTTGCCAGTTAATGTTATGCGGTCTTATAGATAGAAAAGAACAAGAATCCCGATAGCGTAAGGTGTATTCAAACGGAAGACCTCTCGTTGCTCGCAACGAGATCGCGTCTAGTTATTATTGTTTTTTTTTTCTGTTACGTTTTCTCAAAAACGTTTCAGCCGATTTTGATGAATCTCTTAGATCTTATTCATGACAAAATTTGTAAGAAAATTACACGAGATCTTTTCGGTCGTCACTTCCAGTCCCGAGATATTAAAGATTTTATGTTTTTGCTTGTTCACGATTTTTCTTCAAAAGCATTTCAGATAGAACTTTCGAATTTTCAGGGATGGTAGAAAGTGTCCTGCCGCAGTGCCCTTCTCATATCCGAACGTCCGCCGTCACTTCCGGTCGTCACAGGAAGGAAACAAACAATAGTCATTTTTCAACTTTTTTGTTTTGAATTTTTTTAATATTTTTATTCGATAAAGACGCTTTAATAACGTCAGAATATGAAATTTGTTTTAAAATCGATCCACGCATTCTCGAGATTTTGGGATCCAAAGTCCTGAAGCGAGAGTCCGCGTAGCTCAGTCGTTAGAGTAGTGGACTTTGGCCCAGGCGACCCGGGTTCAGTCCCCAAGTGCCGAATGTTTTTTTTCTTTTTTAATTGTGATTTGTTTAACGATTTTATCTTTAAAACGATGGATTTTAATGTTTTCCGTTTTAATTTTATCATAAATCAAAATAATACCAGCTTTTTACAGTACAAATATAGAGCCCGTTTCAAAATACCATCAATTTCCCGCATTGTGACAGTCTTGTTTCTGTCAGCAGCTCGCTAAATTCAGACGCTCGTCGCATCGCCGGCATCAAAGACATGCCGCCGAAGCACCTTTGCAGTACGACCGCATTAGAGCTCGCCAGGTCGCTTTGCCGGTATCAAAGAAATGCCGCCTTCTCATTGACTGTATGCACAGAACATTTAGCAATGCGCCCACATTTTAAGTATTCTACAGGACTTTAAAAAGAGGACTGTTTAGTATTTATTTAGATATATAGATACATGCATGCATGTATATATGCGTTTATTGACATATGTTGTTTATATATTGATTTCCTGAACACTATAAAACACTATAAAATCTCTCTCTCTCTCTCTCTCTCTCTCTCTCTCTCTCTCTCTCTCTCTCTCTCTCTCTCTCTCTCTCTCTCTCCCCAACGTACGAATATTTTAGTATTTGAATAAGAACTACTACAGGTAACATGCAGTAATGTGGCTAAAGCCTAAATGTACATTTGACGTTTAAAAATTATATATGAATTTATTTCTAGTTACGGGATATTGTCTTTGGATTTAAATGATTTGAAATTAATTTTTTAATGATTGTCTTCTTACTGATTGGAAGTCAATGCTAAAAAGTCATTTTTTATTATAGACGGTGTATTTTCTCCTTCTTTGTATCTGTCTACAGATACATATCTGTTGTCTGTCTTGGATTAAGAAACACCCCGAATTTTACACACGGAACTATACAAACGACCTGGTGACTGCGACAAGGTGTGAAAACTGACCAGCCGTGTATGTGTGCTTGAGCTTAGGAATAAACAGCTGTAATCACTGATCGGGGAAATATACTGTTAAAACGAAAAGTCTGATTTTTCACTTTTGATAAAAAAAAAAGTCATTACGGCAGGGTGCATCGGGATTATAATCATTTAAAATCTGCCTTAAGTGTAAAATTATTTACAAAGGTCTACATACATGTAATGTTCACCCCAAAAAGCGGGATTTATTATATCTGTTTAGTGATTAAGCATCGAGGTCAAAATTCATAAATTTCGTAATATATTAACCGATTGCTTAACACTGGTCATTTAGACATAACACTGGGGTATTGAGTGGATTCGGGAAAAGGGGGATAATTAACCATACTACATTTGTAAGATGTAGGTTATTTTATTTGCCGACTTAGCAAAACTTTTTATCATACAGTGTGAGTCGGCAAAGATAAACTTGACAAAAAAAAAATCGATATGCAAAAGAAGCAGATAAAAAGATAATCAATTTCTTTATCAAATCGATTTCTGATTAATTCATCTCTCTCTCTCTCTCTCTCTCTCTCTCTCTCTCTCTCTCTCTCTCTCTCTCTCTCTCTCTCTCTCTCTCTACAAATGCAGTTTATAGCGTATGACATTTTATATATCTTATTTCTAAAACATTTAGAAGTAAAGAGTTAATCCATAAATTAACGATGTATTAAGAAAACAGTTACGCTGTTAAACCTTCCTTCATTTCGATCCTTTTATTTTTTGCTGAAATTAATTACGCCGTTTAATATGTCACTGATTGTGTTCAAAATTCATGATGTATACTGCTGTAGGTGTTACTATGTAAAATTGAAACCCGACATTTTAAAATGTATAATTAAGACCGCGGAACATTAACTGGCAAGATTGGAAATATACAGCTTACGTCAATTTCACTTGTTACAGTCAAAACTTTTGAAATGGGTGGGAACAAATTGACGCGGACGTCTGAGAAAACATTGGATTGAAACTGTAGCTATAGGAAGTGTATCAGTGGCGACTGATTCTCTGAAGTCATCGGACAATGCTTTGCCTTGCGTAATATCTCCCGAATTTGGATCTTCTCATATTTGCTGATTGTATAATTATTGATGAAATAAAATGGTTTTTTTTATCGCTTTGCTGATACTAAATAAAATGTGTTTCGATCGCATAAGTAATATAGCAAGTTAGGAACGCTGAGGTGGATTGAAAATACACTTCCAATATTAACTACAGTTTGAATCCAACGTTTTCCCAGACATCCGCGTCAATTTGTTCCCGTCCATATCAAATGTTTTGACTGTAATAGCTTTTTAAAAACAAATTTTGTACCCGCGAGATCTCAGAAACTGTAAGTGATTAAGACACGAAACTTACATGGACGATAGACATTCGATTGAGGATGCGTTTAACTGTTTCCATTTTATCGCCCGTCACTTCCGGTCGTCACCGGAAGGGTACAAACAACTGGTTATAATAATTTTAACTGTTTTTCTTTGACAGTTTTAGATTGCTTGATAAACAAAACTGTACAATAGGAAAACGTTAAAAAAATATATATACTTTAATTTTGATTGAGCACTTCTGTTGGTCCGTTTCCTGTCCCGAGACAAAAACCTTGCCTCAACGATATCTCAAAAATAGTAACTACTTGGAGAACCAAACTGTGTGGGATGATAGACATATGTATATTCATTTGTTTACTCTATTTTGTTTGATTCGTCTAACTTCCGGTCGTCACCGGAAGTACTTTAAAAACTATTTTCGTATTTAATTTATTTTTCATAGAATTAATATATTAGTATCTTTACATATTTTATTTATGCAATGTTAAATAGACAAAAAGTTCTACTTCCGGTGAGATATCTCGAATATCTCAGGTAGCTGCTTTTAAACAAAATTTGTACCAGCGAGATCTCAGAAACTGTAAGTGGATCAAGACACAAAACTAACAAGGATGATAGACATTTGACTGAAGATGTGTTTAACGGGTTTCACTTCCGGTCCCGCCGAAAGGGTTCAAACAAATCAAGCTTTTTATAAGTTTAAATGATTTTCTTTGACAGTTTTAGTTAGATTTTAAATAATAATATATGATGGAAAAGTATTTAATAAATACTATCTTTAATTTTCATTGAGCACTGCCGTTTATACGTATGAAGATATGTTTACTATATTCTGTTAGATCCGGCGTAAATGTAACTTCCAGTCTCACAGAAAGTTCTCAAAAATGACTTTTTGTCTTTTCTCAGACGTCCGTGTCAATTTGTTCCCGCCCATATCAAATGTTCTGACTGTAACAGGTGAAATTGATGTAAGCTGTATATTTTCAATCTTCCCAGTTAATGTTCCGCGGTCTTATAGATAGAAAAGAACAAGAGTCCCGATAGCGTAAGGTGTATTCAAACGGAAGACCTCTCGTTGCTCGCAACGAGATCGCGTCTAGTTTTTGTACTGTTTCTTATTATTAAGGTCTTCCGTTTCCAACGGAAGACCTTATAGTTTTCGTACTGTTTCTTATTAAGGTCTTCCGTTTCCAACGGAAGACCTTATTGTTTCCGTACTGTTTCGTATTATTAAGGTCTTCCGTTTCCAACGGAAGACCTTTTAGTTTTCGTACTGTTTCTTATTAAGGTCTTCCGTTTCCAACGGAAGACCTTATAGTTTTCGTACTGTTTCTTATTATTATTATTATTAAGGTCTTCCGTTTTCAACGGAAGACCTTATTGTTATTGCTTTGTTTCTTTTTCACTATTATTAAGGTCTTCCGTTTCCAACGGAAGACCTTACTGTTATTGCTTTGTTTCTTTTCCTCTATTATTATTATTATTATTTTTTTTTTCTCCCACGTTTTCTCAAAAACACTTCAGCCGATTTTGATAAAACTTTCAGGTCTTATTCATGACAAAATTTGTAAGAAAATTACACGAGTTTTTTTTGGTCGTCACTTCCGGTCCCGAGATATTAATGATTTTATGTTTTTGCTTGTTCACAATTTTTCTCCAAAAGTATTTAAGATAGAACTTTCAAATTTTCAGGGATGGTAGAAAGTGTCCTGCCGCAGTGCCCTTCGCATATCCGAACGTCCGCCGTCACTTCCGGTCGGCACCGGAAGGAAACAAAAAACAGTCAATTTTCAACTATTTTGTTTTGAATTTTTTTAATATTATTGTTCGATAGAGACGCTTTAATAAATTCAGAATATGAAATTTGTTTTAAAATCGATCCATGCATTCTCGAGATTTTGGGCTCCAAAGTCCTGAAGCGAGAGTCCGCGTAGCTCAGTCGTTAGAGTGGTGGACTTTGGCCCAGGCGACCCGGGTTCAGTCCCCGAGTGCCGAATATTTTTTCTTATTTAATTTTGTTAAATTTATGATTTTATATTTGAAATGATAGATTTTACTTATTTCCAATATAATTTTATCAAAAATCACAATAATAGCTAATTTTTAAAGATTAATTTAAGTATAATTATATGACTATTGAAAATCTTATAGAGGGTTAAACGAAATTTAATGACGTGTTTAGAAATGATAGAAAAGAACAACTATCCCTCAAGTCTACTTTATGGTGCACTCAAACGGAAGACCTCTTGTTGCTCGCAACAAGCATCTAGTTTTTATTGTTTTTTTTTTCTGTCACCTTTTCTCAAAAACGCTTCAGCCGATTTTGATGAAACTCTCAGATCTTATTCATGACAAAATTTGTAAGAAAATTACACGAGATTTTTTCGGTATTCACTTCCGGTCCCGAGTTATTAAAGATTTTATGTTTTTGCTTGTTCACGATTTTTCTCCAAAAGTATTTAAGATAGAACTTTCAAATTTTCAGGGATAGTAGAAAGTGTCCTGCCGCAGTGCCCTTCGCATATCCGAACGTCCGCCGTAACTTCCGGTCGTCACAGGAAGGCAACAAACAACAGTCATTTTTCAACTTTTTTGTTTTGAATTTTTTGAATATTACTATTCGATAGACACGCTTTAATAACGTCAGAACATGAAATTTATTTTAAAATCGATCCACGCATTCTCGAGATTTTGGGATCCAAAGTCCTGAAGCGAGAGTTCGCGTAGCTCAGTCGTTAGAGTAGTGGACTTTGGCCCAGGCGACCCGGGTTCAGTCCCCGAGTGCCGAATGTTTTTTTTTCTTTCTTAATTGTGTTGTTTAACGATTTTATCTTTGAAACGATGGATTTTTTATGTTTTCTGTTTTAATTTTATCATAAATCAAAATAATACCTTTTTTTCAGTACAAATATAGAGCCCGTTTCAAAATACCGTCAATTTCCCGAATTGTGACAGTCTTGTTTCTGTCAGCAGCTCGCTAAATTCAGACGCTCGTCGCATCGCCGGCATCAAAGACATGCCGCCGAAGCACCCTTGCAGTACGACCGCATTAGAGCTCGCCAGGTCGCTTTGCCGGCATCAAAGAAATGCCGCCATCTCATTGACTGTATGCACAAAACATTTAGCAATGCGCCCACATTTCAAGTATTCTACGGGACTTTAAAAGGAGGACTGTTTAGTATTTATTCAGATATATATAGATATATGCATGTAAATATGCGTTTGTTGACATATGTTGTTTATATATTGATTTCCTGAACACTATAAAACACTATAAAATCTCTCTCTCTCTCTCTCTCTCTCTCTCTCTCTCTCTCTCTCTCTCTCTCTCTCTCCAACGTACGAATATTTTAGTATTTGAATAAGAACTACTACAGGTAACATGCAGTAATGTGGCTAAAGCCTAAATGTACATTTGACGTTTAAAATTATATATGTATTTATTTCTAGTTTCGGGATATTGTCTTTGGATTTAAATGATTTGAAATTAATTTTTTAATGATTGCCTTCTTACTGATTGGAAGTCAATGCTAAAAAGTCATTTTTTATTATAGACGGTGTACTTTCTCCTTCTTTGTATCTGTCTACAGATACATATCTGTTGTCTGTCTTGGATTAAGAAAAACCTCCGAAGTTTAAACACTGAACTATACACACCACTGGGTGACTGCGACAAGGTGTGGAACTGATCACCTGTGTATGTCTGTTTGGGCCTATGAAAAAACACGTGTAAACACCGATCGGAGATATACACTGTTAAAACAAAAAGTCTGATTTTTCACTTTTGATAAAAAAAAAAGTCATTACGGCAGGGTGCATCGGGATTATAATCATTTAAAATCTGCCTTAAGTTTATAATTATTTACAAAGGTCTACATACATGTAATGTTCACCCAAAAAGCGGGATTTATTATCTCTGTTTAGTGATTAAGCATCGAGGTCAAAATTCATAAATTTCGTAATATATTAACCGATTGCTTAACACTGGTCATTTAGACATAACACTGGGGTATTGAGTGGATTCAGGAAAATGGGGATAATTTACCATACTACATTAGTAAGATGTAGGTTATTTTATTTGCCGACTTAGCAAAAATTTTTATCATACAGTGTGAGTCGGCAAAGATAAACTTGACACAAAAAAAATTAATCGATATGCAAAAGAAGCAGATAAAAAGATAATCAATTTCTTTATCAAATCGATTTCTGATTAATTTCTCTCTCTCTCTCTCTCTCTCTCTCTCTCTCTCTCTCTCTCTCTCTCTCTCTCTCTCTCTCTCTCTCTCTCTCTACAAATGCAGTTCATAGCGTATGGCATTTTATATATCTTATGTCTAGAACATTTAGAAGTAAAGAGTAAATCCATAAATTAACGATGTATTAAGAAAACAGCTACGCCTATTAAACCTTCCTTTTAATTTTTGCTGAAATTAATAACGCCGTTTAATATGTCACTGATTGTGTTCAAAATTCATAATGTATACTGCTGTAGGTGTTACTTTGTAAAATTGAAACCCGACATTTTATAATGTATAATTAAGATCGCGGAACATTAACTGGCAAAATTGGAAATATACAGCTTACGTCAATTTCACTTGTTACAGTCAAAACATTTGAAATGGGCGGGAACAAATTGACGCGGACGTCTGAGAAAACATTGGCTATAGGAAGTGTATCAGTGGCGACTGATTCTCTGAATCATCGGACAATGCTTTGCCTTGCGTATAATCTCTCCCGAATTTGGATCTTCTCATATTTGCTGATTATATAATTATTGATGGTTTTTTTTATCGCTTTGCTGATACTAAATAAAATGTGTTTCGATCGCATAAGTAATATAGCAAGCTAGGAACGCTGAGGTGGATTGAAAATACACTTCCAATATTAACTACAGTTTGAATCCAACGTTTTCTCAGACATCCGCGTCAATTTGTTCCCGTCCATATCAAATGTTTTGACTGTAATAGGTAAAATTGACGTAAGCTGTATATTTCCAATGTTCCGCGGTAGCTTTTTTAAAATAAATTTTGTACCCGCGAGATCTCAGAAACTGTAAGTGATTAAGACACGAAACTTACAAGGACGATAGACATTCGATTGAGGATGGGTTTAACTGATTCCATTTTATCGCCCGTCACTTCCGGTCGTCACCGGAAGGGTACAAACAATTGAAGTTTTTAATAATTTTAACTGTTTTTCTTTGACAGTTTTAGATTGCTTGATAAACAAAACTGTACAATAGGAAAACGTTAGAAAAATATAAACTTTAATTTTGATTGAGCACTTCTGTTGATCCGTTTCCTGTCTCGAGACAAAACAAGAGGCCCATGGGCCACATCGCTCACCTGAGCAATGATAGACAAGGATGTCATATTACATCTTGAGCATTGCAGTTTTCGAGAAAATGATCAGACTTAAACAACTGTTTGTATATGGATTGTAAACCTACATCAAACTTTGGACCCCTTGTAAGGCCAAAGAATTGTCCAGGGGCCAGAGTTCAAACAACTTTAAAGAATCAACAATAATTCAAAATGCTTGCATATAAATAAAACCATATATAAAAAATCATTTGAGTTTTTGTGGATAATTTAAATGTTTTCCTCTGTAAAATTGGACACCCCCCCCCCCCCCATGTGGCCCAACCCTAGTCCTGAAGATTATGATTTTGACAAATTTTAATCTAGACTATCTGAACTTACTTTTTTAAGCAAATGATTTTTAAAGATATTTTTATATATATTCCTACGTAAAAGTTTGAGCCCCTCCCCCCCCCCCCCCCCATTGTGGCCACACCCTACCCCCAGTATCATGATTTGAACAAACTTGAATCTTCCATACCTGAGGACGCTTTCACACAAGTTACAGCTTTTCTGCCCGATCAGTTTCTGAGAAAATATTTTAAAAGATTTTTCTCTATATATTTCTATGTAAAAATTTGACTTCCCATTGTGACCCCACCTACCACTGGAGATTATGATTTGAACAAACTTAAATCTACACTACCTGAGAATGCTTCCACATAAGTTACAGCTTTTCTGGCTGATCAGTTTCAGAGAAGAAGATTTTTAAAGATTTACTCTATATGTTCCTATGTAAAAATTCGATCCCCCATTGTGGCCCCACCCTACCCCTGGGGATCATGATTTGAACAAACTTGAATCTACACTACCTGAGGATGCTTCCACACAAGTTTAAGCTTTTCTTGTCAAATGGTTTTTGAGAAGATTTTTGAAAATACCATCAAATTTTCAATGATTTTTTAATTAACCCCCCTTGAAAGAGGGCATGGCCCTTCATTTTAATAAACTTGAATCCCCTTCATCTAAGGATGCTTTGTGCCAACTTTGGTTGAAATTGGCCTAGTGGTTCTGGAGAAGAAGTCGAAAATGTAAAAAGTTTACGGACAGACAGACAGACGGACAGACAGACAGACGGACGCCGGACAAAAAGTGATCAGAAAAGCTCACGAGCTTTCAGCTCAGGTGAGCTAAAAACCTTGTCTCAACGATATCTCAAAAATAGTAACTACTTGGACAACCAAACTGTGTGGGATGATAGACTTATGTATATTCATTTGTTTACTCTATTTTTGATTCGTCTAACTTCCGGTCGTCACCGGAAGTACTTTAAAAATTATTTTCGAATTTAATTTATTTTTCATAGAATTAATATATTAGTATCTTTACATATTTTATTTATGCAATGTTAAATAGACAAAACAATTCTACTTCCGGTGAGATATCTCGAATATCTCAGGTAGCTGCTTTTGAACAAAATTTGTACCAGCGAGATCTCAGAAACTGTAAGTGATCAACACACAAAACTAACAAGGATGATAGACATTTGATTGAAGATGTGTTTAACGGGTTTCTCTTCGGTCCTCACTGAAAGGGTTCAAACAAATCAAGCTGTTTATAAGTTTAAATGATTTTCTTCGACAGTTTTAGTTAGATTTTAAATAATAATGTATGATGGAAAAGTATTTAATAAATACTAACTTTAATTTTCATTGAGCACTACCGTTTGTCCTCTTCCTGTCCCGAGACAAAAATCTTTGTCTCAATAAGATCTCAAAAACGGTATAGACTTAAACAACCATACTTTGTTGAATGATAGACCTATGTATGTACATGTGTTTACATTATTTTGTGTCATCTGGCCTAACTTCCTGTCCTCACAGGAAGTACTCCAAATTTTTTGTTTAATTATTTTTTTTTGTTATTTACCATGGAAGTAACATTTTAGTAATAGAAATACAATGGGTCCCCTACACATGGTTAAATAAACTAAAAAAAATCCGGTGAGTCATCTCAAATATCTCAGTAGGTTTTTTTTTTCATACAAATTTTGTACACGGGAGATCTCAGAAACTGTAAGAAATCAAGATACAAAACATTTTGGAATGATAGACATTTGATTGAAGGTGTGTTTAACAGGTTCCATTTTATTTTCCGTCACTTTCGGTTCTCTCCGGAAGTGTACAAGCAAATGACGTTTTTAATAATTTTAGACTTTTCTCTTTGATCATTTTATTTAGACTAATTAACAGTAATGTATTGTAAGTAATTGAACTAAAATTCTTACTTTTAATTTCTTTAATTACTTCCGTTTGTTTGTTTCCGGTCTCGAGACAAAAAACCTTTTCTCAACGAAATCTCATAACTGACAATAATTTGAACATCAAAACTTTGAGGAAAGACAGAACAATATATGAAGATATGTTTACCATATTCTGTTAGATCCGGCGTACATGCAACTTCCAGTCGTCACAGAAAGTACTCAAAAATGACTTTTTGTCTTTTCTCAGACGTCCGTGTCAATTTGTTCCCACCCATATCAAATGTTTTGACTGTAACAGGTGAAATTGATGTAAGCTGTATCTTTCCAATCTTGCCAGTTAATGTTCCGCGGTCTTATTGATAGAAAAGAACAAGCATTCCGATAGCGTAAGGTGTATTCAAACGGAAGACCTCTCGTTGCTCGCAACGAGATCGCGTCTAGTTAAGGTCTTCCGTTTCCAACGGAAGACCTTATTGTTTTCGTACTGTTTCTTTTTAAGGTCTTCCGTTTCCAACGGAAGACCTTATTGTTTTCTTACTGTTTATTAAGGTCTTCCGTTTCCAACGGAAGACCTTATTGTTTTCGTACTGTTTATTAAGGTCTTCCGTTTCCAACGGAAGACCTTATTGTTTTCGTACTGTTTCTTATTATTATTAAGGTCTTCCGTTTCCAACGGAAGACCTTATTGTTTTCGTACTGTTTCTTATTATTATTATTATTATTAAGGTCTTCCGTTTCCAACGGAAGACCTTATTGTTTTCGTACTGTTTATTATTATTATTATTATTATTTTTTTCCAAATTTTGTGCACGCGATTTCTCGAAAACTATTCGACCGATCTGAACCATTTTTTCACAGATAATTGGGTGTGATCTGAATTTTATATGTTTTTGAAATTTTTGACGTCGTCACTTCCGGTACTGATTTATCGGCCATTTTGTTGTTTTTGACGACCATTTTTGTGCACGCATAAACTCAGAAACTATCAGAGATATGATTATGAAATTTTCAGGGTAGGTAGACCATAGTTTGAAGTTGTGTCTATTGTTTTTGTTTTACGTCAGTGGCGCCTTATTTTGGAGCTCACCTATGCTCGAAAATTGGGTACGAATTTTCATTCAAAATTTTCACACGTTTTGATCTATATCTTTTTATTAGTTAATATTTTGTTAAGACATATATAACAAAAGTGGTAGAAAATCAATAGTTCTTTCTCACAAAATCAAGAAAAAGGGGCTAGCCCCTATATTTAGGGGCCAAGACACTCGTAAACTCTATTACAAATAACTTTAAAATGATAAAGATTTTGTAATGCATTATAGAAGCAAAGTTGTTGATCATAACAATATCTATCAGAAAAAATCATTGCCACGCCCATTTAGTACGTAACTAAGAATTATTAGGGGCCAAAGTCCTTAAACTTTGACGCAATATATCTGGAGAAGGAGACATATTTTGTTAAGCATTGTAGAAGAGAAAATATCTGCATTGATGGTTCTAATCGATTCCACTTATCAAAACACCAATGTCTGTCCCCATTAAGGATCTACAGGGCTGGCCCCTAACATACTCAATCGTTTGTATCTCAAAAATGAACAACAATTTACGATAGGTTTAAGAAACAAAATAATAGTATTCTTAAGACCTTTTCAATGAAATCTAGAAAAAGGCTTTGGCCCTTTAAATTAGGGGCCAAGATACTCCTAAACTCCATGACAAATAACTTTAAAACGATAAAGATTTTGTAATGCATTATAGAAGCAAAGTTGTTGATCGTAACAATAAATGTCTGCTTGAAAAACTTTTTGGCACACCCAGTTATTACTTAATTAGGGATTTATAGTAGCCAAAGTCATTGAACTTTTCAAAACATTGAACGGAAGACCTACTCGTTACTCGTAACGAGATCTAGTTATTATTATTTTTTTCCAAATTTTGTGCACGCGATTTCTCGAAAACTATTCGACCGATTTCAACCATTTTTTCACAGAAGATGGAACGTGACCTGAATTTTATATGTTTTTGAAACTATTTCCGTCGTCACTTCCGGTCCCGATTTACGGCCGATTTTTCAATTTTTTACGACCCATTTTGTGCACAGGTGATCTAAAAAACTATCAGAGATATGACTGTGAAATTTTCAGGATAGGTAGTCTAAAGTTTGAAGTTGTGCCCTATTATGTCGTTTTATGGCAGTGGCGCCTTATCTTGGAGCTCGCCTAGGCTCGAAAATTGGGCACCAATTTTCATTCAAAATTTTCATACGTTTTGATCTGTATCTTTTTATCAAATGACATTTTGTTAAGACATATATAACAAAAGTGGTAGAGAATTAACAGTTCTTTCCAACAAAATCAAGAAAAAGGGGCTGGCCCCTTTGTTTAGGGGCCAAGACACTCGTAAACTCTATTACAAATAACTGAAAAATGATAAAGATTTTGTAATGCATTACAGAAGCAAAATTGTTGATCGTAACAATATATATCAGGAAAAATCATTGCCACGCCCATTTATTATGTAATTAGGGATTATTAGGGGCCAACGTTCTCAAACTTTGATACAATATATCTAGAGAACGAAACATATTTTGTGAAGCATTGTAGAAGAGAAAATACTTATTTTGATGATGTAAATCGATTCCACTAATGAAAACACCAATTCCTGTCCCCATTAAGGATCTAGAGGGCTGGCCCCTAAAATATTCAATCATTTGTATCTCAAAAATGAATAACAATTTCAGATAGGTGTAAGAACAAAAAATATTAGTATTTGTAAGACCTTTTCAGGAAAATCAAGAAAAAGGGGCTGGTCCCTTTAATTAGGGGCCAAGACACTCGTAAACTCTATTACAAATAACATAAAAACGATAAACATTTTGTAGTGCATTAAAGAAGCAAAGTTATTAATCATAACAATATCTATCAGAATAAATCATTGACACGCCCATTTATGACGTAATAAGGGATTTTTAGGGGCTAAAGTACTTAAACTTTGACGCAATATATCTACAGAAGGAAACATATTTTGTTAAGCATTGTAGAAAAGAAAATTTTTGCATTAATGATTCTAATCGATTCCACTAATCAAAACACCAATATCTGTCCCCATTAAGGATCTACAGTGCTGGCCCCTAAAATATTCAATCATTTGTATCTCAAAAATGAACAACAATTTTTGATGGATGTAAGAACAAAAAATGTTAGTATTTGTGAGACCTTTTCAATGAAATCAAGAAAAAGGGGCTGGCCCCTTAAATTAGGGGCCAAGATACTGGTAAACTCTATTACAAATAAGTTAAAAACGATAAAGATTTAGTAATGCATTATAGAAGCAAAGTTGTTGATCGTAACAATATCTGCTTGAAAAACCATACCCATTTATTACTTAATTAGGGATTTATAGGAACCAAAGTCCTTAAACTTTTTTTAAAAAATTGAACGGAAGACCTATTCGTTACTCGTAACGAGATCGTATCTAGTTATTAAGGTCTTCCGTTTCCAACGGAAGACCTTATTGTTTTCGTACTGTTTCTTATTATTATTATTATTATTTTTCTTTTCCACAAATTTTGTGCACGCGATTTCTCGAAAACTATTCGACCGATTTCCACAATTTTTTCACAGATGATTGCACTTCATATGATCTTCATACATTTTTGATAATTTTCCTGTCGTCACTACCGGTACCGATTTATCGGCCATTTTGTTGATTTTTACGACCTATTTTGTGCACACAAAAACTCAAAAACTATCAGAGATATGAATATGAAATTTTCAGGATAGTTAGACCATAGTTTGAAGATGTGCCCATTATTTTTGTTTTACTCCTGTGGCGCCATTTCTTTGAGCTCGCTATGGCTCGAAAATTGGGTACGGATTTTAAATCAAAATTTTCTCACGTTTTGATCTGTATCTTTTTATCAGTTGATATTTTGTTGAGACATATATAACAAAAGTGGTAGAGTATGAAAAGTTCTTTTCACCGATATCACGGAAAAGGGGCTAGCCCCTTTAATTAGGGGCCAAGAGACTCGTAAACTCAATTACAAATAATTTAAAAACTTTAAAGATTTTGTAATGCATTAGAGAAGCAAAGTTGTTGATCATAACAATATCTATCAGAAAAAGTTATAACAACGCCCATTTGTTACGTAACTAGGGAGTTTTAGGGGCCAAAATCCTTAAATTTTAACGCAATATATCTAGAAAAGGAGACATATTTTGTTAAGCACTGTAGAAGAGAAAATGTCTGCATTGATGATTCTAATCTATTGCACTTATCAAAACACCAATATCTGTCCCCATTAAGGATTTACAGGGCTGACCCCTAAAAGATTCAATCATTTATATCTCAAAAATGAACAACAATTTTAGATAGGTGTAAGAACAAAAATTGTTAATATTCTTCAGACCTTTCCAACAAAATCAAGAAAAAGGGGCTGGCCCCTTTAATTAGGGGCCAAGAGACTCGTAAACTCTATTACAAATAACTAAAAAACGATCAAGATTTTGTAATGCATTATAGAAGCAAAGTTGTTGATCATAACAATATCTATCTGCAAAAATGATTGCCACGCCCATTTATTACGTAACTAGGGATTTTTAGGGGCCAAAATCCTTAAATTTTGACGCAATATATCTAGAGAATGTGACATATTTTGTTAAGCATTGTAGAAGAGAAAATGTCTGCATTGATGATTCTAATCGATTCCACTAATCATAACACCAATATCTGTCCCCATTAAGGATTTACAGGGCTGACCCCTAAAAGATTCAATCATTTATATCTCAAAAATGAACAACAATTTTAGATAGGTGTAAGAACAAATATTGTTAATATTCTTAAGAACTTTCCAACAAAATCAAGAAAAAGGTACTGGCCCCTTTCATTAGGGACCAACACACTCGTAAACTCTATTACAAATAACTTAAAAACGATAAAGATTTTGTAATGCATTATAAAAGCAAAGTTGTTGGTCATAACAATATCTATCTAAAAAAATCATTGCCACGCCCATTTGTTACGTAACTAATAATTATTAGGGGCCAAAGTCCTTAAACTTTGACGCAATAGATCTGGAGAAGGAGACATATTTTGTTAAGCATTGTAGAAGAGAAAATGTCTGCATTGATGGTTCTAATCGATTCCACTGATCAAAACACCAATGACTGTCCCCATTAAGGATTTACAGGGCTGGCCCCTAAAATACTCAATCGTTTGTATCTCAAAAATGAACAACAATTTTAGATAGGTTTAAGAAACAAAAATAATAGTATTCTTAAGACCTTTTCAATGAAATCTAGAAAAAGGGTTTGGCCCTTTAAATTAGGGGCCAAGATACTCCTAAACTCCATGACAAATAACTTAAAAACGATAAAGATTTTGGAATGCATTATAGAAGCAAAGTTGTTGATCGTAACAATGTCTGCTTGAAAAACTTTTTGCCACACCCATTCATTACTTAATTAGGGATTTATAGTCGCCAAATTCATTAAACTTTTCAAAACATTGAACGGAAGACCTACTCGTTACTCGTAACGAGATCTAGTTATTATTATTATTATTTTTTTTTTCCAAATTTTGTGCACGCGATTTCTCGAAAACTATTCGACCGATTTCAACCATTTTTTCACAGAAGATGGAACGTGACCTGAATTTTATATGTTTTTGAAACTATTTCCGTCGTCACTTCCGGTCCCGATTTACGGCCGATTTTTCAATTTTTTACGACCCATTTTGTGCACAGGTGATCTAAAAAACTATCAGAGATATGACTGTGAAATTTTCAGGATAGGTAGTCTATAGTTTGAAGTTGTGCCCTATTATGTCGTTTTATGGCAGTGGCGCCTTATCTTGGAGCTCGCCTAGGCTCGAAAATTGGGCACCAATTTTCATTCAAAATTTTCATACGTTTTGATCTGTATCTTTTTATCAAATGACATTTTGTTAAGACATATATAACAAAAGTGGTAGAAAATTAACAGTTCTTTCCAACAAAATCAAGAAAAAGGGGCTGGCCCCTTTGTTTAGGGGCCAAGACACTCGTAAACTCTATTACAAATAACTGAAAAATGATAAAGATTTTGTAATGCATTACAGAAGCAAAATTGTTGATCGTAACAATATATATCAGGAAAAATCATTGCCACGCCCATTTATTATGTAATTAGGGATTATTAGGGGCCAACGTTCTCAAACTTTGATACAATATATCTAGAGAACGAAACATATTTTGTGAAGCATTGTAGAAGAGAAAATACTTATTTTGATGATGTAAATCGATTCCACTAATGAAAACACCAATTCCTGTCCCCATTAAGGATCTAGAGGGCTGGCCCCTAAAATATTCAATCATTTGTATCTCAAAAATGAATAACAATTTCAGATAGGTGTAAGAACAAAAAATATTAGTATTTGTAAGACCTTTTCAGGAAAATCAAGAAAAAGGGGCTGGTCCCTTTAATTAGGGGCCAAGACACTCGTAAACTCTATTACAAATAACATAAAAACGATAAACATTTTGTAGTGCATTAAAGAAGCAAAGTTATTAATCATAACAATATCTATCAGAATAAATCATTGACACGCCCATTTATGACGTAATAAGGGATTTTTAGGGGCTAAAGTACTTAAACTTTGACGCAATATATCTACAGAAGGAAACATATTTTGTTAAGCATTGTAGAAAAGAAAATGTTTGCATTAATGATTCTAATCGATTCCACTAATCAAAACACCAATATCTGTCCCCATTAAGGATCTACAGTGCTGGCCCCTAAAATATTCAATCATTTGTATCTCAAAAATGAACAACAATTTTTGATGGATGTAAGAACAAAAAATGTTAGTATTTGTGAGACCTTTTCAATGAAATCAAGAAAAAGGTACTGGCCCCTTAAATTAGGGGCCAAGATACTGGTAAACTCTATTACAAATAAGTTAAAAACGATAAAGATTTAGTAATGCATTATAGAAGCAAAGTTGTTGATCGTAACAATATCTGCTTGAAAAACCATACCCATTTATTACTTAATTAGGGATTTATAGGAACCAAAGTCCTTAAACTTTTTTTAAAAAATTGAACGGAAGACCTATTCGTTACTCGTAACGAGATCGTATCTAGTTATTAAGGTCTTCCGTTTCCAACGGAAGACCTTATTGTTTTCGTACTGTTTCTTATTATTATTAAGGTCTTCCGTTTCCAACGGAAGACCTTATTGTTTTCGTACTGTTTCTTATTATTATTATTATTATTATTTTTCTTTTCCACAAATTTTGTGCACGCGATTTCTCGAAAACTATTCGACCGATTTCCACAATATTTTCACAGATGATTGGACTTCATATGATCTTCATACATTTTTGATAATTTTCCTGTCGTCACTTCCGGTACCGATTTATCGGCCATTTTGTTCATTTTTACGACCTATTTTGTGCACACAAAAACTCAAAAACTATCAGAGATATGAATATGAAATTTTCAGGATAGTTAGACCATAGTTTGAAGATGTGCCCATTGTTTTTGTTTTACTCCTATGGCGCCATTTCTTGGAGCTCGCTATGGCTCGAAAATTGGGTCCGAATTTTGTATCAAAATTTTCAAACGTTTTGATCTGTATCTTTTTATCAGTTAATATTTTGTTTAAACATATATAACAAAAGTGGTAGAGAAGCAACAGTTCTTTCCAACAAAATCAGGAAAAAAAGGGCTGGCCCCTTTATTTAGGGGCCAAGACACTCGTAAACTTTATTACAAATAACTGAAAAATGATAAAGATTTTGTAATGCACTATAGAAGCAAAGTTGTTGATCGTAACAATATATATCAGAAAAAATCATTGCCACGCCCATTTATTATGTAATTAGGGATTTATAGGGGCCAACGTTCTCAAACTTTGATATGATATATCTAGAGAACAAGACATATATTGTTAAGCATTGTAGAAGAGAAAATACTTGTATTGATGACGTAAATCGATTCCACTAATGAAAACACCAATTCCTGTCCCCATTAAGGATCTAGAGGGCTGGCCCCTAAAATATTCAATCATTTGTATATCAAAAATGAACGACAATTTTAGATGGGTGTAAGAACAAAAAATGTTAGTATTTGTGAGACGTTTTTAGGGAAATCAAGAAAATGGGGCTGGTCCCTTTAATTAGGGGCCAAGACACTCGTAAACTCTATTACAAATAACATAAAAACGATAAACATTTTGTAGTGCATTAAAGAAGCAAAGTTATTTATCATAACAATATCTATCAGAATAGATCATTGACACGCCCATTTATGACGTAATAAGGGATTTTTAGGGGCCAAAGTACTTAAACTTTGACGCAATATATCTACAGAAGGAAACATATTTTGTTAAGCATTGTAGAAAAGAAAATGTTTGCATTAATGATTCTAATCGATTCCACTAATCAAAACACCAATGTCTGTCCCCATTAAGGATCTACAGTGCTGGCCCCTAAAATATTCAATCATATGTATCTCAAAAATGAACAACAATTTTTGATGGGTGTAAGAACAAAAAATGTTAGTATTTGTGAGACCTTTTCAATGAAATCAAGAAAAAGGGGCTGGCCCCTTAAATTAGGGGCCAAGATACTGGTAAACTCTATTACAAATAACATAAAAACGATAAAGATTTAGTAATGCATTATAGAAGCAAAGTTGTTGATCGTAACAATATCTGCTTGAAAAACCATACCCATTTATTACTTAATTAGGGATTTATTGGAGGCAAAGTCCTTAAACTTTTTTTTAAAAAATTGAACGGAAGACCTACTCGTTACTCGTAACGAGATCGTATCTAGTTATTATTATTTTTCTTTTCCACAAATTTTGTGCACGCGATTTCTCGAAAACTATTCGACCGATTTCCACAATTTTTTCACAGATGATTGCACTTCATATGATCTTCATACATTTTTGATAATTTTCCTGTCGTCACTACCGGTACCGATTTATCGGCCATTTTGTTGATTTTTACGACCTATTTTGTGCACACAAAAACTCAAAAACTATCAGAGATATGAATATGAAATTTTCAGGATAGTTAGACCATAGTTTGAAGATGTGCCCATTATTTTTGTTTTACTCCTGTGGCGCCATTTCTTTGAGCTCGCTATGGCTCGAAAATTGGGTACGGATTTTAAATCAAAATTTTCTCACGTTTTGATCTGTATCTTTTTATCAGTTGATATTTTGTTGAGACATATATAACAAAAGTGGTAGAGTATGAAAAGTTCTTTTCACCGATATCACGGAAAAGGGGCTAGCCCCTTTAATTAGGGGCCAAGAGACTCGTAAACTCAATTACAAATAATTTAAAAACTTTAAAGATTTTGTAATGCATTAGAGAAGCAAAGTTGTTGATCATAACAATATCTATCAGAAAAAGTTATAACAACGCCCATTTGTTACGTAACTAGGGAGTTTTAGGGGCCAAAATCCTTAAATTTTAACGCAATATATCTAGAAAAGGAGACATATTTTGTTAAGCACTGTAGAAGAGAAAATGTCTGCATTGATGATTCTAATCTATTGCACTTATCAAAACACCAATATCTGTCCCCATTAAGGATTTACAGGGCTGACCCCTAAAAGATTCAATCATTTATATCTCAAAAATGAACAACAATTTTAGATAGGTGTAAGAACAAAAATTGTTAATATTCTTCAGACCTTTCCAACAAAATCAAGAAAAAGGGGCTGGCCCCTTTAATTAGGGGCCAAGAGACTCGTAAACTCTATTACAAATAACTAAAAAACGATCAAGATTTTGTAATGCATTATAGAAGCAAAGTTGTTGATCATAACAATATCTATCTGCAAAAATGATTGCCACGCCCATTTATTACGTAACTAGGGATTTTTAGGGGCCAAAATCCTTAAATTTTGACGCAATATATCTAGAGAATGTGACATATTTTGTTAAGCATTGTAGAAGAGAAAATGTCTGCATTGATGATTCTAATCGATTCCACTAATCATAACACCAATATCTGTCCCCATTAAGGATTTACAGGGCTGACCCCTAAAAGATTCAATCATTTATATCTCAAAAATGAACAACAATTTTAGATAGGTGTAAGAACAAATATTGTTAATATTCTTAAGACCTTTCCAACAAAATCAAGAAAAAGGTACTGGCCCCTTTCATTAGGGACCAACACACTCGTAAACTCTATTACAAATAACTTAAAAACGATAAAGATTTTGTAATGCATTATAAAAGCAAAGTTGTTGGTCATAACAATATCTATCTAAAAAAATCATTGCCACGCCCATTTGTTACGTAACTAATAATTATTAGGGGCCAAAGTCCTTAAACTTTGACGCAATAGATCTGGAGAAGGAGACATATTTTGTTAAGCATTGTAGAAGAGAAAATGTCTGCATTGATGGTTCTAATCGATTCCACTGATCAAAACACCAATGACTGTCCCCATTAAGGATTTACAGGGCTGGCCCCTAAAATACTCAATCGTTTGTATCTCAAAAATGAACAACAATTTTAGATAGGTTTAAGAAACAAAAATAATAGTATTCTTAAGACCTTTTCAATGAAATCTAGAAAAAGGGTTTGGCCCTTTAAATTAGGGGCCAAGATACTCCTAAACTCCATGACAAATAACTTAAAAACGATAAAGATTTTGGAATGCATTATAGAAGCAAAGTTGTTGATCGTAACAATGTCTGCTTGAGAAACTTTTTGCCACACCCATTCATTACTTAATTAGGGATTTATAGTCGCCAAATTCATTAAACTTTTCAAAACATTGAACGGAAGACCTACTCGTTACTCGTAACGAGATCTAGTTATTATTATTATTATTTTTTTTTTTTTTTCCAAATTTTGTGCACGCGATTTCTCGAAAACTATTCGACCGATTTCAACCATTATTTCACAGATGATGGAACGTGACCTGAATTTTATATGTTTTTGAAACTATTTCCGTCGTCACTTCCGGTCCCGATTTACGGCCGATTTTTCAATTTTTTACGACCCATTTTGTGCACAGGTGATCTAAAAAACTATCAGAGATATGACTGTGAAATTTTCAGGATAGGTAGTCTATAGTTTGAAGTTGTGCCCTATTATGTCGTTTTATGGCAGTGGCGCCTTATCTTGGAGCTCGCCTAGGCTCGAAAATTGGGCACCAATTTTCATTCAAAATTTTCATACGTTTTGATCTGTATCTTTTTATCAAATGACATTTTGTTAAGACATATATAACAAAAGTGGTAGAGAATTAACAGTTCTTTCCAACAAAATCAAGAAAAAGGGGCTGGCCCCTTTGTTTAGGGGCCAAGACACTCGTAAACTCTGTTACAAATAACTGAAAAATGATAAAGATTTTGTAATGCATTACAGAAGCAAAATTGTTGATCGTAACAATATATATCAGGAAAAATCATTGCCACGCCCATTTATTACGTAATTAGGGATTTATAGGGGCCAACGTTCTCAAACTTTGATACAATATATCTAGAGAACGAAACATATTTTGTGAAGCATTGTAGAAGAGAAAATACTTATTTTGATGATGTAAATCGATTCCACTAATGAAAACACCAATTCCTGTCCCCATTAAGGATCTAGAGGGCTGGCCCCTAAAATATTCAATCATTTGTATCTCAAAAATGAATAACAATTTCAGATAAGTGTAAGAACAAAAAATATTAGTATTCGTAAGACCTTTTCAGGGAAATCAAGAAAAAGGGGCTGGTCCCTTTAATTAGGGGCCAAGACACTCGTAAAGTCTATTACAAATAACATAAAAACGATAAAGATTTTGTAATGCATTATAGAAGCAAAGTTGTTGATCATAACAATATCTATCAGAAAAAATGATTGCCACACCCATTTATTACGTAATTAGGGATTTTTAGGGGCCAAAGTTCTCAAACTTTAATAGAATATATCTAGAGAACAAAACATATTTTGTTAAGCATTGTAGAATAGAAAATAATTGTATTGATGATTTAAATCGATTCCACTAATCAAAACGCCAATGTCTGTCCCCATTAAGGATCTACAGGACTGGCCCCTAAAATATTTAATCATTTGTATTTCAAAAATGAACAACAATTTTAGGTAGGTGTAAGAACAAAAAATGTTTGTATTTGTGAGACGTTTTCAAGGAAATCAAGAAAAAGGGGCTGGCCCCTTAAATTAGGGGCCATGACACTCGTAAAGTATATTACAAATAACTTAAAAACGATATAGATTCTGTAATGCATTTTCGAAGCAAAGTTGTTGATCGTAACAATATATATCAGGAAAAATTATTGCCACGCCCATTTATTACGTAATGAGGAATTTTTAGGGGCCAAAGTTCTCAAACTTTGATACAATATATCTAGAGAACGAGACATATTTTGTTAATCATTGTAGAAGAGAAAATACTTGTATTGATGATTTAAATCGATTTCACTAATCACAACACCAATGTCTGTCCCAATTAAGGATCTACAGGGCTAGTCCCCTAAATATTCAATCATTTGTATCTCAAAAATGAACAACAATTTAAGATAGGTGTAAGAACAAAAAAATTCAGTAATCGGGAGACCTTTCGAATGAAATAACGAAAAAGGGGCTGGCCCCTTAAATTAGGGTCCAAGGCACTCGTAAATTCTCCTACACATAACTTAAAAACGATCAAGAGTTTGTAATGCATTATAGATTCAAGTTGTTGATCGTAACAATATCAGTTTCTAAAACTCATTGCCACACCCATTGATAACGTAAATAGGGATTTTAGGGGACTAAAATCTTAAATCTTTAATATACTGTATGTGAAAAAGCAAAACACTTTGTTAAGCATTGTAAAGGATATTGACAATCGTATCCATTATCTCAAAGGGGGGAGTTTAGGGGGAATTCTAAAATTTCATTGATATTTTAATCATATTGTTTAAAAAATTGAACGGAAGACCTACTTGTTACTCGTAACGAGATCGTTTCTAGTTAAGGTCTTCCGTTTCCAACGGAAGACCTTATTGTTTTCGTTCGGTTTCTTTTTCCCTATTATTATTATTATTATTTTTCTTTTTTTTTCTTACAAATTTTGTGTACGCGATTTCTCAGAAACTACTCGACCGATTTACACGAAACTTTCAGATATGATAGATAATGATCTGAAACTTATTGGAAATTTTTTTAACGATGACGTCACTTCCGGTTTTGAGATTTTAACAATTTAGCGATTTTCAGAGGGTCGGCTTGTCCAGGGGTAAAGTCCAAAACGATTTAAGATACTGAGTTCAAAATTTCAGGGATTGTAGACGAAAGGTTGTAGATCTGACATGTTGTATATATATTGTTCTGTGACCAAAAGCGCCGAAGCTCGCCCGAGCTCGAAAATTACGTTTAAAAAAGCGTCGTGATTTTTTGTGGTTTACTTTCAACATCTCTTTTGTTGATAGTATTTTGTTATAACATGTAGAACAAAAAAACTTTATAAAGTCAAGAGCTTTCATTTGACATCAAGAAAAAGGGGCTGGCCCTTCAAATTAGGGGCTGAGAGGGCTCTAAAGTCTTTTAATTATAACGTTTAACTCTAAAAAATTTTGTAATATGTTATAGAAGGAATTATGTTCATCATAACGTTATTAATCTATACAGGATAATTGTTTACTCCTTCGTTACGTAATTAGGGATTTTAAGGGACCAGAAATCCGACATTTTGATCCTCAATATCTCAAAATGGAGGAAAATTTTGAAAAGCAATTTTGAACAGAAGATGCTCAAAACAATGTGCTTAACAGTACGCAACCATAATTCCTTCGTTATCCGGTCCCTAAAAGGAGTTACAGGGTCGGCCCCTAAAACGATCTTTCTCATTTATCTCGAAAACGGTACATAACTTCTAAACACTTGTAGAACAAAATGTGTTTGAATTGACAAGAGCTTTCTGTTGACATCAAGCAAAAGGGGCTGGCCCTTCAAATAAGGGGCTGAGAGGGCTCTAAAGTCTTTTAATGATAACTTTAAACTGTGAAATATTTTGTAATACATTATAGAAGGAATTATGTTCATCATAATGTTATTGAGCTATACATGGCAATTGTTTACTCCTTTGTTAGATAATTAGGGATTTTAAGGGGCCAGAAATCCGACATTTTGATCCTCAATATCTCAAAATGGAGGAAAATGCTGAAAAGCAATATTGAACAGAAGATGCTCAAAACAATGTGCTAAATAGTATGCAACCATAATTCCTTCGTTATCCGGTCCCTAAAAGGAGTTACAGGGTCGGCCCCTAAAACGATCTTTCTCATATATCTCGAAAACAGTACATAACTTCTAAACACTTGTTGTACAAAATATGTTTGAATTGACAAGAGCTTTCTTTTGACATCAAGCAAAAGGGGCTGGCCCTTCAAATTAGGAGCCGAGAGGGCTCTAAAGTCTTTTAATGATAACTTTTGACTGTGAAATATTTTGTAATACATTATAGAAGGAATTATGTTCATCATAATGTTATTGACCTATACATGTCAATTGTTTACTCCTTTGTTACGTAATTAGGGATTTTAAGGGGCCAGAAATCCGACATTTTGATCCTCAATATCTCAAAATGGTGGAAAATTTTGAAAAGCAATATTGAACAGAAAATGCTCAAAATAATGTGCTAAAAAATATGCAACCATAATTTCTTTATTATCCGGTCCCTAAAAGGAGTTACAGGGTCGGCCCCTAAAACGATCTTTCTCATTTATCTCGAAAACGGTACATAACTTCTAAACACTTGTAGAACAAAATGTGTTTGAATTGACAAGATCTTTCTGTTGACATCAAGCAAAAGGGGCTGGCCCTTCAAATAAGGGGCTGAGAGGGCTCTAAAGTCTTTTAATGATAACTTTAAACTGTGAAATATTTTGTAATACATTATAGAAGGAATTATGTTCATCATAATGTTCTTGAGCTATACATGGCAATTGTTTACTCCTTTGTTAGATAATTAGGGATTTTAAGGGGCCAGAAATCCGACATTTTGATCCTCAATATCTCAAAATGGAGGAAAATGCTGAAAAGCAATATTGAACAGAAGATGCTCAAAACAATGTGCTAAATAGTATGCAACCATAATTCCTTCGTTATCCGGTCCCTAAAAGGAGTTACAGGGTCGGCCCCTAAAACGATCTTTCTCATATATCTCGAAAACAGTACATAACTTCTAAACACTTGTTGTACAAAATATGTTTGAATTGACAAGAGCTTTCTTTTGACATCAAGAAAAAGGGGCTGGCCCTTCAAATTAGGGGCTGAGAGGGCTCTAAAGTCTTTTAATTATAACTTTTGACTGTGAAATATTTTGTAATACATTATAGAAGGAATTATGTTCATCATAATGTTATTGACCTATACATGTCAATTGTTTACTCCTTTGTTACGTAATTAGGGATTTTAAGGGGCCAGAAATCCGACATTTTGATCCTCAATATCTCAAAATGGTGGAAAATTTTGAAAAGCAATATTGAACAGAAAATGCTCAAAATAATGTGCTAAAAAATATGCAACCATAATTTCTTTATTATCCGGTCCCTAAAAGGAGTTACAGGGTCGGCCCCTAAAACGATCTTTCTCATTTATCTCGAAAACGGTACATAACTTCTAAACACTTGTAGAACAAAATGTGTTTGAATTGACAAGATCTTTCTGTTGACATCAAGCAAAAGGGGCTGGCCCTTCAAATAAGGGGCTGAGAGGGCTCTAAAGTCTTTTAATGATAACTTTAAACTGTGAAATATTTTGTAATACATTATAGAAGGAATTATGTTCATCATAATGTTCTTGAGCTATACATGGCAATTGTTTACTCCTTTGTTAGATAATTAGGGATTTTAAGGGGCCAGAAATCCGACATTTTGATCCTCAATATCTCAAAATGGAGGAAAATGCTGAAAAGCAATATTGAACAGAAGATGCTCAAAACAATGTGCTAAATAGTATGCAACCATAATTCCTTCGTTATCCGGTCCCTAAAAGGAGTTACAGGGTCGGCCCCTAAAACGATCTTTCTCATATATCTCGAAAACAGTACATAACTTCTAAACACTTGTTGTACAAAATATGTTTGAATTGACAAGAGCTTTCTTTTGACATCAAGCAAAAGGGGCTGGCCCTTCAAATTAGGGGCCGAGAGGGCTCTAAAGTCTTTTAATTATAACTTTTGACTGTGAAATATTTTGTAATACATTATAGAAGGAATTATGTTCATCATAATGTTATTGACCTATACATGTCAATTGTTTACTCCTTTGTTACGTAATTAGGGATTTTAAGGGGCCAGAAATCCGACATTTTGATCCTCAATATCTCAAAATGGTGGAAAATTTTGAAAAGCAATATTGAACAGAAAATGCTCAAAATAATGTGCTAAAAAATATGCAACCATAATTTCTTTATTATCCGGTCCCTAAAAGGAGTTACAGGGTCGGCCCCTAAAACGATCTTTCTCATTTATCTCGAAAACGGTACATAACTTCTAAACACTTGTAGAACAAAATGTGTTTGAATTGACAAGATCTTTCTGTTGACATCAAGCAAAAGGGGCTGGCCCTTCAAATAAGGGGCTGAGAGGGCTCTAAAGTCTTTTAATGATAACTTTAAACTGTGAAATATTTTGTAATACATTATAGAAGGAATTATGTTCATCATAATGTTATTGAGCTATACATGGCAATTGTTTACTCCTTTGTTAGATAATTAGGGATTTTAAGGGGCCAGAAATCCGACATTTTGATCCTCAATATCTCAAAATGGAGGAAAATGCTGAAAAGCAATATTGAACAGAAGATGCTCAAAACAATGTGCTAAATAGTATGCAACCATAATTCCTTCGATATCCGGTCCCTAAAAGGAGTTACAGGGTCGGCCCCTAAAACGATCTTTCTCATATATCTCGAAAACAGTACATAACTTCTAAACACTTGTTGTACAAAATATGTTTGAATTGACAAGAGCTTTCTTTTGACATCAAGAAAAAGGGGCTGGCCCTTCAAATTAGGGGCCGAGAGGGCTCTAAAGTCTTTTAATGATAACTTTTGACTGTGAAATATTTTGTAATACATTATAGAAGGAATTATGTTCATCATAATGTTATTGACCTATACATGTCAATTGTTTACTCCTTTGTTACGTAATTAGGGATTTTAAGGGGCCAGAAATCCGACATTTTGATCCTCAATATCTCAAAATGGTGGAAAATTTTGAAAAGCAATATTGAACAGAAAATGCTCAAAATAATGTGCTAAAAAATATGCAACCATAATTTCTTTATTATCCGGTCCCTAAAAGGAGTTACAGGGTCGGCCCCTAAAACGATCTTTCTCATTTATCTCGAAAACGGTACATAACTTCTAAACACTTGTAGAACAAAATGTGTTTGAATTGACAAGATCTTTCTGTTGACATCAAGCAAAAGGGGCTGGCCCTTCAAATAAGGGGCTGAGAGGGCTCTAAAGTCTTTTAATGATAACTTTAAACTGTGAAATATTTTGTAATACATTATAGAAGGAATTATGTTCATCATAATGTTATTGAGCTATACATGGCAATTGTTTACTCCTTTGTTAGATAATTAGGGATTTTAAGGGGCCAGAAATCCGACATTTTGATCCTCAATATCTCAAAATGGAGGAAAATGCTGAAAAGCAATATTGAACAGAAAATGCTCAAAACAATGTGCTAAATAGTATGCAACCATAATTCCTTCGTTATCCGGTCCCTAAAAGGAGTTACAGGGTCGGCCCCTAAAACGATCTTTCTCATATATCTCGAAAACAGTACATATCTTCTAAACACTTGTTGTACAAAATATGTTTGAATTGACAAGAGCTTTCTTTTGACATCAAGAAAAAGTGGCTGGCCCTTCAAATTAGGGGCCGAGAGGGCTCTAAAGTCTTTTAATGATAACTTTTGACTGTGAAATATTTTGTAATACATTATAGAAGGAATTATGTTCATCATAATGTTATTGACCTATACATGTCAATTGTTTACTCCTTTGTTACGTAATTAGGGATTTTAAGGGGCCAGAAATCCGAATTTTTGATCCTCAATATCTCAAAATGGCGGAAAATTTTGAAAAGCAATATTGAACAGAAAATGCTCAAAATAATGTGCTAAAAAATATGCAACCATAATTTCTTTATTATCCGGTCCCTAAAAGGAGTTACAGGGTCGGCCCCTAAAACGATCATTTCCATATAATTCGAAAACGGTACATAACTTCTAAACACTTGTTGAACAAAATGTGTTTGAATTGACAAGAGCTTTCTTATGTCATCAAGCAAAAGGGGCTGGCCCTTCAAATTAGGGGCCGCGAGGGCTCTAACATCTTTGAATGATAACTTTGAAATATTTTGTAATACAGTGCTGCCATCCTGAAAGTTCACTAGGATAGGATAGGATATGATATGATGCAGGATGCACGATACATGATAGAAATATAAAAGTTAAGTTCTATCCTATCCTATCCTATCCTATCCTATCATAACCTGCATCCTGTAGCCAATCAGATTCGAGTATAAATTTCAGAATGATTTTGTGAAACGAACATTAACTTAACAATGCATTTACAATGTCAATTTAATTTGTTTTACAAGTTAAAATATTTAAGAATGATTATAAATGTATCATAGTAACAAAACAGTGCTAATATTGATGCGCGCTAGTCGGCGCTACATGTTTGTCAGTTCGTACGTATGTATGGAGTTACTGTGAGAATTCGATGTCACACAATGATTGCTATATAATATATTTCTTTACTTCATTTAAAGTCTATAAAATGTTAAAAGCTCAATTGAATTCATGGATGAAGAATTTGGCATATAATTAAATAAAGCTATAAAGAAGAAATAGACATTGTTTGAGGGTACTTTTCACGATTCGTATAATTTTTTCGAAGCCTGATACATGTAACAGGGCCGTATATTTCTGTCCGATATTAAACTGAACAGATCAAATTAATAAATGTTCGCTAACTATAAATTATTTTTTTAAACATTTCCAAATGATTAAACAACAAATGCAATCGTATTAATAATTCCCGAAGAAATTATAATGTTCAGATCGTGTTTACATTTATCGCCGAATGAATCGGCCGATTACCGATAATTTCATTCGGTTATTATGTTATAAGGGGAACAAATGATAAAAATGTGTGTTTAAACATTAGTTCAATAAATACATCGAAGTTATCTGTCTGTTTTTAATACATAAATCTTATAAAAACAAAAATCGAATCGCTTACCTGTTTGTTTACGTTAATGTGTACAATCTGCGTACGATTTAACTTTACCGTTGCACAGGTAAATAAGTTATCCCGTTCTAAGAATTTTCGGTTTTATCTTTTAATTAATCATTTCGAGTACTACATTAGTTGATAAAATCATTTTTTTCCCTCAAATTTCGTTTTATTTAACTTTAATTCCAATATATGTATGGTATATGGGATATGATAGGATAGGATAGACCTTATTTGCAGGATAGGATGCAGGATACAGGATATAGGATAGGATAGGATAGGATTGTCAACTTTCACAATAGCAGCACTGTACGTTATAGAAGCAATTATGTTTATCATCACGTTATTTACCTATACATGGCAAACGTTTACTCCTCTGTTACGTAATAAGGGATTTTAAGGGGCCAGAAGTCCGAAATTTAAATCTTCAATATCCCTAAATGGAGGAAAATTTTGAAAAGCAATATTGAACAAAAGATGCGAAAAAAATTATGCTTAACAATCTACCACAATATATTGTTGGTTATCTGGACCCTAAAAAGAGATATAGGATCGGTTCCAAAAATGATCTTTTTGAGATATCTCGAGAACGGTAACGAATTTCTAAACACTTATTAAACAAAAAGTTTTGAATTGAAATGAAGGAAAAGGAACTGATCCCTCAAATAAGGGACCCAGAGGGGTTGATAGTCTTTCATCCATAGCTCTTTCAGATCCCAACCCCATTTTCAGATATGTTTCGTTGACGAAGATCAAGGGCTAGGTCTTTCCATCTTCACAAAATCGGACGGAAGACCTCCTCGTTGCTCGCAACGAGATCGTGTCTAGTTATTATTATTATTATTATTTTCCAAATTTTGTGCACGCGATTTCTCGAAAACTATTCGACCGATTTCAACCATTTTTTCACAGATGATGGAACGTGACCTTAATTTTATATGTTTTCGAAATTATTTCCGTCGTCATTTCCGGTCCCGATTTACGGCCGATTTTTCAATTTTTTACGACCCATTTTGTGCACAGGTGATCTCAAAAACTATCAGAGATATGACTGTGAAATTTTCAGGATAGGTAGTCTATAGTTTGAAGTTGTGCCCTATTATGTTGTTTTATGGCAGTGGCGCCTTATCTTGGAGCTCGCCTAGGCTCGAAAAGTGGGCACCGATTTTCATTCAAAATTTTCATACGTTTTGATCTGTATCTTTTTATCAAATTATATTTTGTTAAGACATATATAACAAAAGTGGTAGAGAATCAATAGATCTTTTCCAAAAAATTAGGAAAAAGGGGCTGACCCCTTTATTTAGGGGCCAAGACACTCGTAAACTCTAATACAAATAACTGAAAAATGATAAGGATTTTATAATGCATTATAGAAGCAAAGTTGTTGATCGTAACAATATATATCAGGAAAAATTATTGCCACGCCCATTTATTACGTAATTAGGGTTTATTAGGGGCCAACGTTCTCAAACTTTGATACAATATATCTAGAGAACGAAACATATTTCGTTAAGCATTGTAGAAGAGAAAATACTTGTATTGATGATGTAAATCGATTCCACGAATAAAACACCAATTCCTGTCCCCATTAAGGATCTACAGGGCTGGCCCCTAAAATATTCAATTGTTTGTATCTCAAAAATGAACAACAATTTTAGATAGGTTTAAGAACAAAAAATGTTAGTATTATTAAGATCTTTTCAAGGAAATCAAGAAAAAGGGGCTGGCCCTTTAAATTTGGGGCCAAGATACTCGTAAACTCTATTACAAACAACTTAAAAACGATCAAGATTTCGTAATGCATTATAGAAGCAAAGTTGTTTATCATAACAATATCTATCAGAATAAATGATTGCCACGCCCATTTATTACGTAACTAGGGCTTTTTAGGGGCCAAATTCCTAAGACTTTGACGCAATATACATAGAGAAGGAGACTTATTTTGTTAAGCATTGTAGAAGAGAAAATGTCTGCATTGATGATTCTTATCGATTCCACTCATGAAAACACCAATGTATGTCCCCATTAAGGATTTACAGGACTGGCCCCTTAAATATTCAATCGTTTGTATCTCAAAAATGAACAACAATTTTAGATAGGTTTAAGAACAAAAAATGTTAGTATTCTTAAGACCTTTTCAAGGAAATCAAGAAAAAGGGGCTGGTCCTTTAAATTAGGGGCCAAGACACTCGTAAACTCTAATACAAATAACTGAAAAATGATAAAGATTTTATAATGCATTATAGAAGCAAAGTTGTTGATCGTAACAATATATATCAGGAAAAATTATTGCCACGCCCATTTATTACGTAATTAGGGTTTATTAGGGGCCAACGTTCTCAAACTTTGATACAATATACCTAGAGAAGGAGACTTATTTTGTTAAGCATTGTAGAAGAGAAAATGTCTGCATTGATGATTCTTATCGATTCCACTAATGAAAACACCGATGTATGCCCCCATTAAGGATTTACAGGGCTGGCCCCTAAAATATTCAATCGTTTGTATCTCAAAAATGAACAACAATTTTAGATAGGTTTAAGAACAAAACATGTTAGTATTATTAAGATCTTTTCAAGGAAATCAAGAAAAAGGGGTTGGCCCTTTAAATTAGGGGCCAAGATACTCGTAAACTCTCTTACAAACAACTTAAAAACGATCAAGATTTCGTAATGCATTATACAAGCAATGTTCTTGATCGTAACAATGTCTGTTTGAAAAACTCTTTGCCACACCCATTTATTACTTAATAAGAGATTTATTGGAGGCAAACTCCTTAAACTTTTTAAAAAATTGAACGGAAGACCTACTCGTTACTCGTAACGAGATCGTATCTAGTTATTATTATTAAGGTCTTCCGTTTCCAACGGAAGACCTTATTGTTATTCTTCGGATTCTTTTTCTTTTTCTTCTTCTTTTTTTTTCTTACCACTTTTTGTGCACGCGATATCTCAGAAATGGCTCGACCGATTTGCACGAAATTTTCAGATCCTACTAACTATGTTCTGAACCTTATCGGAAATATTTTTGGTTGATGACGTCATTTCCGTTTTTGAGATATTGGCATTTTAAGGATTTTTAGGTGGTTGGTTTGTCCAAGAGTGTTCTCATAAACTACAAACGATATCGATTTTAAACTTTCAGGGATGAAAGACAAAAGATTGTTAATCTGCACAAAAGTATTCTTATTTGCCTAGCACAAGAAACCCTGGAGCTCGGTGGGGCTCGAAAAATGGGATTGAAAAAGCGTCGTTTTTTTGCGTGGTTTTCTTTGTTTATCTCTTTTCTCAGAAATATTTTGTGAAAACATGTAGAGCAAATAAAGTTTATAATTCCAAGAGCTTTCGTTTGACATCAAGAAAAAGGGGCTGGCCCCTCAAATTAGGGGCCAAAGTTTTTTGAAAGTCTTCGCAGGATAACTAAAAAACGGTTGGGATTTCAAGATGGCTGTCGCTGAAAAAGTTGTTCATTTTGATCTTATCAAAGTCGTTACAATAAAATTTTGTTCGGGTATTGCGTAATACGAGAGTAAAAAGCTTGACCTAATTGTTAACACGTACCTGTTTTCATGTGAAAAGTGCATGTTTTTGTCTGCATAACTGACACAAGTTACAACAGAAAGTGTAATAGCTTACCTATATGTTGCTTAAATTAATTATAAAAAGTGAGTATCGATGTTTTTCTTACAGGTGATACGTGAGGATCATTAGTCACTTTTGTTTAGTTTTTGTAATGGACAATCATTCAAAGCCGAGAAAGAGAAAGTACATAGTCGCGGACATACATTCTTATTCTATTCAAGTGAAACACAGAACAACTCCTACAAAAAATGTTTAAAATTTGTTTTAAAATCATTTTTAGAAGCCTGGGTTGTATGTGAAATCACGTACCAATTCCTCATCCGCGACCGAAGAGATTATTGATCGGCTGCTAGCTAGCAGCCACCGGTTATCTAATACACAACATTCGCGACTTGCATACATAAGTTTATTTATATAGCGGCTTACACAAAGAACTATGGTATAAGATATATTAAATGTAAATTAAGGAGAAAAGAGTAACCTCTTAACCCATAAATTTAATGTTACCTCTGTTATTTGTAAAACGGGGTCTTTATGCGTATAACTGACATAAAGCTACCGTAGACAATATACCAGCTTACATACGGAAAGTGTATATACATTCTCACTCTCTTCTAGTGAAACACATTATGGATAAAAGAACTTATACTATGCAATACATTTGAGACGCATTTAAAATCTAGCTGGATTCCGAGCTGTATATGTAAACAATTACGCATCCGATTCCTTGGCCGCGGCCAAAGAAATAGGTCACGGCTGGACTAGCGAGCGGTCTGCTGTTATCCAATACACAAGATTTGCGTTTTGCTGGGATGCACACATTGGTTTATTTATTTAGCTGCAAACACAAGGAATTCCGATGTTAACGATATTAAAGAGTAAACAAAAAAATTATACCTTAACCTACGAGGTTATAATGTTTTAGTTTTGTAATTTAAAAACGATATATAGTATGACTGTCATTGAAAAAAGGTGTTCTATGTGATCTTGTCTATGTCATAAAATAAGTTTTATTGTTGGGAAAATATTCCGTCATTTAAAACCCACCACGTTGGGTGTACATTTACGTAACACATCAATCGCACATGGCCGAAGAGATACCGCGCTAGTGGACAAGCGATTCGCTGTGGTCTAAGACACAGGCTTCTCGTGTTTCTACGTTATCACACGTACAGTTCATTGAATTGTTTTTATTTTAAATTATATTGGTTAAAGATGCATCAAACTTTTGATTTAGCATTGATGTAAATCACAGTGCGTAAAATTAAAAGAAACTGCCATCAAATGAATATAATACAACGTTTTACAGTCGTACGAGTTGAAAAATAAATTAGTCTATTTCTGACATTTTTGCTGCTGAGAATTTAATGCATTACGCTTCCCACATCTATATAGGCGATATTCAAAACATGATTATTCCAACACAAACATCTTATGTATCTGTAATCTGTGATAATTCATTTGGCTAACAAAATATTAGGAGTCTTTATATATGAGTTCTGAGAGAGAGAGAGAGAGAGAGAGAGAGAGAGAGAGAGAGAGAGAGAGAGAGAGGAGAGAGAGCATGCATGAATTTAGCAGGGTATAGTAAGTAAAGTGAGTTGAAAACGCGTTCGAGATAAGGCAGTTTAAGTGTTACAATGTTACATGCTTGCGGTAGGTGCAGGCACGATAAAACTTACCGATGCCCGCTAATACGGAAGGAATTGAAGGAATCAGTGATTATTTCTTTAATATACCAATGCATTTTTTTAACAAGTTTGATTTACATTCAGGCCGTAAAAGAATAATGGTCACACGAACACTATTGGTTTAACCTCTTCTGAATGGTAGTCCGAATCATTAAAAAGCATACGCATTGCTGATTTTATTCTTTCATTTAATTAAATTACATTTTTTTTTATTGATTATCAAAGAATATGTGAGTTTTTAAAACAGTTTATTAGCATTCGGTAAGTAAAAGTTTTGTTTAGATTCGGACAGGCGAAGAGCGAGTAGAGGACACATGATTATAAATACTACTAAGTAGATTACGGAGATTTTCAAATCGACCGGACTTCTGCATATGCGTTGCACGTACACTCGAATACTTGATACATATATATTTTAATAAAACGTCTGTATGCTGTATTATTATTTGCTGTCTGATCAGGACTGTTCTTCCCAAAAAGAAGCGCACGGCGATCGCGTAATGAATGTTCTGTATATACATGCTTGTATATATTTTTAAATAAATTTTAACGTTTAACTCAGCAAAATTGTAGAGGTCATGGAGTCAAAAAGCAAAACAAAATAATTTGCCAAATAGGCAATAGTAGTTATTCAATGCCTATGATTAATAACTTGAATAAATATGAATTTACAAGCCCCCCCCCCCCCCCCCCTTGTTAAGAGCTTCCGTGTCTTGTATTCGTTTTGTTCTTTTATTAAAGATTTTTGTGCACACGATTTCTCGGAAATGACTCAAATTTTGTTAAACGGCCCTGATAAGAAGATAAAAGGATGGCCCCTGAAATTTCTTTCTCAAATATATTAAGAACGGTCTCAAATTTCAAACACTGGTTGAATAACATACAACTTATTTTGTGCAAACTCTATACGTATGAAATATCAAAATTTTCTTGTAATTTAAATGATTTTTTTCAAAGTAATAACAGTATAATTTTTTCACAAATTACGCTTTGTGAAATCTAAAAAAATTCTTAATCTATCACTAAAATTACTAATTTTTGACGGCCCATGCAGTAAGTATTGCTAACCGAGCCTTTCGTTCAACAGGACATTGATTGTGAAGATTCCAGCGTTGTTTACAACAAAAGGATAAAAAGACCACGAATTGTAACATATTTGGCTATAAAGGGTTTAAAAGAGATGGATACAAAACACAAGTGCGAATATATCTAGTAAAGATAAAAATGATTAATCTACATTTGTCATAAATACATCATTTTATCATAAGAATATTTTAACATTTAGATCCGCCGAAAATTTTCATTTCCTTTCATTGTTTGATGCCTGATTTGAAATAACGTTTCGATGTCGTACCAAGTGGAGAAATTTCTTAAAGCTGAATGTTCCGATTTTTCGGCCATTACAATATCAAATGTTACCATGCAAACCAAATGAATTATCTTAGAAAGTTATAGACTTTCGCCTATTTACACAGAATTGATTTTCATTTAACGTTAGAAATATTCAAAGTAAATAAAAATAATTCTTGGGGGCGTACAAAAATTCCCCAAAAATACATCATGGGAATGTTTAAAAAAGGTAACCGTTTGATTTCCTCCCCCGAATGATTGGGTTTATTCAACCTGCAAATTATGCATCGATTGTAAACAACGTAAACTTTAGAATTATTAGTGAACAAATGTACACTGCTTTATTATTTCAAATAGCCATGCTGTTTATTTTATTTGTTAAAATAGATCATATAAAAAAGGACAGATGTCAAAGTCGTAATACAATCATACTCGCTTCGACGTATGGGGCGAGTATAAATACGAAGCGAAATAGCGCGAAACCCTTTTATGTCGTTTATTTTGTAAATAAATTTTGTACGTTGTAAAACTTGTCTTATCTGGCGGAGTTTGGTTCTGAAAAATAAGGGTAGATTAGACAACATCCGGTTTGGAGGACATTGTTGCAAATTAATTTCAGTATTTAATGCAGTAGGTCTTGATCGTCTATTCTTGCAAAATTTTCAATTCTTCTGAAATATATTAGACCTAATCGATCGTGATTACGGTACCAATTTTCATTTTTTTTTCTTGGAAAACAATTAGTCCATAAAGGAGTACATACAATGGTAATACTTTTTCAAAGTCATCGTAATTGATATTTTCAAGCATTCGATTAACCTGAAAAGTCCGACACAAGATAAGTACATGACATTGGCCAACAGGTGGCTGATTACGTAATGGCGAGGTTGAATATTTATATAGATGAGAATTTAATAAAGAATGAGCATTTTGACAGAATAAAATGTAACTCTGTAAGTGTAGCCATACAACGGGGATAGCATACGATATCGGCAGTCTTACTACCGCGGTATCCTAAATCACGGCCTGAAAAAAATGGGATGAACTATAATCTCATTATCTAATTTTCGCAAAAAAAGAATGCGTATTTATTTATAACAAGACTTAACGGAATATACTGAAATGAATTACTAGTTTGGATCTACTATAGTATATTCACAGTTGTTTAAATCAATAGCAACGACAGGAAAATTGCCGATCGATCGATAAGTGGCCGGATTACGGGAGATAACTCTCACTAATCATTAGCAGTCAATTCTTTACATCGCGGCCGGTTTACAGAATAGACAAGGTCCGGATTGCACAACATTTTTTAAAAATAAAATGCTAGGAAAATGCCAAGGGACTGAATAATGTCGCCGTATTGGACAACATGCCGGAATGCACAGCATCCGGATTCAACAAGTTTTAATATGTACATCATTTTTTCATTGAAACAGATACAATTTTAAATTTTAAATTTGAGTCGATATGATAAAACATTTTGAATTGCATCTTTAACACGCAATTTGCGAGCTTATTTTTTTTTCAGTTAAAAGATTCAAACTTTCAGTTTTTATGCACATGTTCAATTTTTTTTATTGAACTGTTTTTAAAATAAGAGCCCAGAATAGTCTAAAGTCTTTACTCCGTACCTATACAATATACATGTAATAATTTTAATATACTAAGTTGTTAAGGATTTAAAGGACTAGAAGTCCAGAATTTTGATCATTCTTTTTTAAAAAAGAGAAATATTTGTGAAATTGTTGTACGAGTAAAGATGCTTAGAACTATGTACATTTATATATACTATGTGTATAACAATAGACAACCCTCAAAATTTCGCTAAAAGGAGAAAATCGACCCCAACGTTCTTTCCCAGATACATGTATCTCAATAATGGTAACTGATTTCTAAACACTTTTTGAACCAAATGCATTTAAAAAAAAAAATAAATTTCCTTTTACATAACCAAGGTCTAGTCCTTTAAATTATGAGCCAATTGATTTGAAGACAATCATGGCTTTTAATTTCTGAATATTTTGTAACATGAATGATATATTTAACAATGTACAGTCATCAAAATTGTTAGATGGCCCGATAAAAAGTCGGCCCCAAACAAGTTCTTTCTCAGATATCTCAAAAACGGTCACTTTCTCAATGCTTGTTGAATAAAATTTGCATCAAATAAAAAAAGTCCTTTAATTTGATATCAAGAAAAATTGACAAGCCCCTAAATTAAAGGGCCAAAAGGGATCTAAAGCTATTCATCAATAGCTCTTACACTTCATACAGAAACGTCTCAGATCCTTTAAATGTAGCCCCACCCACATTTCCATGTTTCGTTTTCGAATAGCAAAAGTAAAGGTCTTATCACATCTGATGAGAATCGGACGGAAGACCTCCTCGTTGCTCGCAACGAGATCGTGTCTAGTTATTATTATTTTTCTTTTCCACAAATTTTGTGCACGCGATTTCTCGAAAACTATTCGACCGATTTCCACAATTTATTCACAGATGATTGGACTTCATATGATCTTCATACTGATAATTTTTCTGTCGTCACTTCCGGTACCGATTTATCGGCCATTTTGTTCATTTTTACGACCTATTTTGTGCACACAAAAACTCAAAAACTATCAGAGATGTGAATATGAAATTTTCAGGATAGTTAGACCATAGTTTGAAGTTGTACCCATTGGGATTGTTTTACTCCTGTGGCGCCATTTCTTGGAGCTCGCTATGGCTCGAAAATTTGGTCCGAATTTTGAATCAAAATTTTCACACGTTTTGATCTGTATCTTTTTATCAGCTGATATTTTGTTAAGACATATATAACAAAAGTGGTAGAGAATCATCAGTTCTTTCCTACAAAATCGTTTAAAAGGGGCTGGCCCCTTTATTTAGGGGCGAAGACACTCGTAAACTCTCTTAAAAATAACTGAAAAATGATAAAGATTTTGTAATGCACTGTAGAAGCAAAGTTGTTGATCGTAACAATATATATCAGGACAAATCATTTCCACGCCCATATATTACGTAATTAGGGATTTTTAGGGGCCAACGTTCTCAAACTTTGATATAATATATCTAGAGAGGGAGACTTATTTTGTTAAGCATTGTAGAAGAGAAAATACTTGTATTGATGATGTAAATCGAATCCATTAATGAAAACACCAATTCCTGTCCCCATTAAGGATCTAGAGCGCTGACCCCTAAAATATTCAATCATTTGTATATCAAAAATGAACAACAATTTTAGATGGGTGTAAGAACAAAAAATGTTAGTATTTGTGAGACGTTTTCAGGGAAATCAAGAAAAAGGGGCTGGACCCTTTAATTAGGGGCCAAGACACTCGTAAACTCTATTAAAAATAACTTAAAAACGATCAAAATTTTGTAATGCATTATAGAAGCAAAGTTGTTAATCATAACAATATCTATCAGAATAAATCATTGACACGCCCATTTATGACGTAACAAGGGATTTTTAGGGGCCAAAGTACTTAAAACGACGCAATATATCTACAGAAGGAAACATATTTTGTTAAGCATTGTAGAAGAGAAAATGTTTGCATTAATGATTCTAATCGATTCCACTAATCAAAACACCAATGTCTGTCCCCATTAAGGATCTACAGTGCTGGCCCCTAAAATATTCAATCATTTGTATCTCAAAAATGAACAACAATTTTTGATGGGTGTAAGAACAAAAATGTTAGTATTTGTGAGACCTTTTCAATGAAATCAAGAAAAATGGGCTGGCCCCTTAAATTAGGGGCCAAGATACTGAAAAACTCTATTACAAATAAGTTAAAAACGATAAAGATTTTGTAATGCATTATAGAAGCAAAGATGTTGATCGTAACAATATCTGCTTGAAAAACTTTGCCATACCCATTTATTACTTAATAAGAGATTTATAGGAGGCAAAGCCCTTAAACTTTTTAAAAAATTGAACGGAAGACCTACTCGTTACTCGTAACGAGATCTTATCTAGTTATTATTATTTTTTTTTTCCAAATTTTGTGCACGCCATTTCTCGAAAACTATTCGACCGATCTCGGTCATTTTTTCACAGATGATTGGACGTTATCTAAACGTCATACGTTTTTTTCATTTTTTGGGTCGTCACTTCCGTTACCGATTTATCGGCCATTTTGTATTTTTTGACGACTCATTTTGTGCAGCTATAAACTCAAAAACTATCAGAGATATGACTATGAAATTTTCAGGATAGGTAGTCTATAGTTTGAAGTTGTGCAGCATGTAGTTGTATTACGCCAGTGGCAATATTTCTTGGAGCTCGCCTAGGCACGAAAATTGGGTACCAATTTTCAATCAAAATTTTCATACGTTTTGGTCTGCATCTTTTTATCAGTTGATATTTTGTTAAGACGTATATAACAAAAGTGGTAGAAAATTAAAAGTTCTTTCCAACAAAATCAAGAAAAAGGGACTGGCCCCTTTAATTAGGGGCCAATACACTCGTAAACTCTATTAAAAATAACTTAAAAACGATCAAAATTTTGTAATGCATTATAGAAGCAAAGTTGTTGATCCTAACAATATCTATCAGAAAAAATGATTGCCACGCCCATTTATGACGTAACTATGGATTTCTAGGGGCCAAAGTCCTTAAACTTTGACGCAATATACCTACAGAAGGAGACTTATTTTGTTAAGCATTGTAGAAGAGAAAATGTCTGCATTGATGATTCTTATCGATTTCACTAATCAAAACACCAATGTATGTCCCCATGAAGGATTTACAGGGCTGGTCCCTAAAATATTCAATCGTTTGTATCTCAAAAATGAACAACAATTTTTGCTAGGTTTAAGAACAAAAAATGTTGGTATTCTTAAGACCTGTTCAAGGAAGTCAAGAAAAAGGGCTGGTCCTTCAAATTAGGGGCCACGATACTCGCAAACTCTCTTACAAATAACTTAAAAACGATCAAGATTTGGAATACATTATAGAAGCAAAGTTGTTGATCATAACAATATCTATCAGAAAAAATGATTGCCACGCCCATTTATGACGTAACTATGGATTTCTAGGGGCCAAAGTCCTTAAACTTTGACGCAATATACCTACAGAAGGAGACTTATTTTGTTAAGCATTGTAGAAGAGAAAATGTCTGCATTGATGATTCTTATCGATTTCACTAATCAAAACACCAATGTCTGTCCCCATGAAGGATTTACAGGGCTGGCCCCTAAAATATTCAATCGTTTCTATGTCAAAAATGAACAACAATTTTAGATAGGTTTAAGAACAAAACATGTTAGTATTCTTTAGACCTTTTCAAGGAAATCAAGAAAAAGTGGCTGGTCCTTTAAATTAGGGGCCAGGATACTCGTATACTCTATTACAAATAACTTAAAAACGATCAAGATTTTGTAATGCATGATAGAAGCAAAGTTCTTGATCGTAACAATGTCTGTTTGAAAAAAACTCTTTGCCATACCCATTTATTACTTAATAAGAGATTTATAGCGAGCGCAGCGAGCTCCATAGACAACGTGTACGAACGGAGGAAATTCGAGTTGAAATCTGCACATTGTTCAAAGAAATTTTTGTGGACCCGCGTAAAAAACGTTCTACATATCCCAATAATCCTTTGCGGTGCATAGCAACATGGTGGAACAGGAAGCGTTTCTAAGGAAAATTCTTACCTCTAAATCGCAAATATCTATTTAATTTAACAATACAAAATCCTTTAAAAACACGAAAGTAAACAACACATATGCTTACGTAAAAAAAAATGTACCTATCCGAACTTTTGCTAACATATGACGTCATTTCCTTCCCCGAATTTATCCGACAATTTACGAGAACTGTCGAGAGCAAAAGAAAGTCAAGTATGACGTCATAATGATCTCGCGCTATAATAATTTTAGAGGTGGATCAAGCATCTGAGTGTACTGGGTGTAACGTGTAGTATTAAATACTCAGTATCAGTGTTAACGGCGACTCTTCGGCTGATTAGTTTTGTTTTGATATATATATATATATTTTTTTGCTTAGTAAAATGCACTCGCAAGTTCCATGCTTAATTTACTGTCATATTGATCCAATCGTATATATATGCATACGTTAGGTAGGTGACAAAAACTTATTTAAAAAAGTCTAATTATTAGAAATATGTGCAGCCACTTCATTTTGTAATAAATAATTAAAACAAAAAAGAGAAGAAAAAATAAACTGTTAAAATATCTATTTGTTAGTTGCAAATATGGTCAAACCTTTAAATAGTGGAATATCACACACTAAAAAAGGGGGAGGGCACACGTCTTCTACGCATATATAGCATACAAAAATCAAAAAAATTAAAAACAAAATTGATGTTACCGAGGAAAATAATTAATTTAAAAACTCAGTTAACAACAAGGAACAAGATGAGAAATAACACAGACAAGCAATTTATTGTTTACTGATTTTATTGATCATTATTAAAAAGTAAAGGAATGATAATTCATGACTGTATTTGCGTAAAAAAAAAAAACCAAACGGCTTTGTATTTATCAAAATATTTTAATAAGTCTGTTTTACATTAATTAATCTTAGTGGTAGTTTGTTTAAGTATATTAGCCTAGGGCGGGACAATATTGGAATATATGTTTGATAACTTTGGGTTTCTTGCGGGGGTAAAAGTTTTTGAGAGAAAGCCTAAGTTTTAGATTGGGGCAAGTCAGTCCACGGGTTGTACTTAACAATAATGAGAAATGTATAGTTCCTTCTGCGCTCGCCCCAACGGTCTCACCGTAAAACATATTAGGAGGCAAAGCCCTTAAACTTTTTAAAAAATTGAACGGAAGACCTACTCGTTACTCGTAACGAGATCTTATCTAGTTATTATTATTTTTTTTTTCCAAATTTTGTGCACGCCATTTCTCGAAAACTATTCGACCGATCTCGGTCATTTTTTCACAGATGATTGGACGTTATCTAAACGTCATACGTTTTTTTTCATTTTTTGGGTCGTCACTTCCGGTACCGAATTATCGGCCATTTTGTATTTTTTGACGACTCATTTTGTGCAGCTATAAACTCAAAAACTATCAGAGATATGACTATGAAATTTTCAGGATAGGTAGTCTATAGTTTGAAGTTGTGCAGCATGTAGTTGTATAACGCCAGTGGCAATATTTCTTGGAGCTCGCCTAGGCACGAAAATTGGGTACCAATTTTCAATCAAAATTTTCATACGTTTTGGTCTGCATCTTTTTATCATTTGATATTTTGTTAAGACGTATATAACAAAAGTGGTAGAAAATTAAAAGTTCTTTCCAACAAAATCAAGAAAAAGGGGCTGGCCCCTTTAATTAGGGGCCAATACACTCGTAAACTCTATTAAAAATAACTTAAAAACGATCAAAATTTTGTAATGCATTATAGAAGCAAAGTTGTTGATCCTAACAATATCTATCAGAAAAAATGATTGCCACGCCCATTTATTACGTAACTAGGGATTTTTAGGGGCCAAAATCCTTAAATTTTGATGCAATATATCTAGAGAAGAAGACATATTTTGTTAAGCATTGTAGAAAAGAAAATGTCTGCATTGATGATTTTAATCGATTGCACTTATCAAAACACCAATATCTGTCCCCATTAAGGATTTACAGGGCTGACCCCTAAAAGATTAATCATTTATATCTCAAAAATGAACCACAATTTTAGATAGGTGTAGGAACAAAAATTGTTAGTATTTTTAAGACCTTTCCAACAAAATCAAGAAGAAGGGGTTGGCCCCTTTAATTAGGGGCCAATAAACTCGTAAACTCTATTACAAATAACCTAAACACGGTCAAGATTTTGTAATGCATTATAGAAGCAAAGTTGATGATCATAACAATATCTATCAGCGAAAATCCTTGCCACGCCCATTTATTACGTAACAAGGGATTTATAGGGGCCAAAATCCTTAAACTTTACTTAACTTTACCTTAAACAATAGAAGCAAAGTTGATGATCATAACAATATCTATCAGCGAAAATCATTGCCACGCCCATTTATTACATAACTAGGGAATTTTAGGGGCCAAAATCCTTAAACTTTGACGCAATATATCTAGAGAAGAAGACGTATTTTGTTAAGCATTGTAGAAGAGAAAATATCTGTATTGATGATACTAATCGATTCTACTAATCAAAACACCAATGTCTGTCCCCATTAAGGATCTTAAGGGCTGGCCCCTTAAATAATAAATCATATGTATCTAAAAAATGAACAACAATTTAAGATGGGTGTAAGAACAAAAAATGTTTGTATTTGAGACACCTTTCGAATGAACTCAAGAAAACGGGGCCGGCCCCTCAAATTAGGGTACAAGAGACTCGTAAACTCTATTACAAATATCTTGAAAGCGATCAAGATTTTGTGATGCACTATAGAAGCAAAGTTGTTGATCGTAACAATATCAGTTTGTAAAAGTCATTCCAACACCCATTGGTGACGTAATTGGGGATTTTAGGGACCAAAAGCTTAAATCTTTAATGTGCTGTATGTGAAAAAAGTAAAAAACTTTGTTGAGGATTGTAAATGATATTGACAATCTTATACATCATCTGAAAGGGAGGAGGTGAGGGAGAATTCTAAAATTTTATTGATATTTTAAACATATCGTTTAAAAAATTGAACGGAAGACCTACTCGTTACTCGTAACGAGATCGTATCTAGTTTTCATTATTGTTCTTCCATGCAGATCAAAGGAGTCACGGGTAATAAGTTCCAAAATTCTATTATCAAATATCTATCTATAACTTTTCATTTTTTTAAATGGCAGTGTTTGAAAATGCCACAAATTTAGTCACGATACAAGATAAATTATCGAGATAACTATTCCAACAAAAAGTCGGTCTTGCTCGAGAAACTACAAACTTGACGCGATAGTTATCTTGACTTTACGAGATATATATATAGTGACCAAAAATTATGTAGATGGCAGAGATATGCCACCATAGAAGACCTTAAATAAACAGTACGAAAACAATAAGGTCTTCCGTTGGAAACGGAAGACCTTAATAAACAGTACGAAAACTATAAGGTCTTCCGTTGGAAACGGAAGACCTTAATAATAATAAACAGTACGAAAACAATAAGGTTTTCCGTTGGAAACGGAAGACCTTAACTAGATACGATCTCGTTACGAGTAACGAGTAGGTCTTCCTTGCGATTTTTTTTAATGGTACCAGAATTTTCGATACAATTTCAGAATTAACCCCCTTCTACTTACAGATAACGAATAAAAATCCCCAATTACGTCATCAATGGGCGTGGCAATGAGTTTTTCAAACAGATATTGTTACTATCAACAACTTTGCTTTTATATCTCATTACCGCTTTTAAGTTATTTGTAATAGATTTACGAGTATCTTGGCCTCTATTTAAAGGGGCCAAGCCCTTTTTCTAGATTTCTTTGAAGAGGTCTTCAGGATACTAATATTTTTTGTTCTTACAGTTATCTAAAATTGTTGCAAATTTTTGAGATACATGTACAAATGATTAAATATTTTAGGGAACAGCCTTCTAGAACCTAAATGGGGACAGACATTGGTGTTGTGACTAGTGGAATCGATTAGAATCAACAATGCAGACATTTTTCTTTTCTACAATGCTTAACAAAATATATCTCTTTCTCTAGATATACTGAGCCAAAGTTTAAGGACTTTAGCCCCTGAAAATCCCAAATTAGGTAACAAATGGGCATAGCAATGATATTTTCTGATAGTTATGGTTACGATCAACAACGTTGCTTCTATAATACATTACAATATCTGGATCGTTTTTAAGTTATTTGTAATAGACTTTACGAGTGTCTTGGCCTCTAATTAAAGCGGCCAGCCCCTTCTTCTTCATTTCCTTGAAAAGGTCTTAAGAATACTAACATTTTTTGTTCTTATACCTATCTAAATTTGTTGTTCATTTTTGAGATACAAACGATTGAATATTTTAGGGGGCAGCCCTGTAGATCCTTAATGGGGACAAGCATTGTGTTTTGATTAGGGGAATCTATTAGAATCTTTAAGGACTTTGGCTCTTACGCCGTTTGTGACGTTATAGCAGCTTTACGTCAAGCGCTGTTGTATGACGTTATCCTTTTCCCCACAGCGCACTTGCGATAACGTGTAGAAAGATGTGATTTTTAACAGCAACGTTTTCAACATATATATAGCGCATTCACATTGTAATATGGATTGTCTTAATCACCCCAGTTTTTTAGAAGCCGTAAGGGTATTTGATCCCTTTAATTTATTGATTTTTTATCGATTTATCAGATTTTCGTCTTTTCTTAAATCATGAAAATAGCATCATACTGTGTATTACTGTATTTTATAAATCATTCAATACACATATAAAAGCTTTAGATATTTCACCAACAATAAGTAAAATTAAACACCAAATAATCCGTCACAATAAAGCATGTCTCAATAATATCTCAATTTATCTAAATTAAACCAACTGCAACAAAAAGTAATGCTATCAAATATTGTTATTTTAATTTTATCACATAAACAGATAAAAAAAAGTTACCCTAGCTTAAAAAAACAATTTTCTACTTGTAAGTGTCGGTCGCGAAATTTTCATGCAGATACATGTAGTTTCACTCCGTGTATAAGTTATCTTCTCATACCTCCTCACGGGCATGATGCCTTGGAAGCCAGCATTAGCAAGAATTTTGTTCTTGGACCAATGTAACTTATAGCCAGGAAGTCTATTCACCCCCATGAAAATAAGAATACCTATATAGGCCCTTATTTCGTCAGAAGTACAGTTGTACCACAAGGGATTATGACCTGAATTAATGAAAGTGCTCATCAGTCACCAGAAAATTGGGTAAACATGTTAAATAATAAATCAATTAGCACATGCGCGCATCAAGCGGGGGAGGGGGGGGGGGGGTCCTGGAGAAATCAAATTAAATTCACATGGTAAAGTGTTACCAAAAGTAGGACCCGTCCCCGCTTTCTCTCTCCAACAAACACATTTAACCATCGGATATCCCCCCCCCCCCTACTCACACACGGAATATTTTCTTGATCTGTGCATTAATTAGCCAATATAAAAGAAATGGTATATGATATATCTTTATTTAATTTGTACAATACATTAACAGACCTTCATGCCATCCTTTATTACTTTGTTTTTATATTTTTTTTTAGGAGGGGGGGGGGGGTGCGATATGGTGGCAAAAATTGCCGTCATCTATCAATTTGTATGAACCGGAATTTTGCGATTACTTTAATCTACTGTGAAATTTCAGCTTAACAAATAGACCAACAATTGAACGATAAAAACTACATTTTAAAATTCAGTACTAAAATCAAATAAAAATCGTTGTGTGTGAACGTGTGCATGCGTTAATGTTCTCACTCCCTATAAGTAAACGTAAAATATAAAGGCTGGTGTCTGATACTGAAACATAAAGGGGAGATGTTATCATTCTGAATTCATTTTTCCTTTCTAAAAATTTTCACTGCAAAATTAATTTAGAAAATAATAGTGAAGCATAATCAGTGTTTTATTCTTAAGAATGTATCATATACATATGGATATTGAACTTTATATGCGGTAAACATACGTGAATGTATTAAAGTCTAAGTGTTCTCTAAAACAAAACTAAAACAATTGATGTTTATAAGCAATAATTAGTGTTTATTTGATTATTTATTTGAAATAGAGAGAGAGAGAGAGAGAGAGAGAGAGAGAGAGAGAGAGAGAGAGAGAGAATTTTTACATGTGCTAAACTATGTCTTAATTTTATAGCATTTATATATTTCTATAATGAATATATAGTGAGGCTCTCAGAACTTGACTCGCCGTCATTGAAACTTTCGTCCGAAGAAGTATCATCGAATAAATCGATGGAACCAAACATAATAGAAACAATACCTCAGCAAACTATTTCGGTCTTAATGACGTAATTTTATTACGTTTATATTTCATTATGATGTCACTAACGTCTTTGGATAACTGTAGCAATAATTAGCGCGTTTTTGAGGCTGTATTAGTCAATAATAAAAAGTGCGATAAAGTGCGTGATTGTGGGGCAAAGGTATATGCATCAAAATGCATGACGGTGGGGCAACGGTATATGCGTTAAAGTGCGTGATTGTGGGGAAGGAGGTTAAAAGTCCCTAATTATGTAATAAATGGACGTGGCATTAATTCTTTCTGATATATATTGTTATGATCAACAACTTTTCTATAATGCATTACAAAATCTTGATCGTACGTTTTTAAGTTACTTGTAATAGACTTTACGAGTGTATTGGCCCCTAATTAAAGGAGCCAGCCCCTTTTTCCTGATTTTGTTTGAAAGAACTCTTTTGATTCTCTTCCACTTTGTTATATTTGTTTTAACAAAATATCAACTGATAAAAAGATGCAGACCAAAACATACAAAGAGTTTGATTCAAATTTTGAATCCAATTTTCGTGCCTTAGCGAGCTCCAAGAAATGGCGCCACTGGTGCAAAACAACTAAATAGTCCACAACTTCAAACAATAGTCTACCTATCGTGAAAATTTCAAAGTCATATCTCTGATAGTGTCTGAGATCAGCTCTGCACAAAATGGGTAGTAAAATATTACAAAATCGGCCGTAAATCGGGACCGGAAGTGATGACAACAAAAAGATCCAAAACATATAAAATTCAAATAATGTCCCATCATCTGTGAAAAAATTGTTGAGATCAGTCGAAGAGTTTTTGAGAAATTGCGTGCACAAAATTTGGGGAAAAATAATAATAAACAGTACGAAAACAATAAGGTCTTCCGTTGGAAACGGAAGATCTTAATAATAATAAGAAGAAAGAGTACGAAAACTATAAGGTCTTCCGTTGGAAACGGAAGACCTTAATAAGAAACAGTACGAAAACTATAAGGTCTTCCGTTGGAAACGGAAGACTTTCATGACGTTGAACATGTTGTTTTGTATGCATATTACGCACACAAGAGCAGAACAATGCATTTTTAAATCACATAGAACTGCGCAGCTACGACTTAAATTTAATAGGTTTTAAAATCTGAAAAAATATGAAAGGAGGTCTTTAGTGTCCACTCTACAACCAATTTTTGAGAAAAAGGTCAAAGCTTGCTTATTTAAGTTGTACCTTTCTTTTAAAAGAGGGTACTCTATCCTTAAAATGAGTTTCAAAAACCATTAATTTTCACGACATATTTTTGTCCGTGTCTATGGAGGTACATTGAAGTTGTATTTTCATTGAAAAATATATGTGATATGTGGTGATAACGAACAGTGTTCAAATTCAAAAGTCCAAAGGAAAATTACAAATTAGGAGCAGAGCAAACACAGACCTCTTAAAAAAATAGAGGTAGGATCAGGTGCCATGGAGGAGTGAGCATCCTCTGCTGACCGGTCACACCCGCCGTGTGCTCTTTGTTGTAATCGGGAAAAACCCCCGGAAAAGTCCGTAGACAATTAGATGATTAATTATGGTCTAACAATTAGTATGGAAAACGTCAGTCAGTATGCGACCCAGTGGAAGATTGTACTTGCTGACAAGATACTTGTATCGACCATAGAACTTACGAGAAGATGACTTCAAACGAGACTGTTGATAGTCCTGTTTTATCAACTTGTTTGTCAGTAGCTTGCCTCGCCTTAGAAACTGTTTACGAAGAGCATATCCTTGCGTATCGAATTAACTGAGAGACGAAAACACCATATGCAGGTGATGAAGATATATTGCTAAATAAGTAAGGAAAGTTGACTATAGAAATATTGAAGTCATCCCGTTTATCATATAGTTTTGTTGTTAGGTTACCATCAATGTCCATTTCCAGTAAAATATCCAAATATGAAACAGATGACGCAGACTCTGTGGTATCTTTTATTTCAAGTTCACTGGGATATATCGAATCGACGTAAGTATGGAAGTAACAATTGATAATTGATAATACGTCGTCGATATACCTGAATGTTGAGTTGAAGGCCACAGCGAGTGATTAATTTTTTTCACGTACAAGTATTTGAATAAATTCTGCTTCATATGAATACAAAAATAGGTCTGCTAACAGTGGGGCACAATTGGTACCCATGGGAATTCCAACATATTGTTGGAAGACCTGATTTTCCAAAAAGTACATAGATGTTGTCTATCATATATTTTTTATTTTAGGAAATTAATTTTTTGGATCTCTACCCTACTTCTAAAAAGAATTGTTTAATTTATACTTATAGAACTAAAACAACACAATTGGAACTGGTATAGATATATCTGTCACATTCAGCCCAGATTGTTTTGAATTGACATTTATTTTTATCGATGAGAATATAACGTCAGTGTACCTCCATAGACACGAGAGTTCTAAGTATAGCCTGGAATTTTCTCCCCCCCCCCCCCTTAAGGGGGATGTGCGGCCATCTTGTACATTCGATGTTAAGAATGTAAACATTTCTTGAACTGGTTCGTTTCTGCCCAAGGCTGACCAAAACTGTTGCCAAAAGATAAAAAAGCAATAAATATGAGATTCTACAGGTTGTTTTTATGCAAATCATGCATACAAAATACAAATATTTTATAGGCACAAAGACAATTGCAATAATTAGCAAAGGCCCAATATATGCATAAACAGAAGTATCGATTTTATTACATATCAGTATGAAAGATAAATATGTATATTTATATTTCACATTCACATGAGAAGAAAATAGTTCTAACAATTAAGCTTGTACACTATTTCTGTATGATGTACATTTATTGATAAATGAGAGAGTTATTTTCAACAATGTTGAAGATTTACTATTAAAACAGAACTTAGCCTTAAGGATATCTGACATTTTTGAAAAATTATTTCTAGTATGAAAACATGTATATAAATTTCTTTTACAAACTGTCCTCAAATGAATGTATTTAGAACAGCTGAATAAAAAATGAAATTCATCTTCAATTGATCCAGTGTTACATTAGTTACAAAGTCTTTCATGGAATAGATAAGTGTCTACCTTTTTCTATGGCAAGATTATGTGAACTTAATTTTTAACTACTAAAAACTTATCTCTCTACTTTCCTTTTAAATACATCAACATAAGAACACCGTTGAAAATTACCAAAAACAACTTGTGAAAATTTAAGCTTTGATGAACTAAAAAATATTGAATGTTCTTCCTGGTCTGTAATTCTTTGTTTTAAACTTGATAGAAAAGGTTTTATTGAACTACCTCTGTCGATAATATATATGTAAACCCTAAATTGTTAATAATTGAAAAAATGCTTTTTGTCCAGGAATTTGTATGAACTGTTGCTTTATAGATTTTGAACACTAGTGTATTTTCAGAGGTAATAATATGGTTCCAAACCTTTATGCTTGAAAAATGTATTCTTGTCCATAAAGGTAGTCTACCTAGTTCTGCTCTGCAAGGGGCATTAGTAGTTCTACTGTGTACACCTTAAAATTCCTTAATGAATTTCATGTGAAATTTTTCTATAACAAAAAAATTCAATATTAGTAAATAAACCCCGTATCTCACTACAATAGAGAGGAACTGGTGTTACTATAGAGTCAAATAGTTTTTCTCAAAGTTTACAAGGGTTATCTAGTCCAATTGTCTTCTTGATCTTAAAGTAAGCTTTTCTGGCCTTTTCCATGAGAACTGTTGTAGCTAAGTTGAAACTTCCATTACATTTAAAAGTTAAACCACGATAACAATATTTTGGCACAGTTTGAAGTAAATTTCCATTATAAGTAAATTTATCAATGCAAGATTTACCATTTTAATTAAATATAAGAACTTTTGATTTTTTAACATTGACCTGTAATTTCCATTTAGAACAATATGTTTCAAGAACATTCAAATAGCTCTGTAGCCCACTTTTGCTTTTAAAAAGTAATACAATATCATCAGCATGTAATAAAGAGTTTACAGATATATCACCAATGTAAACAGGATTACAATTACCTGCTTTTAATTCATCAACAATGCCATCAATAAAAATGTTAAAAAGAGAAGGACTTAAGATATCACCTTGTTTAACCCCACATTCAGATGTAAAAGATTTACTTAGACCATTTGCAAACTTTATCTTAGTCTTTGTATTTTCATACATGGAAAATATAATATTAAACATATTGGTAGGCATATTAGATTGTAGAAGTTTATAGAAAAGTCCTGTTGTCCATATGGTGTCAAATGCAAGATCAATAAAAGCTGCATAAACCTTTTGCTGTTTGTTTCTATAATGTTTAGATATAGTTTTAATAGTAAAAAGTTTATCAGATGTTCTGCTCTTTTCCTTAAAACCAATTTTATTTTCACTAATTAAATATGATTCCTTAATGAAAGCAAGTAATCTGGAATGAATTACTCTATTAAAATGTTTCCCCAAATTTGAAGTAACAGAGATCCCTCTGTAATTAGAAGGGTCAAGTTTGTTACCAGATTTATGTAGTAGAACCAAAATACTTTCATTTCATATCGCAGGAAAGTGTCCTGACTTTAAAATAGTGTTGAACAGTTTTTTTGTAAGGGTTTAATAACATACTTCCCCCATTTTTTAACATTTCATTTGAAAATAAATGTTTGGATGTACGATGTACTTTTACCATTCTTGAGATTTTTCAGGGCATTTGTTATTTCTTGAATTGTTATGTCAGGATTAGTATCATCCTTTAATTTTTGTGTAAGTACATGGAATTGGCCAGAAATGAATTTGTGAAAATCTTTCCGACTATTTTTGCTGTATTCAGTGTTTTAAAATATTGGTAAAATGTTTCACAAGGAAGACCAGGGGAGGAAGTGTTTTGCATATACAGGTGACACTCGATGGCTCGAACTTCGATCTCTCGAAGTTCTTGATCTCTCGAAGTGAAATCACGGTCCCAATTTTTTCCCCTATATAACTAAGCAAATTTACTCTTGATCTCTCGAACTCCGATCTCTCGAAGTTCTTGATCTCTCGAAGTAAAACCTGGGTCCCGTTATACATATTTCATTGCTTTTGACTCTTGATAACTCGAAGTGGTGGCTGTGTACACACGCGACCGATCAAGCGTATAATTAGCTCCGCGTGGACCTTACCTGGATGATCGAGTGAACCCCTAGGGCTAGCGTGGTAGTGTTAATTGGTTAATTACGGAAGTGACACTACCCCTTGCTTCCTTCAAAGGGTAGATAGTTAATTTGTAACTGATCTATTAATTTCAACAACTTGTGAAATTAACGGTAAATTAAACCGGTCTATTTAAACTATTCTGTGATCAAGAAAACATAAAATACTTTTTAAAAAATTATAAGTTAACAAAACAATAAATAAACACAAAACTAATTTCTGTATTGTTGAATTTGATGTAAAGTAGCAGAAAATACAAATGAAACCATGTTAGACTATCTTTCCATGTTATGAATATAAACTTCTGGCTACTATAATTTTAGAACCAACATGACGGGAACAAAACTTTCCGGATTTTTTTAAACTTTCGATCTCTCGAACTCTTGATCTCTCGAAGTTTAATCATGGTCCCCTGAAGTTCGAGTTATCGAGATTCACCTTTATTGAATATTGTCTAATTCATGTAATATTTTCCAAAATGTCCTAGGGTTCTTTTCTCTGCTGTTATTAGTTTCTTTACAGATATTTTGTGAGTATAACTTTTCTTCATGTTTGCAAAGTCTTCTGTATTTTGATCTATATGTGTAAAAAAGTTTTCTATATTGACTATTGAAGGGATATTGGTTGACCAACTTTTCATACTGTTTAACTGTGATTCGAAAGTCAGTACAGGACTCGGAAACCAAGGTTTCTTGTTGCACCTTCGAGACTTAAATTTTGGCGTTTTTGTCACAAACATTGCAGATAATTTTGCACAGTTTTGTAGTATATTACTAAATGATGTTACAGTAGAGTCACTATCGTCATAATCAGTATTAACAAATTCTGAAAATCTGTTTCTAAATAATGTGCTATAGATATTTTTTGAATATATTTCTATGGAATCCTTTGTCCAAATAAATTTTCCTGTCAGAGGCCTTCATACTTGTGAGACCCTCAACATTCCACATGCCTAATTTCAAAAAATGTTTCTTACATTTTACATTTATCTGTTTTTTACACATGATATATATAAAGCTGTTGGAGGTTAATTTTGCATGAATTAATACAGTATCAAGAATACGCATACATATACAACATACATAAGACTCTTACTTACATTCGTATGGAAATTATACATTATATGGGTACATAAGCAATGTACTGACACAAGGTAAACAATACAATTTCATGTAAGTATCTTACTTACATTCGTATGTAAATTATACATTATATGGGTACATGAACAATGTACTGACACAAGGTAGACAATACAATTTAAACTTGTGACATCTATGTGATGAGAAGAATATCAAATTAACGATACATTTTTGGTGATTGAGTTGGAGGTGGGGGAACTGCCCATGTGGTACAGGCGGACCGCGGAATGGCGCTAAGTTAGGGGCCACAGCAGAATTTCTGTAACGGGGTGTTGGTCCAGTTGTAGGAGTTTTCTGATTCACGAGTGAAACTTGGGGTAGTTGCCTTTTCGAAGGATTGACAATGCCAAGGGTTATCCTTAAGTGTTTAACAATAGCTGGTAAACCTCTCTTCATGTCGAGATGAGCTTTAACAAAAAACATGATATCAGTAGACTGAAATTCATCAATCACTTGTATTTTGGGAAAACTTTCGCATGCAAGGTGAATTTCCGCATTAGCTTGCTCTACAACATTATTATTGTAATCTTTCCGGTAGATTATTGGTAAGAGGTGGACTTTTCCATGATTTCTAGCAGATCTCTAATAGATGAGTGAAGTCCTCTTTCTTCACACTGTTGGGTAAGTCTCTTGTTCCAATGTGAATCAGGATGGTTTTCGGGTTGTATCTGTGCGAGTTTTTTTCTACAAAACTTGCGCAGGTGTTGGCTCCTCCCCTTATGAAGCGAACAACTGTTTTACAATTTGGTTTGAAGCGTCGTGGTTGGATACGCTTCAGCATAGAGTAACTTAATATCAAAACATCACATTCAGTTATGGGAAACTGACGTTGTGGTTCATTAGTAAGTTCTGAATGTTGTGATTCCATTTTGGATGAGTGGATCAGGTCTGATGCTTGACTGTTTGCATCCACGAAATTTTCAACATGTTGTATGTCGAGTTGGTTATTATACCTATCCTGCAAATCTGAATCACTATAGTTGTATGTTGGACTCAAGTTGATCAATACGATCTGTCAAGTCAGAAAGTTTGGATGAGAGTGTGGTCACAAATGTGGATTGTTGTGATTGCACTTCCACAAATTGTTTTACATGGGTATCAAATATGTTTGATTTAACATGCAACAAGTCAAGAAAACTGTTTAAGTGTTCGATTTTGGATTCGATGTTACCCAAATGTTTAGAAATTTTCCGTCCGTATGCATTCAGGGACTCTGATATCATGGGTTGAACCGATTCTCAAACTTTGCTCTTCATGTTGCTAAGTTCTGACATTTTCTCAGAGAATTGTTTCAATGTGTTGTCTATTATAGACAGTATGTTGTGAATCTCGTTAAATTTATGTTCCACTGTCTTGCTATGTTTTTGGACTTTTTCTTTTGAACAAAGTTTTTTGGGTGTACTGTCTATATCGAGAGGTGGCCGGCTTTCATCATCAGTCATAACAGATTTATTTCTGTCTGGTTAACTTCATTCTTGAGAATTTGAAAGTATGTATCGGCAAATAATGTGCATTTTGCACCTTGGATAACAACAGAACCTCTTTTGTAAAAGTCGATTTTATTGCATTCATGGCTTTGTTTGCTTCGAATAGCACTTTAACTACTTTTCCACCTTTTAAACTTGTTGCGAGTGATGGACCAAAATGTTCAAGGATTGCTTATTTCCATCCAGATACGTTTGATGTCTTGAAAGACACGTTGTTTGTTTTTCCATCTATTTGACAATGTGTAATTAATGTCTCTGAGTCTAACTGATCATCAACAATTGAGGAATTCACATTTGCATCTTGTGCATCATTTTCATCAATCAAATAATCAAGATCATTACTGACAGTCACTATATCTCGCTAGGATTTTCGATTTTGATTTTCTCGAGTCCGCCATTTTGGAGGATGAAGACAAATTTATTCTACTGATAATTTTCTAATTTAGCACGGTATTATGAATTGCAATGCCCCAACAGCAATGTTAATACTTACTGCGTGTCTTTAGACTATATTTTTCAAGTTTTCAAATAGGAAACGTAGAAAATTATATGATCTTTTAGGAAAATAACCACGGAGTATTTTTCCAACGTGTTCGTATTCATCGGGATCAGGATTTACCCGCATACAAGAATAGAACAATGCCCTTTTAATCACCCAGAAGAGCTGTCGAACTGCGCAGCTGTAGACTTATTTTGAGGATTTAACTATCTGAAAAAACAGGAAGAGGGTTCATTGGTATGTCCTCTCGACAACCATTTGTTGAGAAAAAATTTTAATTTTGCATATTTATGTTGTAACTTTGCCTCAAAATAGGGTACCCTAATTTTGTCAGTCGGCATGGGATCTATTTTTAGAACAAGAAAAATCCAGTCTATACTTAGAACTCCAGTGTCTATGGAGACACATTGACGTTATATTTTCTTAGAAAAAAAAAAATAAATGTCAATTTAAAACAATCTGTGTTGAATGTAACATACGGTACATCACCCAAGTTAGTTTTTTTTGGTTTTTTTCCAGTTCTATAAGTATAAATTTAAGTAAATTCTTTTTACAAGTGGGGTAGGGGTCCAAAAAAGGGATCGTCTGAAATAAAAAATATACATATATTTTTCAATGAAAATATAATAGAATTTCAATGTACCTTCATAGATACAGAGACAAAAACATCTCGTGAGAATGGATAGTTTCTAAGACCCATTTTAGGAATAGGGTACCCTCTTTTGAGACAAAGTTACAACCTAAATACCGTAAGCAAGCAAAGACCTTTTCTTCAACAAATGGTTGTAGAGTGGACAACACCGACCTCCTTTCATATCTTTTCAGATTTTTCAATCTTGAATTTAAGTCTGTAGCTGTGCAGTTCCAGGTAATTTAAAATGCATTGTTCTGTTCTTCAGTGCATATTTTGCATACAAAACAAAATGTTGAACTTCATATTTATTGCTTTTTCATCTTTTGGCAACAGTTTTTGTCTGTTTTGAACAGAAACAAGCCAGTTCAAGAAATGTTTACATTTTTCTTCTCAAATGTAAAAGATGGCCATACATCCCCCATAAAGCATTACATAATTCTGATTTACGATGAAGATAATATTATCATTGTGGAGATGGTTTCCAAAAAGAATACTTAATATTCGTCGATATAACTTTTTGAATCCAAAGCCGTTAATTTTTAGTTAAGAATCTCCCCCCGTTTCGCATTTTAAACTAAATGTATTCGCAAAACATCAACAGACGGAAATATCAAACAGCCTTCATCAGCAATTTATAAATTATCTACATACAAAATTTTAAAGAAGTAATTAAATGAATGATTTAAAAATGTACTCGCTATCCTCCGCGGAAGAAATTTGCTTGGAAAAAACGCTGTTCAATGTTTATCAATTACGCTATAGCCTTAGCAATCAAAGGAAATCAACAAACTGTATATTGATAGATTGACAAATTAACAAACTTTAAGACCTCCAATGGGTTTTTTTTTACTAATTCTATATAATGTAGACTCAATGACTGCATTCTTACCCTCGTCAGTTTGAGGTATTTTGAATCACGCGTGTGCACTATGCATATAATGTGTTCGTATGAATAGCCATATAAATAAACAGTTTAAGTGTTGAATTTTTAAAAGTTTTTGTGTACATGCAAAGCAATGCTATTACAATTCTAGGGCTATTAAAGTCAAACTACAATGCTAGGGCTATTAAAGTCAAACTGAATATGGTAAGGGCCAGACTAATACTGGTTCTGCTTGTTCTACAAATAGCGAATGTAAGACGACGTATTGGGATGTTATTTTTTAAACAAGTACATGTAATTATAGCTTTCCTAAAAGCTTGCATGACTAAACAAAATTATTTCATTGGAAGCATGTATTATAGTTTCCCTAATGCATACATGTAACTTTCGGTCTGAAAAGAATTCAGATTAACTACCATCCGAAGTTTCCAGAGTTTCGGGGGCTACAGACTTGCAGCTAAAATTACCAGAAAAAATAAATTTTAAAATTTACCGCTGTTCATAAATTCATTATAGAGACGTGCAGATTCACGTAGTTTTGACTTCTGGCCCCTAATAACCCCTAATTACACAACACATGATAAAACCATTATATTGTTTGGGTACATTACAGTAAGATAAACAGTTTTGCTTCATTAACATATCACAAAATATTCCTCAGTAAAGCGCTATGGATGAAAGATTTTAGATCCCTCTCGGCCCCTTATCTGAGGGGCCATCCCTTTTTTCTTGATATTAAACGAAAGCTCTTGTAAATATTATTTGCATTACATGTCTTAACAAAATATTTTAGAGAAAAGAGAGAGACAAAGAAAATTTTCAGGTCAAGGCGAGCTTTAACGGTTTTTGAGTCAGACAAATATGAATGCCCAATAGCACATCTACAATTTCCTGTCTATAATCCCTGAAAGTTTGAAATTAATGTCTTTTATGGTTTAGGAGGAGTTTCCAGGATAAACTGATCCTTTAAAACTTTAAAACACTTAAACGCTAATAACTCAAAATCGCAAGTAACGTCATCAAAATAAAAAAAAAATATGTATTAAGTTCGATTGATTATCTGTCGGTCATGCAATACATTAAGCATATCAATTAAGAGAGTTAGTGTCATGACCATTTTTTGATACATTGTTTTCCTTTAGAAGAAGAATTAGATAGATATAGGGAAATACTCAAATTTTAAAGCTAAAATATTAGGTATTTTTCTTTACTAACTGATGAAATATTGCTAAAGTAATCATGTCAAAATGTGTAAGGTAGATCTGATGGTTAATTTGCTGATCATGTAGCCTCTTTAAGCAGTTTTATCCGGATTCATAAAAAATAATAAAAGCAAAACAAAAACAAAAAAAACACGCCTGTTACTCTTATGAATGCGTGATCTTGTATGGTGTATTGTATAAATTCAAGAAGAATGTAGAAGACCTTGATACCTTGTCAGAATGGATTAAAAGCATCATATGTATATTAAAATCTCGTATTAAACGACTGAGAGGTCAAATGAAAACCATCTATCCTTCTGTTTTCAATAAAGCAGAAGTGAGAAAAGAACTAGATAGATTACACGATCAGTATGTACTGGTCCCTGCTGATAAGGCAAGTAAAAACATTGTCTTTGTTTGTAAGGCACTTTATATTAATTGCATTTTCAAAGAACTAGGTTTCGATTCTAAACATGGTAATCCTACTTACACCAATAGCAGCCTTTCCAAGCAGGAAATACTTCAAAATCATAAATCGGTTATGGATATCTTAAATATCCCCCATAAACAAAATGAATTTGATTTACCTTATTTGTACTGGATTCCAAAGCTTCACAAAAGTCCTTACAAACAGAGATATATACATGTAGCAGGTTCCACTAAATGTTCTACAAAACCTCTCTCTTTACTCCTTACTAATATTCTTACAGTAGTGAAGGAGAAACTTCAAGAGTACTGTACAACAATATACTCCAGAAGTGTTGTGAATCAGATGTGGATACTAAAAAACTCTAAAGAATTATTAGAAACTTTGAGGTCACAAAATCTTACCAAAATCAATAGCATCAAAACGTACGATTTTTCAACGCTTTATACAACCATTCCCCATGACAAATTAAAATCTAGGCTTTTTGATATCATCGACAGTTGTTTCTTCAATAAACAATCGAAGTCGTAAAAATGCTTACCTTGTCATTGGAAATCTAAAAAAATATTTTGTTAAAAACCATTCTGATTGCACATACAAGTACTCTGAAGTTGACATTAAAAAATTGCTTAAGTTTCTGATAGACAACATCTATGTAGTTTTTGGAAATCAAGTCTTCCAACAATCTGTTGGAATTCCCATGGGTACCAATTGTGTCCCATTGTTAGCAGACCTATTTTTGTATTCCTATGAAGCAGAATTTATTCAAAAACTTGTACGTGAAAAAAATAAATCACTCGCTGTGGCCTTCAACTCAACATTCAGGTATATCGACGACGTATTATCAATTAACAATTGTTATTTCCATACTTACGTCGACTCGATATATCCCAGTGAACTTGAAATAAAAGATCCCACAGAGTCTGCGTCATCTGTTTCATATTTGGATATTTTACTGGAAATGGACATTGATGGTAACCTAACAACAAAACTTTATGATAAACGCAATGACTTCAATTTTTCTATAGTCAACTTTCCTTACTTATGTAGCAATATACCTTCATCACCTGCATATGGTGTTTTTGTCTCTCAGTTAATTCGATACGCAAGGGCATGCTCTTCGTATGAACAGTTTCTAAGGCGAGGCAAGCTACTGACAAACAAGTTGATAAAACAGGACTATCAACAGGCTCGTTTGAAGTCATCTTTTCGTAAGTTCTATGGTCGATATAACGACCTTGTCAGCAAATACAATCATCCACTGGGTCGCATGCTGACAGACGTTTCTCATACTAATTGTTAGACTATAATTTATCACCTAATTGTCTACGGACTTTTCCGGGGTTTTTTTCCACTAATTACGACAAAGAGCATACGGCGGGTGTGACCGGTCAGCAGAGGATGCTCACTCCTCCTAGGCACCTGATCATACCTCTATCATTTTGGAGGTCCGTGTTGCTCTGCTTTGAATTTGTATTTCGTTTTATGGATTTTTGAGATGGTTGACGGTTTGTTATTGTCATTTTTTCATTCGGGAGATATAAATATTATTATTCGTTTGTACATGCCTGTTAAATTTAAATTTCATGCTTTAATCAAACCATTAATTTGATATTTATATGCTTAAATAAATTAGATTTGAATGCTGCGTTGATTCTATTTTTTTATGTAATAATACGTGATTTTTGTTTTATTTTTATTAATTGTTTTATTTTTACTTGTTACTGTATTATTTATCTATAGCGTTTCAATTATTGTTAAATTAATGACATATAGTTTTACTCTTACTGATTTAAACAATATACACATTTTTAATGTCTTTTATTTTTATTAATTTATTGTTTTCTTTTTTGGATAAATCTCTTCATATATAATGTAATTATCCCAATATTTTGTGAGTGACAGTTAATTATTATAGATGAAGTTCAACATAAGACGGAAAAATATTATTTCTTATAACATGTTTACAAACGTGTTCTTGTTTGTTTTAAAATCCCCCTCTTTATTTATTTTTACTTGATATATAAAGAACATTAAAATAATGATCTGATGCGCAAAAATTTTTGCAATTGAAAACTAGATGCTGTCATTAGACAGTAATACCCGCACCAAGTGTTAGCCTCTAAATAACACTCTCTTGTACCAGTTTTAGTCAAAAAGAAGGCCACATGCAATTTCCGGTACTTTTTAGAAATTATAATTTTCATAAATGATGAGTTCACATCCAATAATACACATATTGCCTTTATGTACAATTTGGGGTTGAACTGTTTGCATCTGTTTGTGATCTTCATATTATTTCCATTAAAAACCCGTTTTTAAATATGACACAAACAAACATTCTTAGGATTTTATATTTGTATTTGTGCCCTCATGCAGAAAAAAATATGATAAAATTAAAAAAAATCCCTACCTACCTAACCTAATTTTTTCATCAGTGTTACCCTAAACACACATTTTTTTTTCTTAAGCCTAACTGTTAGGTAACATTATTTTGGGGGGAAATATTATATTTTATACACTTTATTTAATGTTTCGTTCAATAAGGAGTACATCACAATATGTGGGTGTCCCATACCACCTTAAAGCTGAAAATTGTGCTTTACATGGTTAATTACCTAATAAAATTGTGCAAGGGGATTTACAGAATAAAGTTATGAAAATACATGCAATATGTTACAATTAAATGATCTCTGTCTGAAGTTACGTACACAACACAGGTCTACAGGTTGCATTAGCGGGTATTAGTTTTACCCAGCTCTTTGGTTTGATGAGTATCACATGGTGTACATGCATGTGTGTTTTCGATATGCAGAATAGGATTAATTAACACGAATAAACGTTTCTTTTGTGGTGATCAGCTAAAGGAATTCATATTGTGCTAATTGGATTATCATTATGATGTTGACCAATATAGGTAAGTATAATACATGTAGTAGCGCAATATTATGAGATACAAAACAGTTAAGTTTTACTTTCACTTTCTAAAATGTGATCTCCCTTTGCCAGCATACTGTATCATCATCTTTATTTGAATAAGCTTATCTACAGTTTCTGTCATTTTAATTGTAGATTTTTTTTTTCATTTGTCAGACTTACACTATTGAGTTGACTCCATATCGACCCTATTTTGTATTAAATTTGGGTATTAAATATCATGTTTATATGAGTTATAATAGGGAGGAAGGGCCCGCCTTAACCGTTCCCCATCCCCAGGATGTGTGGATTAGATATACATTTCTAGTGAGAATGAAGGCATGCTGCAGCTTTTTTTTCATTATACCCCCTACCCCATCATCATACACCAGTAATAGAAAAAGAGTTAATGACTAATTTTATTTTATTTCAAATTGCTTATTCTTTTTTGTCAAGAGATATGTGGTATGTCAAGATTTATGACTCATGGAAATTTGTGCATTTAAATCCTGATTGTTAACATACATGTATAATTATATATTAAAAAAATACATGTGATATTATATTAGGGATCATGCAATCAATTGCAAAATTGCCAATCGGTTATTTATAACTCATTTTGACTGATTATTTTGTTAATCATTTTGAAAATAAAGACATTTCTAAATACATGTAGAACATATTATCAATAGATTGATTTTGTAACTATTTAGGGCCCCACTCTGCAGATGTCCTATAGTGATCTTTCTGTCCAATTCTGCTGATCATTGATACATTGGATACATTTAAGACAAATTGACCCCTGCCCCTTGGGTTATTCCCCCACCCCCTGAAGTTGTTTTTAAACAACCACCCCCCCCCCCCTCCTCTGAAATAGGAAATTATAATACATTTTAATTACTGTTGAGATCCCTACCCTAGACCATATTTATTCTTCCTCCTCGTGTCATTGCACATCAATTGGTACATGTATATAGGTTATGCCCCCTTTGAGATGCCCAGTGACTTTCCAGAGTTGGAACTAATCAAGTATTAATCTATCTTATTCATATGTAGTGTAATTCCTAGCCCTAGCCCAATGTTGACCCTGCTTTGTTTTTTACAGCAAGCTCTAGGTTTTTGTTGACTGACTTTACAATTTCTACAATTACATATAACATTTTGTTTATCTTTAAGATTAAAAAGCAATTTCCAAAATCTCTTTATGTACATCTGACATCATACAGAAAAATATCAATCAAGAAATGATTTTGCTACTGTAAAAATGTGAGAAGAGACTCTGAATCTCCCCACCCCCTGAAAACATGAATAGTTAAATATTTTTAAAATATCCTCAAAATCATCAAATCTCCAGTCCTAAACCATATATATTTTTGTTTCTTCAACCATGACCATGTCAAGGCAAATCTTTTTGTGGTATTAGTAGGTCATGGCCTCTGGGGGTCACCTTAACCCCACCCCACCCTCCCAAAATCAGAAATGATCAAATAACTTGAAAAAAATGCTTGTGATCCCCACCCATAAAGCATAATTTTATATATTCTTCCTCCTTATGCATCTTATGATACGTTATTTCAATCACAAGATATAAGAGGAGGTCCAGGAATAAAGTTTTTTTATGGGATGGAACATCATTTTGCAGATAGCATTGACCCTCAGAATCAAATTTATATTTCTAAAACCTTATTGCATATCTATAGCTCAGCCCCTGTTATATCCCTATAAATGATGTGCTATTCATTAAATCATGAGAGGAGTTCTGGGAAGTAGGTTTTTTCAGGAGTGATAAACGTCAATTTTCAGCTACTTTTTGACTCCCTGGATGAAATTTAAATTTTTAAAACCTTATTGCATGACTATATGACAGCCCGTATCATACCCCAAGATATGATGTGGCTATTTATTAAATCATGAGAGAAGTTCTGGGAAGTAAGTTTTTTTAGGAGTGATAAACGTCAATTTTCAGCTACTTTTTGACTTCCTGGATGAAATTTAAATTTTTAAAACCTTATTGCACATCTATAGGACAGTCCCTATCATATCTCAAGAGATGACATAGCTACTGCATAAATAGTAAGAGGAGTTCTGGGAACCATATTTTTTTTTGCAAAAAAAAAAGTCATTTTTTGATGCCCACAGACCCCCGTGATAAAAACAAAAATTCTGAAACATGATTACACGTCAACATGACACCCCGAAGCATATCCTATTAGATCATTAGGCTACTGCAAAAAGAAATTGACGTTTTTTGAAACGAGACTTTTTGTAAAAAAAAAAAAGTCATTTTTCAGCCACTTAATGACCCCCAGGACAAAATTGAAATTTCCGAAACCTTATTGCGCATCTATAGGACACCCCAAAACATATTCCAAGAGATGATTTGTCTACTGTTGAAAATGTTAAAGGAGTTCAAGGAAGAAGGTTTTTTGTCAAAAAACGTCATTTTTTACCAATTATTTGACCCCCAGGACTACCAGAGAATTTTTGAAACCTGTTTACAAAACAACATGACACCCCAAATCATACTCCAAGAGTTCAGTTTGCTGGTTTATAAGATGTAAGAGCAGTTTGATAAAGTAAAACGTGACAGACGGACGGACGGACGGACGGACGGACGGACGGACGGACCAGGGTAACAACAATATACCCGAACTTTCTTTAGAAAGTGCGGGTATAAATATTCATTATAATGATGATAGTATTCAATTGTTTAGGCGTTTTTGGAGTTACTCATCAAAAAAACAGTAGTTTAAGTTTTTTTCTTTTATAGTAATTGACACATAGTCACCTTTGAAAATGACAATAAAACTTCATCTCTCAGCACATTTATGCCCTGTTATCGCTTCATAATTTGCGAAACATAAGTTTTCAAAACGAGAAAGATGAGAAATGAGAAACATGAGATCATATTTTTATGAAGCAAGTTTTTGTCCTGAACAGTTCATGCCTTATGGGTCGTCGCCATGTTGGATGACGGTTACTGCAATAACGGACAGTAGAACCAAAGTCTCTCAAAATAAAACTCCAAGCACAACTTAAAACTATACAAGGATAACGATTACTCAAAACGAAAAAAATCCACTGATGATAATGAAAAACCATCTATTGTATGTAATAAATCTTTGATTGTAGTGTTATTTTTCAGTTTCAAAAAAGAATGTCAATGACCTATTTTTTAAGTAGTGGCCTTTGATGATTTTTTAAGAAAAGGAAGAAAAATCCCCCAAATTTTCCACTTTTATTGAGATTTTCTTCATTTTGAAAATATTAAAATTAACCTAACTCTCTAAAAAAAATAAAATACAGTTTATGAATGGTAGTGTAGCTAACTAGATACAAAGCATTATGTTTTCAGTGACAATTTTCAAAAATATTCCAATCCGAATTTCCTCTAACAGTATAACAAAAACCCGAACAATGATAACTTTTAAACATTTATAGTGCTAAAATATAAATATTGACCTTATTCTTCTGGCATAAAATTTATATGAGGTCAATGATCAAAATTTTGAGATATCGTGTCCTTTATTGTTTTGAAGCATTTGTCAATATTTTTGCATTGCAGACCATTCGATTTTCTTATAGAATAAGTGTGATAAAACCGACAGAAAATATGCGAAATTATATTGAATAACGAAAAATTAAGTCCGAATTTCCTTTGTTTTGTTCTAAGTTCTAATTTTGAACTTAATTTCATAATGAAGTAAAGATATCGAATGTAATGTCATTAATAAATAATTTTATTTTATAAATGCTTTTTGTGTTTAGAACAAATCTCACTCATGACATTGAACTTTATAAGAATCCGGATTTGACAACTCAAAACCCTGAGTACACAACATCCTTTAAAAAAAACCTTAATACTACCATCTCTCCGGAGCTTACAAACATGAAAACTTTGCAAAATTACTCGCATGATTAAAAACAAACTGTTGTCCCCCTTTCTGTGCGATTTTTACAATAATGTTTCATCATTAATTGCTTATAACTTAAAACACAAAACGAACTGAAATAGAATCATTTACTTTTCTGCACATTAGATAATTCAAGACCAAAGGTTAGGTTTATCTACTGTATACAGGATTATTTTTCCCCCGTATGATTTTCTCGCTTCTCCACTTGCAAACAGTTTCATCCCGTCTTGAATTCGACCAGATACAGTTATGTTTAAAGAAAGATAATTTGAGATAATGGAATTTTCCCAGTCTTAAATCCGCCAGCTGACAACGAGGGAGAAAGAGGCAAAAACAAAATGGGGCTGAATATTTCCCTGTATTCAGTATAAATGAGCAAAATCTTTATTTCATTAAATCCGTTAAGTTTTTAGGGCAGATTGTTTACTTTAAAAAGTACCTTGATTTTGATCTTTGAACTATCATTCGTCCTTTATAAACATTTAAATGAACATTTTAAAGGACAAGTTCCTCTTAAAATGGAAAGAGCAGCTAATTTTTAAAGAGTTCAGTCTTCAATGTAGTCGTATCCCCTTAAAGTAACCGTGATCTTTGACCTTTTCTTTTTAAACTAGCATGCATGTGCACAAAACTTAAAATTGTGCATGTAAAATTGACAAATAGTTCAGAAGTCCGTTCAAATGATCAATGCCTTTGATTTACTTATGATTTTTCAAAAATAAATAAGAAATATTAAAACGCATCTGCTTAGTAAACGTTTTGATTATTGTTTCGTGATTTTAGTACATGTCTTTTGATTTGAATTATACAGGAAACGGATACAAGAAGGTCAAGTTTCATATACAAGGAAACATATCAAATTACACTGCAGACCAGATTAGAACAATTCAAGAGACCGTTGCTGCTATTGTTGGATGTGATTATGAGGACATTTACTTGAACGGGTTTTGCAAATCCAACAGCTTCTTTGTATTTTTATCGATGAGAGAGGGATACATGGGTGATCTTTTCAACATGAATCAGCAGGACAAAGAAAAACTGATCAGCTTAAATATACACTACTTTATTGTGGACACAAACTATGTATATATAAAAACTCCGAAAGGTAACCTCTGTAGGCTTGACCTGAAAAGTTGCGTAAGATTTTCTGATCATTTTATGTCCGGAGTCAGTCCTTCCTTCCGTCCGTTACATACTAGTATTCGACTACCCCAAGGCCTATTGCATACAAACTTAAAACAATGGGAGAAAAGTAATTTTAAGGTAAATAGCCAGGTACCTTTCAAAGGGTAGATAATTATGAAAGAAGAAAATATCCTGTCAAATTAATCCTTTTATAGAATACTGAACTAGATTTAAGGTCCTTCGATTGTCGCATGACGTCACCAGAAGCATTCCGGGATATTTTACTGTTGTAAGCTTTATTATTTGTCTAATGTGAGTCATGGGTTTTCCAATATTTTTTGTTGATAGTTGTGTTTGAACCAACTTTGAGTTATGTAAAGTGAAATGACAATTTTATTTAACAATTTAAAGAGTTGTTTGGGTTGGAATTCAATTAGAACTGATAAAACCGTACAAAGACAGACATATACAAACACTATAATTCGACATTTTTAACCTGACAAGGTAAATATTTCTTAGCAGATTTCGGTAGGATGTATAATGAATTACAAACGTACTAAATTTTTGCGAGTTTGAACCATTATTTAAAATGTTAAAACATTTTCTGTTGGTAAACCGTATTTTTTTATTGTTGTAAAATTTTATTAAAATGCACTGTAAATGTGATACATGTATTATGCATACTGGGAAGTTCGAATGGCCGTAAAATGTTACCATCCATGAAATAAAGGATTGTGATTAACTTTATTATATGGAAATCAAAAATGCAAAAATTTTTATCTGTGATGTTTGATTTGAGAGCAGTCGACGCTGTAATTACTCTGATAGTGTACCTCTGTAAGCTCCAACAGCATGAAGAAAAAACAATCTATTACATACCAATATTTTAGTTCATTTTGATTGTTTACATATTGATCTTCAAATTTAAACAACAATTACATTGATTGAACCATAAAAACATCAAGGGTGAAGAAACCTTAATACATGTAGTAGAATTAGTAGAAGAAAAAAATTAGATTTAATTTTGTTCAAATTATTACACAATGTGGACAGGAAGGTGTCAGAATTGGAAAATTAGTTCAGCATACAAATATATTTTTAAAAACACTTTCAAGTTCTTGGTAGAACAAGAATGACATATAAAATAACAATACAATAGTTATATACTGAATATAAATGCAAACTAGTTTTTAAAACCTTTCAAGAATATCATGTTACCCTTCGTGGGTCAGATAGAAGCCAAGAGGTATGTCTAATTTACGACTGAAAGAATAAAAAAAAACCTTATGAAATAAAAATTGGCTATCAAAATATAAATTAGTTTAAATTCAAACTTAATCTTTTAAATATTAGATTTATTCATCATAAAACTTGGCGTTAATGTCGATTAATAGCCTTCAATTCTACATAAAAATTATTTTAATCAAAGATATTTTTCTCGCATAATTTTTTAGAAGTATTGTAAAATATCATATCTAAAGTTGTTTCTTATCTAGAGCGCTAAATCTTTTATATCACTAAGAAATAAAGACGAATACAGAAAAGCTTTAAAAGAAATAAACGCTTACTTGTTGAAAATTCAATGTGCACTAATATTGTTATCGTTACATATATTATAATACATGCCCAGTAGAGTTATTGTTAATGATATTAAGCACTTTATTATTGTAATTACAATACAATAACTTAAAGGCTTGTTGGCAATATACATTGTTATTGAAATAAACGACGTGGTCAATGGACCTTTTAAAAATAGTTCAAAGTTGTTTTTAGTCTAAATGCAACAGCATAGGGATTTATCTTTCGCTAGATTTCGCTAGATTTTGCAGTTAAAAATTTTGAGACACGATTCAAGACATGCGTGAACACAAGAAAATAATGGATCGTGAATAATAATTCGTTCTTTCTTGAATTTTAGCGGAAGAAAACGAGGAAAGCTACGAAAGGCCGTAAGTACTAATATCACCCCCACACACACACACACACACACACACACACACACACACACACCGAGTATTTTCCTTTATTTCGTAAGCAAACCGATTGTGATTCATAATTCTATAGAAACTGACAGGGTTGAAATATACTAAACCAGTTTATCGATCGGTTGAAACCTTCAGTAGCCTCTGTAAAACTACGGACTGCACGTAATAATTATTATGATGTCGGACTCAGATTCCCATTTAAGTCGAGTTGGCTATTTCTTTTATCTAACGTTACTTGAATGATCATTTTTAATGGCAAGTCAAAAGTTTTGTTTCCTTCAAAATGTAATGTCTTTTTTTACTTTTAGGTGTTTTCTTCCAAATAGCAATAGCTATACGATGTAGTATTATAATGAATAGTATCTAACAAAGAAGGGCTATCCCTACACCAAATCTGAGATGATGGTGGAATAAAATGGCGTAAATGCCCATTGGTTTAATCGTTAATAAAATGAATTTAATTTAAAATGTTTTTTCCCATTAAATTATATTTTTAATTATTAAATACAACTTTGCAGCACAAATTTTAACTATAGTCAGTTTGAATATTTTAATTAACAAAAAAATAATTGTCTAAAGTTTTGCTATAACCGAACCCTAAACCTAAAATATCTGGTTATATAAGGTTATCTAAGTTCTGTTGCTATAACAACTGAGCAATTTCAGTCAGAATAAAATGCGTTATTTAAATGCTACATGAGACTTTAGCCACTGATTTACGGACTTGTATTATTTTCCTAAGACATTCAATTGTTGGGGCACAAAATAATATTTTTGTTGTTTAGTGGATCATCACTCAAAGATTTCGTTGATTGAAAATGGATCGTTTTTCATTTAGTATTTAAATATATGACATTAAGTAGAGTATGACAAAAATTATGTAGCACAGATCCACACTATAAAATAAAATGAATTGAACTAAAAATGGCACTAATTGGAGATTTTGGTACGCATACACCGGTTCAAATCAATGTATCTTATGTATTTAACCTAAGTTAAGGTTACAAACCGATATTGTTTTAAATACACATTGTTTGGAACGATTATTTGAAAACAAACATTAGCTAAATCTGTTGATATTTTTATTTCTTAGTATCTTATCCGTCCTGATGTATGCATTTTACACGCTTTATTCCCCCGTCTTCTTTTAAAAAAGTATAATTGAAGCCAAACCAGTTTTGAAATAATTGTATATATGAATACTTTCTCCATATATAATGCTTTTTTTTTTCATGTACGTACTTTGTTCTAACCAAAGAAATGCACTGGGCAGTGTTATTTTAATTTCAGAATGCCACTTGGAGATGGCTCCAGTCCATCTGATAGCGAGAGGACATACATTGACAGCTATATGACCCCGTTCCTGGACCGAGCTAGACTGCCATTAGGATCCACTAAAAGAAGAAGTGCACCTACTCCGAGCTCCTCAGACAATGAGATAACATATGTTAACAACGCTGTGAATCAAAGACTTGAAATAGTCGGGATGCCTGTTTTCAAATCCAGTAGCAGGCCATCATCTTCATCCAAAGCATACGTGGATAACAAGTACAACCGAAGACTGGCGAGGCTGGGGATGGTACAAAGTTCTATGGTTGTCTCGCCGAACTCGGGAAGCGGAAGTTGCAGTGGAACAAAACACTATGATTACAACTCCGCAAAAGGACATGTGTACAAAGATAACAAATTGAATCGAAAGTTAGGTTGTGTTGGCCCACCTATTGAAGCAGCTGAAATGCCATTAGGATTAATGGTGGGATCCACTATAAGAAGTAGAGCATCTATTCCGGGCCCCTCAGACAATGAGATAACATATGTTAACAGCGCTGTGAATCAAAGACTTGAAATAGTCGGGACGTCTGTTTTCAAATCCAGTAGCAGGCCATCATCTTCATCCAAAGTATTCGCGAATAACGAGTATAACCTAAGACTGGCGAGGCTGGGGATGGAACAAAGTTCTATGGTTGTCTCGCCGAACTCGGGAAGCGGAAGTTGCAGTGGAACAAAACACTATGTTGACAACTCCGCAAACAGACGTCTTGGGCGGGTCGATCTTCCATACGGATATTGTGGGGAAGAAGTACGTGTGTACAAAAATAACAGATTGAATCGAAAGTTAAGGCGTGTTGGCCTACCTATTGAAGCTGCAGTTCAATCCAAATATAGACCCAATGAACTAATCAAGTTTTACGCAGATAATACAGAAAATCGTATTCTGGGGAGAGAATGGTTTCCACTAAAGACTAATCCCAAAGGTTCTTTCACTGTATCTAAGCCGACCTACATTTTAGATAGACAGCTTGGAAGAGTTGGAAAGGAACTTAGAACCGAGCCCGTGACTTATAGTAAAGAGACAGAGTGGCTTCATGAGGCAAACATAAAATGCTTGGAAATCCCGGTAAGAACTTTTTACATTATAAATCTTGTGCACGTAAGAACCATTTAAGACATTTATATTGAAATAATCCTACATTTAATTTTTTATCTATAGGATGAAGATATCGACTACCGGACTCTGCCCGCTCTGCCAGAGGAAGTCGTTGAGGATACAATAGAAAAAAACTAATGCATCTGTTAAACAGACTGAAGATGGACACAGTATGGCGATAGACGAAGAAACAGGCCAAATCAGTTCCTAAAACATCAGACGAACTACTACTCTTTACGAGACAAATCCTAGAATTTCAGATATTAAGCTAGGTTGGATCATAGAAAAAGATGATGTCGGCATGGTGCATTATGGAAATTACAAAGACTCGGTAGTTGCTGTAATGCTGTAAAGAAGTTGCATGTTATGCGAATCTCTACACGTCATAAAGAATTTATCGACGAGGTGAATATATTGTAAGCTAGACAAACCCATTCATCGTAAAATTCATCGGCGCCTGCACCACCATCTCGAATCTCTGCATTGTTATTGAGTACATGCAGATGAGTTGCACGGGGCATCGCACGTTGATTGTGCAGATCTGGTTGATTTTACTGACGGTTATAGTCTGATGATGAACACTTACAGGTATAGGGTACTTGCACGACAAAAAAGTGGCTCATTGTAACTACTAGTCAAGGAATATTCTGATCGGGCACAATGGAGAGACATTTACAGTAGCCATGCTTACAGATTTTGGGCTGATTATGATAAAGAATGAAATTGAAACTTCACTATCTTCCAACAGTGACCTTCTTCGCAACACAGGAATACCTCGCTACTCTTCTCCAGAAGTCCTTCGTTGGGAACTGATGAATGTGGACCAGATGAGCGATAAGTATGGGTTGGTAGTATTCGAAATAGTGTTAGAGGAAGAGCCCTATCCCAATTTAAGTACAGTGCAGTTGCGCACTCGGGAAGGAGAGAAAAACATGTATGCTAAATTTCCTGACGACATTCATTTGAATGTTCACCCGGCAGCCAAACTTCTAGGCTGCTGGGATCGTAAGTTGGAGAATCGACCAACAGCAACCAACTTTCTGAATGTAATGAACAGAATTTCTTGTGTCTACGAGAAAGTGGACTCGGGATTTCAAAGTTATAATGAAATATGATATATGGTTATTGCAGCATCTTCAAACCAAAAACATTTCCCATTAAAATGTTAAAAATTTAAAATACTATTAACTACAAACTATCTGGGCCTGCAACTCGCCTTCATTTTATTCTTTTTATCTTGCGTTAGAAAATCACGCTTGCTTTTAAATACATAATTGCATTTTCATAAACAGTTGCAATGTTAGGTGATCAGTTATTGTGTCTAGAAATATGGTTAGTGTGCTTATAATATGAAATATGACCACATACTGCCGAGAAATTGAACGGTACCAATTGCATAAAGTGTACGACTATTCCTTAGTTCGTGAAGATTATCATATTTACAACATAGTGTTCATGTACTGTACACACAATGCTAATCTACCCTAAAAAAGTAGATTTGTTACTACGTTAACTAATGTTTCAATTTTTGTAATTTAGACAATTATTAGTATATGTTTATATTATCATTTAGACAAATCGTATGTTTAATTCAGAATGCAGACAAAAATGATGTTCTTGATGTACAGGAATATAGTAGTTGTTCTGTGTGCTTTTAGGAATATTTTTATATAAATTAGCATTCAGCAATTTTTGTTGTTTTACTAATTGTCTATATTAATACTTTAAAATAATAACTACCGTATATGAAGCTTACATAGATGCATGCATTTCTGATTTGTATAACCACAAGGAACAAATTTAACTAGTATCGTTTTATCTTTTTCACAATCATATATAATTTCATAATGAAAGTAATACATGTACAGTGGTTGTTTTCATTCTCACATACTTTCATACCCTTTCACACTACATTTTCTTCAAAGCACCAAAAATATATAAATAAATAGATCAGTTTTTTACCATGTTTAAAATTATATCTCAAATATGTTTTCCAATTTTCTCAGAGTTTATCAAATTTCGTAATCTCACATGATTTGATAGCTATATATTTTTCAACTTTATATTTGAATAATAGATTATATAACATCCCAACAATGTCAGGTTTTTTGTTTTGTTTTGAACAATTAAAAATGCATTGCTTGGAGTACAGAATTATAAAATTAACTACTTTGTTTTAACCACTGAATGGTAGTTCTCCAAATAGTACATTATTAACATTAAAGCCTTGATGAGGGAGAAAAGCCATCCAAATATTTCATTAACCTCGAGACTCGGAACTACATAAGTAAGTACCAAATATTGAAAAAGATGACGGGTCAGTAATTTTTGATCAAATGGAAATATTAAAAGAAACTAAATCGTTCTATGAATACCTGTATAAGAAAAATTAAAAGAAGTAAAGTGTCCTAAACTTAATAGAGTAGAGTCAAATACCCTTGAAGGCCCTATAACTGATACAGACGTTCTGAATTTCCTTAAGAAAATGAAAAATGACAAAGGTCCAGGCCCTGATGGTTTTACTAGTGAGTTTTTTAAATTCTTCTGGAGAGATTTAGGAACATTTATCACAAGAGCAATAAACCACTCTTTTAAAATAGGTAACTTTTCAGAAATAAATAAACTGGGTGTAATAACATGCATTCCCAAATCGGGAAAACCAAAACAATTTCTGAAAAATTGGCGCCCCATTACTCTATTAAATGTTATTTACAAACTAGCCTCAGGAAGTTTAGCTGAACGTATGAAAAGTGTTCTAGATAAATTGATAAATAAGGACCAGACTGGATTTTTAAAGGGAAGATTTATTGGGGAAAATATAAGACTTATTTATGACCTTATGTATTATACAGAGCAAAATGATATACCAGGCCTTTTAATGTTAATTGATTTCGAAAAGGCTTTTGACACCATCTCATGGAGTTTTATCTCAAAAACATTAGACTTCTTTAATTTTGGACCCTCCTTCAAAAATTGGATAAAAACATTCTATAATGGAATAAAGGCTTGTGTGATTCAAAATGGTATAATTTCAGAATACTTTTACCCAAAAAGGGGCTGTAGACAAGGTGATCCAATATCCCCATATCTCTTTCTTCTTTGTGCCGAGATTTTAGGAATATTAATAAGGTATGAAAAAGACATTAAAGGTATACTTATAGATGGAGAAGAATACAAAATATCACAATATGCAGACGATACATCAATTATAATGGATGGTACACCGCAATCATATGATGGCATTCTTAGGGTTTTAGACTTCTTCGCACAAGTATCAGGCTTAAAAATAAATTTTACAAAAACAAAAATGGTTTGGATTGGTAGCAAAAAATTTTCAAAGGATGTATTTCATCATTCACGATGGAAACTTAGTTGGAACAATTTAAATTTTGAGCTTCTAGGTATTAAATTTTCAGTTACTCTAGATGAAATGGAAGACTTAAATTATTTACCAAAATTATCTGAAATTAGAAAATTGATAAATCAATGGAAGTTAAGAAAATTAACTCCAATTGGTCGAATAACGATAATCAAGACACTAATAATACCAAAGTTAAATCATTTAATACTAGTATTACCAAACCCAAAAACTGAATACCTAAAAACTTTTGAAAATGATATTTTTCATTTCCTATGGGGTTGTAAATTTCATAAAGTAAAGAAAAGTACAATCGTACAAGATTATAGTCATGGGGGTCTCAAAATGGTTGATTATGGGAATTTTATCACAGCACTCAAAGCTACTTGGATGAGAAGACTTATTAGAACTGACACAAAATGGGTAAAACTTCTAGAATCAATTTTGAAAATCAGTCTCTCTGAAGTATGGAGAAATGGTCCAGATTATTCGTACAATATATGTAAAAACCTAGAAATTCTTTTTGGAAAGAAGTGTTCCTCAGCTGGTTAAAAGTAAATGAGCAAACCCCACTTAGTAAACCCCAAATTATAAATGAACATATATGGCACAATCCCAAAATTTTAGTAGATAATAAATCGATATTTTTCAAAAGTTACGTTAATACTGGATTTATTTTTGTTAGTGATCTACTTAATATAGATGGAACATTCATGAACTTTGAGGAATTGAAAAACATTAATCCAAAGACAAATTTTATAGAGTATGCAAGTTTAAAAACTGCAGTTATGATCAGACTGCATACACAAGATATACACTTACAAAACTTACAAAACACAATACAATATGGACCAATTATCCCCAATCATATTTTATTGTTTATTAACGCATGTAAAGGTTGTAAACCCATGTACAACTTACTATTAGATAAAAAATAGAAATATGTACATCTATATCAAAATGGAGAGAAAAGGGTTACAACTATTCACAAACTTCTTGGCATAAAATTTTTGAAGTCCCATTTAAGTCTACACAGGAATCAAAACTACATTGGTTACAATATCAAATACTTCATATAATTGTTCCTACAAATAAATATCTTTTTAATATAAAAAAGCAGAGTCTGCTGTATGTACCTTTTGTAAAACAGATGAAGAGAGTATTATCCACTTATTTTATGAATGTAATAGAGTAAAAGAATTGTGGTGTGATGTTGAAGAGTGGATTTTGACACAGTTTGAAATCTCAATTACATTTGATCTACAATCAGTTCTTTTTGGAAAATATAATGATAAAGAAAGTTATACATTTTTTAACTTGATAGCTCTTATTGTGATGCAATACATTTTTTCATGTAAATATAAAAGTAATCCACTACCTAATATACATGTATTGAAAAAGGTCATAACAGAAAGACTTTTGACTGAAAAATATTTGCTGTTGAAAAATTGTAGATATGAGGAATATGAAAGCCACTGGCAGAATATTTGTGAAAAATTGTAGTGATATAGATATGGTCAAGTTGTTTTTTGCTTTTGATTTTTTCCCATTTTTGGGAATCTTCATATCATTTCAATTGTCCTTAATTGAGTATAGTATGGTTTATACACGTATACAATACCTGCACCTCTCTCTCTCTCTCTCTCTCTCTCTCTCTCTCTCTCTCTCTCTCTCTCTCTCTCTCTCAAAATCAGCTTTCACTTCATATGAACTGTACAAATTATATAACCAATTAGCAATAATCGAAAGATTTTATAAGATGTCTCAACAGATGCAGCAATCACCTATTATGTCATGTGTGTACATATGTTGTGAATATGAAAGCTCAATAAAAAAAAAACAAACAAAAAAAAAAAACATTAAAGCCTACTATATTTGAAGTTTTTCTAGAAATATACATACTAAGAATATTCCATAGAGATAGTATTTCTGAACATGTCATAAATACATGCTGAATTGTTTCCACATTTTCTTAACAAAATGCACAGACGTCATATGAAATAACATTAATTCTATTTATGTAATAATTTGATGGTGAAGAATTCTGTATTGTAGCCATTGTATTGAAGTATCAGTAGTTGTCTTAAAACAAACTTTGAGATCTGTTAACTGGCATGGTTTTGAATAACTTAGATATTGCACTAATAACACTATTATATTGCATTATACAAACATTTATCAAGCTAAATGTTGTTTTTTTCAAAATCCTGTTGTGATGAAAAATTTCCATCTTTATTAAAAAAGTCACCTATTGTTTTACACCATGTTCATACCACAATTTGACATAAATTCTTTTATTACCAACACATATATTTGTATTGTACCAAACTGGCATAGAAAAGAATTTTTGCTTAGATTATAATTATCTAAAGCTTGAAACATTGGTAAATATGACTGAAATACATCTTTCCAGAAAACATTTCTGTTTTAAAATACTATGTATATATTTGTCACCAAAATTAAGTATATTTGTCATAACCTCATTGCCATGGAATGCCAAAAAAAATATCCATCCATGGTTTCCTATTTTTTAAAAGTCTCCTAATCCAGGAGCATTTTAGTGACATTAAAAAATGGGAGTGAATATTTTGCCTGTTCCACTGTTGTATCATGGCTTTAATTTTTGATATCTGAAATATCATAATTTAGGTTAACTATTTTTTTCAAATCTACAGAAAATTCTATTCCCACTAAACTAAATGTTGTACATCCCCACACTAGTTTCCATCTTGCATGATGATATTCTTTAGAATTTTTTTTTAAACCAATCCAAACAATTCTTGTTTTTGAGCTGTTGACCTTTAGTCCCATGAAAGTCGAAAAGAAATATATAGTGCAGCAAAAAGGGAATTTGGTGAACCATCAAGTATTAAAGTTGTGTCATCCGCATATTTGTATATCTTATGTTCCTTACCGTTAAGTACAATACCTTTTATACTTGTATTTTGTTTGACTAGTATAGCTAAAATTCCTGCACATAGAATGAATAAATATGGAGCAATAGCTAGGGTCTCCCTGTCTACATCCTCTATATATATCAAAATGTTCTGAAAGGAAACCAAACTGCAAGATTGATCCTTTGATCCGTGCATTTAAAATTGTAATCCAGTAATCATATTGTCCCCAAAACCGAAATATTCTAAAACCTTATAAATAAATTTCCAAGAATCAAAAACTATCTCAAAATCTATAAGCACAGTAAACCAGGTATATTTCTTGTTTCAGTTAAACATATTAGATCATAAACAAATCTGGTATTTTCTCCTATGTAACGGCTTTTCAAGAATCCAGACTGAGTTTCTGATATCAAATAATTTAAAACAAATTTGATTCTATAACTGAGACATACCAAGATTATTTTGTATAGTACATTTAATAAGGTAATTGGACACCAGTTTTTCAAAAATTGTCTGGGTTTGTCCTCTTTTGGTAGACATGTAATAATTCATAGCCTTTGGAAGGATATACATTGTAGGGAGCTCCTTTTTAACAAAAATATGGTTAACAGCAGAAACAATGTAATGTTTGAAATCCTTCACAAAAAAAAATTCAAAAATTCAATAGTAAAACCATCGCTTCTTGGAGATGCTTTTTTTTCTTACAGGTAATCAAAATAAATTTGATACACCTAGATAAATGGTTCGTTATCTTTCTTCATGTGTATTAGAGTCAGAATACCGTTTAGTCAATAGTGTGAAGCCATCGACTTATAATAACTGCAAAAATATGGTTAACAGCAGAAACAATGTAATGTTTGAAATCCTTCACAAAAAAAAATTCAAAAATTCAATAGTAAAACCATCGCTTCTTGGAGATGTTTTTTTTTCTTACAGGTAATCAAAATAAATTTGATACACCTAGATAAATGGTTCGTTATCTTTCTTCATGTGTATTAGAGTCAGAATACCGTTTAGTCAATAGTGTGAAGCCATCGACTTATAATAACTGCATCTATACGCTCACAACACATTTGGTTATCAGCAAACCATACGTGTGCATTTTCTTCCAAGTGTTCCAGCAACTGGTAATGCTGCATTTCAGTGACTTACTACTAGCATTACAGTCTAAATGTAAAAACACTTATTTTTCTCAATATGATTGAATGTAGAATCCTTTGATCGGCTCACGTAAAGATTTAAAGAGCGTGATAATTTTTATCATTAAAGCGACATAAAGTCATGAATAAGCATTATTTATTCTCTATAATATCCAATAACAGCCATTTCAATTTTAGATATTTATTGTTACTCCTGCTACATAGTATGGAAAGTGCTTAATATCGAAAATATGCATGATTTAGATCACTAAGCTAGCTATATTGCTTTGGGAAATGCAGAACTGCAAATTAAAGGAGATTAGAAAGGCAATTTGGCGAATAATTATGAAACATCTTCAATCATTAGAATCATCACAATTCTATTTATCTTTGAATACCTTCATTGTATTTCAATTGACTATCCAGAAATCCGACATCGATTTGATTACTTAGCTTTTAAAGTTTATTCTATTTTATTTGAAATACGTTAAATGATCAAAATACGTTTCCTAAATTTCATATTGCAAAATATTTTGTCACCATATATTTTTGCTTTTTACTCTCAAAGAATCATAACAAACTTATCCGTAAACGATGCTGTTTAAAAAAAGTTGCTCCTTTCCTTTGAATGGGTGCTACATTAGGTCTGTGATTGCTATTATATACTTTTATTATGATCTTTTGAAATGAATGACATTTATTTCATTGTTATATTATGATGATTTCAACATTCACTTTAACAGTATAATGAACAATGAACTACCTAGAAGCTTTTAATAGGCTTTAACTCCAGAACAGTTTCAACGTAATGTCTTTAATCGAAAATCCCTGTTGTACCACTAGTTATGTAGCAGGTCTTTATCAGAACATGTCTTTCCATCTCTTTGGAAAAGCTTACCGTTATGTTATTTGTCTCTTTAAAAGGATGCTGCTGCTCTTGTTTCCAATTTCTAACCGGTCATTCTACTGTATATCAATTACTTGAAACATAGATGAAGGGAAACGTATGGTTTTTTGTAATCATCCAAAAGCGTTTGACAAGAGTTTTCCACAAAGGTTTTGAATTACAAACTTATGGTGTTTCTGGAGATCTACTCCGTTATTCATGTAATAGATCACAAAAGGTAATGTATAAGGATATTTTGGGGAATAATTATGAAACATATTCAATCATTAGAATCGTCACAATTCTTTTCATCTTTGAATACCTTCATTATATCTCCATAGACTTTCCAGAAATCCGACATGTTGTTATAACACAAAAAGGAGATCAAATGAATGCTTGTGTAATTTAAAATTAGCTTGATAGCTGTTTCACAGAGATAAATGTATTGTAATTAAAAAAAAAACATGACTATTGCAAACTAGTAGTTAGTTTGTTTGAAATTAATAACATTTCAAATGTCTAAAATGGAACAAGGGTTTTTCTATTCTGAGATAAAAATGGGGAAAACAAAATTGAAAAACAAGAAATCATATGATGTTTTCTAATATGAATTGACAATTATATAACTATATTTACATTCAGTATATATTTCCCTTTATGTTTGCATTTCCTATTCACTATGTCTAATTTTAATCATACATGATTAGACATTTCATCAATTTTTGACAAATATAGCAGCGCTTCATCACTTCTACATTGCTTCCTTTATATAGATGCTGACGTTAATACCAGACGTATAGAATTCATTCATATCAATAATCAGTATCAAATAATTGGCTGATTTAAAGCTTTGCTTCAAGTAAAAAAAGACTATTCAGAAATTAGTGGTTTGAAGACTTTCCCTGCTATATGTAAACAACCGAATGAAAATATTTTAATACATGTAAAAACCAGCTTGGTGCAGGTGAAATATCAATACAATTTTAAAATATTTTAAGTAAAATTGGTAGAGAATATAAGTACCAATGTGAATTATGCTTGGTAAAACGGACGGATATACCCCAATTGTATGTAAATCGCTTTTAATTAGTAAAAATGTGCCGGCTTCTTTTGATGATTTGATGAAATGTTTTAACAATATCTTTAATAAACGAAATTTCTATTTCAAGCCCAAGCAAGAACCTCAAAGTATATTACATAACAAAGGATTTTTCTTAAAAATATTTATGATTTAATGTCATTATTCACATGCGCCGATGCGATTTAATTAGATAAGTTGCAATGTTAGGATACGCTAGTCATGTGACAATGAGGTACATATGACGTCATAAAAATGCATCAAATATAATGGTTAACATTGTTGTCAATATATGTTATTCAGATTTTAAGGAATACTCCCGGTCAAAGTAAATTTTTATTGATTCAAATAATATCGTTTTTCTGCCGTATTTTAGCTCCGGGACACCTTAACATTGCTGCGCTGGTGACTCTGGAAAGATAGGTGACACTATAAAAGACTAGAATCGGGATAATGAGGGCTATAAACCCGAGTTACAGCTGCCATGAAGAAGCATCCAACACGCCAGCTACGCGTTATCCAGAAGACCAATACCTTCAGAGCCTTCCGAGAGGTTGGAAGTATGAAAGGTTCAACAGGACAGTTACATCGGAAGCTAAAAGGTTTGTACAAAGGACATTACTGAAATTAATATAAATTCTTGTACCTCTTTTTATTGCATAACACAGGACATATCTTGTCAAAAGTACAAAGACTTTATTAGCAGTAAAATATCGAGATGCATGAAGATGCCTTAATGAACCTTAACATGAATTTTAACTTTTCTGGCCAAAAGATTTCCAGAAGATTTGTAAAAATTTATCCGTATATATTGTTATATCAAATTTCACCCCTACCCCTCCATTTCAGCCCCACCCTACCATCGGGGATGATGAGTTGAACAAACTTAAAATAAATACTACCTGAGGTAGCTTCCACATAAATTTTAACTTCGAGCCAAATGGTATTTTAGGAGATTTCCTAATTATCTCCCCTTTTTAAGTAGTGCTGTGGCCCTTTATTTGGACAAACTTGAATACACTTGGCCCAGGTATGCTTGGTGCCAAGTTTTGTTAGATATGTCCCAGTGGTTCTGGAAAAGAAGATGAAAATGCGAAAAGTTTACAACAACAACTACAACGCCAACGACAACGTTGACAGACAAATTTTAGTCAAAAGAGCTCACTTGAGCCGCCTTCGTCTCAGGTGAGCTAATATCGTTAAAATCTCCTATAAAATTTTTTTAAAAAACCACAATTGAACAGAATATGTCAGCCAACTAAGAAAGAACTTAAAATAATTGATACCGGGTATATCCATAGATTATAGACGATCTTACGTCGACTCGATATATCCCAGTGAACTTGAAATAAAAGATACCACAGAGTCTGCGTCATCTGTTTCATATTTGGATATTTTACCGGAAATGGACATTTATGGTAACCTAACAACAAAACTTCATGATAAACGCGATGACTTCAATTTTTCTATAGTCAACTTTTCTTACTTATGTAGCAATATACCCTCATCACCTGCATATGGTATTTTTGTCTCTCAGTTAATTTGATACGCAAGGGCATCTAGGGCGAGGCAAGCTACTGACAAACAAGTTGATAAAACAGGACTATCAACAGGCTCGTTTGAAGTCATCTTTTCGTAAGTTCTATGGTCGATACAACGACCTTGTCAGCAAATACAATCATCCACTGGGTTGCATGCTGACTGACGTTTTCCATACTAATTGTTAGACTATAATTTATCACCTAATTGTCTACGGACTTTTCCGGGTTTTTTTTCCGATTACGACAAAGAGCACACGGCGGGTGCAACCGGTTAGCAGAGGATGCTCACTCCTCCTAGACACCTGATCCTGCCTCCAATGTAATTGAGGTCCGTGTTTGCTCAAGGTTTGACATTTACCTCGATTATGACATGCCCAATTGTGACAAGGAGCACACGGCGGCTGCGACCGGTCAGCAGGGGTTGCTCACTCCTCCTAGGCACCTGATCCTACCTCTATCTTTTTGGAGGTCCGTGTTGCTCTGCTTTGAATTTGTACTTCGTTTTATGGATTTTTGAGATGGTTGACGGTTTGTTATTGTCATTTTTTCATTTAAACAACTTGACGTCTGCAATGTTCATTACCTATTACTATATATTCTAATATGTAGACGGTGTGACCGTTGGACCGAGCGCAGATTTAACACAGTACAGTTTGAATTTTTTGTAGAACAAAATTTATTTGAAACGCACACGGTAGGATCCGTCTGCCTACTCAAATCATAAGCCAACGTTAAACTAAACGTCGCGTAAAAGTTGTGTCTTCGGAAATAGCCGAAGAAAAGTACGTGATTCTGAGAATTTATAATGTCTTCTTTCAATAATTACCCATTTTATAAGTTGATAAATTTTCTATTAATACTTTATTCATATCTAAATGATCGGTTCCTTGATGTTAATATTTTTATTTTCCATCTAATAATTTGTTAAGACGTACGTCAAACTAGTCTAATCTCCTGATTAAAGCACTTTTGAAACTTATCTGGTTTGCACAGTCAATCGTTTTCTTTTTAATTACTTTCCATTGAAAACTTGGAAATTTTGAAATAGAGTTATGGACAATGAATATGGAAAAGCGCCATTTATTTAATGAATGAGTTAACTTTGTCGAACAAAATTGCGGCCAATATGACGGCGCCCATGAGCTGGAAGAAAGTTTTTCGGCCCTTAGTACCCCTGATTCAACTTCTATTTTTCACTGATTTTCCTATATAATATTATACCTGTTACCATTAAGCTTCGTCTGCCTCTTGCTGCGCTCGGTATAATAACTGTCATGTGATCAACAAAAGTCACGTTACAAGTGTCCTGTCTTTCTTAAAAAGTTCAAATAATGCGTTTGATTTATACGTAGACAATTTGATACAAATCAGTGGTTATACACAGGTAAAATTGCAACGTATGTTCAACATAACTTCAACATATGTTGAACATATGATCTAAAACATATGTTCGCTATAAAAAACGAGCACCGTATGTTAAACGTATGTTTATAAACATATATTAATTATATGTTTAACCTATATTAAACATATGCTTTGAATAATCATATGATTACCATATGTTTAAAAATATATATTAATCATATGTTGACATATGTTAATTTCATTTGTTTTAACTCATTTTCATTATTTTTGGGGATTGTTTACACAGCATGTATCCCAAATGTCTTATGTATATATATATTTTTTTTAAGTCATTCAAAAAATACAAAAAATCAGTACATCATGGATAGACGACGGACAATAACAGTGACTCAGGTGACCTAAAAATCCATTAATTTTGCAACTCCAACCACCTGTTAAAGTTAAAGAAACAAGAGGCCCAGGGGCGACATCGCTTACCTGAGCAACAATAGCCTTAACTCTGATTAAATGAGCATAATAGTGCTTTAAACTCCTTCTTAAATAGGAGGGGATCTGTCTTAACTTTTTCGTCCCACAAAACAATCTGTTTCTGACAAAGGTTCATGGCTCAGCACAAAACAGATTGTTCCTACAGTTACATGAATTGTACAAGAAAGGTCTGGCCTGCCTGTTACAGAGTTCCTCTATCAGGTCCTACATCATTGATGTTCTATATAATCCCAGACTTTCTATCATTACAGATGAGAGCGTATTGAAATGTGAAATTGATTTGGAATTTTTCCGTGAGATGAGTTGTAATGATAACATAAAATCAAACAGTCTTTACAGCTGTATAAAACACCTAGCTGAATTAGAACATCGAATTTGTTCACCTCTCACAGAATATAAAGTTCTCATGTTACAAAAACTTAAAGCCACCATCCTTCAGAGAACTGCTTTTATATTACACATTAACAAAGGTGTCAACAAGCAGATATATATAACTTACAAATTGTCCTGTCACGTGCTAAAATTAGCAGCCAAATTTGGGTGTGTATCTGACATGTTGTACATGGCCATGTATTATTACAAGACATTCAGATACAGCGAAGCTTTATCTGTTATAAAGATGACAGAAGCCAAGTTAGTACAGCCATGCCTTATATATAGGAGACATGTAGACATAGAGAGCTATACTGAGGCTGTAGGGGGAAAGTCCTGGGCCACCAAAATGAGACAGGCTATGGCAGGGGATATCAAACTTTACAGCACAACATCTTATATAAGTGAACTTATACCAGAACAACAGCCTGCTCTACAGAACAGAGTGCCCGCATTATATATCCCAGTGTTTGTAATGTTATTATTCTTAGAGTTCTTGTGTTACAGAAATATTGATACAACATTATCACAAGCAACTCTAGATAAGTTACATATTCTAGTCCATCTTGATCAGGGACTGTATGTACGTGATATATTCAGAGACATCTCCTGGGAGATCCTTGGGATCTGTCAACAGATCACAGGGAACCTTCAGACTGCTCAATATTCATACCAGCAGTCAATGTCCACTCGGTATCCAATTCATCGAATTCAAAATGCTACTCAAAAGAGAATACAGGAGTTACGTTAGTCAATCTCACACTAACATATAATTATGACATGTTATTCCAGAGCCATTAGAATTTTAAGGCCATAGGAGTAAATGATTGACTAATTTCATAATACAGAAATCTCTTCACACTTTAGTCAGTTTATAAGGAGGCTTCTTTTCTTGTATGATATTTCTACTATTATTTGCAAAATGATTTTGAGGAAAAGATCTTTTAAAAATTTCGCCAATTATGTGAATGTAGAATTCTACAACATCATAGGGCACCAATATTGATTTGAAGTTTATAGTTTATTTTAAATTAACATCCTCTGACAAGAGAACGATCTCGTTTAAGGATTATTATCTGTTAAACTATATCCCCTTTTTCAAAATGGCGTGATCCTTTTCTTAGTTCAGAAAGAATTGACCCAATCCACCCACCCCCACCCCCACCCACCCTAATTCAAAACTGTTTGTACCTTCTTTGATTTTACCATTTTGTGTTGTAAAAAATATAGCTGTGAGAAGTTTACGATGATTTCAATAATCACAGACAGTAAGAAAAACATGTTTGATCTATGTAGGCTATTTAAAGCACATTTATTGTCATATATGATTTGTTCATACGACAAATGAAGCTGAAATTATTAAATTGTTAAAAAAAAATGATAGTAACACTTATGGTAATCATGATAATGACTTGTATAAGATAAGTTGTAAGCCTTTTCATTTATTTATTTTAATTTACATATATATAAATTCTAAGCAATTTTATCACCATAAACAGACCAGAATATATACATGAAATCACGGTACATGGTTTAAATGTTTTGTATAAATGTGTATATTTAAAAGGGTCTGTTAGTATTTGAGCTTAAAATTTCAAATATTGTTTCATGTTAAGAATGATTAATATTTTTGACCAACATTTGAATGTCAGCGGTCGAATTACATATTTATATGAGACACTAAATCAATTATTTTATAAGCAAATCCCGATGTTCATTTTTGTTAACATAGCTGATATAATTGTAAGCAATAGTTTTTATCATAATCTTTTTTTTTTATAATTATTTCTTAAAAGTTATTTATGTTTTACCGGCCTCCAGAAGACTTTTTTTTGGTTACGTAATTGAGAATAATCATATGTTGTATATGGAATCATCATAAACAAAGTATGTACTCGAGTGTGATATTTTTGTGTTTTAAGAATTGAATTATGAACTATTTCAATCAATATTTTTGTCCTTTTATAGTTATCTTTCCAAAATAATATATTTAATTCGACTCAAAAGGCAAATGAGGAAAATGCGCGTTATACTTGACGCCAAGCACTTTTCAATGGTGGCACTGCAATTGCACTGTTATCTTTGTTGTTATGAGCAGCTTATGATACAAGGAAGATACTTATATTTCCTTGTCGAACACTTTTGAAAATAATTCCAATAGTTATTTATTCCGAGTTAATTATAAGCAACATTCAATATTTCAACGCATATAAATTTTAGACTGATACCACTTTGTCCTTATGTCTGTGAGTAGATTTTCTAAGTAATGCAAAATCTTGTTCCTTCCAGATCCAAGTATTTAAGACATTTTTTTCAATACATCAAAAGGATTGCTGTCGCTCTTTTTACGCTTGCGTCTATTTGTTTCTTGGTTATTGCCGAAATGTACGAGAACTAATGTATAGTATGCAGATCCTTAATGCTTTCCGCCTATCGGAATTTAGTCTATCACTTATAGTAAAAAATGTTGTTCTCTGTTGTGCAGAGGTGTTTTCCATCCATATAAATTTTGTTTTTGTAAACATAAATATTAAATTTAACTTATTTCAAAGTATGTTTCTAATTTTTGTGTCGTGTTATGATACGTTTTATTAGATAAAATAGTTCAATATTTCAAGGTGATTTAAAAATTGAAATAAAGAGAAATCCAAGTCAAGTGCTAGACTTGTTTAATATAGATAGACCCACTGCTATATGACATAGGCGCATCAATACTTCGGGCCTTAAAAAATAATTAACCTATAGAAGGAGATAACTACAGTTAGGAGTTGTGTAGCCATTTGTAATTGTAAAAAAGGGGCAGATAGAGACCCTCAATGCTCAACACTTGGTGGAAAGTTCGTAACTATACCTCTACACGTACGCGTGGTCACAACGGTGTGAAATCAGCGTTGAAACACAACGTTCAAACTACATGGAAAGTTTGTCTATGACCCTACCAAATATCGACGTCCAATCACCGTTGAAACAACGTTGCGTGCCTGCTTTGTTAATTTACATAAAATAATTCTTTAGTATTAATTTAATCACACTAGTTCAGTTTCTGTATACTTTTAATATACATGTAATTATGCAAAGTTTGTATATTTATTTAAAGAATAATTACGTATTTTTAAAGTAAATACAAAAATATTATGGTCATGCAAATTCACTGATTTTCTTTACACTTCATAGTTTTATAATATACATACATTCAATCCATCAGAAAATTACTCATCTCATCAATAAATCAAAGATAAAAAGGTAACAGAGACTTGTTTTATTGACATTACATCAGCTACAGATTGTTTATTTACAGTGGTATATACACGGCTGGGCGCTGACCGCCCGGGGCCTCAGGAGAGTGTAGGGGGGATGGGGTTGGAGGGCTGCATCACCTGACGCTTGTAGTGGGTGTTGGCGTACACCCCGCTCTCGTCCTGCCATGTGTTCCGGCCCGGACGACGGTAATCGGCCGTGTCCGTGAACTGGGAGTTACACTTCCGGTAGGCGGGCGACAGGTCCGGAAAATCGGCCGGCTTCTCCTGTAATATAGAATACACGTTATTGGGAGACAGTCTATATGGGCACAAAACCAGTAATAATTATTTAAAGAGTAATTTGCTTAAATGCTTTCTAAAATAATATGATAGCAAAACAATACAATTTAGATTACTGAAAAAATTTGGCTACAAACATTGATTCACCAAAGTACGAAGTTTTTAACACATTTTTTCTTAAATGCAGACAGAAAACCATGCAAACTTTGGCTACCATGTTTGAAATAAAGTTTCAATCTTTCACATAAATCAATGAATAGAGGTATAATAACAATTTATTCCTAAAAAAATGTTCTAATTGAAATTTTAAGCCATTTTATGAAAGGACTTTTATCCCAATAATGTACAGCAAATAGTCAGTTTTATGATCCAATTTTGAGTACCAATTTGGCGAAGAAATAAAGTAGTAAGTACATGTAGTCAAATCCACATGCAATTGGTTGAGATAGGGTTGCCAAGTGTTCTCGACCTGGTATTGTTTATCTTTGGACAATTCAAAGCAAATGTAAATAGAAAATATACTGTACTCTATTAGGGGGAAATAAGTTGGGAACAAATGCCAATGAAACCAAGAGTTTGTTTTTATTTACAATCATAATAAGAGCCTTCTTTTTTTTTCATCCATTGCTTTTTAGTCCAATCAATTTGCAGATAGACATTTTATGCTTCATTCATTTAGCATGACTGAACAAAGTTGTTTGTTTTCAATCCAAATCGGACCATACAGTTTTCAGGGAGATCATAATTATGCAATTTAAGAGAAATAAATATATTCTGATGAATGCCCAAAACTAGAGTCTATCCCTGGTTGATATATACAAAGGTAGATAATGTGACCTTTGACCAGATGGTGACCACTTACAGGGACGGGTGTGTACTCAGGGTCAGGGGGTGTATAGTCTGCCCGGTGAGTTGACTCTAAATGGAATTTGTTGTAATCAGGATTGTGTCTGGGTAAAACAGATCCAAATCCTCTTTGTGGTGTACCTAAATCTCTGTAACAGATCGAGATCCAAAGATTAACATATTTTAATATTAAGATATTCATGCAAAATATTGTCTAAATCTAGCAATAAATCATATAGCATCATATTATTGCTTCATATAATGTTGTTGATAATCCAGTATGATATCACATGATATCATGTTATTACATGTACTTAATATTTTGTTTATAATTAGGTGTAATCTTTATATGTTTGTACTCATCTGACCTTCATGTGAAAATTTTCTTAATGTAAAAACAGTTGTATTCCCTGACAGATTAACTTATGTTTCCTGTTTAATAGAAATGTATTTATATGCAGAATGATTGAACATGTTTAAGTAATCTTGTGTAATTATATAAAGGAAATCATGAAAGCAAACCAATCTTTTACTTACAGCAAAATAAATTCATAATTAAAATAATAAATTCTGAATTATATAATCTATATTTTGTTTAATGCTGTGTTCTCCATGATACTATGTGTATATGGTTTAGGATACAATTATGCCAGACCATCAGTCAAGAGTTTTACCTGTCCAGGTGAGCATTTTCCAATGTGTTCATGTTCATCATTGGTTTCCTTGGAACTTGTTCCTCAAAATCTTTTTTCAGGAAGGTTTGTTCAGCATGGTCTTGATAAGTTGTTTTATTCAAGGACTACATAATAAATATGATATAATACACAGTCTGTCTACTGTACATACCGGTAGTATTATTCTACTGTTAGCACATAAACCATCTTGTTTTAATTTATTTTATTAAAGAAATATTCTTTTACCATTTTTTTCTTGTATAGAACAATTGATATCAGAGATTTATCAACTCCTAAAAATTCAATATGAACTCCCTTGAAAAAAACTCCACTTATAATTCAACAAAACTGACTCACTACTTATGTTTTCCTTTTATGTTTTAATGATGTTGCCCAATCCATGTTATCCTCCTTTTTCTTTTCTTAATAAGACCTTAATTTTCCCTTTTACTAGTTATATTTCACTGGCTAATTCTTATCTACTCACCCCATCAGTAATGTTTCCTATCCTTTCATATGTGGCTTTGCAGAGATTTCTTTCATCCCCTCGACTGATGTCATAATCCTTAGGTTCTGCCTCTCGTGCTTGATGCCTGCAATCATTTTATGAATAAGTTGTTTTTGTTCTCAGACCACACCGACTAGTAAGGTTTTTAATTTTTATGCAAAGATGAATGAATTCAGAAATATATTGATTATTTTTTTTTAAACTTTTCTTCGTATAAAGCATCGATATATTTTCTTATTTACATCGAGGAAATTCGAAATTATGAAAATTACGGTGTTCATCTTTTTTATTTAGATAAACTGTTTCCATATTTATGGTTACACATACCAGTTTGAGTTTAAAGTTGCTCTCCCATAGTTCATATGATTTGATCTCAGGAAAAGAGATCCTTTTCTTTCAATGTAGTCGGGTATTCCAGCCATATTCTTCTATTTACATTGACAGCGGAAGTTGACAAGGTATTTGCTTGGTTACGATCCAGCTAAAATCAGGAAGTAGGGAAGAGCAACTCCGACAGTTTAAAAACAAAATTGGATTTTCAGTCATAGTAAAGGTAGTAAAAAAATAATTTTATAACCTAAATGCTTCAATTAGAATACAATATGATATTACATTTTCTGTTTGAACGACGACTGAAGTCGAATACTGGACTCACTGTACGCGAATAAACTTGGATATGTCTAATGTCAGTAATGTTGAGTTTAAGATTATATGCACAAATAATTTAATCACAACAAAACTGTCTTACTTCTAATAATTTAAGAACAGTTGGGCTTTTTAGATTCAAATATCATGGAATGTGTCTATTTTATTTTAAAATTTTATAGTTTAATACTTTCGAGTCAATACTGGTTTTCGTGACATGTGCGGTTATATTTAAATATTTTTCAAAAAGAGATAGTCAGTAGTGAAAGATAAATTAAATCAAATGTATCTTCATTCTAATTTCTAATATTTAATCTCTCTCTCTCTCTCTCTCTCTCTCTCTCTCTCTCTCTCTCTCTCTCTCTCTCTCTCTCTCTCTCTCTCTCTCTCTCTCTCTCTCTCTCTCAAAAGGTTGGCTGTTGGCTTTTCTGTAAACATGTTAATTATACATATTCCAATGGGAATGATACAGCGATATCACGATATAGAAAGTTTGTAGTGAAAAATATAATATCATGATAAGTAGCATATCGTTTGGTCAGAGAGTCATCTTATATGTTGCACGTCCAAATGAATCTTGAAGTTATTTGAAGTAATTTACTTTTCGTAATGGAAAAAACCTATATCCCTTGCCTATAATAAACCAATAAGGTAGGAGGCATTTTCTCATTACAAGAGTTTAGATAAATAACGCAGGATGCCTGTGCTTATATTACATGTAGTAATATTAATCAGGAGAACAATTTAAGAAAATCTAATATTAAATCTATTTATGCTACAAAATATTGAAATTTTAATATAAATATGATAATTTTTTTAGGTAACCTATTGCCATTATTCTTTGTCCGGCGTCGTGCCTCTTCCGTCGTGCGAAATGCATAACAATCTTACATTTTTCATTTCTTCTTAAAAACTACAAGGCCAATTGTTGTTTTCAAGCATATATAGGATAGGAGGAATCTAAATTGCGAAATTACCGTACCATCGCCAAATATGCAAAAATGGCCAAATTTTCACAATTCTTTTTCACTACTCCGGCGCATGTGGAAAAAAAAAATAAAATGCATTATTATGATGTTCACAAAGCCCTCTACCAAAATTGTGAAATTCATGGCCCCTTGGTCAATTTTTCATACCCTAGGGCGGGGTCAATATGTCCAGATAGGGAAACGTGTATTTAAAAATCTTAGAAAATCTTCTTCTCTACTCCCAAATATATTTGAGAAAACTAAATGCATTATTATAATGTCTATTAATTAAACTCGCTGCCTAAATTGTGAAATTCATGGCCTCTGGGTCAGGGTTCAGACCCTAGGGTGGGGCCAATACGGTCGTATAGTGAAAATATATTAAATCTTAGATTTCCGGAGCTATATGTTATAAGTAATCCAATATTCCTTCGACTCTTGCCGGGGTCCTATTTTATGATTTAATGTTTCCAAACATCAACTAATAAAAGCGGAGGTAACAGTCAGGGGAGTCTTGGATTATATGGCTTATACTACAAAATGAAGCTTAAAATGCTAAGATGAGACTCCCTGACAAGTCCATTTACGGGCCATGTTACTCAAGAGATCGTCAAGGCCTGCGAGCTTCTTGTTATAAGGTATACTGCATGTATAACAATGGGGTATTTCAATAGACTAAGTTTATAGACGAAGGATGTTTGATTTCGTTTTTCATGGCGTCTTCAGTCATACGCTTTCTCTGTATTACAGTTATGGGGAACCAGCAAGCTATCCTGAGTGACATTGACATCCATGAGTTGAAAGACACCACTCCTTTCTCGGACAGTGACCTCAAGAAACTCGAGCAGCGTTATCATACTCTGGATACGTCACCGGAAGCCACTGACGGAATCCCGTACGACAAAATGATTCTGCTTCCGGAATTACGAGGCAATGAATTGTGTCCCCTTGTCGTAGCGGCAAATTTAGACGGACGGTCAGGACGCGTGTATGCCAAGCAGTTCGTTCAGATCTTTGGAATTCTTAGCCCAAAAGCAAACCCCGAGGAAAAGAAAGAGTTTTTGTTTGAGCTTTTCAACATTTACGGGGCAAACATTCTAACACACGACGAGATGTACCGGTTTTTCAAGACGCTGTTTGACAGGGCGTTTAGTGACGACCACATCTTGGCACTGACATACCGAGCTCTCAACAACAACTCGCTTAAGAAAAAGGGTGAGATCACTAAGGCTGAGTTTGTAAAACTGATTCCCGATCACGAAGTCATCAATAGGATGTCCATAGAGTTGCTTTGAATATGATTGAGCAATATCAGCAAGGGACTTGTCTCAAACGTGTTGTGCGCTTACAAACAAACATTCGCTTAAGACTTGTTTTTGTCTGAATGGAAAACTCGAGAGACAAATAGTTTAAAGCCATTGGATGATCGTCAAAGAGCAGTCATCAAAGCGTCAAACAATTTTCTAGCTCTAAATGACACAAGCGTCAAATTATCCATAATCACGACGCAAGTCACCACGCTTCGCGATCATATAAGCGTCAAACAATTGTTTCGTCGAGTCACACATGCTGTTTTGACGCAATCCACGAGACGTAAAGTGGTCATCTATGCGTCAAATCATTAATCTACCTTCAAGCGATACACCAAGCGTCGCCAAAACTTTGTCAAGCGTCTCTATGCGTCATGTATCAATTGTATAGCGAGTGTCACAATTGGGGATCAGCTGAGGAAGTGGCAGATTGATTCCAGAGAGACTGTAAAAGTTTGTGACTGAGTGGATGTTGGGAATCATGTGATACTTTTCTACCCATGTATCAGGATAGAAAATGATATTTCAATAACAAATAAACATTTTTGAAAGCGTTTAAATCAAATTTACCAATGAAACAATACAGAACATTTTGAGCATACTGTATTCCTAGATCTCACAGACCAAATATATGTATAATTTTGAAAAATAAATAAAATATTTTACTTTTAAATTTAAATAAATTGAGTTGATTAGGAGTGGTCTTTCTTGATTCAGTATAAAGAGAGGTAAATTATGAGAGAGAGAGAGAGAGAGAGAGAGAGAGAGAGAGAGAGAGAGAGAGAGAGAGAGAGAGAGAGAGAAAATGAACAACCTTAAGTCCCAACGTACAGGTAATTATCATTTAAGATCATTATTAATATAAAATATTACACTTTGGGAAATGCCTTTCGCGAAAATATTTTGTTGCATATATAAGTCCGTCATTGTAACCTGCACTTCAAACGACGTTTTATAAAGAATCGCTAAAAAAAATTTGAAATTTTAGATTGTTTCAAGAAATCTTTTTTGTTAGATTAAGGGACATCGCTTCGGAAGAGATGATAAATAAATAATTTTGTGTTTTACTTTAATAAAAAAAATTACTTCTAGGTTTTTACCAAATATATTGGTCCCATTACTAGTACATGTATATCACCAATGTATAATGTGATATCTATTGATATTGGTAAAATGGTTTTTATTTCAATTAAAGGATAATTACGGCTAATTTGAAATAAATTTAAGGGAGTTGGAATTATAGCACTTAAATATCTATACCTCAATATATTACCCGGTATATAAAAATGGCAAGAACAATTCATCAGTAAAGCACGTTGTGATTTAAAGACAGTTCAATTTTCTTTAGAATTTAATTTTATATAAAAGTGGAAGTATTTGGGACAAACCACCAAAATACCCATAATTTTGAAACTGGCAAGATCGATGTCGATGTTTATTAAAAGACATAAATATAAGTCTTCCTGTTCTGTCGACTATCGTAACAATCTATAGAGTTGTCAGAGGCAGACCACCTGCCTACATAGCTAGGACATCTCCGCACTCCATGGAGTTTCTCCTATATTTTACAATTACCAGTAACTTTGGAGGTGAAACTTTACTAGGGTCCAGTCACATCAGACGTGGAGTCATCTCTGCTGTTGGGCCACCAGCAAAGATTTACCGGTCCTTGTCCTATCTGACACCGCCGTGTATTGTGATTAACCTCGTCTTTCACAATCGACACAGAACCTTACATCGTACATAAGAGACGAAGTGCTAACTTTATCTAGCTGCTGTATGTTTGATTCATGCTGTGTGCTGTTACCTTTTTCCCTGAGTCTTGTTAAGATCCGTGTTAACTGCTCTTCTGATCCCCCGTTAACTGTTTTGTTGTAGTTGTTGATATATTGTTTACTGTTTCTCCAATTTGTCTTATTTGTTGTTATCAAATACTAACTCTTCCACTGGTACCTACCGATTGTAGTTGATTGTTTGTCTGTTATGTTGTTACCCTGGCACGTCGTGACTTTAGTAAACATTTCCCTTGTTTAAACTTCAATGACAGGTAATACTTTGTTTATTTTAATTGAAAATCATCAAAAAGTGACGGAAGCAATAACTTTATTTGCCTGTTAGCTGTTCCCTGAACACATTGTCGTCCATGTTCACTGTTCCCTGAACACATTGTCGTCCATGTTAACTGTTCCCTGAACACATTGTCGTCCATGTTAACTGTTCCCTGAACACATTGTCGTCCATGTTCACTGTTCCCTGAACACATTGTCGTCCATGTTCACTGTTCCCTGAACACATTGTCGTCCATGTTAACTGTTCCCTGAACACATTGTCGTCCATGTTAACTGTTCCCTGAACACATTGTCGTCCATGTTCACTGTTCCCTGAACACATTGTCGTCCATGTTAACTGTTCCCTGAACACATTGTCGTCCATGTTCACTGTTCCCTGAACAAATTGTCGTCCATGTTAACTGTTCCCTGAACACATTGTCGTCCATGTTAACTGTTCTCCTTACACATTTTACACATTTTCTTTGTTTTTATTGTTTGTTTTAAATGTTCCCCTGGTGCTTGTTGTTTACTATCAACAGTTCAACTATCATCATTGTACATGTTGTTTGCTACCAACAGTTCAACTATAATCATTGTACACGTTGTTTATTATCAACAGTTCAACTGTAATCATTATACATGTTGTTTACTATCAACAGGTCAACTATCATCATTGTACATGTTGTTTGCTACCAACAGTTCAACTATAATCTTTGTACATGTTGTTTGCTATCAACAGTTCAACTATAATCATTGTACATGTTGGTTGTTATCAACAGTTCAACTATAATCATTGTACAGGTTGTTTGTCATCAACAGTTCACTTATAATCATTGTACAAATTGGTTGTTATCAACAGTTCAACTATAATCATTGTACAGGTTGTTTGTTATTATCTGTTCTCTTGGTACTCAGTAACGTCTTTCCATTTTATTATACTTCATAGTGATTGCTCCTTTGACAACTCAATGTATCAATTCATTGATGTTTCTTTTCCACCTTAGGGTAAACAACAGGCTAGAACTAAACTGTGGAGAGCCACCCAGGTCGTGGAGGGCCACCCAGTCCGCGGTGAGCCACCCAGCCCGTGGTGAGCCACCCAGCCCGCGGTGAGCCACCCAGCCCGTGGGCATCTTCGAGGAAATTCATAAGCAAGACCAAAAACCAAAGAGCTAGCTAGTTTTCCATTAATTCAATTATTTATTAGTTTTACATAACTGTAATTAATCTCCATGAAGTATTAGCCAGTTTATGTAACCACTATTTACAGCTGATTAAGGCTTGTATTGTTTGTGAAGCGTATTAATTAATAATTACTTAACGTGCAGAATTATTTATGGATACGCAATGGAAGTCAGAACAACTAGTTGCTAATTGTTTTCAAACAATAAGAAGTCTTTTCACTCCAATAAATTTTTACTAAGGAAAACATTTATTAAGATACACAAGTAATGCATAAAATTTTAATTGTGAATTTGTCTCTTTGTGGTTCATTAAAAAAAGTATAAACTGAGACTTCAAGGTGATTGTGTCACTTTGAACTTCAAAAACTTTTCAAGGTCAAAGTCATGACTAGAGTGTATAGAGAATGTATTGAAATGTTCTGAACATTTAGGTCAAGGTTTCATGTTTCTACAATGTGTATTTCCAGAAGAGGTTTACCTGCAAAAGGTGGTAACCTGGTGTTACCAAAAGGGTTCAGAGTTTAGAGTTGTGAGGCAATCAATGTCTGTAGTAACATATTTAATCCTTAATATTTATTATCAACAGTACCTCATTTAGTGGTCGTAAAATTGGCGTAAAATGATTGAACTGTCCAGTGGAACCGCTGGATTTTTTTACTGGATTTTTTAATCTAAAGTCAGAGATCCCCAAAGACGGTTTAAACAAAACAAACAGTGAGTTTGAAGAATGTTTCTCCTTTGATTTCATTAAAATAGTTATAACAATACATGTTTTTCGTTTCAAATGGCAAAGACTTGTTAATACTGAAGGTTTTCATTCACATGAACCAATTTTGATGCGTTCTAATCTGTGTTAGCTTTTTTTTTACCATAAAAAAAAATTGAAATTGAAAAACAAAGAAAATACATATACGGATAAACAAACCCGAAAAAAACCTGTTTAATTCTTTTTTTTTTCATTTTTATCAATTATAATTTCAAATTCATATTGCAAGCAAAAACGAAAATGAAATTGAAATGGCCAAAACCATTTCAGGAAAATGTCTAAAATAAAAATTATGATAACATTGAGGGTAAAATATGAATATTATGCTTAACTTAAACTGAACTATAATTCATATCGTAATGTAATCTTTTGGGATTCAGTTATAGAAACTGCATGTTGCAAGCACAATATGAATTACCAGAGTTATTCTAGATATGATCTGAACTCGATAATTAATTGTCTCTTTGCATGGCGAATCTTCCAGAGAATGAGACAATATTCATAATGCATTGATGTGATGAAATATTACGTCCTGTGGCTCTTAATAATCCTAATCTGATGAAAATGTCCGCCGACCTAACATGTGCGACGGCCGAGCGTGGTCAACTTGTGCGTGATCGTCTGTAATCAGCCGCTGTAATCGCGCTAGATTATCGCGCCTTTCTTGGGTGATAATAGACCGTGATTACAAGCTTGTGACGAATCCTCCGTCTACAGTTTACGGCACGACTAGCGGGTTTAGAAGAAGGTACCTGCCATCATTCCCGTTCCAACCCCAAGCTACCTTTTCTCTCCGTGTCCGCGAGCTGAAGTCCCGCGAGATTCCCGCGAGATTTTGTAGCAGAAGAAGAAGCTCTGCAGCTCTGGCATGTAATGATTTTTAATTCGTCAGATTGATGTAGTTTTTATAGCAGTCAGTAAAGGATGTAGAATTTCTTTGCATCGATCAGACATCGAGAGAAAGGAGAGGTAGGCGATCGATACAACCGTCACGGCCAACGCTTAGCTGACAAGAAACAAAAGTTCCGGAGAGAAAACCGCTCCGTGCGGAAACCATCCAATTTCATTGATTTCTATTTTAGCTGACTTTCCATTCGCAAACCGGTAAGTTGATCTCATTATCCATATATTCATTATTGAAGAGAGTAAAGAACAGAGGTGCTTATTATGACACAAATCCGAACGGTTCCGAATTGGCAGCTAAAGCAGCTAAAGCATCCCCGAGTGTCGCGTCTGGTGACGTAGATAGTCCCCCGCGCGATAGAAAATGTCGTCTGCTTCCATTGTAACAGTAAGACGTGTGAAAATCTGATATTTTGTCTTTTCTTGTAGTTGACATTTATAGATTATTGAAAGGTTAAATCCACAATTCATCTCGCTCGGTATTGCGTTTCCGCTGCAGAAACAGCACCAAAATCAGACCTTCTTGTAAACCTGTGTCAAAACTCCAACACACAGGCTATACGTATCAGGGATATGATGTTGTGAAGTGTAACATTAAAGAAAATTGATAATTAGCGAAATAATCACAATGTGTATTGATCGCAGCCTAATGACAGATTCTGACAAATTTAATGAAGCAGTGATCACCCCTGACAGGGTTCATCGTCTGCTTGGTGCTCCGGACTGGAATTGAGGACTTTTGCTTTCAGTGGAATTGAGGACTGTGTGTGGCATTTAAATTGAAGAACTGTGTGTTGTCAGTAGAACTGAGGCCTTTTGGTGTCGTCGAATTGAGGCCTTGTGGGTGCTTGAGGTCTTGTGGTGTTATTTGAGTTGAGACCTCGTGAAGGCCTTGTGTGCTGTTAATTCATGATGGTGTCATGGATTGCGTGACAAAATTCGACATTGAGTTGGACAAGGATATCTTCTACGCTGGAGAGACCTTGACTGGACACATTATTGTGCAGAATACAGAGAACATCAAAGTACAAGGTGGGTGCTCTCCCCAAAGAAGGCCCTGTACAGGTCTGATACAAGAAAGGGGTTCACATACACACACTAACTAATGAAAGAAAAAGATCTGATACAAGAAAGGGGTTCACACACACACTAACTAATGAAAGAAAAAGATCTGATACAAGAAAGGGGTTCACACACTAACTAAAGAAACTAAAAGGTCTGATACTGGTACAAGAAAGGGGTTTATACATTATCTATAATGAAAGTAAAAGGTCTGATACTAGTACAAGAAAGGGGTCCACGCACTAACTATTGAAAGTAAGAGGTATGATACAAGAAAGGGGTTCACACACTAACAAATGAAACTAAAAGGTATGATACCAAAAAGGGGTTCACACACTAATTAATGAAAGTAAGAGGTCTGATACTAGTACAAGAAATGGTTCACACACTAACTAATGAAAGTAGGAGGTCTGATACTAGTACAAGAAAGGGTTCACACACTAACTAATGAAAGTAAGAGGTCTGATACAAGTACAAGAAAGGGGTTCACACATTAAATAATGAAAGTAAACTGGCTTACATTTGTTGTCATTAGGGCTCTTATCTATTCTACAACCCCAACCCCCCCGTGAGTATGACGAGTTTTCATGATTTTCTCATAGACTTGACGTTGCCAAATATTGATGATATTTTGTTTTGAAGATTTGTGTAATGTGTACTAAACCATTGTCGGGTAACCGCTGTCAACACCTCCCTTCCTACCAGGACCATTTGTACAACCTGGTGACAGAGCTGACTGATCGATACTAGCGCGTAAAAATATCTCCCATTCGCCATTCTCTTTGATGATGCACAGAATAAATGTTATTAAATATTATAGATTTCATAACGTAGAAAGGGGGGAAATTTGGGGGGGAACGGATTGAGTCTTATATATACTTATTTCGATATTGACCCAATATAAGATAAAATAACCGTGCACGTGTATACATATCTGGTCAACGTAACATTTGCGTGATAGTGACATTCATTATACTAGTATTGGATCGAACCAGGAAAAGTGTGTAATACAATTACCAAAAACCAAGAAAGTGCAATGCTCGGTGGTACAATGTAGGTTTTTTTCTTTCATGAAAACAGATAGTACTAATAGCCAAAATCGTTTAAAAAAGTCAATACCGTTCATGTATTACATGCATCAGTTATGAGATTTTAACATTCCCTAAAAATCATGTGTCGTTTACATTTATGACTCATTGGCATAAGAAGTACTTTAATGCTGTAATATGTACCTCCGAAATCATTTACCCAACAGTCTGTCAAACAAGACATATGCGGCTGTCCAGAAGTGTCATAAATGGATAGAATATACTGTTATCCCCGATCTCTTGACGCTTGGACTGGTCATCTGGTTTATAGCCCTCCTTTCCCGATCTCTCTTTTACAGGGATCAGGCTTCTTTTGCGCGGGAAATCCCACGTGGAATGGAAGATCACCAAGGCGGGGGAGAGGCGGACGGTGAAGGATGACGAATACTACATCGACGAGAAGAAAGTGGTGTGGGGGAAAGGTAGGATGTGTGTACAGAACCAACGATAAACGGCGGGAGTTCCGCATAGGGTGATAAAAACCATAATTGAACACACCAGATACTCGAACAGTTGTTTAGTCATAATAACAGCAATAATAGTTCTCCGCCGAGACTCCACAATGGGAAAAATCAATGTTGTGTTGCCTTGTTTTGTGCATGTTGTCACTATAGATTACGGTCATTATCTGCCTGGGATCACGGACCATTAAAGTCGAATGTCCATTGTGCAATACTTATACATGTTTTTATTTGATGACTAAACTGATACACTGTGGAATCATTAGAATTCAAGATGACTTAATTTTCGTGGATTTCGTAGTTACCACTCACACACAAATAAATTTCCCACAGCGAATTCCTTATACCAGTATATTATATGTAATATACATACAAAAATACATAACTTTGGAAAGAAACCTTCAGAAGTTGACTATTTATGAAAACCAGTCTCCGCCAATTGATCACACAGTAGAGTATTTTATGAATGTAAAGTATCATTATAATTATGCAAAATATTGTCAACAGATAAAAAGGAAGTCGAAGGAGGTGTTCCCATCATGCCACGCGGCAACCATAGATACAACTTCCAATTCAAACTTCCAGAGAGCACTCTGCCCTGCTCGTTTGAGAGTAAAGTGGGCACCATTAGGTACTATCTTCGGGCAACCATGGACATGCCTGTGTCTTCCTCTCCCCAGAGCAAGAAGTACTTCTCAATCATTGGTCCCCACATCGACTGTATGGACGAGCGCTACCTAGTGAGTGACCAGTATTTTCTAACGTTTATCTCACAGTAAATTAATAGACATAATACATGCATAAGTAAAACGAACCAAAAATAACAGAAGCTTTGATAAATTCTCATTGTCGTCATTTTAATTGAATGAGATAATTTCAAGTAGATGCTAGGTGTACGTACGTTGGTGATTCTATTCTTGCACCCATCCATTGGTTTTGCAGACCCCCTCCCGGGCCAGTGACAAGCGCTATTCCTGTTGCTTCTGTTGCTCACAGGGTCCCGTGGCTTTGGAGGCAGTGCTAGAAAGAAGTGCCTACTGCGCAGGCGAAAATATTAAGCTCCGCGCAGAAATACAAAACGGAAGTGACCAAGATGTGTGGCTTGTGTGTAAGCTAGTGCAGGTAATGAGATAATTAGAATACGAAGCAAATGACAGATGCTACAAATCTGAAGATAGGACTCTACAGAAGTTTATTTTTTCAGCATGTGGAGTTTTTTATCAACAAAGGAGTTCTAGGTTTATGCAAAGAGGCCTCGCACAAAGTATGGCAATACCGCGGGGACACGGTTCGCGCGCATGCGACGGAGAAGTTTGATGATCTCCAGCAGTACCTTCAACTTCCGGTGGTTCCGCCTTCCATGGTGGATGTTTGTAGTCTAGTTCAAATTTATTATACACTGAAGGTCAGTATTCCTTGACGACATGGCACTAAGGTCAGACATCATTCTTTGGTATAAAAGTCTATGTACAACACTGTCAGACACCATTAATTGATATTCAGTGGATTTACATATACATGTATACTGCAGAATCATACACAATGCTTTAATGAGGTGGAAATTCCCTTATATAAGAAATGTATCAATATCTTATGATTTTAAGTAGACGCACAACTCTGGTTATAAAGTTATGGATGTACATAATGTAAGTGGATACGCCATATCATTCTCTTAATACTACATACAGGTACATACATACAGTACTACAGTAATACAGTACTACATGGGTACTACCAGTATAATGTTTTACATGTCCAGTAACAGAAAAATTGTTAAGTTTAGGAATTTTAACAAGATTGTTGGAAACTTTTACACACAAAAACATTGCGAAATGATTATGCTATTTTTGCACTCACCAACCAAAAACTCTATAGAAAATTGCAAGTTAAACGGGTTGAATTTTGTCACCTTTACATGTTGGTAAGATCCTAATTATTTGGCAGTGTTGTAAGGATATGACAATCGCGCACCTTGCTCTGTTTAGGTCTGCCTGGTGATGGAGGAGTCTGGGGAGGTGCTGGACCTCCACTTCCCGGTCACTGTGGCCACGACGCCTTACAGGATCCCTAACGCACCTTATCCAATACTACAGTATGGTAAGACGTCATGGATAAACTCACGATGATACATAATGAACCGGTCTTCTCTACAAATGGCTTATTGTAATTGTTCTTTCCAATCAAAACCTTTCGAGAATATTTTTAATCAAATGTTAGTAATTTGCTTGGAAGTCCTCTCTAAAATTAATCAGATTAACGTTATATAAAGCCTCGTCATCAATAATAAGCAGCGAAAAATAATATATGAAAAGAAAAAGAAGGAAATCTCGAGATCTCAATTGGTTGTTACAGATCACTGTGCTCCTAACGTGGAGGGCGGGATGTACGTAAGCTCCGAGTTCCAGCTGGGTCAGGTGTACATGGGGGACGGGGAGGAGGAGACAGACGAGGTCATCCTGTTCCGGCCCCTCTACGTATGCGTGCCCCACGAACGCCTCCAGATCAACAGCCTGGAAAAGGAAGGCGGGGTCAGTCGCGCGGCGTCCCGGATGTCGATGACACGGTTGAGTGACCGACTCAAGTTCAAGGAGCCCCGGGTCACGGTCATATCGTCGGAGAAAGACTTCGCCAAGACGGACGGCGAGGAGGCTTCTCCTTCCAACGTGACCTCTCACGCAGACGGACTTTCACCACTGTTTGCACAGGTTGACCTTGAGTCGCAGTTTAATCAGAAACCATCAGACGACCTCACCAAGGAGCAGCTAGAGGACGTTTGTGAACAAGACACGGACCCTCACTGTTCCGTCAAAAAGACTGACATAACAAACTCCGAGGTCAAGGTCTGTCTCGATGTGACCGATAGTCATCTTGAACTTCCCAAACAGACTTGAATTTTGGACAGGAAACGTCTGTGACAAAGTATTAGACAACATGGCTTGTTCACATTTTTTTGTGGACAATCTTGACCTTCGATTATTTTTATTCTTTAAAATTTATAAAGTTTCAAATCAAAAGGTACGTATATATAGCAGAACAATTTGTATATACTATTTGATTTCTTGCACATTTTTACTACGAACTAACATATTTGTCATACGAGCACCTTTTGACGTTGTATAGACCAAGCGTTGTGTTGTATGGATGAGGCTCTAAGCAGTATGATTCCGTTTGTTTTATGGCGGATGGTTGTGGTTTTAACGCACTTGTGACATCTTTTGATAAATATTTGAAGAACTATGGTGAAAGACCTAATAAAGAGAATGTAAGTAGTATCTAACAATCAAATCAACAAACAATTATCAGGAGTTATTTTACTTCTATGCAACGTATCATATGGTGTCTTTATAGTTTTATATCAGAGTACGTGTGTGGTTTATTTAGAAAAATGCTATATAGATGTACAGCTAACAATCCGAAAATTTTTTAACTTTGTTTCGAAGCATCTTGTTTAAATCTTAAATGAACTATGATTTCTTTTTTTAAAAGTGAGAATATGAAATGCGTAAAAAAAAATATGTTGGCTTTTAACTTCAAACCATAAATTTGAATTTTAAAACAATATAGTGTGAGAAATCCATTACACTAATGCACATTTAAAAAAAAATACAACATAAAATTCAACAACAATGATTTGGCAAGAAATGCTCTCTCTCTCTCTCTCTCTCTCTCTCTCTCTCTCTCTCTCTCTCTCTCTCTCTCTCTCTCTCTCTCTCAAGTTTTCGGTAACACCATATGATCGTTTCGACAGATAGTTATCCGGATACACAGACAAACCACATCGTGTCCTTCTGATACCCAGTTCTTTTGACTGTGTCAGGCTAAAACTTCATTAAAGCGTGATCTTCTTTCAGAACAAACAAAATCTTGAATAACGCCATTAATGTACAATTTCGAAATAAAAGTTTGGTTTTCACTGTTTGAACCAGTTCTATTAGATTTCCCGATTGGTGTTCGCGTCGCCTTGCTGATACAACATATACACAGCGTATTTGGGTAACGGGATAATAAATTATCTTTTTTAAAGATCTCTTTAATCTTAGAACAATTGTCACCATCTTTTAAACCTATTTTTTTACTCCCCCCGACATGTTACTTGATTCCGTCCCGTCAGTAGGAGAGCGACAGAGTGTTAGATCGTATCACCAGAGTCTAGGTAAAAGATAGCAGTTGTATTCTGTCCCTCTTGCAGAAAAGGGACAATCCCTCGCGTTCCATCCAATGTTGTCTCTAAGAAAATCTGGACAGTTCTGAATAAAAGTAGCTATGAGATTGTAGAAGCTGTAGGGCGCAGCAGCTTCGATCCATTCAGCTGCTATTGACAAAACTCTTGGGTAATGTTTACATGTGGTATTTGCCAGCGCCTCAAAATGCCGGTCTAGGAATGCATCTTCAGTGACATCTCTATCCAAGGCTACTTAAAACCCAGGGAATTTAAATCTACCAACGCCGTTAAAATGCAGAGGCTCGAAACAAGAGGTTTAAAGATCAAAATTTGCAATAAGCCTTTGTAGAAATAATTACATATTTTTCTCTTTCAATAGCGCTATTTGTATCGGTTGACAGCAGCGATCAAAACCAGGAGGTTCTATTGGCCGGATATATTTATACCATAGATTAGTTCATATTAAAATACACTGTAGTATACATTTGAAAGTGTATAAACGGTGGAATACCCTGTGTTCGCGTAAAAACAGCGTTTGTAGACAAATACATACGAGTGTCTGCTTAAAAGGTAGTCAAGCAGGTATCGACCACGGCTACTTGTCCGGTAAACGGTTAATTACCGACTTGGTGGAATTGAAATGTAGGGATCAACAGTGAAAACGAAATATTATTCGTTGGATAAACATTGGAGAGTTTATTATTCAAAGGGGAATTGTGAAATGTATTTTTTCGGACTTAATGCCCTAAAGCTAAAGTGACCTAATCAAATGATATTAAAAGAAAAGGAACATAGCTTGATGAGCTCGAAAGAATCCCGTGAAAATGATCGCACCACCCTGTCCCCGATGGCACGGTCTTTATCGTCTGCTACGGGAAGACTGTCATCTGCCACGGGAAGACTGTCGTCTGCTGGACGCAGGGGTGAAATGAACGCATCCGTGGCTTCAGTGACTGACGATGAGCTCTCGTTCTCGGAATCTGACGATGAAGGGGAGTCACAAAGCCAGAATGTTAACGAGAAGTTCTGGAACAATTTCGGTGACTCTCTTAAAATGATCAATGACGATAGCGGGAAATTTCGCATCCGACCAAAACCCAACTTCAAGAGCAGTCAGATTTTTAAAGGAGCAATGACAGAGACTTGTGGAAACACGGAATACGGAAACAGCAAGGGGTACACTAAACTGAAGGAAACTCTGAACAGGTTGTCGGATGTGTCCGGGGCGGCGCTCCGTGTGTTTACAAAGGCTTCCCAACCGAAGGAGGAGAACAGTCCTCCGCCGCCAACAGAGGAAACGGAGGAGAACGAAAAGACAGAAAAGCCTGACGATATCAAAACAATATCATCGGTGTTAGGAGGCGCAAAACGCAGCTGGAAGTTGATCAAGCGTAGTGTAAATGAAACTGCTATGGAGAAAAACACAGAAAAGACTAAACTAAACTGGGACATGTTGGCTCATCATGCAAAAGGCCTAACGGATTTAGAGCGCGCAAGACAGGATCTGTACCAGAGGTACGGCCTCCTGCCAATGTTACACACAGACGGTTCATACGAATGTCGGAACATTATGTGGAGTGAGCGAGCCATTCGGTTAAACATGACGAACCCCGTGCAGTACAACATAATCCCGTACGACAAACGGCGCGCTCAGAGCGCCAAACCCCGCAGCAAAACCCCCGCCCCTAAGGTCACTTTTACCCGCCCTTCCTCGGAGAAACCGCGCCACCTCCGAACCACCTCAGCAAAGCAGGTCCCTGATAGAGTGACGTCAGCAGGTCGCTCCCCCGGGACAAAGACTGAGCGACCTCCCTCACAGAAACAAAATGACCGCCTGTTATCCCCAGTGACAGCTTTACGGAACAATTTTATGTAGAAAACATATCCGGATAGCTAATCAATTTATGACTTATAACAAGGTTTCCCTTTAATACCCCCGGTATCTAACATGCACCGACACCGAGTTATCAAGGAGAGTGGCTCGGACTTAAATGGTGAATAGTTCGTATTGTATCATTATATGCTGACATGTGTATATATGTATTGTTTGAGGTCTAACCCCTACATATAAGTTCCTAAAGGTAGTTGGTGTATTGATGTAAAGACTGCGGGTTTGTACTGGATGTGACATATAAAGTTGATTATTAAATCATTCCTGTTTTGAATTCTTTGAGTAAATATGGATGTATTAAATGGACTCCTTTCTATGCCGTCGTTGTTTGATTAGGTCTGTTTGCTTACAGATATTTATTTCCTATTTGATATGAATTTGACGTCTCTCTGCACCCAATGAATCAATAGAGGGTAGTCATACAGACAGTAGCATAATGCTCAAAGCTTTGCCGCTTGCATACTTCACAAATATCGTACTAATTCGAGTTTTATCTTGAACACTTGTACATCAATTATAACATGTAAAAGAAAAATCTGACTGTTTGGTTATAGAATTATTCCCCCGGGCTTTCTCTGACTAGCACTGTGTATCCAAAGAAACAGGTGCCCTGTAACACTGTATACCCACGGGTGCACAGAGGACACAATTTCTGTCCGCGGGTCCAGTGCCTCGCTCCTAGCCTCAATTTTAGACCCAATCAGTACTACACGCAGTATTTTTTTCTTTGATGAGGAAGGTTGGGGTGGGGGTTATGAATTAACAGATTCTGTACTCGGTATTTATAAAGGATGTGGTCGATATTACGCTGTCATGTAATGAAAGGTCCGCCCCGCGTATACAGGGGCCCTGCTCCCACTCTCGGGCCGTGGGGCATATATTAGTTGTAAGTGGACTCAGGACCACTGTCGTTGTGAGGTTGTAAGGACGCAGGATATAGTACTTCTCTGCTACGGAGGAACAACCTTTTAATTACGAGTATATATTTGATTACTAAATAAATCAATGAGAAGGGCATCGCCCTTTGGTAAATATATAGATATTGGCATCCCTAAAGGCCTGATGCCCATCTCAAAAACGCGTAAGGGTACGGGCTGGACCAGTACCGAATCTCCACCAAGTCCGGATTGCTTGGCAACAAGCATGACAGAGGTCGTGTAAATTGGATTTATTGCCCGTTCTATAGTCACTAATATATCGACCTAACCTTTAATCAATGGGAGTTTATTTCATGCTCCAATTTATAAATCAACAAATTAATAAGAAGTGATTAAGTTAAGAGGAGAAAGTAATCAGACTCAATGTATTGCATGTGTTTTAAAAGGTGAGGAGTTAAACCCACAGGATATGTGCCAATAGTGCGGATCTCCAGAAAGAAGGTGTTACACTGGAGGTGTTCATAGAACTGCTAAAATTGTGGTCTATAGGTACATAGGTGTATAGGTTGGTCCCAATCGCCTGTTAAACAAACTTAGAGGATATTACAGATAATCAGCTTTAAACATTGTTGTATTATTATTTATTACCTAGAGTATAATAATGCTAAACCTCTTTGGCATGTGTTTTGAATTGTATCAAGAAATAAATATTCAGACGTCAATGATTTCACAAAATACTTAAAAATCAAGATACATAATGTTAAATAATGAATGAACTCTTAACTTTAAAAAAAAACGGGTCATGACCTCCTGAAATAAAACTAATTGGTTGACCAGAATAGTTCTGAAGAAAATATGTATATCACGATATAAATCAAATATCTTGTCAAAGGTTATTTGGTTGGTTGTATTTAGGCGGTAAACAGCCCCTGTATCGGATTGCATGGGTAAGACTTTTACAGAGAGTGGTCTCCATCTCTTACAGACACACCAATAAACACACTGCCTGTGTCCTCTTCTCGAAAAAAAAAAAGAAATTGCGGAATGGTACATATATTTTAAAATAGGGAATAAGGAACCATTCTTTGAGTGATCAAATTCAATAAAGCCCAAAGGGTTTAATGATAGATTTCATCACGCCCCGACCGAAATTATCACCTCATAATATTCAAAGAATGACTCCTTATTACTTATATTTATATAATTTTCAGCAATTGTACGATTAGATATGATATTAATTATGCTAACCCCGCTTGCGCTCGAACAATACGTCATTTTAATTTATTGGACAATACATTACAAAATCGATTTGTAGTGTTATCACAGACAAACACACAGAGAAATGTAAATTTACCTGGGTATTGATATTCATTCTATGAACTGTTATAAATTCCGGCAATAATGACATAAGCCAGCGAGCAAGTCATAGAAGTACCAGACGATTTATATAAAATCAGAAGGAAAAACTATTGACATTTGTTATTTACATGTATTGTTTTTAAAACTATGTATGCGATATTTGAACAGCAACTAGACCGGAAGCTTGAATATCATACATATGGTGGATGGACCAAGTGGTGGTCAACAACTACTTCCGATACACACCATCCATGCACCTTACCGCCACCTGTTTTTTTTTAAGCTTCTCCTGCTTCCTTCGTCTGGTAACGCGACCCCACCTCACTTTTAATTTTGCGCGCGATATTTGAGCGATTTTATTGTATGGTATGAATATACATGCAACACTCTACACTGATTTGGTTTGTGCAGCATCACTGAATTTCTCTATCTTAAAGTTATATTCCCAATGGTTCCCCTGCTAAGCCCCCCCCCCCCCCCCCCCCCCTCCTCTCCCAGGGTAATCCTGTACAGAGATGTGATCAAACTGTGTTCATTACATTAATGTTTTATCCAAATATTTCATTGCTCGTCAATCAACTGACAAATTGAGAAAGTCAATTACATTAATAAACGATACAGAGAATTACTGAGCGAATGACAGGAGACACTTTGACAGAATACACAAAAGTAATTTATTTCTGATAATCGAATCACATCGACCAATGGCAGACCGGTATATAAAGGAAAACTGGGCCCCGGTGTTCACACAGTACAAATAATCATATATTGCCGCCACATTGAGTAAAGTGATTGAAATTGGAGCGATCTTTCAGGGTTTTTGTTCATTTGCTCAAATTAATCCCGATTTGCTATATTTGGATGTCAATAATTTTTTTGATTACTCAATGAACATTTTCATTAAACGTTGCTTATTTTTTGCATCAATGGATTGAGAAAAGGGTGGTTACGAATTACATAATGGTAGAAATATTTTGCTGAGATTATTCATGGGGGTTTTCAGGATGTCAAACGACAAAGGTTTAGTTCATTTTGACAGTAAAACAACATGCAGGCCTTGGTTCTTTATATTTCATTTTTTTTCTATTTCCCTCCGAGGTTTCAGATTTCAGCATCAAGACGACTTGACAATAGTTGTACACATTCATACCCCTTACTCTTTGACCAGAACATATTTTCAATCTAATTAAAATTAGATATTCCGAATCGCGCTGCCACTTTTTTCAATGTAATTCAAAAGTTCCGCTAAATTTTCGTTTACCATGAAAATTATACATTTGAATTCTCTTAAATTTGTTTCATTTCATACTTTGACGGTCCAAATTACAGATTAACTTTACATCGCCCGGCCCCACCGTCACCAAAATTTTCAAGTTACTCAACCCAGTCCTCAACTCAAATCCTTAAAAGAAAAGTGCATGAATTTGAGGTCAAAACTGAGACTTGAGGCCGAGAATTGACTTGAGGAAAGTTGGTGACAGTGGGGCCCGGTCTTATATTACATAATGGAATTTATATTATGACGACACCAAAGTTCTGCTTTATTATTTTGTTAAATTCCTCATTCCCTTACCTGGACTGCCGATAATCCCGCTGTGTCTTAGTGGTGCCCCCTGGTGTCGATTATGCTGACTTAGCAGCGACGTTGAAACATGCTTTACAAACATTGTTAAGATGATTTGTTGTTTTAGATTGCTACATTAGTACAAAGTAATATTCACTTAATAGAATGTTTCAAACGGTGTTCTTCGTGTGTACTTGTGTTAAAAACGTGTTAAAAAGTAAAAGTGTGTAATCTTGACCATCTTTATAATACATCTCCTGTGTCTTACTCGATGTGGTTTATCATTAAATGTTTCATTTTAACAGGCACGTATATGTATGTAGTACATGTATATATTTTTAAAGGAGCACGTACATTTTGTATCGGTTTTTTAAGTGTGGATGAGGGATGGGGTTGCACGTAGTATCGTTCTTCAAAGTGTTATTGGTTGGGAGGGGGGGGGGGGGGGGGGGCAATCCTAATTCGCTGTAAAAGGGATCATTGCTATCAAACATACGTCCATTTATTCATTTATTGTTGCATTTGTCATTAATACTCCAATAAAAATTGCAACTTAATTTCATCAAGTAATTGGTTAAAATAAAAAAAAATTCACAACGTGACAATAATTTGTTTATGCTTCTTTCCTGAAAGCTTTCGCGATTAAATCAAAATATTTCTGTTTTACTTAGTAAAGGAGCATGTTGTTCAAGTGATCTTATTAACAATGGCAGAAAACGAGGAGGCCTTGTGCAGAACACGCGAGGATTATCGGGAAACACAGTCAAAATGAACGGCATTGAGATGCATAAGGAATATGTTTAAATTAAAGTAATGAACAAACAAACAAAGAGAGACTCCGTTCCTAAACCAATTAGACGTCGGACAAAACCAAACAACGATTGTTACCAGTTTTCCCGGGGACGAAAGTCGTTATTTAAAAGGATTTAAACAGTGTACCAGATACACAATTAGACAATGCCTTAATTAGTCGAACCTAGGAAAATATTTACTAATTCAGCTTGAACTATTTAACAGTTCGGGGTATACTGTTGACTATACAGTGAATTTTATGGCTGAAATTCCTGGAACGCGCACAAAAACGACACAAAAAACAGACGCCTACTCCTCCTACAACATGGCCAATACCCGCAGGTTTACATTTTATAGTAACTAAAGAAAATTAACTCTTTCTATCGAGTTTATATGAAAACTTTTTTAATCTACAAGATTTGTCAATATTCCTAATCTTAAACCCCAAAAGCTTGTCAAAAAGGAGTGATTAATGTTTCATAGATATAATACCAGAAGTCAATCGTATAATAAAACCATAAGACCTTGACGCAATGTCAAACGAAGTTCTCCTAGATCTACTCTTTTACCAGCGGAAATCAGAAAGTAAACTCTCAAGCTATAGTTTTGCATTTTCAGGTCATATTCAATGTCATAATGTAAAGCCCATGGACCACATCGCTCACCTGAGAAACAATACCCATCTCTGACCTTACATGTACTTTGGCCGCAAAAGCCAACTATTTATAACTTTACAATATCAAATACATTATTAAAAAGTATAAATGCAAACAAAGTTTATCAGAGAATTAAATATTAAGATCAATTATCTGTAAAAATCAAAATTCCGTGGCCACGCATAGTCACAGATTTTCTTCATTTTTCGTATTTTGATACCCTTTGATGAATACAAATGCAAAACAACCTTAAAAAGTTGCTATGGGAACGGTTGCCATGGTAACAGAGGCAAAAGATTAAAAAATGGCTATTTTAAGCTCTTTTGAACACAAATTGTAAGAGATTGCAGCAGTTTCAGCTATACAGAATAAAACAATCGCATACTAAATATTGTGAATTTTTACATTATTGAAAATTTTTCATGTGCAAATGAATAGTTTAATAGTGTCATGGTAACTAAACAGCACTTCAAAAATAACATATTTTCGTTTTACTCGAACATAAATAGTTTTAAATGGAAAACATTTAAACTGTTGTTTTACTTTGGCAACAAAGATAATATAACTGAAAATTGAAATTCGTCGCTATGGTAACAACAACTAAAAATCACAAAAATCTGCATATTTTGAGGTACTTTTGAAGACTTTTTACTCATACCTGGATCACGATACTTTAAAATAAATTGATCGGAATGACTAAACACATCCTCAACTTTAATGCAATATCAGTTGAAGATGCATTTAAGCAAAAGAAATGGCCGTTGCTTTGACGTTTTGTACAATTAGGATTTTCTGTATGATTTTCTTAAGTCCGCATACTTCCTTAGCAACGGCAGATTTAAGACGCTGAATAATGCTTGAATATATAATTATGATATAAATTTTGGTATATTTCTCAAGAATAGCAAAAAAAGTGGTTCTAAATTGAGTTTTCGCTTGACACAATCACTATCATAATGGTTTTCTTCATTGTTTCTTATTTTTAACATTGTTACCATAGCAACAAATGTCAATTTTTTTTTTATCAAAAATGTATATTTTAAATACAGATGTAAATCTATGAGTTTGGTTCAATGATAACTTCTATGATATTTTAACAATATGAAAAAATTATGTTTTGAAAATAATTTTCGGTTTCCATGGTAATATTCTTAAGATTTTGATTTGCCCACCAATGTTTTTCTATAATTTGAAAATTAACCATATAGTTCATGTAATATTTTATATTTCATAAATTAGATAAACTGCAATTACTTTCTGTATTGCTTTGAAGTTGCTTAGATTTGCCATTTTTCTATCTTTGGTCTCCGTTACCATGGCAACGGTAGCCCTTAGCAACAAATTTATGACATCTCGCTACTTTTTACATCAATGTGAATCACTGTATGCAATATAAAGAAAATTGGTGACTAGGCGTGCCGGAACCTCTATATACAATTTTGATTTTTACATAGAGAACTTGAAGGATTTTTGTTAAGATGCTTATTATCTCAAGAAAACGACATATTATCCCGTAAAAACGACTCATCATCTGGTGAAAACGTGATTATAAATCGTAAAACAACATATCTTGAGAAAACGAGATACTATCTCGTGAAAACGACTTATTATTTCGTGAAACGAGATATTATCTCGTGAAAACGACTTATCTCGTGAAAACGATACATTATCTCGTGAAAACGACTTATTCCTCCGAGTTTAGTGGCCCATTGATTATTAGTACACTGTACCTGATATACCTCAAGTAGATAACATACATGTATAATGAATGATTTAATTAGTTGACTTGTTTTTTCTATTCGGAGAATCTAGCGTGTTCAAATTGCTGATTTGTTATTCTTATCTATGTTGCAAATGTTGAATGAAAACAAAATATTAAATATACTGCAAAATGGTAAACAAAATTAGATGAATCATAAAAATATACAAGTTTTCATATCGGTAGATATCGGTCTTCTCTGATGGGGAATCTTGTAATGTATACTGTGTACACAGAATGTAACAATCTCTCTGTTTAAACCCAGTTGTCATTTGAGCACATGTCCAAATGATCTCTTCCTTCTACATAATATGCACTACATAGGTGTTTTACAAAGAATGCAATCTTTACCGTAATTCAATCCTTTAATATTAAATGAATCGCAATCATAAGTTGTATTCACGAGATAATATGTCGTTTACACAGGATAATGTCTCAATTTCATGAGATAAGTCGTTTCACGATATAATTTTTCCCGGTATCTAAAAAGAAAATAATAATTAGGTGTCCTTAATGTACATGTACCACCGTAGTACAGTCCCCATTTTTGAATAATATTATAAGTAACCCACACTCTTTGTGGCCTCCGTATGATCCATAAGCAAATTAAGATTTGGTCAAACTTCAAATTCTCCATATAACTTGTTTATATATTAATTTCACAAATCTGTTTTCCCATTTTTCATCAGAACTGATTTGGTAAAATAATTTTGAATAGACAGGAGGACAGAAAGGGAGGGATGAGAAATCTACACTGGACAAAGTCAACAGAAAAGCCCTCTTGAGATTTTAGTTCAGGTGAGTTAAAATCCAAATATGCTCCCAGTAAAGGAATGAATCTAAAAATATTCTAGACTGAAACTCATTTCACATGTGGTATTTAACGTTTATTGGCTTCCATTTCACTCCTTAAGTGAAAACTTCCATAGATAACAACTCTATCTCACTATGTAATGAAGTACATGTAATACACAGTGTTCAACAGGTGCTTGTTTGTGGACATCATGTGGACATCAATTTATCTGATTGCAGCTGTGATGACATAGTGGAAATTAAGTTGTGGGTCAAAAGTTCTTATGCGATTGACATATTATATAAGCAACAAATGATTTGCTATTGTCTGATGTACAGTAAACATTGTAACAAAATGCTGGGTTAAGGAATTTTGTTTGTTTGCATCACTTTCAAACATAAAGTTTCATCACAATTTGTCAACATAAAGTGGACATAACAATCTTTACATACTACCAGTATTTCATATTACATTGTACTAACAAAAATACTGTGGCAATATAATTATATTGTATAACCATGTCAATAGTGAAATTAAGGACCCTCTATTCACTACACACTGATTTCAGGGCATTTTGGAGCTTTCAGAGGGATCTGCCATCTAAAAGAAACAATCTACTGGTACAATGTTTGTCATTATTTTTTTTTTTGATTTAGAACTATAAACTTTAGATAAGACTAAGGTTAATTGGCTTACATTTTCCCCACTTCTGTGAGTAAAGGGCAATTTTCATGCATTTGTGCTTTTTGTCTTTGAGGATTTTTCTAGATAAAAATGGCAAGTGCACTATATTGAAATTGAGCTATATAAACTCAAAATTGAAACTTTCATGTGATGCAATATCTCCAAATATTTTTTTTTGAATGTTATAGAGAGACCTTAATTAATACAGATGACTTCAGATGTCATTCATACTGATATTGAATCATAAAATAGCTTGCTTTAAAATGCTTTAATGTATACCTAAACCTCACAGAGTCACTCTTTGAACTTACACTTTTCAAAAGTATGAAAATAAAAGCATTGAATATGGCTTATTTGATTGTTTCCTTGCGCATGTACTTATAAAATTTTAAGACTGTTACAGTCATATATTTGTACACTATTTCAGCTTTAAGCAAAACAAAGAAAATTCAGAATCATGGAAATCCTTAATTAAACAATGTTGTTTAAAAGATGTGCAGACATGAAATTATGCTGAATTATAAAACAAGATTTTTAAAGGGATCTGATCCTGCACACTAAAAACATTTACAGAGAACTTTTACAGTTGGTTTTTGCAGATTTAACACATGATACATGTACTAAAAAAACCACGTATTCCTCCAAAAGTCAAGAAATGCAAGCAAACATATCTCTATTTACTGGTACTTGAAACAATAACTGCATGGCTGTACCAAAAAATGTTATTTATGTGTGTCACAAAAACCCCCCAAATGCTTTCTGGGCGATGATGAAGCGGACAATGGGGATAAGGGATGTGTTTATGGGGGTAACCCTGAAGATGTAAATGCTGAAAATTCTCTGACCAGACTGGACCTCTGTTTGCATTCAATCAAAATATTTCATTGTCGGAATATTATTGACAACAGAATCAGACTCAGGTTCTGAAAACGATCTCAATGATTTCATCAAATTAAAAATCTTATCAGATAATATAACTTTCAGAAATAAATATCACTTGTGTGTTATCTTACAATATATAAACTTACAAAATGTAAACATCCCATTTTTTTGGTATTATTTATTTCTGGGGTTCAAGGGAAGGAATCCGATGATTGACACACATAGAATGGAATCACAACCTCTAGATGGTGGTTAAAAATGTACAAAAAAACACCCACACTCTGATGCTACCCACCTTGTCTACCATACACAATACACATTGAATAACTTCAAATATTTGAAAAATGTCAAGCTAACAAGGAGAGTAAGCTGCACCCCCTACCCAAATGAATTTAAGATTACATAAAATAACTTCTTCTGCTGCACTGCTGTCTTTTTCAATCAAAGTGAAGAAACTAAGCAGGAAATTTTAATTATTCCATTATATTTGTCCATTTCATTATATTTGCAAGTTGCCCCTGCATGTATAGAGAATAAAATGCATCATTCATACACAATATAATATATATCATATTACAGTTTACTATTGCAACATAGAGAAAAATATTCATTTTCTCAATAAAATATTCTGAATAAATACTAAATATATAACCATAACTGTTCCTTAGTATTGTAATCTATAAACAGGATTTGTTTCACACATTTATCTGACATCATGAAATAACATCAATCTATTTGTGTCAACATCACAACAGAACAAATCGAGGCTACTCCAGGATGTGAAAGATGAGTTCTAAGACGACCGACCCCCCGCGACAGAGGGGGACAGCACTGTGAATGACGGGGATTAGCTCGTTGTCTAGATCATTCATGTACAGGTCCGGTAATTTCTCCTCATTGCCTCCAATATCATAGCCCACCTATAAATAGGGAGAGAGGGACTCAGAGATGTTCACAGCATATTTCAACAAATTAATATGAACACAAAAACATTGACCAGAAGTGTGCTTTCATTTATCATTACTACATTCTCTGAATACTAGACCAGAAATAGACATCAGTTTTCATGTATTAACTATTTGTAGACCAAGCTCAATAGCACTGCCTTCAGCTAGTGATATGAATTTAGAGCCAAACACAGTAGAATGTTGAAGCCATTACCAACAATTCATAAGGATTGCTTTTCAAAGAATTTGAAAGAAAATCAAGAATACCTTGTCCGTCTCCAGGGTGACCCGTAGCCCGATTTTGACCAGGTTTGCCTCCTTCAGTCTGTCCAGGTGAGGGGTGAGGGCAATACAGGCAGCATTGGCGAGCGTCTCCGCCATCCGGCTAACGTCCACCGGCTCACGCGAGCTGCCATCTTTGTTCTCGATAAAGAATACATCCGTCCAGCGGATGACTCGGTGTTCCCCGGCGTAGTCTGTAGCGTGGGGAATGTGAACACTAGTGATACCGTCCATAGCCTTACCATCTATTGGACTCTTTACTCTGTAAACAATTAACAGACATTATATGCAGTTTCAATCTATTGGACTCTTTGCTCTGTGATCAATTAATAAACCTTATACATGTTTTTTTATTATGTGAATAGTCAATTCATAAACATTCTACAGATTACCGGTACATGTTTCATTTCTATTCACTACTAAAATTACACATTCATGATTGTAATTACAAGTTTATTTTGGGTTCACTTTTGAAATACATTTATCACAATAATGCACTGGTGACATTTCAGTCCACACTCAAGCTAAGACAAGCATGACAATTTTTTTAAGTCTTAATTAAGTTTAAAGCTAAGAAAGCCAGTCTCCTCCTCAACCTCCTTACCCTATGTTGATGTGTTTGTCCTCGCGGACCCACTGAATGAGGACCACTTCGTCGGGTGACTGTGAGGACAGAGGACCGCAGGCTATGGTGAAGTCCTTCATGTCCTTGATTGACTGTTTGAGGGCAGCCATGGACTCGGGTGTAATCTGGACCATCAGTCCGTCCTCCACAATGCTTGACTTGGCCTTCAGTCCAGAACTCGGCTTCAACGCTCCATTAAACACAACAAAACTTGCCCCAGTCACTAAAAAGATGAAAACATGCACATTTCACAGAAATTGTTACTCTATGTACATATTCACATATGGAATGTTAATATCTCAGCAAACTAAATGTTTTTTCTTTCAGGGATTTCAAAGGTTTTTTGGGTTTTTTTCATAAAAGCCTAAGGAATCCATCTATAATTTAATAAATTAGGATATTGAAAAATTCTAATGTGAAAGGATGTCCTGAAATAATAATGTTAAACTTATATATGCAATGTACACTTCTACTGCACCTATAATTTATCACAAAGTCAGATTTCCACTTTGCCTGAGAAATCTTTGTAATTTTTTGTTACGTCCTCTGATTGATTAACTTAAGATGAACCTGTCTCGATCTATACCTCCCCGACATCATTGTCTTACCTTTCCGTGGCTTGTTCTGTATGTTGATGGCCTGAGTCTGATAATTTCCATCGTCGTTTTGAATACACACCAAATGTGAGTCAGCCTCCGTACTGAAGCAAGCTCCAATAGCCATTACATGCTCATTGCTGTTTTCAACTACTTTCATCAACTGTAAAAGGTAATGTATCAACCTTAAATCACATTATCAAATATTCATTCTTTCATCCTTTGTGAATGCACTACACTGTATTTTAATCACTGATCTCCAGCGATGAGATTTTTATTTGACGTTAAAGAAGTTTTGTTGGTATATATAACAATATTCAATATGCTCATATTTTGATATATATGAACAGTGTATATACATGAATGTTACTATATACAAATTCACTATACAAGTATCTTACACGTATCCCAGATTTCAATGTCTTATCTATCTAATTCAAATGGAAACATGTACATGTACTAGTACATGTATATGTATTTTTTATCAGACAGGTAAAAAATTAAAATATTCCAAAATAATTCTGACTTATAATTGCTTAATCTGCTTGTTAGTAACTGATTCTTCAGATAATAAAGAATACTCAGAACTATTACCTTGAGTAACTTACATCTTAGTATTAAGAAACTTATATCTTAGTATCAAGTAACATCTTTGTATTGAGTAACTTACGTCTTCATATCGATTGCGGGGGAAGTTGATGGTGGTTCGTTTATCCTGCATGTGGATCGTGATCCCGCGGATCTGTGGCAGCATGTACTGGAAATTCCTGAAGTCCGCCAGCAGATTCATTATGGTGTGGCCAATCTCAAAGAAAACTGGTTTACGATTTCGAATGCTGATCAGTGGACAAGGGTAGTCTACAAAGATCAAATATAAAATACAAATATTTTCTTTTTCCCTCCATTATACTCTCATTTTTATCTTATTTCTAAGATCTCTTCAGTGACTCAATTTATCAATTGAAAACAGATTTTACCTACTAAGTAATTAACAGGTTTAACCTTTTTGTCTACACTAGCTTGTTAAATCTTTTTGAAGGAAACATAGTATGACCATTTCCTATATAAAGTCAACTATTCCTAATAGTCTAGATATAAAGTCAAACGGACTCTCCATAAAACTCTTTCCTTATAAAAATAAATGCATTACAGTAACTTAGTGACTAAATCCATGAAGTACATGTAAGTCACAAATAAAGATGAAACCACGGTGCACAAGAAATGGATCTTACATCTGTACTCTGCTCCCAGCCTCAACAGCAGGCGGATAGGAAAGACTTTGGCCCAGGGCATTTCCCACTTCTGTAGGAGAATCCCAAACAGGTACGGGGGTGTGGGTAACACCAGTTTGTGTAGACACTGGAAGGTCGGCTTGATGTAGAGGAAGCCCCCGTGGTCACGGTCATCTAGGAATGTCTGGGTGAAGATCGAGTGACCCATGTCTGACACTGTGATACCTGTAGTGTAAAAAACAGTAGTCACTCACTTGATATCCTTATACTCTAAAATCAACACCAAAATATTTGTTCATACATTGGAAACAAACAGTCACTAGTTCACAAGATCATAACTGATGAGAACAAATACCGATACATTACAAATATTAACTTAGCTGCAATTTGAACCCATTTTAATTCCAATCAGTCAAAATAAACAGTTTATAATGAGACAGTATAAACAGCTGACAGGTTGGAGATTCATGGCTGGTGTCTTTACCTTTGCCAGCCTCCTCATAGACATGGTACAGGTGCCGGTATATGTCCAGAGGAATCATGTCCTCCTCTGGCAGACTCTCCAGAATGATCACAATTTCATCCTGTCCGACGGTACACATTCCCTGAGTGGTGAAGCTCCAACACACTCGGTTCACACAACAGTCCACTGCAAGTATCACAATGTACAAACACATTACACTGACTATCAGTGATAACACTCAAAAAGCTCTACTAGATTATCACTTGTGTAATTCCGTTGTGTTTCAATATACAATGCACCTTTACTACATCATTCCATGGCAAGAGTTAATGCAAAATTAATTATTTGTAAACAGAGTCACAGTATAAAAAACACAACACACAAAAACTCTTAAATATAATAATTTATCACTTTCACTATTGAGAGTTCATGCAAAAGTGTGAACACTGTAAAATTGTTGTTTATAAACAGAGAATTAGGATGAGGACTTTTATAAAGAAGTGTATATGAAAAAAAATAGTAATGTTCCCTTGCCATCAGGTCATTAATCACTTAGGGTTCTGATTTGAGTAGTAGAACTTACATGACAGAATCTTGATCAAAACATGAAGGTTAGAGCAAAGGGCAAATGTCACAGGCTCAGCATCTTCATCTAAAATTGAAAAATCAAAACACCGTTTAACTGTTTTATAAATCAATGTATGCATTTGTCATAAGCTATAACTGGTCCATATACTGATAGCTCTCTCTTTTTTTCCTGAATTAAAATTATATAAACATTAAGATGCACATCATATATTAATTGATTAGGTATATGATAACAAGTGAAATCTATTAACAAGGATTTGAGATTTTCTTTAGGGCTACTTTGATACAGAATATCAACACTCAAAGTAAATTCAATTAGAAATAACTTTAATCTAGTTGTAACGCTTAATTTGATTGGCTAAACAAATTCATCTATATCATATAATTTGGCTACATCACAATACAACTAAGGTACAAAATGTATTAATTGGCTTGACGTTACATTTAAATTTTTTTATAAATAACGTCTTTTTTATCTTTGTTGTAGATATTTGTATAATAATGATAAACTTTACCTATGTTATAACATAACAACATAACTTCGGACAGTTAACACTTTTTTATAAACCGCTTTGGTTGATAAAACATAACCAGCCCCAAGTTATGTAATATCGTATAACATAGGTAGAAATAATTCCTTAAATAAAATAGAAATGGACATCAGACAGTGTTACCTTTTATTTGTGGTAAATACTTCTCCATGGAAGGTCGATCATCCAGAATTACCTCTGATCAAAAAGAACACAGGTACATGTATTACAGAATACATAGGATTGGAGAGCATGTGGCTGAATCATCAAATTCTGATCAATTTTGTGAGACCTACCTTCATTTGGTTTGACTGAGAGAACTACGGGGGGTAGCCCTGTCTCTGGAATCAGGCACTGAGTCCTGGAAATCTCACCCGAGCGCACTCGTCTTCCACCTCCATCTACATAAATTTAGTACGTAGAATTTTGTAAATCTTAACCTTTCAAGAATAAGTAAATTTTTGGACAATGGCTCTACCAATACAGATTTTAGTAACAAACCACCAGACTCTTTTGAATATGGCTCTGTCAGAAAGTCTGGTTTCAACCATAGAAAATCTCGTAACCAGAAGGGGTCATTGGTCATTGCTACAAAATTAGCCCTCATACAATATCCTAATCAGTTGTATGCATTGCACAAATTTAAACACAAAAACAACGATGGGTTATGCATAAATTTTGATTGATTTTTTTAACCAATGAATGAGTATAACTGGTTCTGAGAAATCCTCAAGTATTCAAAAAGGAAAGGGTAGAAAGTACAATAAGATCTTTTTGAAAGAATAACCTGCAGTAGATTTTTCGACCCGTTTCTGACTGCGCGTGGATCGTCGCATTGGTAGTCTGGATGAGGCCTTGTTTGAACCGTCCAACTCCGTGAGGTCACCACCAGGCCGAATTCCATCAGAAAATATTACTTGTTTGGGCTCAAGGCGTCTCTGGCTTCCTATAAATAGATTTACAGACATAGCAGACAACCTCACTTAAAACAAACATTACATCATTCATAAAGGGCAGATACCTCCTCTGAATCAAATCTTACATGTCTCATGTCATGTCAACTTTTATAAAAGTTTTCCAATAATAATCTAAATTATAATTAGCAACCTCGAATGCTGTTGTGCTTATAAGGTCGGGACAAAATTTAAGTGAGAGATTGTTACAAGAAATCATCTCTTTTGAAAGGCTGCACTACTTTCCTTTGAGTTAATGTATAACTGTGTATGTTATCTGTTTTAACCAAGGCATGTCTTAGTACATGTGTACTCACCGTCCCGCTTCAGAACACCTGCTGGGGTGGTGGCAGCAGGTGCTTCACCTGAGACCGCCGCACCCTGCACCCCGCCACTGTACACCACTGCTGTAGAAAAGCAAAGCAAAGCTGGTCAACAAAAGATAATGCTGACAAAGAAGCCATTAAGCCTGATGCACATCACTAATAACACAGTCAAATAAACTATATGTATTTCTATGACTTACAACAGCAAAGCATTACAGCACAACAGCATTTAGTATAAATTATGCTTCAGAGGAGTTCACTGACCATTTTATACCGTATGCAGTATTCACTAAATATCTTACTTTAATACAGCCCTATCACCTAACCCCAAGAATCAAATCATTGAACAAATTACTATAGAGTGTGTAGAGCATTGTACTAGACTGAGGTACTAAGATTCTATAGAGACAGGTGTAGTGTTGTAGTGAGGTACTGAGACTCTACAAAGACCACTGTAGGGTTGAAGTGAGGTACTGAGACTCTACAGAGACCAGTATAGGGTTGTTGTGAGGTACTAAGATTCTATAGAGACCGGTGTAGGGTTGTAGTGAGGTACTGAGACTCTACAGAGGCCGGTGTAGGGTTGTAGTGAGGTACTAAGACTCTACAGAGACCAGTGTAGGGTTGTAATGAGGTACTGAGACTCTACAGAGACTGGTGTAGGGTTCTAGCAGTTTACCTTCCAGGATCTGGTGACAAGGAACACACACCCGTGCCTCTTTGTTGTCCATGTAGGGGAGGCGACTCTTCAAGTTACAGCAAGCGGAACACAGAACCTGACAATGTAAAGTGATGTAAAGATATTAAAGAAACTCAGAACACAACGAACTCAAGGTGTGTAATGAGTACAGCATTAGGAATTTAGGATAGTTTCTGGATTTTTCATCCAAGTTGAGTCATAAATTTCAACAAATTTTACATTAATTAAAGAACTTTGTGCTAAAATTCTGCATATATTATATTTTTTGTTTGTTCAACGTTTGTTCAATATAAATATCAATGATCAGGGTTGCTTGGTTTCATGGAAATCTCTACCTCTTATAACACCTTGGTTCAGTACTTAAGGTCAATAATCACAGTTTTCCTGGACAGAGAATCCCTCACCTTTCCACAGCCTCTACAATGGTGTCTCCTCTTCGTGAAAGTAAACCTGAGGTCACAACTCATACAAGTGGGTGCCTGACTGTCCGGGATCCACACCGGGGCCACATGCCCCACCCCCGAGGGATTAAACCCTGCCCCTCGGGGCTCTTCTGTTGGTGCATTGGTTTCAGGTGCAGCATTTGGATCTGTACAAGTAATTTGATTATTTTTTAAAGAATCTACATATTAGCAATATACATGTATATCTCAGAGCCATGCTTCACTACTACATGTACATGTATGTGGAGAGATCACCGAAACTCAACCATCATAAACTGACAGAAAATGTATTCATCACAGATTTACGTTCACAAGTTGTATAGCCACAGTGACGCGAGTCAAATGCTCAATGACTGAACAACTAAACAGCTGATAATGAGACAGAAAAGCATAAGACTACTGGGCACCCACAATTTACAATACCTTCATTTAGAATTACTGTTTATAATTTGCAAATTTAGTATCAGCTTTCAAAGAAGACAAAGAGTTAGCTTCGAAAAAGAGTTATACTTCATGGCCAAAGCAAGATTTTTAATCTTCAACAAAAACTAAACTTGACATCTTTAGATATTTCCCATAGGGATTTGAGGTTTAAGTTTAATAAAACTTTTGTTGATATTATCTTTGAACAATTGAACAAAATCTCATCTTAATTCAGGAAAACTTTATTTCTACAGTAAAATATTAAATTCTACTGAGTATAAGTTGCAAGATTACTTAAAGTTTCTCTTGAAAAAGCATGAAAGATCCCATCTAACAAGATTAAGAATAAGTGCACATTCACTATTTATTGAAACAGGTAGATATTGTAAACCAATTATCCCTATGGAAAAACGTTTATGATATGCTTGTAAATTATAAGTCGAAAATGAAAAACATTTTGTACTTTACTGTCCTGTGTATGATAATCTTCGATTTCAATATTGTGATATTTTTTATTGATAAATTATACTGTGGTAGTGATCCCATTAAAGACATTGTTAATCCATGTGATTATAATACATGTACTACAAAACATCTATGTGTCTACTTAGATAAATGCTTTATGCAGAGAAAACAGTTCCAGGGACTCTAAAGAATTGTATAAAATTGTCTTGCATGCTATAGCCTTTGTGTTATAATATTCTTTTGTTTGTCATTTGATTTCATTTTGACTGTATGCCAACATGGTGATGTCAATAAACCATTGAATTGAATAATTCAAAAGAATCAACATCTCCTCTACACCTGTTTACAGACACATCATTCATCAACAAAAATCAAGAAACTAATTTCACATGACATTATAGATATGAAACAAATGAGAATAAAAATGAATTCTTAATTATAAAATTTTAAGACACCCGATCTACTATTTGAACAGACATGCTGAACAAAATAAGATGATTCAGAAGGAAATATTTTAGTAAGAACAGGTATATTACTTTCTTTATCTGTTGAAATGATTTTTTCTAGCATTTACAGAGAACACAAGGAGAGCCTGTTTACCTTGATCTTCCTGTGATGGCCGCCCCTCCGGTGTTCCATTGACGTCTGGACTGGCCTGTGTGTTGTTGGGGTATGGGAATGTATAGGGAGCTGAGGACCTCTCTGGACCTCCGTCACCCCGAGGGGGGAGCTTCAGACTGTTGGGTCTCCTCTGCTGGTGGGGAATCCCATCCCCGGGGCCCCAGGAGTGGGGACGTCCCGGTAATTGACCACTGTCCCCTGGAGGCCTCATCACAGCTTCTTCCAAACCACTTTCTTGCAGAGACAGAGCAATGGCCATGGCTAGGTCCGGATCCATCTCCTCCTCCTGGGAATGACTGTTCTGAACACAAGAGTTGGTACTTACGACAGCTTGATCACTGGGGTCCTGTCCAGCACTCTGTTCATTATGTGTAGCTTCTTGTTCTACCGCTTCATTTGGCAAAATGTCTGGAACCTGCGGTGGTTGGTCTGAGAGACCAGTCACAGGTTGGGAGGGCTCTTTGGGGCGAGCTCCCATGTTTGGTGGTAATGGCCCTGGAGCATTGAGATCCTCTAAGCTGTCAGGAGGCTCACTTTGTGTGACAGTGTTTGTGAAGCCTTGATCCTGAGAGATTTGTTCATGTTCCACTTCCTGACCCAATTTCTCTGACTTGTCACTAGTGACATCACAATGCTGATTCTCTGTGTTTGTCTCAGTGAAATTACTTTCTTTTGCATTTTCAATTTTCTGATTTCCCATTTGAGATGAGTCTGTAAAGTCTTTAGAGTGGATCACAGGTTCCTCTGGGTCAACGTTTCTCTGTCCGTCTGCTCCAACATCGTCAATCACATCACCAAGGTAACTTTCCATATCAGATATATCCACCTCTGAATCTGTGAATCCCACGGCCGTTGGTGCAGCCAGAGCAGGAGATTCACTGATGTTTCCTGTAGCAGAAGAGGTCTCTCTGTTCACAATCCTGGCATCACTAGAAAAGTGTTCATTATCACCACCACTTGCCGTTTCCTCTGATACTGCAACAGAATCCTTTGAAGCTTCAGATCCTGAAACAAAGTCATGTGACTTGGACCGTGTTTTGTCATCCTCTGACTTAGCTGGAATTGTCTCTTTTGTCATTGAAGAATCCTGTTCTTTCACTAAACTGTCACAAACCTTGACACTGGTGTCTTCACTCTGAAGATAGAGTCCTTTACTGGTTGTACCCACATCATGCATGTTACTACTGTCCAGACTTGACTGCAGGTCTACTTGACTATCCAATGAATTTGTCTCCTTTGAACTGCTCTCGGTGTTGTTTACAGTAGACCTCTGCACTCCAAAAGCAGAAAGAGAGAGGTCCATGTCCTCCACACCACTGGCTTTGTTCTCTTTTAAACTGTTATTCAGAGATGTATTTGGGATCTTTTGACTCAAAGAGCTGTTAATATCACGGTCAATAGGTCCTGCATGTGAATTTGTAGGAAGGGCAGTGCTGCCAGCTTCCTGATGCTGCTGGAAGTTGCCAGCAGGAAGTGGCACTGGTTGCAGTGCTTGATTTGTTGGTGAGAGGGTGGTGTTGCTATCTATACTGTTCACCCCTGAGTCTACAGAGTTGTAAATGGAGGGGTAGGTCTGAGGAGCCACCTGCTGATGAGATCCTATCTTCTGTGAGATGAATGTATTTCTATCGTTTGCTTGTGAATGATAAGCTAAAGATGACCTGAGGTCATCTGTTTTCTCCCCAGCCTCTTGTATGTAGGTCAAATTGGACTTGTTGACCCCATTAGAGATGGCATGGGCGAGGTCAGGAGGAAAGGGCTGGTTCTCATACACAGGGGTGAACTCGTCCCGAGCCTGTACAGGATACTTGTAGTCCTGTGATCCATTGGTGATCACATGACCCAGGTCTAGCTTATGATCACCGTTAATGACCAGGTGAGCTGGTTTAGTGATGATCTTCTCCCCCACGGAACAGTTGTCAGTGATGCTGGATTTGAAGTCTGTGGAGGGCGCGAAGTCAGCCTCGGACAGGTCAAACTGATCAGTCGGGCTGTACGGGACGTCGTACGCCGTCATCTGGTTTGCATGGTTGGTGCTTGCAGCGGACCATGACGTTTCCGAGGAGAGAGCCACATTGGACAGGTCCTCCCAAGGTCGTTCGTCCTTCAGGGCAACGTAGCTGGAGTAGTCCGAGGGCCGGGACTCCTGCCCAGGACAGCTTTTCTTCCCTGTCTCTGTCAACAACAACAAATTTATCAATTGTCAATCAATAAATAATTGTTCATCATAAAATTCCATTGTGTCATTCTATAGTAACTGTTCTAACCTTGTGGTAGGGTTAATGTTCTGTACAAGATATTAGGATTAAAGGTGGTTATCAAAAAATAACCCATACTGTAGCTAATAAAAACTTCAATTTAGAATGTTTTCAGAAAGTATAAGTGTAAAATATATATATATAAAAAATATACCAAAAAAATTGAAAATAGATTAATGCATGTACATGTAATAACTAGATGCTGTCATTAGACAGTAATACCCGCACCAAGTGTTTGCCTCTAAATAACACTCTCTTGTACTAATTTTAGTCAAAAAGAAGGCCACATGCAATATGTTTCAATTAAATGATTTTTGTCTGAAGTTACTTACACAACAGAGGTGTACAGGTTGCATAGGGTACTAGTTTTACCCAGCTCTTTGGTTAGATGGGTTTCACGTGGTGTACATGCATATGTTTTCTTGATATGCAGAATAGGATTAATTAACATGAATAAACGTTTCTTTTGTGGTGATCAGCTAAAGGAATTCGTATTGTGCTAATTGGATTATCATTATGATGTTGACCAATATAGGTAAGTATAATACATGTAGTAGCGCAATATTATGAGACACCGGTATACAAAATAGTTAAGTTTTACTTTCTCTTTCTAAAATGTGATCTCCCTTTGCCAGCATACTGTATCATCATCTGTATTTAAATAAGCTTATCTACAGTTTCTGTCATTTTAATTGCAGAATTTTTTTTTATTTTTTCATTTGTCAGACTTACACTATTGAGTTGACTCCATATTGACCCTATTTTGTATTAAATTTGGGTATTAAATATCATGTTTATATGAGTTATAATAGGGAGGAAGGGGAAGGGGCCCTAGCCGTTCCTTATCCCTAGGATGTGTGGATTAGATATACATTTCTAGTGAGAATGAAGGCATGCTGCAGCTTTTTTCCCATTATACCCCCTACCCCATCATCATACACCAGTAATAGAAAAAGATTTAATGACTAATTTTCTTTTATTTTAAATTGCTTATTCTTTTTTGTCAAGAGATATGTGGTATGTCAAGATTTATGACTCATGAAAATTTGTGCATTTTAATCCTGATTGTTAACATACATGTATAATTATATATAAAAAAAATACATGTAATATTATACTAGGGATCTTGCAATCAATTAGAGAATTGCCAATCGGTTATTTATAAATCATTTTGAATGATTAATTTTTTAATCATTTTGAAAATAAAGACATTTCTAAATACATGTATAACATATTATCAATATTTTTTGTAGATTGATTTTGTAACTATTTAGGGCCCCACTCTGCAGATGCCCTATAGTGATAATTCTGTCCAATTCTGCTGATCATGTCAAGATACATTTAGACAAATTGGCCCCTGCCCCTTGGGTCATTCCCCCACCCCCCAGAGTTGTTTTTAAACAACCACCCCCCCCCCCCCTCCTCTTAAATAGAAAACATGAATAGTTGAATATTTTTAAAATATCCTCAAAATCATTGAATCCCCACTCCTAAACCATATATATTTTTGTTTGTTGAACCATGACCATGTCAAGGTAAATCTTTTTGTGGTATTAGTAGGTCATGGCATCTGGGGGTCACCCTAACCCCACCCCACCTTCCCAAAATCAAAAATGATCAAATAACTTGAAAAAAATGCTTGTGATACCCACCCTTAAAGCATATATATTCTTCCTCCTTATGCATCTTATAGTACGTTATTTCAATCACAAGGAGATAAGAGGAGTTCCAGGAATTAGGTTTTTTATGGGACGGAACATCATTTTGCAGATAGCATTGACCCTCAGAATCAAATTTATATTTCTAACACCTTACTGCAAATCTATAGCTCAGCCTCTGTTATATCCCTATAAATGATGTGGCTATTCATTAAATCATGAGAGGAGTTCTGAGAAGTAGGTTTTTTCAGGAGTGATAAACGTCAATTTTCAGCTTCTATTTGACTCCCTGGATGAAATTTAAATTTATGAAACCTTATTGCATGACTATATGACAGCCCCTATCATACCCCAAGATATGATGTGGCTATTCATTAAATCATGAGAGGAGTTCTGGGAAGTAGGTTTTTTTAAGAGTGATAAACGTCAATTTTCAGCTATTATTTGACTCCCTGGATGAAATTTTAATTTTTAAAACCTAATTGCACATCTATAGGACAGTCCCTATCATATCTCAAGAGATGACATAGCTACTGCATAAATCGTAAGAGGAGTTCTGGGAACCATATTTTTTTTGCAAAAAAACGTCATTTTTTTATGCCCACAGACCCCCGTGATAAAAACAAAAATTCTGAAACATGATTACACGTCAACATGACACCTCGAAGCATATCCTATTAGATCATTAGGCTTCTGCAAAAAGAAATTGACGTTTTTTGAAACCAGACTTTTTGTAAAAAAAAAAGTCATTTTTCAGCCATTTAATGACCCCCAGGACAAAATTGAAATTTCCGAAACCTTATTGCGCATCTATAGGACACCCCAAAACATATTCCAAGAGATGATTTGTCTACTGTTGAAAATGTAAAAGGAGTTCGAGGAAGAAGGTTTTTTGTCAAAAAACGTCATTTTTTACCAATTATTTGACCCCCAGGACTACCAGTGAATTTTTGAAACCTTTTTACAAAACAACATGACACCCCAAATCATACTCCAAGAGTTCAGTTTGCTGGTTTATAAGATGTAAGAGCAGTTTGAGAAAGTAAAACGTGACAGACGGACGGACGGACAGACGGAACAGGGTAACAACAATATACCCGAACTTTCTTTAGAAAGTGCGGGTATAATCACATCAAACAAGAAGGGAAGAGGATAGTATACTTTATACTTTATCCTAAGTTCAAGGATAAAATCACATACCAGTATTTTCCAAATAATCATTCAGTCTATTGCCTTAGGTAAATATTTATAAGCAGCTTTTGAAAAAGGAACGATAATTAATAGGTGTATCATATATAAATTTCTTTTATAAAATACAAACTTTTATGAGTCAAAATCTTTTCTTTTATCTTAGCAAAAGGTCTTTCTCATATTAATGCTTGTAGAAATCAATTTTAGTCTTTGCCTCCATTTAAGAAAGTATTAGCAAATGGGGGATTTAGCAAAAATAAAACTTCCTTATAATTATCCAAGATTTCCATATATCGTAGTTCCTTATAAGTGAGTTATAATCTCCTAAAAATAGAAATGTACAGTGATTACCGTAATAACTATGGTGGTGGGAGGGGGTGAGCAATTGGGTGGTACCCGTAGATAAATGTGGGAGAGGTATGGGGGATGTTGCATGGTAATAAGATTCACACGATTAATCTGTATATGTATCTTGACTTTCCTTAGACTTTGCCATTACTTTTATTGCAGTTGTTGGATTTTAGACACAAAATTTTCATAAGCACAACATGGTCATGATATAAGAAAACAAAATTTCAAACCCTCACCCTCTGCCTCAAAGTCATCTAAAACTTTATCCAAGTCCACAATCAAACTGTCCATGTCTGCGAGAAAGGTCTGCCAAGGAGAAAAAAATTCAGAACAATTTATCCCTTGTGTGACTTCCTGTTTCTGTATTGAATGATCCTTTTGCAATAGATGTTATCCTTATGACTTTTGGTAAATATTTACTTTTTTGAGATTTGAAATTACTGTGTAATATGAAAAGTATTAAAATGTTACCATATTTAATGCAAATGTAAAGGATCATCAAGAAATATCATAAAGAGTTTTTTTTTTAAATTTTCAGAAACAATTAAGACTTTTAACAACCTTAGTAGGATCTAAAATTAAGATTATATTGTGTAAAGTACAAGAAAGCATCATCGAAGACTTGACATTACTTAATCCCCAAGACTGCTTCTAAATTTGAAATTACCTTTTAGTGACCTGGATAAAATAACTGACCAATCACAGGTGCTGAGGTCATCTTGTGGGCCCCTTTACAGCGCAACACAGGTACAGAGATTGGTCTTTGTATGAGACTCATCCAAACTAACAAAGATAAATACCGGTAATAATCCCAATATTTCATAATTTACAATATTCTCAGATAAGAGAACATCAGAAAGAGTGAGAAATCTTAACTGTTTGTAAATGAAGGGAACCAGACTTTGATACAGAGAAGATACTGCCCTTCCAAGTTGAGAATAAATCCAAGAAAAAAATTCAGATATCAACCATTACTGCTAAACCATGAGCAACTTTTGTTAATATCCTGGACTTCATAGCTGTATTTTTTACTCTAACACACATAAATATTTACATTTTCCAGTGTCTCTGTCTGTGATAAAACTACGAATTGATTTTGTAATACAATGTATACAGCCCAATAAATTCAAAAGAAGTATTGTTGGGGATGCAAGCGGGTTTGCATAATTAATATTATAATATTTAATCGTACAACTGCTGAAAATTATATAAATATAAGTAGTAAGGAATCATTCTTTGAATATTATGAGGTGATAATTTCGGTTGGGCGTGATCAAATCTATCATAAAGCCCTTCGTTGACCGAAATTACCACCTCATAATATTCAAAGAATGGTTCCTTATTCCTTAAATAAATTGTTTACTCTTATTTGACAATGTCCAAATATTTACCTTTGCAAGTGTTTCCCTCTACAAATTACAAACCATCATGGCTGCTTGTATCGGCCTCTCTACACAACACTTCAGTCATTATGTATGATTACATGTTCTTGCTATGACATAATCATACCGAACATTAACAACAAATCCTTTCATTAAGTAATTTGTTTCAATAGATCATATCTTCTGTTTAACTGTGAATAACTGTACCCCTTTTCCAAAGTTCAAAGTTTCAAACATGTTAAAATAAATATCTAAAACTCAAAATAACTCAACAAATATACAAGAAACAGGATATACATTTTTTTTTCTGTCATTGGTTCTCAAACACTATTTTCTCTTAAATATATAAAGCCACAGACCTGTCACCAATATTCACACCTTAAAATTGTTACAAAAAGAAACTTCATGAATTCATGACACATGGTCACAATCCTTCATCATCCAGTCTAATTAACTGTGTAATGGAACCAAAAGTTTTAATCATAGGGGAAGTTTCAAAAGAGGAAAAAATCTGGAAATCTCTGTCCAAAAGCAAAGGATAAAGAAACATCGACCTTACTGCTAAATTAAATTAATAAATAATGAATCGAAAATCCTCTAGAATGGACAAACACTGCATGAAACCAATACAAGAGGGAAATGAATTATATCACATATCTATAAATAAATACTATTACCGTTCAAAAATTCATTTCACTGGCCTTCTTCCACAAAAAATAATTCTAAATACATTCATAAGGTCATCAAGTATATTAAAAAGACATTTACTTTCTCACACAAAAATGAAATCCATCCAGAGATTCGCTACTTGGGGATGATTAATCTGTGGTGCATTCAAAGGAAGGGTCTGGCCAAGTGCAATTAGCACCTGTCTAAACCTTACACTTGTGTACAGTTGTAATGTAAATTTATCTGACGAAGAATTCTTTACCTTTATCTGGGCGATAACTCGGTGGTTGTTGAGCTGTACAGTGCATCAATCGTCTTCTTCATGACAATCTTTAGCTGTCAGTGATCTCAGATTATTTTCATGGAAGGTCAAGGTCGGACTAAAGTCACGTGATTTTTATATTGACTTTCTAAGAGATGCGTTTGCGCAAAGCTGAAAAAGATACAAAAATGAATGAACGAAATAAGCCTTTACATAACTGTTGGTAAGAATTTCATGAAAACCAGACAATTCTTTAAAGCTTGAGACTCTGCTGTATGTTAAATAAACAAACAACAATCTTGCCATTTAAAATTTAATGCGTCATTTGCTTTGCGCGATGATGCCTTTTATAAAATTTTACGGGTATGAAAACTTCTCTTTGCAAGCCTTTCGTGGTAAGATAAAATGAAAGTACAATTTCAGAAGATTGCATACCAGTGCTGTAAGATACACACCAGAAAGGTAGTTGGTCTTTACAATAGAGAGATGGCGAACAAAAAACAGCTTTTCAAGTATTTACTGATTTTGGATTTTGAGGCCACTTGTGATGACAAACACCAGCTCGTCCCACAGGTATGTATCACCAGCAGCATAAGTAGCCAGTGCCTAATATAATATATTGTAATATTTATTTATTTATTCACCAATCAATAGTTATAATAATAGTTTATCAGAATTTCAGTATGTATATAGTCTGTTGAATTGTTATGACGCATAATGTTAATAAATTTGGTTTGATTATTTTTTAACAAAACTTTTTTTTGTGAGGAATTAATCGGTAAACTTTCACATATTTCATGTACGGTACTTAACATTACATTTATTCTTAATATCAAATTTAAGAGATATTGTTAGTTTTTCTTTAAAAAAGGAGATTTTAAAAATCTTAAACAATATTCAAGCATTCTATGTAACTGAATGCTTTTTATTTGATTGATTATGCCAGTCTATAGTAACAATATAAATATGTATGTTACATACATGTATGTTTTGAACAATAGGGCAGGAACTTTGTCATGTAATTTTTTACTTCCGTAGTTAAAGTATCAAGGATAACACTTATCATAAGGTACAGAGACCTTGTGATATTGATTTAAATTTTTGATAAGGTGTTTTAAAACAGTTTTATTGACTGAGTCATAATTTCAGAAGTCGAGCAGTAAAACTTTTTCAGACAGGATCTTAAATTAATAGCGTCAACACTTTATATATAACTCTTACTTTCTTTGTTAGTTATACTTGAGTCCTGCATGCATGGTCATATAGATATGTTTCAAATAATGAAGAGCTGTATGTAGAGTTTTGTATCAATATATATAAAGATTACAAAGAAGATGGGGGGATAAGGTGTGTAAAATGCCTACATTAGGATGGATAAGATACTGAAAAATAAAAATATTTTAACAAATCTGTCATTCTTTCAAAAAATCGTTCCAAACAATGTTTCTTTAACATAACATCATAACATAACAAAATGTAACGTAACATCGATTTGTAACCAATAAATGGGTAGGTACAATACTTGGAATATATCAATTTGTCCACGAACTGTGTATGTGTACCAAAATCTTCAACTGGTGTCATTATTTAGTCCTTCATTGCCTTTTATTTTATAGAGTGGGTCTGTGCTCTAATTTTTGTCTTAGTATAAGTAAAGTCTAATCAAGAAAAATTTTGAGTGATGACCCACTGACGTTAGAAATATCCTTATGTATCCCAAAAATTAAACGTTTTAAGAAAATAATGTCCGTAAATTTGTGGCCAAAGTAGCAGATAGCTTTTAAATAACACATTTTTTGTGACCGCATAAAATGGCTTAGTTGAAATTTTTACTAGACAGTAAACAAAAGCACTCTGCTTCACTTTAAAAGGGTAACTGTGTGTATGGAAAAGAATTTCTGAGGCAAACAGCATTTTTGACTCCACTCATCGCTGAGGACATTGTTTGTATTTGTGGGACCATTATTATGTTTACACTTTCATGCTTGTGCATGTATGAAGAATGAGTGAAGTGACAAACTGTCATAACACAAATAGCTTCTTACATCTCAATCTGTTTTTAAGAAGTGCTTTAACACCCAGCACGTCAAGCATAATACCGGTATACAGTTACTGTAACAGTGCTGTAATACTGGTATACAGTCGCTGTAACAGTGCTGTAATACCGGTATACAGTCGCTGTAACAGTGCTGTAATACCGGTATACAGTCGCTGTAACAGTGCTGTAATACCGGTATACAGTCACTGTAACAGTGCTGTAATACCGGTATACAGTCACTGTAACAGTGCTGTAATACCGGTATACAGTCACTGTAACAGTGCTGTAATATCGGTATACAGTCACTGTAACAGTGCTGTAACACCGGTATACAGTTACTGTAACAGTGCTGTAGAACTTTAATAACTCAAACGTGTACAGTATCTTAAATGCCATGGTTTGTGGAATTAAGTTCAAAGTCCCAAATATTGTCTCTAAATGAATTTAACCTGTTCTTTGATATATTAAATCTTAGGAAAATGTCTTTCCTGAATTAATTTTGCAGGAAATCATTGAGTTTCCAGTCATCAAACTAAACACAACTACTCTTGAATCAGAGGCCATTTTCCATACATATGTTGAACCAGATGTCAACCCCAAACTATCTCCATTCTGTACAGAGGTACATATAAACACAATGACTTCCTTGACAGGCTATAAAAGGAAGTTGACTTACTGACTTAGAAGGTCTAATAATAACATTAAAGAGGTCTAATAATAACATTAAAGTCAGTCTGAACAAGAGGGTGAGATGGACTTCCCATTGTTGATTCCCATTGAAAGCACTTTAATACTTAATAGAATTTAGGGAATATCACTAATTTGTTGCTTAAAAGAATAAATTTAAGATAATTTACATCCTCCAAAAGTTGACTTTAGTCATTTTATGATCTGATATGAAGATATCATTTGATTATATTAAACCAGATGATTAGCTTTTAGATCTGATCTTTATGTTATCACACTACCCCATCTTATCACGTAATAAATGTTATTTATTACATGTATAAGTAATACAGGAAGTATGTACACTGTATGTGAAAGTGTGAGCAATGCCTTGTGTAAATTATGCAACAAGTTAATTGGCGTCAGTATGTAGTTGATACCATCTACTGTTTTTTTTATTATAATTTCACACATGAACAGGAGATGCAGAAAAGACTAAGTAGAGAATTTTTAAAATTGAAACCCAAAATAACCCAGCTAAACAGTCATTCTGAAAATTTTGGTGTCTGAAGAAAATAATTAAAGGGCTACGATCTCAATCCACCCACATGATCCACCCATCTCAATCCACCCACATGATCCAGCACATGTGATCTTTCAGTTATTGTTCTTTGAAGTGCTCCTGATGTTTGTGTTGTACTTATAAATGTGTGTTGTACTTATAATTGTGTTGTACTTATAAGTGTGTGTTGTACTTATAATTGTGTTGTACTTATAATTGTGTGTTGTTTTTCCCTCAGCTGACAGGAATCAGGCAGTCGCAGATTGATGGTCGGCCTCACCTGACCGAGGTTCTAGACAAGGTATGGTTAGCACAGAGTCAGATTGCATCCATTGTATAGATTGATGGTCAGCCTCACCTGACTGAGGTTCTAGACAAGGTATGGCCAGCACTGTTTCAGATTGATGGTCGGCCTCACCTGACCAAAGTTCTAGACAAGGTATGGCTAGCACAGATTGATGGTCGGCCTCACCCGACCGAGATTCTAGACAAGGTATGGCTAGCTCTATGTCAGATTGATGGTTGGCCTCACCTGACTGAAGTTTTGGACAAGGTATGGCTAGCACTGTTTCAGATTGATGGTTGGCCTCACCTGACCATGGTTCTAGACAAGGTATGGCTAGCACTGTGTCAGATTGATGGTCAGCCTCACCTGACTGAGGTTCTAGACAAGGTATGGCTAGCACAGAGTCAGATTGCCTCCATTGTATATATTGATGGTTGGCCTCACCTGACCGAGGTTCTAGACAAGGTATGGCTAGCACAGAGTCAGATTGCTTCCATTGTATATATTGATGGTTGGCCTCACCTGACTGAGGTTCTAGACAAGGTATGGCTAGCACAGTGTCAAAATGCCATAGTCTAGATTGTTACAGGCTTTCGTATTACTGTTAACAAATTTGTAATTCCTAACAACTTTATTTTGACACTAATAACTGAAAAACTGGTTTTCTGCAACTAAGTTTCAAGACTAAGCATTTTTCCAGTAAAAAAAAAAGTAGACTATTTTGTGGAGGGTAATATTCTGATGATGAATTTCACACAAACTTCACAAAATTATTTTGCACTTAAATAAAATTAAGTTTGTTTAAAGAATTTTTTGATACCTGAAACCAAGTATTTAAAGATAATTTCTCTTATCTACTCAAAGGAGTTGTTATAATCACTGGAATCATCAACTTTTGTCTTTGTTTAGCCTATTTCTTATACACTTCTCCTGGACTGTTTGTTGTTTGACAGATGTTCCCTGCATGGATGGAGCAACATGGACTGATGGATCCAGAGAACAGCAGTTTATTTGTCACCTGTGGAGACTGGGACCTCAAGAAAATGTGAGTCTTTGTATTTACAGAGTACAATATGAGGTTTTGTATTTACAGAGTAGAATGTGAGTCTTTGTATTTACAGAGTAGAATGTGAGTCTTTGTATTTACAGAGTACAACCTTTCAATAGATGTGTGTCTTTAATTGTAAAAGGGACTCTGAAACATGCTTGTGTTTTTGGAGGTAACTTGTATGTACAGAGTAGGGCCTCTGAAACATGTTTGTGTTTGATGGATATAATACTGAGAGTAGAACCTCTGTGAATTTTTGTTAGGGGTAACTTGTATGTACAGAGGGGACCTTTTAACATGCTTGTGTTTGTTGGAGGTGACCTGTACATGTATGTAGAGTAGGACCTCTGAAACATGTTTGTATTTGTTTTGGGTAGCATATAAGTATAGAGTAGGACCTCTTAATCGATATGATGTTTGTTGCATTAATTTGTCACTTGTATGTCTTGCAGGTCATGACATGATTGGGGGGATATTGGTCATTAGGAGATATGAATGAGGATATGTAATATATCATGTCAATAGCATGTCTACTTTAGTTTGTCTCTCTGCAAAATAAATTGTTAATATTTTGAATTGTTAATATTTTTATCAGGGGAAGGATAAACCAAATTGTGAGTAAACATTAGGGAATGTTAACAAGGAATAGTTTGTGGATTAAACACATTGTTTTGTGTTCAACAGGCTACCTTCACAGTGTTCATATCTAAAGAAACAACCAGCAGATTATTTCCATAAATGGTGCAACATTAAAAAGGTATAGTACTCCAGATTACGTGCAGCATGACTTCAAACCACAGAACTACATCGACCATGTATATCTATCACACAGTACAGAGTCACAATAATGGTCTCCATTATACAGGGGTTGTTTGGAAATTATTGAGACAACACAAATATTTCCCTTTCTAAGTGACAAATTAGGGTGAAAATTGGCATAAACATTGAAAAAACCCAACAAATAATTAAACAAAGTAAAATTTAAAAAATATTTAATATTTTGTTAACTACGGTAGATAAACAAATCAGTGGTCGGGGTACCCGGCGCAGGCATAAACTTGGAGGATAAAAAACTAAAACATCTTCTTTCTAAGTGTCTGTAGACTTACAGTTTATGATCAAAGAAATCAAACTATATATGTTCATTTTGCTATTTATCGTGACTAACTTTTGATCAAGTTTCACTAGTGTTCGAGTTGAAATACGGATATGGTACAGTACTGATATATTAACCAAACAATAGAAATCTGACAACGTTGGTATATTGAATTTTGATGTGAAGGCGGCGCAACCAGTATTCATCAAATTGTTGGAAATCTTGGAAAAGACCTTTTAAGGCCACCCAATTGTTTAAACAAAAACTATACGATGGAAAGGGATAAAGAGCTTCAGCATTTCCGTCTTTTTTCACTCGTCTGATTGTTTAACTAGAATTAAGGTAAAGGGACTAAATATCAAGTACTTTTTACACACTAACCGATGTCAACAGTTCTAAAATATATGTACACAGAATGACTGTAGGAGACATTTCACAGTAATCTGACTTTTGGTTAGAAATAATTCAATTTTTTTTCACAAAAATCAAGAATGGAGAGAATATGCAAATGTTGAAATCTTGAAATGTAAACAAAAGATAAAAATGAAGAATTAATTCTAATTCCCATTCGTTTGTAAGGTGTTTAAAACATAGAAGCAATGAGAAGTGTTAAAATGACGTTGCGATAAGTTTGCGGTTGCTCCTGGTCACTGGGCGAATGCAATTTGGTCACTTTACCAGGAATGATCTAATCATGCCATGGACAAGACACTTTTCACATTGATAAACTCTATCCTTGTGTATGTTTCGGTGAAATTTCAAGGGTTTATCTTTTTCATGAAGGAAATGAGGGTAAATGTCTCAATAATTTCCAAACAGTCCTCGTACAGTACAAAATCACAACAATGGTCTCCATTACAGTACAGAATCACAACAATGGCCTCTATTAGACAGTACAGAATCACAATAATGGTCTCTATTACACAGCATGGAATTCCATTACAATGTACACAGTACAGAATCATAATAATGGTCTCTATTACACAGCATGGAATTCTATTACAATGTACACAGTACAGAATCACAATAATGGTCTCTATTACACAGCATGGAATTCTATTACAATGTATGTTATACAGCACATTGTAATGTCACACCTCATAGGAAATTTATTTATGAAAAAGTTTTGTGTTCATCAACTTGAATGTAAAATGAGAATAGTTCTTTAAGTTCTTTCATATTCATGTACTAATGAATACACTGGTACCATCAAAATACTTACCAGTATTTTTAATAAGAAGCTTTGTATTTGACAGGCTTATTGTGATGTCACATCAAAATATCCCAGGGGAATGATGGAAATGTTGAAGGTGCTAGAAATTCCCCACACAGGACGGCACCACAGCGGAATAGGTAATGAATCTACAATCCCAAGAAGGAAAATCCCATCATAGGGGACCACCAATATACAATTCTAACAAAGGGTACCACCAATGTACAATCCCATCAACAGATACCCTGGATATACAATCCCATCATAGGGTACCACCACTATACAATCCCATCATAGGGTACCACCACTATACAATTCCAACATAGAGTACCACCAGTGTACATTCCCATCAACGGATACCTCAGATATACAATTCCATCATAGGGTACCACAAGTAAACAATCCCATCATAGAGTACCACCATTATAAATCCCATCATAGTGTACCACCACTATACAATCCCATCACAGAGTACCACCACTATACATTCCTATCATAGTGTACCACCACTATACAATCCCATCACAGAGTACCACCACTATACATTCCTATCATAGTGTACCACCACTATACAATCCCATCATATGGTACCACCACTATACATTTCTATCATAGTGTACCACCAATATAAAATTCCATCATAGTGTACCACCACTATAAATTTCCATCATAGTGTACCACCACTATACAATCCAATCAAAGGGTACCACAAGTAAACAATCCCATCATAGTGTGCCACCAATATGCAATCCCATCATAGTGTACCACCACTATACAATCCCATCATAGTGTACCACCACTATATAATCCCATCATAGTGTACCACCACTATACAATCCCATCATAGGGTACCACCACCACCACTATAATCCCATCATAGGGTACCACCACTATACAATCCCTTCAATTGGTACAACCACTATACAATCACATCTATGGGTACCACCACTAAACACCCCCCATCATAGGATACCACCAGTGTACAATCACATCAACAGATACCCTCACTATACAATCCCATCATACAGTACCACCACTACACAATCGCATCATAAGGTACCACCACTATACAATCCCTTTAATAGGTACTACAACTATACTATCCCATCATAGGGTACCCCTACTATATACTTTCCCTCATAAAGTACCATCACAACCCAATCTTAACATAGAGCACCACAAATATACAGTCCTATATACAGTACAATCCAATCAAAGAGTACCACAAGTTAACAATTCCATCATAGTGTACCACCACTATACAATCCCATCATAGAGTAACACCACTATACAATCCCATCATAGAGTAACACCACTATACAATCCCATCATAGAGTAACACCACTATACAATCCCATCATAGAGTAACACCACTATACAATACCATCATAGTGTACCACCACTATACAATCCCATCATAGAGTAACACCACTATACAATCCCATCATAGAGTAACACCACTATACAATCCCATCATAGTGTAACACCACTATACAATACCATCATAGTGTACCACCACTATACAATCCCATCATGGAGTAACACCACTATACAATCCCATCATAGAGTAACACCGCTATACAATCCCATCATAGTGTACCACCACTATACAATCCTACATAGAGTAACACCACTATACAATCCCATCATAGAGTAACACCACTATACAATCCCATCATAGAGTAACACCATTATACAATCCCATCATAGTGTACCACCACTATACAATCCCATCATAGAGTAACACCATTATACAATCCCATCATAGAGTAACACCACTATACAATCCCATCATAGAGTAACACCACTATACAATCCCATCATAGTGTACCACCACTATACAATACCATCATAGAGTAACACCACTATACAATCCAATCATAGTGTACCACCACTATACAACCACATCATAGGGTACAACCAGTGTACAATCCCATAAACGGATACCCCACTATACAATCCCATCATGCATTACCACCTGGAAGCAATTCCATCATAGTGTACCACCAGTGTACAATCCCATCATAGTGTACCACCACTATACAATCACATCTATGAGTACCACCACTTATCAACCACATCAATGGGTACCTCCACTATGCAATCCTATCATAGGGTACCACCACTATATTATCCCTTTAGTGGGTACCACCACTATACTGTCCGATGATGGCGTTCCATGGGTACACCACTATACAACCCTATCAATGGGTACCCCCACAATGCAATCCTATCATAGGGTACCACCACTATATAATCCCTTTAGTGGGTACTGGGCCACCACTATACTGCCCCATCCATGGTTACACTACTACACAATCAAATCATAAGGTACCCCCCTTATACAATCCCATCATAGGGACCACCACTATACAATCCCATCATACGGTAACACCACTATTTGATCCAATCATAGGGTACCACCACTATACAATCCTATCATAGGGACCACCACTATACAATCCCATCATAAGGAACCCCTACTACTATTAGTATACAATTCCTTCAATAGGGACTCTCACTATACAATCCCATCATAGGCACCACCACTATACAATCCCATCATAGGGTACCACCACTATACAATCCCATCATAGGGTACCTCCATTATACAACCCCATCATAGGGTACCACCACTATACAATCCTATCCATGGGTACCACCACTATACAATCCCATCATATGGACCACCACTATACAATCCCATCATAGGGACCACCAGTGTACAATCCTATCCATGGGTACCTCCAGTATATAATTACATCATAGGGTACCGGTGGAATAGCTAGTGAATCTAAACAATCCAATAAAAGAATACCACCACAGTGAAATATAGATGATACACACACATATACTTTCTCCTATCAAAGGGTACTGCCATAGTGTTTTGTGTAGCTAATACATATACAAATGAACTTAAATATACAAGCCACCAAAATATACTACAAAAGTGGAATAGATAAAACATCTGTCAAATTCTGTCAAAAAGAAAGAGTAAATTGAAATTTGCATGGTGATACATGAGAATAGCAAGGAAACTATTTTATATTAAAACATTGTTTAGTCAGGTTTGTTTGTCATAATTGTACATAGAAAAATAAAGAGTTATCAGATATAGTATAAGTGAATCTGTTGGGCGTTTTTTATGGAATGAGAGGTGTGACACTGGCATCTATCTGGGATGTTTTTGCTGTAACTTTAAGCAATTGAAAACTACACAGAAATAGGTCATATATCCCGTATGACCTCAAAGCATGTCAAGGTCATTGTGGTTCATATCATTCAAACCCCTTCATTGTCAAAAGCCTATTTTAAGGTGGCAGTACAATGCTGTCATTCTCCAGATGATGTTTCTCTTGTCAATAAATGGGATCAAAACATTTGAGAATGTAAACATAGTTTACACGATTTTTATCATTTTGGCATCATATAAAATTTTAAGGACATGGAATTAAAGATATTCTTCATGCTTAGAGGAGTTCTAAAGTAAGTTAATTTCCTGATACATATACATGTCACAATACAATTCAGGAATGAGGAAGACATGATTTTAATAAAGCAAAAAATCTTCAGATTCTTAACCCAAATTATACATTGTAATTTGGTGACTTGTTGAGACAACAAACAAAAACATTTTCTCAATTTGCTTTAATCTTTATTTTATGTTTTGATTCTGAATGTAATTTATTGTTTTTTCCGTACAGATGATTGTACAAACATAGGGAACATTGCAAAGGAGCTGATAAGAAGAGGCCATGTTTTCAAGCAGACATACTATCTTTAACCCCTGACAGAGAACAAGAAATTAACCTCTGAAGGAATGGCTGAACATGCCTGGGGCCCAGACTGTCTAAATACACTTCAGTAGCATGTGATTTAAAGTGTTTACGCTGTGACCGACTGTATAACGGATCATAATGTTCCGTCAGGAGAGCCTCCACGAACTCTTGCCACTGCTGTCTCTCCCCCAGAGCTATCCAGTCACTGACTCTAGAACCACTGTGATGTTTTTGAAGTTTTAATAACTGTTCTTTCGTGAATTGAAAATTTTCAATATAGTCTGGATAAATTTGTATGATGTGTTTTATTCTTTCTTCCAAAGGCAGAGTTATTTGAAAATGCTCTGATTTTCCCATTTCTGTGTGTAATAGACTAGGTACATGTAGTTTTCCGATTTTAACACTCTCGGATTCCAACCAGACCACTTTATCTGGATTAAATCTCCGCAGTCTATCCACAATCAACGAGTGGAACCATTTCTGTGATGGCTGCGATCCATTTATATCCCATCCCAGAACAGAACCCTTATGATTAGCTAGACCCTCGAGGTCTAGAACTTGTTCACCAAGGGCAGATAACTGAGATAAAAGATGGGTCTTCCCCGAGCCTGTTGGACCTAAAAAAAAAAACAAAAGAAGGTCATAATCAGGAAACTAAATGAGATACCAGATCATATGATAATTTGTTTAAATTGTACACAAGGACTGTTCAGATATTTTATTTATCAACAGTATGTTATACATATTTGTGTTCAACATTAACTATTACTTGGTTTCCTGGTAATTTCAAATTTTGAAGTTAAACTAAAAAATACAATTTATAAATAAGAGGATAAATTGCCTGGCTATGAAGTTTACCTGACAGGACCTTGAAGGTGAACTGTGTAGGAAGCTGTTCTAAACATTCCTTAACTTTGGCTCTATAAGTTTTGTATCCTTTTTCTAAAACAAACACATTAAATCCAATCTGTGCCATCACTATGGCAACACTTTGTGACCTCTGACCTCCCCGCCAACAGTAAATCAAGGGAGAGTACTCCTTTGGTTTTTCTGATACATGGTCATGAATTATTTGACTAATATTTTTTGTCACTAATTGAGCTCCATAAATCCGTCCTTTAAACGAATCCTCAGAATACAGTTTCCCGACTTCATGTCTCTCTATGTTACTCAGAACAGGGAGATTTATGGCCCCTGGAATGTGATCTTCTTTGTATTCATTGGGTGAACGGACATCAATCACTTCATTGACATTTGGGTTGAACGGATCTTGAATTATCACAGGCAATCGAGATTTGGAGAAATGACGAAAAAACTGAGAGAACACAAGGCATCGGAAACGACTGTATGGAAGAGAAGGCATCTGTAAAAGAACTCAAAACAGTAGAGTCAACATTTCCTAGTTACTGGTATTATCTCTAGGTCTTATTAACTAACACAGAAGTCAAATTTAAGAGAATAAGAGATGTGTTGAGATATAGTTCCTAGCCTTTAACTAACAGACTCTTTGGCTGAAACTACATGTAAAATAAAATGAGACACATTCTTATTGATCAAAACATCAGTAGGCTAGAATGTTGGTAAAAATATCAGTTTAAATATTACAAAAATAAGATTTTATGCTATGTTTCTCGTCTTGAAACATTGTCAGAAATCCACAGCTAATCTAGCTTGCATAGACTTACAGCGTAAGTACATGCGAGACTTGTCGTGGGTTTCTGACGATATGCATTGTACTTGTAATGTGTTAAATAAACAGGTTGAGACCAATTTAATACATGCAATATCCCAACAAGCATGATGAGATATCTTCAACTACAGTCCATAAAAATAGATTTTTTTTATTTTGCAAAAAATATTGTAAATCTGCAATTTACAAGATTAAAGACATTATACAAATGTTGACTGGCGTTGAGGGCAACATTGATTATATGAGCCCCCGAGGGATGAAATATTGCCCGACGCGAAGCGGAGGGCAATATATTCGTCCCAAGGGGGCTCATATAATCAATGTTGCCCGAAAATACAGTCAACATTTGTTTTGTTCTGTGAAGAAACAAACCAAAATTCAAGAAAGGATTTGAAAACAGATCGCAGTAATTTTCTCAGCTCAACATAGAATTCACGAATTAAATTTTGCGCAAGGTTCATTTCCAAAATATTGTGGGCATCAAACGGCCACTGGTGATATTCCGGCGCCCGTAGGAATTAAGTTACAAATGTTCTACCTGATTTTACTTCACAGTAATTCGTAAATCCTTATATCCGTCATTATAGTAAACCGTCGCATTGCGCGTCCGTTGTTTACTTGCCTTGACTGATTGCCTATTATGACGTCACCTTGTTTTGGAGTCGCAAAGACTTATTTACGTCACCCTTTACGAATCCACGAATCAGAAGCGATTAATTGAAATAGAGGGAATATTCTCTAGATATTATTCCTAGCCAGTCAATATTAAAAAAATTGTTGACCGGTCAATATTTTTCGGATGAGCTAATATTACAATTATTGACTATTCGTCTATATAGAGTTATATAGTGAGAATATACTACTGAATATAAAAATAATGTATGTAACAACTTCTGGTAAATAATTTATCTGTAACCCTACTATTTAGGATTCAACCGAATGAACCTCAGTAGATCCAAAACTTCTTGGAGATCAATCTCATAAACTGTTGGAAAAACATGCTTAACATAAATTGTTGAATTTAATGTTTATTTATGTAGATTTAAAACAAAATTTACTTGTCAAATATATACTGTAAACCATCTTTCACTTTATTTCTCAATATACCGGATGTAAACTAGTTTATGGCAACTAATTTTCGTAATCAGATATAGGTTATCTTGAAATCATATACAAAACATTTGAGGACTGGTTTGCTACGAAAAATATTCGCGACGATGAAGCTTTCGACCTTGCGAAAATTTATTGCACGCGAAGTAAAGTTGATTTACAGTAAATCATATTATATAACAGGATAAAAATGAACTGGCAATAGGTGAGAAGACAGAAGTTGTATGCCAATAACTCTATGATATCAAAAGTATTTTCCTTTGAATAAAACTTGCAAGCACCGTTCATCATCAGCTGATCATACATAAGAATCAGCTGATTAGGTCAGAAACAGAAAATAGGTCATCACTAGGGATATCAAGATTGAGGCAGTCTGTCATCAACACTAGCATTAATGTTTTAAGCGGATAATTGATTAGTACAATGTACCTCGATATAAAAAAAACCACGCTTGACATTAGTTCGAGTTTCCTCAAATTCCTACCGGATATTTTCAAATTTCATCTAAAAACAAAACCTTTCACTGATGATTCAGTTTCGGAATTGCCAAATACGTATTTTGCAACATATTTTTCTTATATGTTGTATTTTTTTTTTGTTACCGTATAAAAAAATAATTTTTTGAAACAAATGAAACATTAAGTAAGTTGTTACTCTGTTTCACGTTATAATTAATGTCGAGTCAATTGTGGTAAGAGTTATCTCCCTCCCTTGCCACGAATGAACATCCGGGAAATTTTATGAAAAGCAGACAGACCTAGGAGCTGAAAACACTCATCCAACGTAAAATCGCCTGAGTGAACTGAGGTAGTTCAAAGCTTTACATGTTTGTATGGTGTCTGTAGTGTCAAATAGCATGCATTTACCATAAATATAGAAGTATGAATTGACCAATGCATCAGTGCTTTTTACTCCTGTACGATTATTGATTATTTTTTGTTCCAGAATAATAATTAGGTATAGCTATGTATATTGGCATTTATTCACACTGATGTAATTTTGTAAAAACTATGATCACGATTTTGAAATTACGTTTGGTGTAGGATTTCATTTCTTGATTATCAAGTGAACTTCAAAATTGATTTCATCAGATACTGCACTCTCTACATTCACAATATCTGAGAGAGGAACGAACGACAACTCTGCATGGGAGATTGCAGATACTGAAGTCTGACTGTACTTGATGGAGAGCATTCCTCTTCATCTATTGCTTCAGAACTGTAGCTATACAAAAATATTAGAGTTGAGCCCTTAGTTAAATGACTTGCCTGCAAAATAATGCAGTTTAGGAGCACAAGATTATGATATGTTTTAGATATATACTTATAGTATTTAATCTATAACTTACTAAACTTCAGACAGTTAAGTCTCACTTTACTTACCTCTGAATTTGTTTAATCACCCTTATCAGCCCCACAAAGTGTGATTTGTTTAAGAGTGAAATTGCAATACATGGTGAGTCAATCAATCACAGTTGTAAATTTTCTTATATAAAAGAATCATTTGTATTTAATAATTTCTAGAGTATATATTAGGAAAAAAGGTTTTTAAGTCCAAAATTTGATTACAGTTTTGTGTGATGTAAAATGCAGTTTTTTAAGTATGTGAGAAACTGATGTTCTACAGCTGCTATGTATAGAGCTCTAGTTCTGCAGCTATTCTTTATCCTTTGAATCTCTAAAATAGCCTCATCCTAATACATTTCACTATTAAAATGCAAGCAAAATCATTATATTAATTAAAAAATCCTTCTCCGGTGCTTATCTCCAGAGCTAAGCAGATGAGAGCACAGTTTTGTGTGATGTAAAATGCAGTTTTTTAAGTATGTGAAAAACTGATGTTCTACAGCTAAAAATAAAAAAAAAATTGTATAGAGCTATAGTTTTGCAGCTTTTATTTATCCTTTGAATCTCTAAATAGATAGCCTCATCCTAATACATTTCACTATTAAAATGCAAGCAAAGTCATTATTTAAGGAATAAGGAATCATTCTTTGAGTATTATGAGGCGATAATTTTGGCCGGGCATGATCAAATCCAATGAAGCCCGAAGGTCTTTATGATAGATTTGACCACGCTCCGACCAAAATTATCACCTCATAATATTCAAAGAATGATTTCCTATTACTTATATTTATATTATTTCCAATTTCTACACTTTAAAAACAACATTTTATAAGCACTATTTTTTCATGTAGCACATGCTATGTATTACTATGGGGCGCAGCCAATACCGTTTTTCGGTTATGCTATAAGACACGCCCATTTTGTGTCGCTCATCTTTTATGAAATTATTGGGGTATAGGGTTCAAAATTGATTCTAATGTTATCACAGACAAAGACACTTAAAAATGTAAATATATTAATTTAAAAATCCTTCTCTGGTGCTTATCCCCAGTGCTAAGCAGATGAGAGCCATTGGCTCCCCCTGGATTGGACACCAATCCATTGCAGGTTAACTCCCAGCATAAGATGGTACCCAATTTCAGCGGGATGGACTGAGACAATGTAGATAAAGTCCATTGCCTAAGTACACAACACACAGATCAAGTGACAACAGCGTGGTTTCAACCAGCAACCTTTTGAATAACCCAGAACCGTTCTTGCCACTGAGCCATGTGCTCCACAAAGTCATTATATATGTATAACATATTACACCTTTACTCCATGTTCTATTTTTGCTAGGGGGAACCAGAAATTTACTTGAATGACCTTATAATGAGACAGTTTTTCTTCATTTATATTTAAAAAAAATATGAACATTTACATTCAAACTGAACAACACATGTAACAGTAAATATAATTTTGTATTGAGTTAATTATATTATTTTTTTTGTTTACAAGGTGAGCAGACTGTACTATGGTAACAATTAAGAAGATAAGGACTATTGAAGGTTAATGATGACTGGCAACTAGTGGCATGTTTTTCAGTTCCTCTTGGTCCAAAAAGTCTGTTCAGATATGATGAACAGATGTACATTGCTATTAATCATTTGAATAAGCCTCTTTCTCTCATAGTCAATTTTAACTAGATAAATAAAGTGCCCCTTATACATGTAATAGCATGTTTGCATAAAATTGATAACTGATGTACTTAAATTTCTTTGTTTTTTAGAGTATTGGTATAGATTACATGTTTAAAAGGGCCCTCTTATTTAATTCTTAAAATACAACAGATGTGCTATAAGATATTATGATACCAACCTAACTCTGTCAGTATTGCATGTCTACTGATTGCAGTTGATATTACTCCACTTTGACATGCAACAGCCGAAAGTGAATGTCATAATTCAGATCTTGCAATGGTTGAATAGAAGTGTTTTCCAATGGGGAATATTGCATGGCTGCATATATATTAGCATTAATACAACAAGCATCCAGGAAAAGGCAAAAGCAGCATTTGTTGAAAACTTTTACTTAAAAAGAAGTAATCTTTAATATGTAGATGGATGTAGACATCTGTTGAAAATCTTGATTTTAGCAATTTTTTTTTCAAATTACAGTATACAACATTGTATGAAGAAAATGTGGTACATTGTAAAATATATGTATTTTGGAACATTTTTGTAAAGAGTATTTTGTGAACAATATCATGAAGTTTGTATCAAATCGGCAAATATTTGGTTTGAATCTGATGAATATTTGAATGATATTTTGTCAGATTTGAATTAAAAAGTAGAAACCCTCCTCAAATAGATAACCTCTGTGGAACCAATGTACATGTTCACAAATCTGCTGCTTTATGTGTTTTGGAAAATTAGACATTGAGTTGTTGCAGATGGTCTCTTCTTTTTTTTTTTTTTTAAATTGCTCTTTTCTCCTGAATCCCTTATAAGTGATGACATGGATTAATATAAGAGGACAGTGTAAATGTAACATCCCTTGTAGGACAGTAAGGAACCTATTCCATTAGTTAAAAACACTCTGTCATGTTAAGTTCACATGGCCATACAGTGCTAACCTGAGTAAATTATAGCGTAGGATTTTGGCTTTGATTTTTTTAATGCATGATTATAAGAAATGCTGGTACATCTAGAGAGAGTCTTGTGTTCCATGGTCTGTTTTTGCCTCCATTATGTTGTAAGTTTCTTTGTCAGCTTCAGCTTAATGGACATTGGAGATATAAACAGCTAGACACCGACTGTAACTTCATACAGGTTGTCGTCTTTATTCAGAAGTAACGATCATTCCCCAGGAAACTGTGGGTGGAAGGTCTCCTGACAGCCCGGTAATGCATACACAATCAGTCGAAACCTAATCTCCACCTACTAGACAGAATTGATCAATGAATCCATGACCAGGGACTTGGTTACATTTCTGACATGTTTCTTTTGCTTGATAATTATATCATTGAGTGTCTCCGCAATTTGGTAAAATAAAGATCATGATTATATTTATCTCTTAGTTCAGGGTTCAAGGTCTTTTGGCTATATATAGCTATGATCATGAATGGTTCAAGGTCTTTGGGGCTATGTATTACAATGATCATAAATAGTTCAAGGTCTTATGGGATGCCGCTATTTAGTGCTACAATCATGAATGGTATAAGGTCTTATGGGATGCCGCTATTTAGTGCTACAATCATGAATGGCGCAAATTTTTATTAGCAACACAAGGATAGCTATGATCCAAATTTTTAGTGCTCTGTTCCAATATTAAGAAGTGACCTAAGTTTATTTTTCCATTATTTTTCACATCTGTGACATATACATGTACTTGAATGTGAAACTTGTGTTGATCTATCCCTACTTGATACAGTTGATAAAATAGTCAGATACCTACCTGAAGGACCCAGTCCTAGTTGAATTTAACTTGAAGTTGGCTTGAACAAATTCTTACGTAGAGGTGGTGTTTTACAACAGAACCGCCAGCAGTGTCTAAACATTATCCATCTCATGGAATGATCCTTAGCATACAAAATTATAACCCACACAAGTCGTTGTGGAGAATATAATTTTTTACCCATCAGTCATCCTATTAGTCCTAAAACAACTTCTGGAAGAATAGGCCTTTTCCTCAATTAGATCGTCCAGGATCCTATTCTATTTAAGACTGAAATATTTTTAAAGGTCACTGAGAATATAATTCAATATATATGTACAGGGGGATTACATATAAACTATTGTACTGTCAATGGGGGTTTGTTTTAAAAATTTTCCAATGGCCAAAGTTTTCCCATTCTTCTTTGTGGATAATCTTATACTGGCAATACTTTTGCTTTTATATTTATAAAACATGGAGTCCATCCTGTTATTTTGATAACAATGTAAACCAATGAAGATGCTGAAGGTATTAGCTGGGTGAATGGCTTGCTGTTGTTGATTGACATTAAAGGTGTTAGTTTACCTGTGGTCACCCACTGACAACTATTGTATATGCTCGCCTATTGATGTCAGTGTTTACACTGGCCCTGACGGATCAAGCAAACCGTTATAACCATTACCTCCCTCTAACGGCGGCAGTAGAGTTCTGTACACAGAGGCTGAGAGACTCCTCCGCCATTATACGCTCCGATAGAATGGCTTATTGATCCGTCTACTGCAGGTGGTGTTGTAACACGGCACAAAGTTTGACCCATGAGGCAAGAAGGACTGGTTCAGGTAGGGCTACTCTCACTTAACCTTGCTGCTCTGCCATAATGACGGTAATTGTTTCAATGTCATTGGACTGTTTTTGTGTGCTATATATATGTTGTGCAATGAGGATAATTGGTTTTACTTTTGTATTTTTTTTTTTTTTTGCTGCAATATCGGCAGCGTGTGTTAAGCGTTGTGTAACTTCTGGCGGAATAGGAAACAAGATTTGTCATGCTCAAAATTAGATTTCGCATCATGTTGATGGAATTGATTAAATGTTTATTTTTGGGATACTAAGAATTTAGAGAAATATCATTCTATTCAAGTTCACATAATTACTATTAAAATTTTTTGGAAATTTCAAAAAAATTTGAGGATTTGCATGATTTTATTTCATCTTGCTAGAATAGAGAGCACCAGTTTAATATGACATATGATTATGAAAAACAGTTTGATGTACATGTTGAAATTAATCCTAGTGTCCAGTTTTAGGATATAGATGTATGCTCTGTTGTTTGTCACTGAGCTGTTTCTTGACTTACGATTGTATGATGTGTGTATTAAATTAGGAACTATTATGCATGGTCTTGTGTGTGGACAGGAACTCTGTTGTTTTTAAATGAGTGAATTAGTCAGGATCGTAACCTCCTAAAGAGCTAGAGAGCAGTACAACTCTCCAGCCCATTTAAAGGTCAATTATTATTGTTGCAGGGGATCTCTTTGAAACGTTGAGATAGGTGGATCTTTATTAATGAAATGTTTGTACTGTATATTATACTCCTATAGAAAGGGCTAACCAAATCTACAGGAATATTGACTGTGAATTAAAGATAGTAATGAGAATATTTAGCATGAAGGTGAAAGCATGTTAAGAGAATCTCAATAGCGCATTATTAGCTCTCTCATTATTGATTGGGTAAATATTTTTTGTGATGTTAGTTTACAGTTGAACTGTATTTGGAAAAGTTTACATTAAACACCCGATCTATTCATTGATGAATGAGTCATGGTTCATCATTAAAACAGAAGTGTAAATAATACAGGGTTATATAAATCCAATGAGCGTGTATAAACCCCATCTAGCCACTCCATAAAGGTACTGTAAACCTATTACATTTGGCGTGTTCGATATTTGGCAGAAAATTATTTTTCAACAGGTTAGCGTGGATTTGATTTAGCACATTCGATTATGTACCTATTTATCTATTTATCTATGATCATGTTTGACATTTGGCGGAAGCCGCATTCTGCCAAAAAACGCTAATTAGAATACACGACCAAATGTAATGCATTTACCGGTACAGCAATTCAATTGAAATTGTGCTTTATTTGATAGTGCTTATTTTTGTCACTGTTCATTGCTTAGAGTAAGTATGATTAACTGATCTTTGATCTTAGAGGTCCTGTATAGAATGAGCCTGAGTGAAAGATGACATAGTCTGTCCATGAAGATACTAGTTTGGTGATATTTCATCATTGACATTTGAATCATCCTGTACCTCATGCGCTCGCATACACCCCCTCCTAATAATAATAATTAATGGGAAGACATATCAGGATATTGCTAGTACTTTTCCTTGTTGACCAAGGCATTTTATAATCTTCTTTACTATTAAAGAGTCATCACACTAACACATTTGATAGTTCTTACATTGCATGAACAACCTCAAAGAAGTTTTGCCATGGAGTAAAGGCATCTGTGAGGAAGGTGATGATATCCTCTAAACAACCTCAAAGTACCGGCATAAGTTGTAAAGGCATGCTATATGAGGATATTATACCATTAGAGGACACCCTAGTAAAGCCCTACATTGTCAAATCCACCAAATCACTATATCAGACAATTAAGGCATACAGAGTCTGGGATTTGATGTGCTTCACCATTAGAAGGAGACTAAGATTCCAAAGAGACACTGAATAAGGGTTGTTATGGTAACTGATCAATATATTGAGTTAATTGCCAATATTGCAGCATTTAAGTCCTGTGTTTGGTGTGTGGCTGCCTATTGATGTAGCAGCTTTTTTATCTGTAAAATTCAAGACAATGTGAGAAAGCCCAGGAATCAATGGCTGTGTTTTGAAACCATTCAGCGAGCATTGATTTGTATAGGAATGTAGTGGTCTGTCGATCCATATACCCCAGACTTCTGTAGGCTAGCGATCACAGAATGAAGGCCTCGAGGGTTTGGTAATTAAAACGCAACTCCCAGAACACAGCACTGAAACTCTGTGGAGAAATTATAGATTTCTGGGGAAATAGACCCTCAGGATGTGGTGTTTGTAGAATGAGAGAAGAAGGGCCTGAATAGACCATATTATCATCACCAGCTGTAGTGAAACCCAATCAGTCTACTGTAACAAGTGTACTGAGGGGAGAGTTAAAAATAGGCCTGGTCCACATGGTATATCAGATTGCTAATTCAGTAATCCTTCTGATTGTGATGTCATAATGGTCTGAAATATTTGAATCAACCAAATAGATATACGTAATGAGCTGTATTGAGCAACATATGTATAGGATTGTAAATGCCACATATATATCTTTATTATGACGTACAAATGTCATCTTCCTAGTTCTTTAGACAAGTTGTCAGTAAAAATATCAAGATTTTTAATTAAACACAAGGAATCAATATCTGCATATAATCATGAGAAGCTCCGATTGCGGATTCTGAAATCTTTCTTTTATTTTTTTTTATTTAAGTTGATTACTATATTGAATCAATACTAAAGTTCAGTGCTTGGGATTTTATGCTTTTGCGATTTGATACAAATTATATGATAGGATCTTAGAATTAGTTAGAACTCGTAAAATAAGGAATTTACAGTAATTACATGAAACAAAAACAACTAATTTTATAGCACAGAGGAGTTGATGACATAAACTGAGACCGTGTACAGTGGGCTGGCATCTTTATTAGTTTGTTTGTAAACTCACTATACTGCTATCTGATATATACAATGACTATTTCTACAGATCAATATGTTGTAGAAGAATGATGTCGACTGGTTGATAATTCCTTCCTTGAGTAACTGCTTTGTTATGCTAATAGTAAACTACTTATTTCTGTCCTATAATATGAATGCCATGAACATATTACTATAAATATATGCAAATTAAAATAATTTTTTGATCAGTGATGTTGATTTTCTATTGGTAACATTTTAATTTGTCATTTATTTCGGTATGTGTGGTATTTTTCATTCAAGTTGCGAATTGATTTCCAATTCAATCCATTATTGAAAGAACCAGATGAATGATGTGTAGGCCTGGGAGAGTATTCCGGAGTCATTACCCCTACAGAGGGTGACCCCACAGTCCTACGTCAATCGGTGAATACCCACAGTTGATTGGTTATCATTGAAAGATCCCGATCAATAATTTACAAACGTAGAAAGAGAAGGGAGTCTGACATCACACATTACCCTTTCTATTGAACCTGCCCAGCTGCTGGTGTTTTCTCGTCTATTTCTAGTCCCGAGGCTGGCTGTGTCTGTCACATCCTCTCGTACCTGTTCTACCTGTGTCCTCCTCTCTCTCTCCCTCATTCTCCCTCGTATCTGGCTCTAACCTGTGGGTGAATCTAATTCCAGTCATTCAATCTTGCATGTGTATGTGTGTACATTTGTTGCAGTGATATTTAAACTGTGTGAATTCAATCTGTGAGAGGATCAATTCTATTTAGTAAGTAGAGGTTTTTGCATGGAATTCTAATTCTGATGTAATATGATAACTTATTCAAGGAACATTCCAATAATATTGATTCGGAGACTGTGTGAACAGAATCTACGCAGTGTATGGTTTGGGATGTAGTACTTTTCAGTCTATCAGAACATCAGGGGACCGTGAATATCACAGCTGTATTGGGGGGTGAGGGGGGGGGGGGTGTAGAAAGTACAGTCACTTGAAAAAGATAGTTTATTGTAATTTACTAGTGGCCTTAGTAAATTACAATAAACTATCTATTTCAAGTGATAGCAGAATAAGCCCAGTTACATACTCTTATGGTATATTCCAATGGAATATTTATACTAGATTTTATTTTAATGTATTTGTACATCTGGAGTGTAAGACTTGAATTCATTCCATAGGAATGTGAGAAAGTTAAACATATGCCCGTAGAATGGTAAACTGTACATGTAATACATTTCCTGGATTTATACATCAATCATTTACATTATTTTTTAAGATGTTATATATTATACTACCAGGTAGTTTAGGAAACAATATTAAAAGATGAATGGGCCAGCATCAATGTTTGATGGTTGTATGTAAGTATATCTAGGTACAGGGCACTGGTACTGAACATTAGTACTCAGGGTCAGCAGTGTCGATTCAGGTGGTATTGGACACCTCCATATTGTGACATACTTCCTATCGAAGTAGAGAATAAAATCAAGTATAATTTTATATAATTTTTTTGGCCCCAAAATTGTTACCTAACTGTTATTTTGATTATAAGATGCTATTGCTATGGAAATGATGGTGTCCAGGACACCTGCAGCTGTTATATGTACACTGAGCTGGTATGTAATATTTTTATCGAAAGTTTCTTCAGAGAATTCTCCTTTGTTTTACAGATGGCGTCGGCTAACGACTCGAAATGGCAGAAGGATGCCGCAGACCAGAATTTTGATTACATGTTTAAGCTGCTGATCATTGGAAACAGCAGTGTCGGAAAGACGTCCTTCCTGTTCCGTTACGCAGACGATTCCTTTACCTCAGCCTTTGTCAGTACAGTAGGGATTGACTTCAAAGTCAAAACTGTGTTCAGACAAGACAAGAGAGTCAAACTACAAATATGGGTGAGTGTTTTATGTTAGACGTTATGGGTAAGGCCGCCCAAAGTTAATTCTATGCTTAACATCACTTCAAAATACCAAACCTATGAAGGAGGGCTATAAAATTAAAACAAATAAAATTTTCAAACATGATTTTTATCCATTTACATTAATACAAATCGGTGAGTATTTAGCTACTTGTAGGCAACCTCTTCAATAACGATCTTTTCTGACAGTCCCATTAAGTGTCCAATATATATACAGATTGCAGTATTTTTGTAAGATCAAACTTGAAAATATTAAAACAGGGTTTTGTTTGTTTTTTTTTAAAACACAATTTTTCCTAAACCTATGTGCGCAGGTTACGTTAAACGTAGAATTAACTTTGGACCGCCTAAGTGTTGAAGTACAAAATGTGGATAACGTTTGGAATTATTGTCAAGCTAAGAAACAGAACATGGTTAAATCTGGAATAGTACATAATATATATAAATGGGTAAGGGTCAAACTACAATTACAAAAAGTATTTTGGATGGATGTAAACATGTTGATTGAGAGTGGACGGAAATAAGAGTGTTTTGGATAGCATGGAAATTTTGATATTCAGGGTGGCATTTAAAGAAGTCTTTTGAATGATATGGTGATGATACTAATTTGGATAGCAAGTAATTTGAAGCATTTAGGAAAGTATATATTAAAAAAATTGTTATTGAGTTATGGTATATGTTTTTGAAGTATTTGAGATAGGATGTTATCCATAGTCTTGGTACGTTTGGATAGCATATGATATATTGTATTTTGAGTTACTGTGTGAATGATATTTGAGATCAAGAACAAAATTTGGAATGTCATGCAGATAATAGCTAGTGTTTGTTTTAAAATGTTTATGAAATTTGATATTGCATGCTGATATATATGTAATGGCATTTTGAATGGCATTTGGATGTTTTTACTTTTTGGTGTAATAGAGGATTCTCTCCCCAGGAAATGTTGAAGGCTTGTTGATTGATTAGGAAGCTATAAAAGAGATTATTTGTTGACGCGTGCTTATAACTTCTGAAAAAAGTAGTTTCACCACTGACATTTTTGTATTATTAAAATCTCTTTCATAACCAATTCTATCAAGTTTATGTTGTAATAAAAAGAAGAGAATTTCATATTGCTGTATTAGGTTTCCTTTTTAACATTCCCACGCATTCCCTGTATAAAATAAAGCTCGTAATGTAGACTTAATCAGAGACTCAGAGATAAGTTTGTCACATTACTGGGTACATCCGGGGCTTACATACAGTGGTTTATTGATCATCTTGGTACACAATGTACTACAAACTCAAAATGGAACACAACTTTAGTATACAACCTTAAAATAGATGAAACATTAAAAAAAAATGGGTTTTATTTTGTGTAGGTTTTACGGTGTTAAAATGGAATCAAAATTAAGGTCTTAACCATGTAAACCAAGTGATAAACATGTAAAATCTTAAGTAATTGTAGGTCCAAAAAATTGACCATTAAAACAACAATTACACAGTTAAAATTGCCATATTCTGCTTGTTGACCATTAGGATAGACAATGTAAATTAAGGATTAACAAGATGAAGTAAAATCTTGAGAAGAATGTGAAGTGATTAATCTGTCAGTGATCAATTATTTACCAGTAACAGTGCACAGAAATCCATGTATAGCTCTTGTTTTACAAATAACCCAATCAGGATGCTTCCTCATCACCATGGTTACTGATCGTGTGATAGGATCATTAAGCAAACATATTCTGTGTGATGCCAACAGAACTGTTTTATCTGGAGGGCTTTAGGTGCTGCCATCTTGTTATTGTCACTGTCTATTGCCACATTTGTCACATCAGAGGTCCGGTGGAAGACGGTCAGGGGTTTACCTTGAAGTGAAATCTGCAGCCGACATTTACATTGCGTGGGCGTTATAAACGACAGTTTCCATTTTGAGTTTCTAGATTCTATATTAATGTACATAACATTGTATTAGTAACTGTAAAGAAAAATGCCTGTATTTTGACAAGGTGCACAAACAACCCACACGCTGTAATATTAATTGTATGTCTTTTTTTGGTATCAATAAATTTTGTAAGAGAATTTTTGTGAATAGCATATAAGGTACAATGCTTATTACATGTACTACTATAAATTTATGCAGAGATCAGAACTCTTTGCTGAAACCTTGTAAACTATACACACATTTATGTGCAGAATAACCATATAAGGATAGGGACAAAGAAGTTATATATTTCAATCTATTAAGGTTGAGAGTTGAAGGTGATCAGAGTTGTTGATTGGTGTGTGTTTCCATTACAGGACACAGCAGGACAGGAGAGGTACAGAACCATCACTACAGCGTACTACCGCGGTGCTATGGGCTTTATCCTGATGTACGACGTCACAAACGAGGAGTCCTTCAACGCTGTGATGGACTGGTCAGTATCTCAACCAAGTCTTAGCCGTGTTGATTGATCTAGGAATCAGACTTTTCAATTGATATTTAATGCAATGCTAAACTATGGTGTCTGGATAGAGTCATTTGCAAAAGCTCAACAGCACATTGAGAAAAACCTCTTGCTCTGTCACACAACACACTGTTGTGCTAACACAACTTCACATAAACACAATTATAAACAACACACCATCACACAACACGCTATTGCCCTATCACATCAAATCAAAGTCACAACAGCGACGGTGAGTTGTGTAGAGTTATTGCGACATGTTTCTGCATTTGCTTGATGGTGCTTTGTGTGATGTTGATTCTGAAGCACTGTTGGGTTTTTGGAATGGTTTTATCTGGACACCTTAGTTAAGGAACAAAATCAACACAGTGACTATCAATCAGATTCTTTATTTCTTTAATTCCAAACAAAATGTCAATTTTATATGTTCTATACCTCTGATTTATTAACAATCATTACAAGTACTACTATGTTATACTGAGTATAGTTCTAAACAGCATGTACTGGTACTAACCTAAGCTTGTTGATTTAACACATAATGAGCCACCTTGTTACATAGTACCTGTGCAGCTGATACCTGGGAATCTTGTATGCTTATAACCCCATTAATTAATACCTGTCATTCTGACACTGTGTCAATAGACAACAAAGCTCAGTACATACAGTGCATGATACAAACACTGGAATCAAACAGCTGATCCCTGTGATATAGCCAGTTTGTAATTAGCATGTAGTCAGTTATTGGATTGTACACCTGTCAGGTAAACACAGGTCTTACCTGTCACCTGTAATCACCTGGTCAGTTCTACAGCTCTCAATAACAGCAGTGGTAGCTATAGCACGTGATACCCTGTTACACAGCTGTTGTTACCAAAACATTTACACTTTCTTTATCATTTTAACTGTAGTTTTCATTTTTATTAAACAATTTCTTTCTTCCATTTTATTTTGTGGTGTTTTTGTTAACTTTATGTTGTGTGGCATGATCCCACTTTTATATACATGTAGGTGCACTCAAATCAAGACTCATGCTTGGAGCAATTGTTGTGTTTGTCTGGTGGGTAACAAATGTGATATGGAGGCATCGCGCGAGGTCTCCACTCGACAGGGCCAGGAGCTGGCCTCTGAACTAGGTAACACTCTAACCCTACCACACACAGACAGACACACACACATACACCACACACGAAGCTTTCCTTAATTCATTGGTGCTGGGACCCATGTAATCAGAGCAGAGCTTCAGCTTGCTTATAATCAACTCTCAAAGCTGGCAAAACCTAAGGAAATAGTCATAAGATTGTGTAATAAATTTTTGGTATAATAAAGTTTAACTATTTCCATAGGTCTTGTCTAACTGAAAATCAGAAACAACTGTGATCTATTTCATGGTTGCTGTTAGATTTAGTCACGTAGCCATTGTTATTACTTCACTGGAACATGATATCAAGACGGACAGAAAGAGCCGATTGTTTGTTCTAGAGAAATGAGCATCCTTTCGATCCATCAATATCTTATATCATCAAAACAGCGCCCACTTCTCTCAGAGATCAATTGTCTATGTCTTGATGGCTTCCATGAAGTAATAACTGTACTTACATCAGGTGGGGGTCTTTAATTGTAGCCTATGAACTTGTTAGACGAAGGGCTGAAAGGTGAAAGGTCAAGGTTTTCAGGTGTAAAGGGCCCTAGATAGCAGAGGTGACATGACTTGGGCTTTGCTTTTTCAGGTGCACACAGATAAAGACATATTCCTGGGACAATGCTCAGGTAGTGCTGGTGGGCAATAAGTGTGACCTTGAGGATGAGAGGGTCGTTTCCACGGAGAGGGGAAAGCAGTTAGCTGATCAGATAGGTACAGGATCAGTGTTGTCATCTGGCTAGGTGGACCGGGAATTTGAAATCTATCCTTGTCGCTCTGAGTACAGACATAATCATTCGAACTTAACATCATTAACATGGCATTGTTTTGGCTAAAAGTTTTAACGGACTTTGAAAACACATATTTATCCTTAATTAATTCAAATTTGTACGAAACATGTCTCACAAGAGATAGAAATTTGATAGTTATCTCAGAACTAAAATTCTCAGTTCTCTATAATAAATTTTTACAGAGGTATAATTTTGACGGCTGAAATATATACATACGATGCCTTGTTTCTGAATAGTGATGCAGTCCATCTAAATTAACAAAATAAAAAAAGAATTTGGAGTGCTGAAATGGTCCCTTGTTTAAACTTTGATATTTTTTGCATTAAAGAATTCTTACTGTTTATTATTAACAGATCCATACCCATAAATGTATGAATGACACTGTTTCCCATACAATTTGCAAAGAAGTGTTGTTGTTTTTTTTAATTTGGTCATATGTATGAGTATACATATGCATAGATAAAAAATTACAAAATTTATAAAATGACTGCTGTTACAGTCCCCTGTTAAGTTAAGACAGAGCTTAAAAAAAAATGAATGCTTATACAGCCCCTGTTCCAGGCATTCAGAATTGCAGATACAATCCCTCCTGTAATAAGTTGTATTGATTTTCCTTATGCGCAGCTTCAATCAATAGACCATCAAACCCCACAGTAATGTAAAGACATGTCAGCAACCAACAGGGAATCTAGTTATTATATAAAGCAAAGGCTATACTGCCTTTTTATGTTGGAGAATGAACTGGATTGATCTTGGCAAACAGGGTGTGATATGTTAATTTTGATGTATGCCGGCTTCTCTTTCAGTGGTGAAATTGTTGTTAGGTTTGGCAATTATCTTAGCTCAGGGAATCAAAAGACAAGAAATCAAGTTAACAAACCCTTTGTGTCCTCATCTTCTCTGAAAAACTATTTTATATTAACTGTAATATTTGGAACAATGATCATTATTATCAGTAACCATTTAACATTTCCATGCTTGTAATGTAAATGTGTAATAAATATTAGTTTGATAAGCAGAAATTATTATCACACATACTAATTGAAAATTAATGCTGATAAAACATCTGATATTGTTTATGTTAATTTCTTTCCTTCTGCCAAAAATCCCTTCCATGGGAACATTTGTAACTCAAGCTTTTACGAATCCTCAGAAGCCATGATATGCAAGGAGTCAGGGTTAATTTGTTGATATAGAGTTATTTCTAAGTTCTCTGAGAGGCATTAAGACCATTAGCTTTACAATCAATAGTTACAGGCTCTGTGCTGACTGTTATATCGTAAACATTATCTCTCTAGTCCATTTCAGATCATGTATAATTCTATTTTATAGTGTTTTCTTTTAACTGGGAGTGTATAAAGACTTCTAGTAGGAAATCAATATCAGCAGAAGAAATGCTTAAATCTTGTATTAATTGTTAACATAAATAGAAATACATTATATAATTGTTAAAGCAATAACCTCATGAAATTAGTTTGATACAGTAAAATAACATAGTAAAAGTTTTGTTACTATTTTTTATCTACCAACATTTTTTCTTTCCTTAACCCTTTCAAGTATGATGTTGCTAACATTTTGTCCATTGATTTTTTGTAGGTTTAGAATTTTTTGAGACTTCCGCCAAGGAGAATATAAATGTGAAAGCTGTGTTTGAGCGCCTAGTGGATATAATCTGCGATAAAATGTCAGAGAGTCTAGACCAAGACCCGTCACTGGTCAACAGTCAGACGAAAGGAACACGGCTGACAGAGAACACCACCCCGGAGGGCGGTAGCTGCCAGTGCTGAATGCTACACACCACGTAACTCTGTGGCGGTGTCCCGAGCTCCAAATATGTGACAACCATCATTAAAATTTACGCTGAAAAAAATCATTCACTTTATAACAACTAATGTATGAACGGCATAGTGCAATGGATGGAATGAGAATGATATGCAATATATTGTAGTATTAAGGAGTTGTTGTTTAATTTAGGGTAGTCTCTTGTCTGTCATTATCTCCTTACTGTGTATATTTCTAGGAAGCACATGACTCGGTAATCAAAGTATGTTATTAATCTGGTGTTATTGTTGCACAATATTCTGACGATGACATATTACCTGGTGTTACAATGTTTTGTTTGGTTGAAGTTTAGAGGATTTATCATGTTAATTAATCACCACTTATAGAGATTACAATGTACGCAATTTTTATGGTTGATTTGATGAGTTTTGTGTTCTGTTTGTCGCCACATGCTGCTAAATTTTATCCCTCAAGAATTCTTTGAATATGAATTTCCATGATAAAGAAGTCATGTGACTAAGTAGACGAGAAAAAGTGTGTGAGAGAAATTTCCTTCTTGAATGTTAAAGCCTCTTATAATCTTCATTTTTAAAGTTTATTTTTGGTTAAATTTGATTATTTAATTATTTATATAGATATTTTACAGTATTTCCTCATATTCTACTGGCATTCCTTGACAATATTGTCAGAATTAGTGACCTCTCCACTGATAGCAAAGCTTTATACATAATTATTATCATGTTCAAAGAAATCCTGATTGGTTATTGCCAACCAATGAAATCCATTCCCATGCTGTGTTTTGGTCCAGGCAGCCATGGACTGGCCTGTGATATTAAAGTGGACATAATTCTCCTACAGAAATCCCATGTATTTAAATCTTTGGTTGTGGTCTATTTATATTACCAGTACATGTGTATTTTGTTTATACTTACTGTTGTTTATATTTTTTGTTGATACAATTATTATTTTTTACTTTATACATGCATGTCAATGTTAAACATGTAAATACTTACATTCATATATACATTCCAAAGTTTAACTTCAATACGACTGTGAACATGGAATTGGTTGTGATTTTTGTTTTTCTGCTCTGATTCTCTCACTCTCACCATAATGTCAAGTTAATTGACAATCTTTTGAAATGTTATTTACAGACAAGAATCTCTCCCCCTGAATTCCCTGTTAAGGAGATATTAGCTTGGTTGTTCTACACAGAATCTATGAATGTCCTTTGCCGTGAATGCAGTTCATTGTGTGTCCATGGTATTATCTGTTCCCCTTTTATCATATACATATATTAAGATGTTCACACTGCATTGGATGAACAAATGAGAATGCTGCATGTTCATATGATTTACTCATGTACATACTTTAATTTTTTAGTGCTTTTTATGGAATAGATACAACTTCGATCTTCACTACATTATTGATGAAATTTTACATAGTTAAGAAAAACTTGATCTGATGTTAAACTCGCTATTGTACGTTTCCTTCTGTCGTTGACTTGGAATGAAGCCTGTTGTCATGGTGACATATGTAAGAGGTTGTTCCGCTCTGTAGAATCTCAGCACTCTAGCTCCCTAGCCTCTTGTGTATGTCTGTCTGTCTGTGTGATCAGACTAGATCTTGTTAATCATTAGTAACTGACCAATAAACAGTTAACAGTCCTAACGCCTTGTTGTTCTTCCACCAGAGAAAGGTATACATACAATTTTGTGGGGTGCAATTTTCATGGATTGTCAATTTTTTCTCAGGTTCTTGAGTGTGAAATTTCGTGGATGTACTTCTAGGATTAAGTAATAAATTTTGTGTTCATAACTTCATAATTCATTGTGGATGTAAAGTGTGTATCAAAATCAATGAAAATTGTTTCGCCACAATCTGTTATGTTGTATGGCTGTCTAGACTGGATACCTGGAATGTTAATTGGAACTTGGGACACAGTAATGGGTTATGGCCCTCTTTGGAATATAAAACAGAGAGTGGCAACCTGTATACAGGATATACATGATAAAACTTTATGCAGGACAGCCAAAAAATAAAACTAACAAAAAATTACTGCTACTATATTTTAATTTTTTTATAATGAAATATATTGATTTTAATTATGGAATAGGTTAATTCTCATTGCAATCAACAGATATTTTTAGCAATGTAATATACATGCACCTTATTAATATCACACAATTTTTAAAAACTCCATGTTCGTAATAGAGACATGTAAAGTAACACTACAATAACAAAGTTCACAGTTCTTGTAGTTGCACATAAATAAGCTCATAATCAACAAGAGAAATGTAGGGATACATGTATTAAAAATGAATAAAGCTATAAAAAAGGAATGCTGTGTTACAAAAGAAATATTACATCCGGAAATGTTTATAAAAGAATTTCATATAAAATAAATAAATAAAAATAAACATATACAATGTAAATAAAGAATGTTGGACGGAAAATTAATAAAATATTACAAGTAACAATATACACAAAGAATGCATTACTACGCGTAATCACAGATGCTGAGTATAGTAAAGTGGACCAGCCACCTTCGTTCAACACTCAACCATCAGCCTGTCGCTGATCATCTTTTTCTACACTAACCAATTATTACACTAACCAATTATTAAGCCTCAGAATCTCGTTTTTGGCTGCGCTTTTTCTTCAACTTTTTCGCGACAACCTTTGCATCCCCATATTTCTTCATTGCTGGGTTCTTGTCAGTGCTTCTTTTCCCTGAAAATAAATCAAGCTTCAACTTTATAACTGCATTCATAACATTATTTTTTTTACATGTATTTTCAAGAGTACATCATAAATTGTAAACAAGTTTATTATTCCTACAGATTCTTTCGCCAAAAACATGTGCCAGATACCTTTTTGCTTTTATTTCTATGTGAGACTAGCTATGGGTTACAACCAACAGTGGATCCAATACCTCAGTTAACCTCGCAAGCTTCCAAAACATGAAAGACTTCTTACCATGTGATGAGGGTGTTTCCTCCTGGAACCCAGCATTCAGGTATCCGGATCCTTCACTGTTGTGATCCCTTGTTGATACACCACTGTGGGTGGACCTTCCTGATGATGGTCTAGATCCAGTCAGTGATGATCCGTGGGTCTGCCTCAGCCCCGGACTCACAGTGGCTGACTGGGGCTGGGACCCTGACTGGGGTCGGGACATTGACCCAGACGTCTGTGATGCAGGGCGGAGCGATCCAGACGTAGGTCTGGAGTTGGGATCAGTTGACCCCTCCTCTTGTCTGGATGTACCACTCACTGGTTGGTTGAAGCCACTGTGGGAAGCCATACCCATGCTTGGAGTGGGGGATCCATTGGATGTCTGGTCAGAAGATTCAGGAATGACCGGCAGGAACTGGCATCTGTCAGTAAATAGAGGGAGTAAAATATAAGCCATCTAACCTCAGTACATGAGTTTAAAGAGGACTTGATGCCTTATATAAAAAAAATACTTTATCAGCACCAAATTGAATAGTATATAGTGTGAACATAAAGGTAGAATATTATTCTAAAATTACATTTGGATGTTGATCAAATACCACAGAACTCTTTCCAAAGTTGCATTTTATTTAAATAAGTGAGATTTACTCTATTTAGTTTTATAGACACACAAGGAAGGCGATATGATGTTTTAAACCTTTGAGATTTTGTGAGTATGTCTTACTGCAGAGATGTTCTGAGTATCTCTTACCTTTGAGATGTTCTGAGTATCTCTTACCTTTGAGATGTTCTGAGGATCTCTTACCTTTAAGTTGTTCTGAGGATCACTTACCTTTAAGATTTTCTGTGCATCTCTTACCTTTGAGATGTTCTGAGTGTCTCTTACCTTTAAGTTGTTTTGTATATCTTTTACCTTTGATATGCTCTGATAACCTCTTACCTTTGAGTTGTTCTGAGTATCTCTTACCTTTGAGATTTTTTGAGTATGTCTTACTGTTGAGATGTTTTGAGTATCTCTTTCTGTTGAGATGTTTCGCGTATGTCTTACTGTTGAGATGTTTTGAATATCTCTTAGTTACCTTTAATGTGTTCTGATTATCTCATACCTTTGAGTTATTCTGAGTATCTTTTACCTCTATTATAGTTACAATATCTCTTACCTGAGGTGTTCAAACTCCATTTCCTCCTCCTCCTGGAGCTGGTACATGACTCCAGACAAGTTCTCCTCCTCCTCCTACACAACAAATTAAATTCAGGGTTTAGTTGTTTTCATTAAATATTAACAAAAGACCACTATTTATTCACTGATTTTTTTTATTGCACATCTGTCACAATCTAACTTGTTTACTGACCAAATATGGCTCAATACTATCTCATTATCTCAGACTTGGAGAGGTAAAGAAAAACTCTGAGGTTGCAAAGATTAGAGATATTGATAGTGAAAAACAAAACGAAAATGGCTGGAACAGTTTCCGATTCTCTTCACAATATCCATCGTACATATATTCAAGGTACATATGTTCAATTTGTAACAAATGAATCATTTCTATGAGCAAGTTTCTCACTTAGATAGATAGATTTGAGCAAGACATTTACCTCAGACTCTGAGCTAGCCATGGACAGGTCGACGGATGAGTCATCACTCTTCAGCTCCATTGGGTCAGGGTACAGGTCCTCAAAGTAACCGTCTTCTTCTGGAATGTCAAAGAGAGAGAACTCACATGAACAAATACTTGTTAATTTACATGATTGTACATTTGAGAGAATTCACTTTCATATTAACATTTGATACAAAACAGTACTACATTATTATTTCAAAGCAGGTCAGACAGGATGAATTCTAGATCGTAGATCCATCATCAACATTTTGCAATTACTCAACTCCACTAAAAGCCGTTGATGACAATATGCATAAATTTGAAGAAAAACTTGAATATGAGGCTGAGAACTTGGGAAAGAAAAGTTCGCTAGTGGCTTGAGCTAGATTTCTTGACAACTAAAGACATGCCTTCCAGGTGCAGACTGTAGGGCTCTTCATGCCAGATCTTCTGCAGGGCCGGCTGTGTAAACATCTTGTTCTTCCTCACTTTCTCTGCTCGCCCATTCAGGAAGACACCTGTCATATACAGTTAAAGTTAGATAAAATACCAAATTACCAAAACTCAGTGTGTCTTTATTTGGATTTTACTGCAAAAAATCTAAGATTGACTTCATTTAAACTAAATAAAGGTATTATTTACAATCAATGAACCATGATGATCATGAAAGCTAGAAAACTGCTGTAGCTAATTTTAATGATGCTCTTAAACTCACCCATGCAGTACATCTTAAGGAGCATGCGTCGCTTCATGGGAGACACCAGAATGAGGTCATAATCCCGCTGAGCCAGACGCTGACAGAACAGTGGCATAACAGACAGGAACTCATTGGCTGTCTTCCTAATGGATTCCTTCACCGTCTCTGAAGTAGCAAAAATTCACAACAGTAAAAATCTCTAAATTCTGCATCCTCTATTCATGCTCATAACAGTAAAAAGGATTATTTTTCATCATTCATCAAATAATTCAACAGGACATACCTGCAAATAGAGATTTCTGAGCGAGTTTTGCGTGAATCTCGATCATCTCATCTAGGAGATCCCACATAGTTCCATGGAGGGCATCGCCCAGGAACTCCGCCTCCCGACAATAGGCATTCAGTATCTGGATCTGCCTGGACAAATCATGGACAGGGGCAAACAGTGCTGGTCCTCTCTGGGTCCTCTCTTGAATAGAAAGAATTGTATGGATCACCAAGAAGATATACCTACTGTAGTTTATGTAATCTTGTTTATTGAAATAAACACTGCGGCAAGATAAACAGTTAACAACCTCACTCGCTATTTCTAAGCATAAATTTTGTAATATCCTTCATCCTCCATAAAAACACTGTTTTGTTACTGCAGTACATATACTGGTAATATATTTCATACAGTCATGAACTAGAAATTTTTCAAAATAGATTTAATCACATGAAGAAACTGAATTTCAAACAACCATTTTCAATGACATTGGCTTTTCTACAGTATTGTAAGGTAAACCTACCTAGCACAAATCTTGCATGGAGGAATGTTTTAAGGAACTTCTTTGTCTGTAGACTCAGGTGGTCATTATCTGAGGTGGAGAAGGTCGGCCACAGGGGGGTCGTGATGACCTTCTTTTGATAAAGAATGCTTCGCAACACCAAATACACCAGAAACATGAACCAGAACACCGCCCAGCTAGTGACGATGGTGGTCAGGACCCATCTGGAGTACTGGGGTAGGAGCCAGGGAGAAGAGAGGGTGTAGACGTTATAACGAGTTACCATGGACCCGATTATTCCGAGGCAGCCCAGAGTGAGGAATGAAAGCAACATCATGATATTGTAAATTATGATTCTATAGGGGCGAACAAAAATAAAAGCCAAGAAATATCCAAAGAAGAGCAGAGTTACAGCCAGGGACTGGCTGGAAATGTTGTTAAAACCAGCGCAAAAAGCGATGATGATGGCCAATTTTAACCATTGCATCACTGCTCTATGATACAGTCCCCAGAATCGAAATGAAGAGAAGACAAACATGTTTGCAACCAGCCAGGATTTGTTGAGTCCGACTTTGTACTCTGTTTCTTTCAGAAGAAGGAACGATTCATGGTGCTTTGGACAGGATCCTACCGATTCTGATCTAGTGATATACACCATGTAAACAGGGAACAGAACAAACAAAAACAGCAAAATGGCCAGGCCAAAGGTGACATACAGCCAGTGGATGCCATAGAAACACTTCAGATCATTCATTACGTCCACTCTGTCGGTGTCCGTACATTGGAAGATGTGACCCACAAAGGTAGCCAGAGGGAGGGTGAGAGCCTGTAGTATCACAACATACACGCGTCTAGTGTAGGCCATTTTGGTCATCAGTGCGGGACTTTTTCTGTACCACAGGACTCCGTATATGATAGGATATACTGCAGCCAGCATCAGAATGACCACAAGCCAGCCAATGGAAATAGCCGAGAACTGGACAGGAACTAAAGAGCTCGGAGTGTTATAATTCTGTACGCTGGCATACACACCAGAGTGCAGCTTAACAAATTCATACACATCCAGGTTGAAGAGAAAGACAAAATAAGTGTTTGACAGCCATTCCTTTGGCCATGTCCATCTGAGGGCCATGGACTGATAAATGGCCAAGAACTGTAGAAAGTCCAGAATCAGAAGAAAGCAGTCCTGCCATAGCAGAGACACTCTTCTTTTACGACGACGCTCTGTCATCAAAATCTCCTCCTCAAAATCATCATCAATCTGCACCTTGTCTTCAGGAATGTACATCTTTCCCCATCCTTTCACTGGTGCCATCCCTTTGGGGAAAAGTTCATTGCCCTCCAATAATGGTCTTATCTCCTTTTGCTTCATATTTGGTTGTTTAAGCTGCCGGAGTCTTTTTAATGACTTGAATCACATCTCTTTAGACTTGACTCTAAAAGATAAACAGTGTCTTAGTCTAGCGTTTTGTTCAATAAATAAACGGATATGCTATAGGGGCTCCTATATAACTTTGGCCACCTGTTATAGTATACGACTAATCACAACATAATAACAAGAAGGGAGACACCACGTCTTGGAGCTGACAAAATTACGTCCCTGATATTGGTAATCTAAATAAATAGCGACAAACTACTCAATAGCGATTAAGACTTTAAAATGTTATATATACCCTGCCACTTCACATAATCCTCCATTTTGATTTGTTTACAAATGGCATCTTAGATTCGGCAATTTCCGGTGAAGATCGGAATGTTTCAAAGTTACGACAATATAATTTTTTTTAATGCAACACTGAACCAAATATTACTTATGATTACATCAATCATTCAAAAAGTTTCACCAAAAGAATAAGTTATTGTTTTATCTAATATAATCTTTCGTCAATTTATTTGATAGCAAATTAATAATTTGCAACAGTCTTTTTTTACGTCTATTAGCATAAGCATGGTACTTTCTTGTTTTTAATATTCAAAGAAATGAACTATTATATTTATTAAAGATGACGTGGATAAAACAGATAACTAAGATTTTGTATATTAATTAAATTAAGATTTTATTTTGTCGTGGCGTTTACATTTAGCTTTTAGCAGTATTTTCGGCTATTAGTTAATTCTCTCCCCCTGAATGGGTCAAAGCAAGATGGCGTGGCAGCCGGAGGAAAATGGACTCCGCCAAATCTTGCAATTATTAAAAGAATCTCAGTCCCCTGACACTGCGACCCAGCGAAATGTTCAACAAGTATCCTTGTTTTATTTCATGTATAATCATCGAAAGCTGGAGTGATTATGAAAGGCGACTCTTTTCTTTAGTCACAGATTGGCACGTGCTGTTCACTTGAATGATTTTGCATTTTTTTTTAAATATCCATACTGAAATTGTCAGTTAATTAAGTGTTCATTGTTGTATATGTAATGTTTGTGAGGCTGTTAGTGGAGATACAAAATGTCATGCCGTATAGTTGATGTATCAATGTTAGTTTCCTTATCTTGATCCTAGAAATTAGAAGAACTGAACAAGTATCCAGATTTCAACAATTACTTAATTTTTGTTCTCACAAAATTGACAACAGAGGGTTTGTATTGTTTTGCTTTTTGTTTACTGTTGAGATTATTTAATTACATAATTGAAGGACTATCTATGTTTTTTCCTGTGATTATCTGTATGGAATCATGATGTATTGCCAAAAACTCTATCCAAAAGAGCCTCTCTCTTTTCAAGTTATCAATCCTTCACACTGAAAATAAAGGCTTGTAAAAAGTTGGAATGTGCAATTTATTCATTTTCTGATTTAGATGAACCTACAAGGTCATTGAGTGGACTGATTCTGAAGAATAATGTGAAAGCACACTTTGAGAAGTTCCCCCCAGAGGTGACCAGCTTCATAAAGGCAGAGTGCCTGTCCAGCATAGGGAACCCCTCCCCTCTGATCCGTGCCACCATTGGAATCTTGATTACAACAATAGTAGCCAAAGGAGAATTGCGCAACTGGTCTGAGCTCCTGCCTACTCTGTGTAACTGCCTGGACTCTGAAGATTATAATGTGTGTGAGGTAAGTAAAAGATAGACGCTGGGGCTCATTGCAAGTTTAGCATTAGTTAACAGAAATTAGGCCCGGGGGGGGGATTTAAATCTATAAATATTTGTAATGAAATGTAAATAAAAGATTAAATTGTGAAAATTACTGTATTAAAGAGTGAAGAATATAAAAGCCAACAGAATGAAGCACTGTTATAATTGTCATTCAGTTAGACTACAAGTTAATGTGAGTGTCTTTTTTAGGGAGCATTTGGTGCATTACAAAAGATCTGTGAGGACACTGCTGAGGATCTGGACAATGACAGCTCCAGGCCCCTCAATGTCCTCATCCCAAAGTTCCTACAGTTCTTTAAGCACAACAGTGCCAAAATCAGGTATGGAAACTTTAAAAAGTCCATCATTTTATGATTGAAATTGTAGGATTTTTTCAAATTAGGATTAATATTTTCTTGAATTATGCAAGTTGATTGCATTTGATTTGAGTGTGGGTTTTGTTTTCTAACAGGTCTCATGCCATTGCCTGCGTGAACCAGTTTATCATCAGCAGGACCCAGGCTTTGATGGTCCACATTGACAGCTTTATTGAGGTAAACCTCACCCCCGGTCCTCTCTCCTATTCCAAAAATTTAATGAAGGATAAATTTCTAAAGATTCCCATCCTGACCAAACATTTCGGGTATTGACTAGGCATTTGATGCTTGACACTTTGTGGTTTATGTTTTAGAACCTGTTTTTCCTGGCTACGGATGAAGACACAGAGGTCAGGAAGAATGTGTGTCGAGCATTGGTCATGCTGGTGGAGGTTCGCATGGATCGACTGATTCCCCACATAAACAGCATCATCGAGGTAGTGGCGATTTCAAACCTCCTTCTTTAATTCTATCCTGAAATTTTCTCCTTTAAGTTCTGTATTTGCACAAGTTAATAGTCTATTTAATTGTGCATAGATTGAAAAATTCCTGTTGCTAAGTGGACAGGTGCTTGTTTGCTGTGCCTATTCTTCACTCTTTGTTCTTGTTGCAGTACATGATGCTGAGGACCCAGGATGACGATGATTCAGTGGCTCTGGAGGCTTGTGAGTTCTGGCTCTCTCTGGCGGAGCAGCCGATTTGTAAGGAGGTGCTACAGCCTCACATTGAACGCCTCATCCCCATCCTAGTCAAGGGTATGAGGTACTCGGAGATCGACATCATCCTTTTGAAGGTAATCAGTTACATGTACCACCAGGAATTCTACAGCAAAAGGACTTTAATCCTTGCAGTATCCTGATTTTTGTTGTTGCTGATTTGGTTCTTAAGTTTCTATAATGTATACTTGTATTTGAAAGGGTGATGTTGAAGAGGATGAGATGATCCCTGACAAGGAGTCGGACATCAAGCCCAGGTTTCATAAATCTCGTTCCCACACCCAGAAACACCAGGAGGGAGATGAGGTTAGTAGTGGGGGAAATCAAATACTTGTACATGAAGCAAAACATGAGAATATATATACACTATTGTTGGAAAGAAAGAGTAACTAATGACATTTGTTGACAGGATGGTGAAGGGTCTGATGATGGATTCGATGATGATGACAATCTCTCTGACTGGAACCTTAGTAAGTCTGTTTAAGCCTAAAATCTTCGACTCCTTTTTTTGGTTCACTGGGTGATTTTTGTATTCATGTTATATTTGGCTTTTCAGATAGTCAGATGGACAATATAATTAAACATAATTTGTCTAATGAATAAATATGATTTATTAATAGGGAAGTGCTCCGCTGCGGCGCTGGATGTGTTGGCTAATGTGTTCCGTGAGGAGATTCTACCAACACTGCTCCCCATCCTAAAGGAGACTTTGTTCAATGCAAACTGGGAAGTAAAAGAGTCAGGAATTCTAGTTTTGGGAGCCATTGCAGAGGGCTGTATGAACGGAATGATCCCCCACCTGCCGGAACTGACGCCCTATCTGATTGGCTGTCTGAGTGACAAGAAGGCCTTGGTCCGCTCCATCACCTGCTGGACCCTCAGTCGCTACGCCCACTGGGTTGTTGGCCAGCCTCACGAGATGTACCTTAAACCCCTCATGACAGAGGTCAGTAGCAGACAAACAATTAGAAAAAGAGATTCATGTATGTGTCTTAAACCTTAATTGACATAAGTCAGTAGCACAAAAAAATTAGACAAAAAAGAAATATGTACATGTACCTTAAACCTCTAATAACAAAGGTTAGTTGCAGATAAACAATAAGAAAAAATGAAATTCTCTATAGCTTTTATCTTAATGAATATTTGACCAGAAATATCAATGAGATTGCAAAGTGATAAGTTCAAGCTTTTTCACTCATATTTGTCAAAGAAAACTTTTACATTCCAGCTGTTGAAGAGAGTGCTGGACGCCAACAAGCGAGTTCAGGAAGCTGCCTGCTCAGCTTTCGCGACTTTGGAGGAGGAAGCGTGCACTGAACTGGTTCCCTATCTGGGCTTTATTCTGGAGACACTGGTGTATGCCTTCAGCAAGTACCAGGTAAATGCTAACAGACTTGCTGTTTCTCTCCATAATCCACAATGAAGTCAACCAAATGATGAAGAATCCAAATACTTTATAAAAACGTTGAGGTACTGAACATTTCTGTTATTTCTTTACAGCACAAGAATCTGTTGATCCTGTATGATGCAATAGGAACTCTGGCTGACTCAGTCGGACATCACCTCAACAAACCAGTAATTATTTCTATTCACTTTCTTCATACATGTATTTCTGCATACTGTGGAATCATTAGAATTCATGGTGGCTCAATTTTCATGGTATTCGTTGGTAGTCCTCCCCCACGAATTTACATGTACATGTTCTACGAAAGCTAATTTTGAAAGACTTAGTTTTCTTACTGCAACTGAAAACCGATGCATCCACGAAATTACATCTTCACGAATAAGCAAAGACCCCACAATCCACGAGAATTGGCCCCCACGAATTTAAATGATTCCACAGTATTGGTGATTTATTTTCATATCTGAGTAGGAAAAAGAAGTGAAATAATTAATGTGAGCTTATATTATGTATGTCCCTTTTAGGAGTATGTGAACATGCTGATGCCCCCTCTGATTCAGAAATGGAATATTCTGAAGGATGAAGACAAAGACCTATTTCCACTGTTAGAGGTAGGTACTCTGTGATTGCTAATACTTAAAAAAAGAGAACTTTATGCTTTGTTAGATGTCATTGAGCTAAGGTTAACCGAGTCTCTTACCTACTAATATATTGATTTTCTGTGCAATGGTGTACAAATTCTCTGTCCTCTTTCAGTGCCTGTCCAGTGTGGCCACAGCCTTGCAGTCTGGATTTCTGCCGTACTGTGAACCAGTTTACCAGAGATGCGTTAATCTGGTGGAGCAGACCCTAAACCAGAACTTTGTAAGTGATGTACATGCTGTCGTTATCAGCAGACATCAGCAGATGTCTCACTTAATTAGATAAGATTATTAACATGATTCGTTTATGTTGAAATTCTTTGTGGAAAAAAACTGGTTGTGCATCATTGATGTGCAAGTTAAACAGAGAAATCTGACCTCTTTTCCTCAGGCCAACATTAACCAGCCTGACCAGTACGACCCCCCGGACAAGGACTTCATGATCGTGGCGCTGGACCTGTTGAGCGGGCTGGCGGAGGGACTGGAGCACCACATCGAGGGCCTGGTGGCCAGCAGTAACATCCTGAAGCTCCTCTTCCAGTGTATGCAGGTAGACTGTCACTTGTCTCCCTTGGTGGGTTTACTACTACATGGACTACATAGCATGGCTTTTTGTCAGAAATATTTGTTTTAATGTGTGTTGGTTTTAAAAGTGCTTGAGAGGTAGTGAACTGTGTTGGTTTTTACAGGATCCCATGCCCGAGGTACGACAGAGTTCATTTGCTTTGCTAGGAGATCTGACCAAAGCATGTTTCCAGCATGTTAAACCTTGTATAGGTAATGTTATTAACTTCTACTTAGATTATTTCCTTTGTGACATTTCTTTGCCATAAATGATTACTGGTTATAAGTAAAATCATAATTGTTAATTTGTTTTTAGTTGATTTTATGCCAATTCTTGGATCCAACTTGAATCCAGAGTTTATATCTGTGTGCAATAATGCTACCTGGGCTATTGGTGAAATCTCCATCAAGATGGGTGAGTGATACAGGTTTACTGATTAACATGATACCAGTAATTCTAATTGGGTGTTTGTGGATTTAATCACAGCAGAAAACCAGTACATTCCAAGAGGGAGGTCAAAGGTTGTATGAGATATTATGAAATATTGGTATGGCAAAACTTCATTTCTTTTATAGTTAGAGATAGCAATGTTCATTTAATTGACCAGTTTCATAGTTAGCTAACCACAAAGACGTCACAATGATGTTAAAAATAGCTCAGGACTTCCACTGACTGTAGCTGGTATTCGTACTGTCTGAGTCGACGTCTTCAGTTCTTTATTTTGTGAGCGGGATCCTTGAATGGATGTGTATTTTTACTATTATTTATTTGTACACCCAGAGACTAGATTTGTACACCCGGAGACTAGAGTTTGGCGCCAGTGTACATGTGATAAAGAGGAGACGTCCTAAATGTCTCTTTACTTTGATTTTGTTTCCTCTTGTTTGTAGTAATTTGATATTATTTCACATGAAAATAAGCAATATAGCAATTTCATTAAATCAAAGAAGTGGAATATCACACATTAATTATTTAACCTTTTGTTTGTTGTTTATGGATTAAGATGAAAGGAAATGTACTATGTTCTCAAAGGCATATTTATACTAATATACAATTTGAAATTTGAACTGTATTGTCAAGAAATTGACAAATTTGTATAAACATACATTCACTGACCTAACCAATGTCCACTACTTTTAGTTTTCTTTAAAAATTAATTTCAATTCTATAGTTGTCCGAAAGGAGTACATTTATTTAATTAGAATGCTATTGATGAGATGTCACAATGATGTTATAAATAGCTCAGGACTGTACAGTGACTGTAGCTAGTATTCGTACTGTCTGAGGGGACATCTCTGTCTAGTACTTTATTTTGTTTGAGAAGACTTTATGTAATTTGTATGTATGTTGATGTTTGCTTTGACAACTCTTCAGGAAGCGAGATGCAGCCCTACATCAGCATGGTTCTTGCTCCACTAATTGAAATTATCAATCGCCCAAACACTCCGAAGACTCTACTGGAAAATACAGGTATGCACTCAAACACTTATTACACCTTCACTTCTTATTACTATGGAGTTTGCAGGTTTGTAGTACATGCCTTGTCTGATAGATGGTCTTCAACGTTAAATACTATTACACTACCTTCATGTATATGCATATATTAGCTATAAATATAGCTAAGGGATTTTTCACATTTCTATTTGTATATCTCAGTACCTGTCTTGTATTCACTGAAATTTTTCAACTAAACATTTAATGGTCTAATATCGTCTCTCTTGTTTGTATGAATTTCTTTCACTAGATCTTTACCATTGTCAACTGATTTATTACAATGTTGTACATGTATGTTGTAGATTTCAACATGTGTTTGAATTCTGGTTAGTTTGTTTTTGTTTTGTTGATCCACAGCTTGCATTGATTTGCTTTTCTCGTTTTCGTTTTACAACAGCCATTACGATTGGTCGGTTGGGGCTTGTTTGTCCCCAGGAAGTGGCTCCTACTCTTCACCAATTCATTAGGCAATGGTAAATGTTTTTGTCAGCTTATTTTTGGGGTATTCATTTATTTTGGTGTTTTGTTCTACTACTTGTGAAGCAAAAACTACGTCATCATGACACCTTTATTTTTTCAGGTGTACATCACTGCGTAACATACGTGACAACGAAGAGAAAGACTCGGCTTTCCGTGGTGTGTGTCACATGATCAATGTGAACCCCGGCGGGGTTGTTCAAGACTTTATCTTTTTCTGTGACGCTATTGCATCATGGTCTCAGCCCAAGGCCGATCTCAAAGAAATGTTCTTTAAGGTACAACAGTGTACGACTTTTAGGGATTCATTATTATTAGCTTTGAAATGAAAAAAATTCTGTTCTGAAAATGAAAATTAGATACACTTTTTATCTTGAAATGTATGCCTATCAAGGATAAGATCCATGTCCTAGATGGAGTTATAAGTCATTGGTTTTGTTTCAGATATTACATGGGTTTAAAAATCAAGTTGGCGAAGACAACTGGACCAAGTTTTCTGACCAGTTTCCGCAGCCATTGCGGGAGCGTCTCGCCATGCATTACAATGTGTGACCTGATCCTTACAGGTAGGGTACCTCTCACAGCTGATTCATATTTACTCAGCTGCTGAGCTGTTCATACATTGTACATACATGTATACAAGAAGGATATTGAAGAAAGCTTCAATTTGATTCTTTCAAAAAATAGATTTTGAACAAGCTTTAACAGATTCCAATTTGGACTTTCCACATTTAATGTTAAATTTATTAACCTTTAGATTTATTTTCTCTTTTTTGAGGTCCGATAAAGTGTAATATACTGTGATATCATAAGCTAAAATACCTTCATCTTCTTTTTTCAGGTCCAAAGGGGAAAAAGGGAAAGTGCTGTCAGGGATATCCCATAAGGCACTTCGGGGTCCAGCTCGGGGTTGGCATCGCGTCTGGGGAGGGCCAGCTCATAGGTCTCGCTGCCAATAGGCGACGCTCCTAATGGGGGCGTGCAGCAGGCCAAATCGCGGAGGGTGGGTCGCGTAATCGGGAGGGCTATTGAGAAAAATCTTCATATCTCAACATCGCGCAAAAACAGGGATTGTTAGACGTTATCTGTAGATTGCATGCCCAAACTTTGTCAGTATATTGATCTGTGTTCCTATAGCAACATGTAACAAACAACAAAATCCTTCATTTCAGTGCTTGAAATTGTTAAGAGTTTACAGTAGTGGGGTGCACCATGGGGGTATTGTTTGTATTGTCTATTGCTGTGTGCTCATGATGACCCTTCCAAATTAGGTGTAATGTAAGGATTCTTAGGAAATGTTGTTGCAGGGTTTCTTTCAGTCTGAATAACCTATAAACTGTTTGTCTTTCCCAATTTATGTAAGCAAAAGTAATAATGTTGTCAGCAGGTTAGCAAATTTTATATTGTTGAGCCCCCATGGTGTACCCCATTTACTATTTTTCAGTGTCCTGGGTTTGATTTGACTTGAAATCATGATTATTATTGCAGGTGAAAATAGACAAATTTTTATCGTTATCATATTATGTCTTGTTTGAAATCTAGCAAAAATTTTAGGATTTTTTTCAAAAATGTTACAAAATAGAGCCAAACTCCACACCCTACGTGGTAGAATCAGTCGAGCACTGAGATTGTGAGGACACTGAATTGGTTAGGATTCAACATTTTCTTCAGCTTTTCAATGTTTCTTGTACAATCCATGAGAGGATGAATTCAGTCATGAATTTCTTTGTAAATTATCACTAAGGTCTCTAAATAAACTAATTTCTATCTTAAGAATTTGCTCACACTAAATCTCTGAAGAAATTTCTAAGCATAACATAAAACCAAATCTTAGCACATGTTCCATAGTGTGTAAACTGATACATGCAGTCCTGTTTTATTTGAAGTTTTGAAACTTCTGACTGATTCATTTCGCTCTCATGGATTAAAACCTTGCGTCTCAAACAGCAACCTCCTGTAATCCGTTTTTTAGTGCAAGACCAAGCGCCCATTTTTTTTATGTGCATCTGAATGCCAAAGCCTATTTCCTATGTCTGGATGCAGACAGTCAGTGATTGACGAGGTCAAGGTCGTGTCATAGCATCATCGCTCAGTTCAAGGACACGAACAGGTGTATTCTGAAAGGGAAATAACTCTAACATGGTGAGAGGAATACACTAACGTGGTGTAGATGCAACAGTCAGTGATAAGATCACAATTGTCTTCGGAGTGCTCGCTCTATAGGTCAATTGTGCCAATGTGAAGCAATCTTTTTTACACCTATTTTTAATTAGAATTTATTATTTAGAGTTTTTAGCTTTTTTGGGATTTTTTTTTAATGAAGTACTGGATTGACTTTTTCTTGGAAATGTAGTAAGAACTACATGTGTTTCGACAATAAATTACTGTGTAATTGGTGTTAATTTGTTATCTTTAAAATTATATTTCATGATACATGTATGTAAAATCTTCAAAAAGTTTTCAAATTTTGAATTCTAATATTTGTTTACATGTTTTTTGGGGTATCTTAACAATGCCTCTTTAAGTTTAGTTGATAAAAAGAGTTCATTGAATTATGTGACAAAAATTATTTTGAAGTTGGGTTTGAGGGAATAGACTGTGATATTTTTAAAGATTTTGCAGAGTGTAACATGTACCACATTCCAGACGTTGATATTTTTAGGGGTTTTATATATCAAGGTTGATGGTGTTGTCAAGGGAGCTCACTGTGTAAATTGATAAACAAGGGAGCTCACTGTGTAAATTGGGTTGCTTCATATTGGTTCTTTATTTTTTTCTCTGTGATCAGATTTTTTTTTATTATTTTACTAAGTTTTGCTGTGTTATTTTTTTTATTGTCGTGTTAACATGTTCTCACATTCGTTTGAGGAAAACTAAAAGCATACTTGTTACATTAACTGTTTTACTTTGCATGCAATAAAACTTTTGAATAATTGGGAAACCATTCTTGTTGATTTTATTAGAATTTAACGATAACAGTTTATTTTCATCACAAGTTTTTATTCCCCAGAATTTTGGTCTTGATCTACTGGTAGTTTCTTTCAAAATGTTTGGATTGAGCAGAATTTTAAACAACTAGGATTTTAAAAAAAAAGTACTTGCATTCCGATTAAACTGTGATCCAGAGGATCAGATGTTGAAAGCAATATTCAGAAGCATTTTATGACTTCCCTGCCTCTTGTGCTCTTCATGCCAGAGTCAATTTTGAAGTACATGTATTAAACATTGGAATGTATATTGGTAAATAAAATGAAATCATTTATTGAAGACTTTTTAATAATCCTCTCAATACCCTGAAGAATGCAAAAGGCCATGCAACAACATTATTGTGACAAATACAGTTGTCACTGTCACCATCATGAAACCAATTTTAATTCTCTCTCTCGATCGATCGATCAAGAGCAAAGGAACTACAAAAAATGGGGTTATTTTTACCTTTAAAAAAATAAACGGAGAAGTGAAAAGATCAAGATATAAAAATCACTGAATTACAGCAGAATTTGATCAATACAAATATTGAAATCTAATTTGAAATAAATATATGACCAAAATGTTGCAACTTTAAATACTCCCCTTGAAAGCTTTCAAATACGGTAATTTTTTTCAACTATGTGAGCATTGTAGGCTGATTGGAGCCTCTTGTTAATTCTAATGTTCATCTTAAAAAGACACGTGCTTTACGTGCTTTTACTGATTACCTGATTATGTGAAAATACATATATTAATTTAATTCTCCTTTGTTATTCGGAATTTTTACCCGAAATCTAGTCGATCTTTATGTTCCGTGCCTTATTTCCGGTTGTAAGGTGTCAAGGAAGATAAACATGATTATTCGTGACCGCTCACACAATTAATAAATTATGTCACGATACAAACATATACGGGAAACTTGTACCCTTAGTCTGTGATAAAGTTTTTTATATGTTCTAGTCAAAGCTTTGTCGGGGAAGAATGCATCAAAAAGCACAAAGCAATTCAATCTGCAAGTGTGATAGATACTTGAGAAAGATCAGCCACGGGATAATATGGAGCCTGGAGACGGGCTTTTATCAGTGAGTAGTTAACTTATTTGATGTTATTTATTTACTGACATGGCATTTTGTTGATTAGGCCTAAAATAAAATTGGGCACATGTTAAAGGCAATACTATGAATGCTATGACCGTGATGATTTTCCGTACAGGTAGTTGTGTCATGTACCCGATAAGACACTATCAGTAGAAAGGCATTGTACTTTTATGAACTGAACATATCTTATTTATATAAAGTCAAAAGGATAGGACACATGTACTTTAACTTAGACCAATCACTTGTATGGCAAATAAATACTTATGCACTTTAATCTAATGTTGTGTATACAATTTGGGCAATGCCACATACTGAATTTTTGCAATTAGATGCAAAGCTGTAACAGGAGATCTGTTACTGATACTCTAATATTTACATTTTCCAGTGTCTCTGTCTGTGATAACACTATGAATCGATTTTGCACTATACAGCCCAATAAATTCAAAAGACGTATTCATGGGGGTGCAAGCGTGATCAAATATATCATAAAGCCCTTCTGGCTTTATTGGATTTGATCATGCCCCGACAGAAATTATCACCTCATAATACTCAAAGAATTATTCCTTATTCCTTAAATATTGCAGTGTGTGATGTACATGTACAGTAATTGAGTTGAAAATCCTAAAATATGCACATATGTGCACAATAAACACTTTTTTCCACATAGTTATAGAACTGTCCACATAGTTTTGGCTATATCCTAATTACTGTCCGCTTTTAATAACTAAATCTTAGTTCTGAAACATTCTGTTATTAATTAATCCAATTAAAACATGAACCATAAGACCTTCTAGAACCCTGATTTTGATTATTTTTCACCCTAATTTGTATAAGCCTAAGGTTCATATTATAAATTAGGGAGCAGTACTAAATGTTTTCATCGAGCCAATTAAAGCAAGTGTATGATATTTCAGTGTGGGTCACTTTGTTGGCACATTTCCTGTATTGACAATTGCACTGAGCTTCCTTGTGTGTGGTATTGCCTCCATTGGAATGGTGAAATTCAAGGAGACAGATATAACAGAAAAACTCTGGGTGCCGTCCTACTCCCGCATTCAGGAGGAGAAGAAATGGATGACTGAAAACTTTCCTCCCGACACCAGATATGCCAAGGTCATAGCTGTGGAGAACAATATTCTATCACCAAGATCCTTGAATGCAGTAAGACTATCAACATTTCTTCATGTACCTTTTGTTTTTCAGATTAATGCTATACCTTATTCAGTTTCCAACTAAGTTTTATTTTAACTGTCAGATGATTATAATGATTTTCTTGTTAATAAAAAAAGAAATTTTTGTAGAGTATGAATTACCAGAAATTGTAATTTCTATGCACATATTGGTAGATAGAGCAAGTGTTTATTTTACTTCAAGCATCAAATATATGTCAAAACATTTTGATGTTGCAATGTATTTACATACCTTTCAAAAAGTTATTTTAAAATAATAAATAAGTAAAAACAAACCGAAATAAATAATGGGAATGCTGGATGACTCAACTGAAAACAACGGTTTTGGGAAAGGTCATTTGTGATTGCCAAATATTGCATTTTGTGATGACTGATTAATTTAGAAAGCTGACAGTGTATTATAATCTAAAGCAAGTCCATCCCCATGTGGATTTCATTTTGTAAGATTATTTGAATGCTATATTTTAGATGATGGATCTTTATGAAAAAGCAATATCATTCCATGGCAATGGGTATTCATATCACCATATGTGCCTTAGGTAATTTTTCAAAATCTATTTAATACACATTTTGATTGAAAATGATTCAGAGTTGATTATTATTGTGATTTGATTGACAGTTTTTATTGGTTGATTTTTGTTCAGAGTTGCACGTCGTTGCAAGGTCAGCAGTATCCTGGAGATTTGGTCGTACAACAAAAGTGCAATAGCTCACCTGACGTACAATGATGTGATCAGGGACATCAACCAAGTAAAAACCAGGTAGGCAAAGAGTGTTTGATGTGAAACAGTGTGTACATTGTCAAATTTGTTAATGGCATAAAAACATTGTAAACTCTGGATCTGTGCTGCGTATATTGAGCTCTCTCTTTTTGATGACTTCCCTTGGACATTCAGTCATTCTCTATAAGCAATACTGTAGCAGTGCTGACGAGTTTCATGAAATTTTTACATTTTCTCAGTCAGCAATGTTCTTAAAGGCTGAACATGACTCACAAACGAAGAAGATTTCACCTTGTCTGCCATGTACATGTATATGTACATGTATCTTTTTTTTTCATTTGCATCTGACCTGTTTATGATTTAAAGTATTTTGCTGCACAGATCTCACCTGTGTGGAAGTACATCTTTCATCACCATTATTACTCACTCTCATTAAAAAATAGCTGAATGCAATTTATTACAAACAAGGATAATAAAAAGGATAATAAAATAAAATTTTAATACATGACAAATAAAGATCTGCTACATTGAACTTGTTTGTGGCTTTTTAGCCCATTGTACCACAATAAGCTGGATGCTACCACCATGCTGGGACAGATACAGTTTGACACCCAGGGTCAAATCATGGCGGCCGGAGCTGCTTCTATGCTGTTTCTACTCAATGATGAAGAAGAGGTATGTGTAAAAGAATTTGGTAGTGTTCAGTGCAATCTGTTGGAAGGAAGGAAAGTGATGCATATGGGAAGGTCAGTGTAAACTTGGGTAAAGTGGCATATTTAAAGGAAGAAATGTTGGTGGCTTGATCAATGTACACTGTTGTAAAATGAATGATGAAGAGGCAGATGTCTTAAGAGTCCCTCTTGTTCTATTGTATAGTTTAAGCTGCATGGTAAAAAACTGTCGTAAGTCCTAATACAATTAGTATAAGGAATAGAAATAAATTATTCATATAAATTTATCTTAGCTTTACTTAATTCTTATCATTTGCAAATATTTATATTCTATACATATTTTTCTCATGAAGTGAATTGAAAGCCTCAAAATAGGAACTAAAAAATTTAAAGAAATGATCTTTTATTCTTTTAAAACATCCCAAACATTTAACAATATGCAAGTAGAATGTCCTAAGCAAAACTGAAAAGTCACAATACAAAACAATATACAATACTTATAATAAGTGTATGTATAATACATGTACAGTGTAAATACAGATGGATCAAGACTCAAGAAAAATCCATCCATAGCCTGTAGACAAGTTGCACTGCTCACTTTAGTACATCCCTCTATGACCCGAGTAAACTAGTTGTACTGTTGTATTCAGATGAGACCAGCAGCTCTGAAGTGGGAGTCTGAGGTCATTGAGTTAGTACAGAAAGGTCACGCACACCTGCAGGAGACCTATGTATATGCCACTCGCAGGTAACTACTTCATCATTATTGAAGACTAACTTTGGAATTTTAAGGGCATAGACAATTCCATTTATTTTGTGAAATTCATTTCATTGATGTAGTTCTGTAAAACAAGTAACGCTATAGTTAAATCACAGCAGTGTCATTTCATTGATGTAGTTCTGTAAAACAAGTAACGCTATAGTTAAATCACAGTAGTGTCATTTCATTGATGTAGTTCTGTAAAACAAGTAACGCTATAGTTAAATCACACCAGTGTCATTTCATTGATGTAGTTCTGTAAAACAAGTAACGCTATAGTTAAATCACAGCAGATGTAGTTCTGTAAAACAGGTAATGCTATAGTTAAATCACAGCAGGGTCATTTCATTGATGTAGTTCTGTAAAACAAGTAACGCTATAGTTAAATCACAGCAGTGTCATTTCATTGATGTAGTTCTGTAAAACAAGTAAGGCTATAGTTAAATTCACAGCAGTGTCATTTCATTGATGTAGTTCTGTAAAACAAGTAACACTTTAGTTAAATCACAGCAGTGTCATTACATTGATGTAGTTCTGTAAAACAAGTAACACTATAGTTAAATCACAGCAGTGTCATTACATTGATGTAGTTCTGTAAAACAAGTAACACTATAGTTAAATCACAGCAGTGTCATTACACCTAGTCTTTAAAGTCTTATTAGATATAGCAAAGTCATCAAAATTGTTTGTTCTAAGCTTTCACTATAAGTGTGTTTTACTTTACAAATTTAGGATCTTTAGATTTAGCATGTTAACTTCTATCTTATCTTAAATCAAACCTTGTTCATTAAATGCAAGTATTTCAATAAGTAAAGTATTGCCCATTCTTGGTGTCTTTCTGTCCAGTTTCGATGATGAAGGATACGGAGCGGTGAATGACGATATCAACCTTCTGTCAGTCGGCATCTGTATCGTCCTGATCTTTGTCATTGTAACTCTTGGAAGGTTCAATCTTATTGAACATAAGGTAACAAATTACAATATTACCTAATACACTACAAATGTCTCCTTTGTGATTCATTGCTAAAATAGAATAAACATACTTAATTATTATAAAAATTAAATGAATTTGTTTAAATTTTGTTCCTTGAACTTTGAATTTGTTTCAAATGCTAGAAACATTTCCTTTAGTTAATGGTTCTTGCTTTAAAGATCCTTTTGAAGAGAGCTCTTTTACTGATACATGTATATCAAAAATTATTTCTGTCATGGCAACTGTAGTTTTTATGACAACATACAGTACTTTGAAATTCATGATTTTCTACACAAAAAAAAAAATAACTGATTTCCGCCATTTCAGTGTTCAAAATCCTGTGGCATTGTTGAGCTGGTTTGCCTGTTTGTTATAGTTACTGTTGTCCATGTGTAGACTGTAACACTGTTTAGTTGGTCTGTCTGTCTGTTTTAGCTCCTTCTGTCCTTGGCTGGACTGTTGAGTGTAGGAATGTCCATCGGGTTTGCTTATGGACTAGCCACTACATTCGATGTTATATATGGACCTGTACATGCCCTTATGCCTTTTCTGTTGCTAGGTAATTATTTCTTTATCATCTTAAGATTATTCACATCAATAATTTACACCAGCAAGTATATGAGTGACACTTTGTCCACATGTATGTGGCTGTTCTTCTGATCAGGGCAAGGTTTTTAAATTTAGTTTCTCTTAATCAATAGAAAAGTTAATCAAAGGTAAACTAGGAGATAAAGATATCAAATGAAAAATATTATTTGAATTTAAAAAATGTCAAAATAAAAGGTTGTTGCTTCATTGTTTTGTTAGTAATTTGTTTCAAACCATTTTATATTGTATAAAACTAATAAATATTGAATTCATTGCTTATAATTTAATTTTTTTTACTCTTAATTGTAGTTTAAAATGGTCATTTGACCTTTAAAATGACGTCAAATTGTACAAATTTCAAACGTAACGTCAGGCAGATTGATACGTTTTAGATGTTAGTCTTACTATGACGTAGGCAACATTCTTTATATGATATAAAATAATTTTTTAGCCAATCAGAAAGCGTGTTCCAACCAGAATTAAATTATTTCTTTTCATAATTCAATTTTATTTTTAAAATGATGTCAAGGTATATGTATTAACCGTCTGCCTTCAAAATAATTGACCTTTCTGTACTAGGTATAGGGGTGGATGACATGTTTGTCATTGTGGAAGCCTGGAAGAATCTTACCCCCGAAGAGCTGAAGCTCTCCCTCCCTGAACAAATCGCCATGACGATGAAGCATGCTGGGGTTTCAGTGACTGTGACCTCTGTGACGGACATCGTGGCCTTCGCTATCGGTGCCTCCACAGTAAGTACCATGTTACACTGTAATCAGATCTACATCTGTTGTATCTGTAAACTGTGGTTTGTTTGTCAACTAATGATATGTTTACAGCATCTTGTACTACACGGTTGATTAACTTTTGGTGTCTCCATAGATTATTCCAGGCCTGAGCATACAGAGAGCTACGTTATAATCAAATTGATATTTGTAACGTAGTATCTGTAAAATGTGGCCTGTTTGTCAGGGTTGGTCAGTATACACCAGTATGTTATGCCTCACATTTTATTCACTGTTGGTTGTCTCTAGGTTATTCAGATTGTAATATCTGTAGACTGTGGCCTGTTTGTCCTGTAATGAATTGTACCCATTATGTTAATAATGTTACACTGTTATTCATTGTTGGTATCTCTGTAGGTTATACCAGGCCTGAGTGCCTTCTGTATCGATGCGGCCCTTGGAATTCTGGCCCTGTTCATCCTCCAGTCGACCTTCTTTGTGGCGTGTCTGACTCTGGATCAGAAACGTATTGTTGCTCGGAGAGATGCCATTCTGTGCTGTTTAACCTACAAAAGCTTTGAGCCCAATAAATGCAGTCAGAAAAACTTCATGGCTCTGGCCTTTGAGAATTACATCGGACCATTCCTGATGAAGACTCCTTCCAAGGTCGGTATAAGGTCACTGCAAGCATTGCCATGGGAGAAAAAATAACTACTAGTATGTTTAAATTTATATGCTTAATTATTCTGTATTCAGTTAAATATTATGGCATTAATTTTTGTATAACCAGTGATGTTTTGATCAATGCTGTGTGTTTCTTTATCTAATTCAATGTTTGCTGGTTTTAGATTATTGTGGTGCTGGTGACAGTGTCTCTGTTGGGGGTCAACATCTACGGCTTCTATCACCTGGAGCAGGACTTTGACCTCACTATGTACATTCCGTCCAATTCCTATGCCCACAAGTTCTCCAAAGCCCAGGATAAGTACTTCCCTAACCGCGGTGTGGACGTCAATGTGTATTGTGGTCAGTTGGAACAAAACACTACTTTCAGAAAACTTGTCTTAGCATAAATTTACCGGTATTTTTAATTTTGGGCAAAGAATTCTTAAATTATTATTTTTTTATCAATCTGAAGGTGACATACATTACGGCTCTAGTCAGAAGATCTTAAATAACATGCTGTACAGGATCAGCACAGATCCAGGGGTGGAGAACGGAACAGTCATAAGCTGGTTCCCGGCCTTCACCGCCTGGATGAGAAGTCTTAATGATTCCAACCTGGCCAAATATAGTATGTCTAACTCTTGATTCATTTGAAACATATTTTATTATGCGAAATACATAATTAATTGATTGAATTTAATTTAAACACATTGTATTTTATTACTCGCAATACATAATTAGATTAGGCAGCAGGTTATTTCTGAAGAAACAGACTCTAAGGATTAAAGGATTCAGAAAATTTATCTATACATTTTAATGATCTATTTGTACAATGTAATGATCTATTTGTTCAATGTAATGATCTATTTGTACAATGTAATGATCTATTTGTACAATGTAATGATCTATTTTGTCATTTATTATCATTGCAATGAACTATTTGTACATTTTGAGGAACTATTTGTACATTGTAATGTTGTTATGCTCCATGCTTCTGTTGACGTTCCACAGATCATTATCCGTATGACGAGCATCAGTTGGATTCCCTGGCCCTGAAATTCATCGAGAAAACCCCAGTAGGACAGGCTTTTAAGAGATTCGTCAAGTTCGATAAAAATATTTACCCCCCTGTCCTGAAGGTGAGATATATGTTAAGAGATTTTGTGGTGACTAGCTTTTCTTGGAATTCAAGGAAACCTATTTCCTAATTACATGTATTTACAAACACATCCAAAATGAAAGGATTCATTTTATGGTGGATCCCTTACATTACATCTTCCTTAAATTGTGAAAAAATATGCAATCTTTCAAAATCCGCCTCCACTTATTACGACTGTAATTCAGTACATATAAATTATATGTCTTATATTGTTTTGCCGTTCTGATTTTTCCAGGCCATGTACTTCTCACTGCGACACACCAGTCAACCAAACTCCCAGGCAGAAATCGATGCCATGGAAGATCTCCGGGAAATCACAGACAACTCTGGACTTCCCCCAGGAATGTGTTTCCCGTACTGTCCGCAGTATCTGACCTATGAAACAAACAAGGTTCTAAATTATAAAGCAGTCATATATTATTTTGAAAAATTAAGCAAAAGAAATTGTGTCTAATACATTTTAGCTGACTAAGTAATATGTACTCTGCTATATAAATGATTTAAAAAATTTATTTTATTTTGAATGTTGATTGAAGTGTAACTGATAAATACAGTTTAGCTCACTAAGGTTTGAACATTACCATAGTTATACTTATGATGCCACTTGACGATATTGCTGAAAAACTGGACTAATGCATGATTTGATACATGATATACATACTATAAATACATTTGTATGTCATGGTAACACAGTTTTGATTCCCTGGACAGGTATTACAGGTAGAGCTGTACCGGAACCTGGCGCTGGCAGGGGCATGTGTGTTCTTTGTGACCCTGGTTCTGATTGCCAATGTCCTGACCAGTCTGATCGTATTCACCTGTGTCATCTTTACACTGGTGAGTGGTTTGGGGGTTCTCAAAGGGGTGGTGGTGTACATAGACATAACTTATCCTGAACCAAGTAGTTGTTATACAGAAATGTATTAACTTTGGTGGGTGATGTGTGGGTCCATCATTCAGCTATGCTGAAACACGTTTGTACTATTTTAAATAACTTGGGGAATTAACTGAATTTACCAACACCCATGACTTGTAAGGATTGATCATCAGGCCACTGACCACAAGAATTTAGAGGATTATGTGATAATTGATATAGAATTTAGTAAAATTGCAGACACCGCGGGCTTCAAGTTTTACTTTGGTGACAATAATGTTGTACCATAATGTCTATTTATAACTAACAGGTGGATGTGGCGGGCACGATGTACTTTTGGGGTGTGACCATCGACACGGCCAGCAGTATCCTATTGACGCTGTGTGTGGGACTAGCCGTCGATTACTCTGCTCACATTGGACACACATTTATGACAGTGTCAGGCAGCAAAAACGGTGCGTCAGCTGTTCGAGCCGATGTTTATTTGTTTATTCAGTGTTGCGACTTCATCATGTTTTTTATTACAGTAATTCACCATATATATCTGTAATTTATGTACTCTGTAAAAGTTTGTGTTTTGGTGCCAACATTCCACAAAATTATTACTTATAGTTTTAAAAATATCATCTTAAAGTAATGTTCAAATATATATTGGAAACTCTTTTTTCATTGAATTTTCCTAAATTATCCTGATACAAAAATAACCATATAAAGTTACAAATAGTAATGATCTGAATCAAATAAAAAAGAAAAATGCAGAGAAATCAATATATTTAGAATGTAAAATAAATACAAACTCATGGTGTGATAAATCCTGGATTTTTTATCTTACGACAGAGCGCCCAGTAATGGCCCTGAAGGAGATAGGACCGGCCGTGTTTAATGGAGGATTCAGCACATTCCTGGCATTTGTTCTCCTGGCCAACAGCAACAGCTATGGCTTCTCCTTGTTTTTCAGAGTTAGTATCCCACTTTCCATTTCTACCCTCAGACTGGTAGATTTAAGGTGGAATGCTACACCAAAATTTTTTTTCATGAATCGTTAAAGTATAATTTCTGAAGCATGATTGTGTTGTTTAAAGAAGGATAAATGCCCCTAATTATTTTATACAAATTATTTTGTATTTTTTATGAAAAAGTGGAAAATCTGTTTTGGATGCAAGTAAGGCACTGTAGAGTGTAAAATTTGACGTGAATCAATGTATAATATAAATATCTAATCATAATCATGCATCAGAAATGATACTCTAACGATCCATAAAATAAAATATTAGTGTAGCATTCCACCTTAAAATACACATTTTACATGATTTGAGACACATATTTTACAAACCATTTTGATTTTTAAACTTAGTATATAAAGTGAAATTAACTTGAAAAAGTATTTTGAAGCTGTTTCTAATTATATTCCTCTTCAAATCCATTGACCTAGTTTTTTCAATTTATTAGATATTTGAAAAAAATGTATCTTACAAAAATATACATGGTGTACACCAATTAGTTAAGGTACAGTGGGTTTCATTTGTTGAACAGTAATATATTTCACTTCCTCTGTAACAGGTTTTTTTCACTGTGGTTCTCTTTGGGCTGTTCCATGGATTAGTATACCTCCCTGTGGTGCTGAGTTGGCTGGGACCAGAACCGTACCACACTTCTTCTGTCCACATGTCACCACGACGACAGATAGAGGCGGAGAAAACCTCCAATGGACATGTAGAGGGATCAAAACTACTGAACCATAGCCAGGTCAGTGTGAGGTCAAAGCAGTCAAGCGTGATGTCATGTTACGTTAAAGTATTAAGTTTATTGTTACTATTTCAATCAGAACCAAAATTGTAGCATGAATTATATGAACTGGAGTTAAACCCCAAAAAGGGTTAATAAATTCAAACTTAGCTGCATTTATGTAAACCCTCTAAATTTTTTACAATTATATTTTGAAATCAATATTTTCAATCATTTTGGCCTAAATCCTTTAGATTTCTTATTACAGCCATTGTAAAAAAAAGTTGTATCTCAACTGAAATCAGTCCTTTTTAACCTGCACATATGATTCCCATAAAAATACTGTAAACCAACTTTCATTCATCTATGAGAAATTTTTGCAAGGTTCATGAGAGCATTGTCTTTGCAAATTAAATTTGCTGCAAACCAGCCATCATCTGCATTTAGTTTATTAGTCGCCAGATAATCTACATTTTGATCCCAAAAGGAACTGCCACGAACCAGTTTATCTCCAGTAAATTGCGATATAAAGTCGTCGTGAATAAAAATTGGTTTACAGTACATGTAAATGAACCACAATATTTATGATTATCCGTAGTTATTATTAACTGTTGATTTGATTTTAACTTATTTTATCATAAATATATCAAACCATACCAAAGGATTTAACACAAATATAAACAACTTACGAGAAGGTTTTTCCTTTTAGGGTTTGGATCTCATATGTATGTAATCTATTTATATTTAAACTTGTATGTTTAGGAGGCAATGAAAGGGTAAGTACCCATCAGATCTGCATGATTGAATCCTGGCTATGCTTCGTAACCTCTTGACTACTCTACTGACTCTGTCATGCTTGGAATCTAGGCTTTATGGTTTGCTACTCTCTCTTTTATTTTGGTGAGCTGAAAAACTTTAATGTTATGCCTTTGGGACTAGAACTACTGCACACATAGTTTGTTTTAACTAAGATTTTGTTGTGCAAATAGAGTCTAAGTTTTTTCGTACTTCAGATCTGCAGTCTGCAAAAGTTGCTTTTCTATATTTTGCTTGTTTATATAATATTCTCTGTTGTCAAGGACTTCTCATACATGTAAGATCTAGAATTTTATAGTTTCTGCTCAGATTAGCTGGAATTGTGGTCAGCTTCTATGCTATTGCATAATGCTTTTAAACATTTATCCTTAAATATTTGCTTGAATTTTGATTAAGCACTCAAAGCAATGTTTGTAGAGGATTATGGATGTTGTGATTCTGTACTATATTCTCATTATTCTGTCCTGTTATTGCCTTATTATGTGTTGTATGCTTGGGTGACCTTCTTATGTATAATTTTATCTTCAATGGGATTTTATGTTTAATATTCACTGGATACAAGTTCTCAATCTGTGGGATTCTGTGTTCAGCATCTATTGCATTTTATATTTTTTATCTGTAGGGCTCTATATTCTTATACATGTATTAAAACAATATCTCTCTCTCTCTCTCTCTCTCTCTCTCTCTCTCTCTCTCTCTCTCTCTCTCTCTCTCTCTCTCTCACACACACACACACACACACACACACACAGAGACACACACTGTCAGAAGGATTTTGTGTTCTCTTATTAACTGTCAATTTCCCGCTTTTCAAGTTTGTAGATTTATCCTTGCCCAAATTTGCTACCTGCAAAAACATTTTTCCACACATTCTTAGTTGTAAGCTGATTGATTTGATTTTATGCACTTCTCTTTTTTGTACATGATAATGTGTGCATGTTATTTTCTAATCTTGTAATTACAAATCAATTTTCAGCTCTGATATAATCATGTTTCATCTGTATAATTTTCAAAAGATTTGTAAGTGTAAAAGTTTGTGCACTTGATGAAATCTAGTTGAGTGTATCTGTGGTATCTTAGGTATCAGGAATAAATGATGATTTGTATTGATCAATTGCAGATAATGAATTGGGGAAAATCAATTTTTCTCTTTTATGTAAATATCATATACACAATCTCCTATCAGCGAACATAAAAAACAGGAAATGTCAATTAATAAATCAAAGAAATCAAATTACCTGAGCATGTAGCGATAAATAAACAATTCAATGGATTAAATAATGCAGTCAGCAAAATAGATCAATAGAAGTTTTTTTTTCAAATGCTGATTTTAATTTCAATCTTCTCATTTAATCTTGATGAGTGCTTCTCTACAGGCAAGCTCACAATACAGAATTATCTGAAAAATCATACCTAAAAAAGGATAAAAAGTAACATTTTGAAACAAAACATTTTGAATTTATGGATATGTAAAATGTGGTAAAATCATTAATGTCCATCATTTTTTAATTTTTTAGAGAGGAAGAGTTTTCACGACCGGAACAAAGCAGTCCAGTATAGTTCAGGTACCAATTGAATTCAGACATCCAACAAACTTATGGCTCCGTGTTGATACACTGATTTCATTTAACCTGAAGATAGACTGATATCATTTAATCTTATGATACACTGGACTCTTTTAATCTGATGATAGGCTGATATCATTTAACCTGAATACAGACTGATATCATTTAACCTCACGATAGACTGATATTATTAAACTTATGATAAACTGATATCATTTAACCTGATGATAGACTTAATTCATTCAACCTGAAGATAGACTGATATCATTTAATCTGAAGATAGACTGATATCATTTAACCTGATGATAAACTGATATCATTTAACCTGATGATAGACTTAATTCATTCAACCTGAAATAGACTGATATCATTTAATCTGAAGATAGACTGATATAATTTAACCTGATGATAGACTGATATCATTTAACCTGATGACAGACTTAATTTGTTCAACCTGATGATAGACTGACATCATTTAATCAGTATGATAGACTGTTATCATTTAACCTGATGATAGACTGTTATCATTTATAGAACTTGATTTTTATTACAGGGTAAACAGAACCTTAAAGTTTCTGCAGGTCAAGCATGTCTCTATAGTAACCAAAATGGCTGCCAAGCAGTGATGGTGTATGTATGATGTCACATTCCTCTTAATCATCCACAAACTGTCTCATCAAAGTCAGTGTCACACCAGCAACTTTAATCAACAACACCTAAGGAGGGTGGCTTTTAAAGTCTTAAAACTTGTTTTATATGTTTAGTCATGAAAAATTACAATAATGTGATAAGGATTACTAATCTGAGAGAAAACATGATATATAAGCAAGGGAATTCCCTGGTGGAACTCAACATACTTTTAGATTGTATCACTCTACAATATTTGTCTGTATTGACATGAACGTGACGGGGGATCGTGTCAGGTCTATCTCAGGATTTATTGATATTTGTGATTATCGTGATAACTTGTTGCAATTAGTAAAGCAATCAATAACAGTGAATTTAGTGTAAACACACCTTTCTTTGTTCAAATTTTATCCAAATTTTCGTAGATGAGTCTTATAAAGCAGACTCTTTGTTCGTTTTGTTTTCATGTTTTATTTATACGAGGGTAGTCTTTTTTGTGATTTTTAATCTTATTTATGAATGATTGTTGTTGATATTGGTGAACACCTGGCCATATTGTAGTACGTGAACTATGATACATTGAATAATACACTGTCACGGGAATTAAATCCTGCAAGATGCACAGTATTTATATTGATTGTATTGCACAATTTGATTTCTTTCGGGGGAAAACTCTCTTTGGGTTATCAGTATTTAAATAGCTGTATGAAGTAATCTCTGATGGTTGTGCATGTCCATGATTCAACCAACAAGAACTAAGACAATATACTAATAGATAGACCAAAAATTGTATATACATTTTAGTATTATCAATACTAAATATTTTACAAACTAGAAAAATTTGTGAAAAAAATGATGTTGGAGAGAAAACTTTTTGTACTGTTGAAATAAAAAAAAAGAAACTTCTAATCAATAATTCAAAGAATTATAAATAATGCCTGCATAAGAATAGGAATCCAATTGTTAATATTGCTACCATGTGTCAAATTGATACTGCATGCCATGCTATGTGTATATCAACATGAGTCATGTTTATTTGCATCTGAGATGCTACAAACAGGAGACTGTCTGTCTGTTTTATATTTATTTTAGCCGCTTTGTTGCTTTGTATTAGAGATCCAGTCTTCTGAAAGTTTAGTTGAGTCTGTTAGACGGTGATTGTAGACTGTGCAATATATGACTAGAAACAATGGCACCCACAGTCAAATTCCTAGATCAGCAATAAAGGACTATATATGATATGGGCCTAAAATGCCCCCCCCCCCCCCCCCCCCCCCCCCATGAACATCACCATTTTTCAATTATCCTTTGTTTTCTTCCTTGTTTAGATATGCATGTAAAGTTTTCGTAATTTTCATTTTGATCAAATTGACCACAATTTAGAAATATGACATAATAAAGTTAACCTTTTTTTGCATTTTGAGCATAAAACATCTCTTTTTAAAACAGTTTTTTTCAGAAAACATTAAGCGCATGCCTGAACAAACAAAATATTTTCATCAGAGATGTATTTACATAAGAACTGAAGAAGTGACCAAAATATTTCCTTGTTCAAAGTGTCGCTCTAGATTTCCCATTCAAAAAAATATAAGAAAAATGTCAATTTTGGACTGATTTTGATTGAATTATAAAAATGGCATCACTTCTGACATCATATACTGCCAGTGAGTGTAAATAAGTCAATAATTAGGTTAAATATTATCTTACATCATCTCTTTTAAAAATAACATAACAATTGAATTTACATGAAACACTTTAGCGAATTATGGGGACCAAATTTGACACATATCTTGTGTAGTTCTTTGTTCATTGTATCCCAGAGACCCGGTTGACTGTATTGGTTATATTACTATTATCATAATATGTTGGAGTAGGTAGAAAGTGGTAGCTTCAGAATATGATGTCCTGGGCATTGTAGGGAAAACTGTTGTCAGAAAACAATAATGAATTTAGTATGATCGTTATGAACTCGACAACGTTCTATTCTTATGTCAACTTTGGTGTCTACATTATGACGACTTATTGAATTAAACCACGGAATACTCCACTGAGTACGAGGAAATCCTACCACACTCCGGTGAATCTATGTGTGACTATATTTTAAGTTTCTAATCAATAAATTTTGTGATCATTTCTGCTTTTGTTTCATCTTTTTGACCATTGATGGTTATTACTTTTCCCAAGAACCACCACCCTTAAAAAAAAAACCCATCAATATGTCCAGAAGTTGAATTTCCTACATCTTTAACAATGCTACTAATCTGTTGGATATTAGGAAATTTTAACCTTTTATAAGTATGTTTTCTAATATTTCTTACGAAATCTGATTAGCAATATTAAATTGATTCCACAGTATTATACTAAGGACTAAAGGGGGGGGGGGGGGGGGGGGATTTCTGCGGGTGTTTGTATTTTAACTCCAAAATAGGTACTTTGATATTGCGAATTTATTTATTATTTTCTTTTTTATTATTATTATTTTTTACGGACTCCTGAATTAATGACTATATTTATAAAATCTCATGTAACAATATTTCGAGGGAATCAATTTTTGTGACTAAAATAAAATCGCAAAATAATCGCAAAATATAGTATCCTGCCGAAAATTCCAGTTAAACAGTAGATGTTAATCCAAACAAGAAACAGTTCGTCAGTCAAAAACATGACGACGTACATCGCTTTTTTTGGAAACTTTTGGATCCGGAATTTTTGATTTTATTTTTTAGGGGGGGGGGGGGTAGTTTTGGACCAACCCCCAATCCACCCTGGATAAAAAAAATCCTTAATCCGCGCTTTCAATACCAATGACAGGTGTACCGGAATTATAAATGTCGGTGTTATTAGTGAGACATTAAACTTCTTTGATGAATCAAGTTAGATGATGCATGGGATTTTTATTGGTTGGGATTCGGGTATTATGAAATTTGCTATCGATTGAGGCAATAAATGGAATGGACTAGAGCTATGTTTAAATCAATTTTCAATTCTTCATTTGTTGATTCACCAAACATGTTCGGCATAAAACTATGTTACATGATATAATAGCAATGTTTTGACAAATAATAATTGTCCGGCATGATACATTCGTTAATGATGCGAAACTATGACGAAGTTCGATCTACCATTAACACTAAAATAAAATAAGTATTGTGCTCTACTTTTAGAATGCAATTTAAACATTAAGGTAGATATTCACATACTAGTTTTTGCACGGCAGAGCAACAAGGACAGGATTGAACAATTCTTCACCTTTTTCCTTAATGTTGTAGATTGACGATAATTTAGATTGCAGAAGTCCATAAGGATAATTCTTCTTTCTTTATATCTTTATATTTTTGATATTTAATTTTTGACATTTCTTTTACAAAAATTAAAGTCAAAGAAAAAAGAGATTTTTTGGAATACATGGCTTTGAATATCTCCCAGTTTCAATTTCTAAAGGGTATGCACAAATTATTTGCTTTATTGATTTAGAACACATTAATTAATTAAAATCAAGTAATTTTGTAATCCATATTTCTTTTTGATTTCATAGCTTTTAATTGTTATTGCTATATTGAATATCATCAAATGTTTCAAGACAATTTTTTGTCTAACCAATATCCTGCTTTCACTTTATATCAAACATTGATTAATTAGATATTAATTTAGGACAAAATTTGTACTTTAGAATTACAATAAACACGCTCGTAAACGATTTAACGTTTGAGTATTCTGTGTTGTGTAACTCTTGAGATCAGAAACATTGCAAACGTTATCGACAGGAACACTGATGACGTCACTTGACATCAGTTCCCGCCACGTGTTGGAGATAATGACGGTAATTGGTTTATCCGACGGCGGGAATTGGTGTCCCCATAGAACTGGATGTGTCTCGGCCATCCGTCATGTTCTGGGCTTATCACCCGTTCCCTGTGTACATCGATCATAACAAGTTGATGGTAGGTGACGATTTCCAGCCGGGGTCTGTATGGGGACACGCCGGGTCTATGATGAAGTACCTTGCCGGTCACCTGGTACATCAGATGCAACGCAGGCTGTGGTCTGTTACACGGGGACTCTCGTGCAATCCATATTCATTATGAATCTCAAGTTCAACTCAGACACGTAGCATCGTTTTTGAAAGTGGCAGCCTCATCCTCATTTTGACAAGCAAAAAAAGAAGTGGGGGGGGGGGGGGGCTTCTTAAAATCATGAAAATCGTAATCCGGTATTATATGTAAATTTAAGAAAAATGTTGGCTGAGAGAAAAAGCGGGGTGGGGGGGGGGGGGGGAGGGGCGGGATGCTACATGCCTGCAACTAAATTCACATTACCCCGTGGCAATATTTCCGATATTTGATTATTATATCAATTTTATGTATCCCCACTTGATCCAAATCTTGTTATATCGTAGATTAACCTTTTGCTTGTAGGCTTAGAGAACTAGCATTTTTGAGTGCTATTTTTTATTTACAAACCAAAATTATTATCACAATATACCATGTTTTATAACACAGATTGATTAAGAAATAAAACGTCCAAGTTGCGTAAGCATTAAGAACAAAAACTATAATACCATTGGTCTGAATTCAGGGCTTTAGTTATCAGTAAACAGCAGTACGGGGTAGAACAGATAGAAAGGGATTGGGTCACAGGAATGACGCCGTGTTTACTCTCGCATCATAAATCCTTCCCCAGCGCATCTTCAGAGTGTGAAGAGTCAAATCCCATCGGGAGGCTAAGAATTCAGGTGAAGAGCAAGGTGGATGGTCCATACATAAAACTTTCATCACAGATAATTATATTTATCGCGTTAAAGGGTTGTTTGGAATTATAAATGTAGTTCAATTGTTTCCACTTCACTTGAAGCCCAGCAGAGGTAAATAAAGGAACGGGTGGTAGGAGCCTTGAATCTGCCAATCACAGACGAGAGTTCGTTTCAACTGATCTGGACCATCGCTGTCAACAGCATCTGTATCTGTAGATAGTGAGTCTATTTGATTGAGCATGACAGAAGCAGTCGCCCCAGATTCACCAAACAACAGCCTGGTAGAATTAGTGTCCACCCCCCGGGGCAAGCATCCCAAGTTGAAGTGGTTCAGTAAGAAAAGGCTGATGGGAAAACGCGTGTTCTCCGAGATTTATAAAGATACAGGGGAAGACGTTACGGGCATGAGGGGTAATCCGAGGGATGGCACTGTGGAACCCCAGGGTACTGTGTGTTTTATGAGTGAAAACCCGTACAGAATCTGTAAGGTAAGACCACAAAGACTCGCCCTCAGTCATCCACTTATTGGTGCATTAGGTATCGTTAGATTTGTTATTTTGATAAAACCTTTTCAATTACTAGATAGTTTTGCGTGAATCTGGATAAAAACAGCAGAAATGGGAAACTTTTTACAAAGATGATGTGTTTAAGGAGGTAATTTAATGTCTTTTGTTGTTAAAGGAAAATTAAATTATTAATATCATTTGATAAAAAAGAGAATGGGTCCAGTATAAAGGAAACAGGGGGAAGCTGATTGACCTATTTCGGCATGTTGTATTTCAATAAGAACCGCTACGTTTTTCTCAGGTGCATGTGTAAAGACCGGTGCATTAAAAACAAAGATCTTGAAATTTTTATATGGAACAGTCATATCTTTTTTGAATGTATTTTATACTAGTTATGTATTTTATTTTATTATTTTACTTTATTACATAATTATAGAAGGTTGGAGTTCATTTTACAGAAGAAATAATTTCTGTTCATTTAAACAGTTCACTTTCAAGGTATTAGATTGGTAAACAAGAGTCCAAATAAGATAAACAGCTTGGTACTTTTTAATACATGCACAGAAAAGAGTGAAATTTTGATAAACAAAATCTTAGGACATTTTATTTCATTTAGAATTTTTAAAACATTGACCCAAAGTCAAAATGAAAATATTGTCATAAAATCATTAAAATTGTTCAAGTAAAAAAGTGGTTTAAACAAAATAAAAGATTTCATTTAAAAGTTTTTGGAAGGCTGGAAAGGGTTTTTGTAGTCCTCCCTAAACATCTGCGTTCAGTCAAAATAGTTTTTCCTCTTCTTTTCTTCTTGAAACACCCTTTTAGCATTTTGCTATTTTAATAATCTTCTTCAAAGTTAATTGTGCGCCTATAGACGGATTAAAATTGTGCTAATTGAGCTGTAAAAGTTAAAAACTTTCTACAAATTGTACAAGTTATTTCAACTACATTCAGAAGTAACCATGATAGTAAATCATTTTGTGATCAAAATAAAAAATGATTTCCCCGTGGATCCGAGTTTACCCGGCTATAGCCAGAGTAGACGATATTGAAAATAACAAGAACTGTGTTTATATTAAGTGGGGTTTTACAGTGAACAGCTTATGTCGGGATCTTCTGGGTTGTGTGAAGGCGGTTTATGGGAGTCGGCTCAATGGATTTACAAAAAGTCTAATTATTTTAATTGATAACCGAAAAAGAGTGAATCAAGCACAGTAGCTCGACATTTACAGTGCACGATGATTGGGACTGGAGGTTGTGGGTTAACACGGTCCTTTCTGGATCAGGATGTTTCATTCATTGAAAGATGGAGATTCCTTTTTAAATTATTGATTTATGTTATGTCAAACGATGTTGAAGAATAAATGATGCTTTGATAAAGAATTAAACTAAACGAGAAATGAAGTAAAGCTTTAAAATAAAATTTCTTAAACAATGGCTATAATTGAGAGGTGTAGGAATATGGAAGGTCTGTAGGAGTATGCCAGGTTTGTAGGAGTATGGAAGTTCTGTAGGAGTATGTAAAGTTTATAGGAGTATGTAAAGTCTATAGGAGTATGGAAGTTCTGTAGGAGTATGCAAGGTCTGTAGGAGTATGGAAGTTCTGTAGGGGTATGGAAGGTCTATAGGAGTATGCAAGGTCTATAGGAGTATGAAAGGTCTATAGGAGTATGCAAGGTTTATAGGAGTATGCAAGGTCTGGAGAATTGTGCAAGGTTTATGGAAGTATGCAAATTCGAGGAGTATGTAAGGTCTGTGTAAGTATGCAAGGTCTATAGGTGTATGAAAGGTCTATAGGAGTATGAACGGTCTATAGGAGTATGAAAGGTCTATAGAGTATGCAAGGTCTATAGGAGTATGTAAAGTCTATAGGAGTATGTAAAGTCTATAGGAGTATGGAAGGTCTGTAGGAGTATGCAAGGACTATAAGAGTATGTAAAGACTATAGGAGTACGTAAAGTCTATAGGAGTATGGAAGGTCTATAGGAATATGCAAGGTCTATAGGAGTATGAAAGATCTATAGGAGTATGAAAGGTCTATAGGAGTATGGAAGGTCTATAGAAATATGCAAGGTCTATAGGAGTAAGGTCTATAGGAGTATGGAAGGTCTATAGGAATATGCAAGGTCTATAGGAGTATGCAAGGTCTATAGGAGTATGCAAGGTCTCTAGGAGTATGCAAGGTCTGGAGAATTGTGCAAGGTTTATGGAAGTATGCAAATTCAAGGAGTATGCAAGGTCTGTGTAAGTATGCAAGGTCTATAGGAGTATGAAAAGTCTATAGGAGTATGAAAGGTCTATAGGAGTACTAGTATGGAAGGTCTGGAGAAGTATGTAAGGTCTATAGGAGTATGCAAGATCTAGAGACCTTGCCGATGTTCTGATTGGTTCGGTGTTGATTGTTCCCTCTTATATGCAAACCACAGCAGTCAGCCATGTGGGGGACAACTGAAATACGCGTCTCTTAAATTAAAAGATATCTAACACAAAAGAAAAGAATGGCATGCTGTTTTGGGTTGGGTCTTTGTCATGTCCTATATTCTGACTTTCGACAAACATTTTTTTTAAGGAATGACGTAAACGAATTGGAATTTAGTCGACAAAATAGAGTTTTAAACTAAAGATATTTCGCGTACGATTTGATTTAAATTCTAAAGTAAAGGCGAATATCATGTCTACCGAAAAACGGAGGATGTTTGCCTTGTCCGGGATATTCCGCCGGCGACGGACGGACAAACTAACGGAGGAAGTCGGGATAGACCTACTACATCCGATAGGCGACGATGGTCCGACAAAGTCCAGTCCCAGTAATGGCGGGGGGTCGGGAGACGAGGATATAGGAAAGGTTAGAAATAACCCATTAACAACCCGTTGTATATATCAGCTGTTATTTACATGGTGACCTATCTTGGTTTTTACGTGTTCAGCGTACCGTGACCATTTCACCTCTTTACATTCATGATTGATTTGACCCTATTACCCATGTTTTATATTTATGTTTAATAATCCTCGGGTTCTATTCTACCTTTCGTAACACCAATCATCGCTCGTCTCTTGTGGATTCTTCTTCAAGTGTCTCTTTGTTAAAGAATCAATTGATTTGCCGGGGTTCCCGATGTCCTCATTTAAACTCTTAGTTCCCCATATCTCGAACTAATGGCGCATCCTGCCCGGTACAGAGGCCATACCGTTGTCCCAGATTAGGAAACAAATGAAGAAATCAGGTTGTATAAGTTTATGGTCCTTACAATGCATCTCTAGTTCTCTGTCAACAATCATCCCGTCCCCGTCCAGCGGCTCGATAAGGGTGCATTATACGATCAAATAGTCCTCCATTATCGCTAATCTATTCGTTTGTAATACAGCATGTTTTGAAAAGACACAATGTTCCAAATAGTCATTCCCTAAATTAAATATAAAATAATATTTTGTTCCCTTTGATGAAAGTCAACACATGCTGCAGGAGATTGGGTTTTTTCTATGGCAATTAGCGCTCCAAAGGAGATGCATTTTGAGGTATTTTCAATTTGTCATTTACAGTTTTGTGGATCGTTACTTGAAATATTTACTACATTTAAATGATTTGTACAAATTCGATTTAAATACCGCTTAGAACTCCGAATAAAAACTCCAAAACATTATCTTCAAAAACATAGGCGGATTTTTTCAAATTTGAAATTCTGATAAATTTGGGTTCTCAAAAGAGAAGAAATTTTTGCCCCGAATAATCCTTCTTAGAAACAAGGATCGCAATCTTTCAGGCGTGTCTTCAAACTCATGGGCTCGAAACGTTAAAAGGATGAGACATGCGACATGGTGTTTTGTTTTCGAAATTTTGTATCAATTTTATTATTGATGAAGAGAAATGAAAAACTGTTATATATTTAAAGAAGCACTGAATTGAATCCCATATATGGAAGGTAGAATGAAATGTCTTACTGATATAGTGTGTCAGAAAGAGACGTAAAAGATGGCGTTCACTCGGGGGACGTTGATAATGACGTAAGCTCTGGATGATACGGATTTCCTTTGAGTGCGGTGTCTGAATTTTTTTTTTTTCTAAACTCAAAATGACCATTTACAGATTTCTGTTGATCATATTCTACCCTTTGTTGTAAATAAGCAGCAACAACGGTTGCGTCATAGGTATACAAAGAAGTTTTTTCGGAATTTTGTTGACATAATACTAGTAGTTCTGATAGAAATTCAATTTTCAATTTATTTGTCTATGAATCGATTTTAATTTGCAAATGTACATTTTGTATTATGTAAGTTAAATTTTATTTTCAGTAATGGAATGCTATGTCATCCATATAATCGCTATATGAACAAAAACAGCTGTTAAGGAGAACATATCACAGACCTTATATAAGACTTCCACTTACTGTCCTACCTTGAAAATATATCACAAATGTATAACTATATAATATGTCTACATACAATTGTATATGGAATACAAATACATATTGAGGGCTGTATATAATGTGTCTGTATCAATACTAACGTATTGCTTTGAGGGATTGTGTATATTTATAGCCGTTTATTTCTGTACTTGCAAATAAATGTATACCCTTGCATATGTACGACAACTTGGTATGTGTTAAATCAGATGTACCTCCCATTGTAACTTACTATGCTTACTTAACAGTACAATATTTATATATTTCATCCATTATTTGTTATAATCATGTTGTTTTATTTTTTTTAATGTATATGCCCCCGAGGGCCCTTGATTGGTGAATAAACATATCATATAAGTTATATGGATGCCTATTTTTGAATTAAGACTTCGAATGGCAAACATTTTCGCTTTCTTTCTGTATCAAATAAACTCCTTCGTGTATTAGCAATACTTTTAATTATCTTAACTATATTTTGATCTCCAAACAGTTTGATTGCAATTTTTGTCATTAGACAAAAGAAGGGGGAATATTTCATGGCACAAACTTTTGTGGAATTTCCGAAAAATGTTCGGGGTCATTGGGTATTTTAAAGAGTTTGTTTTATTGATTTAGAACGATAAGCAAGCAGAGAAAAAAGTTGGTTTTTCATTGGAATCGGAGGAATTGTCATTTTTAAATGGGACATGTTCACGAATCCCGGCTTCAACTTGTGAATTTTATGTTAACCAATTCTTAATGTTTTGTTTGATTTATTTGGCATTACCTTTATCATTTGGCATCAATATGAAATGTACAAAGCAAACAATTGGAAAAATAATTAACTAAATATCTATTATTTTCCTATTGATGACGACAAGGGTTTTGTATTGGAAAAAAAAGTTTGCTTTCAGTGTTACTAAAATTCAATTTTTCTAAAAGAACAAGTGATGAGAACATACTTGAAAATTCGAAGATACTTGAAGACATTTTTTAAAAGTTTTAGATTTTATATTGTGACTGCTGTTTTGCAGGGCATGGACGAGTAACAAAATCTTAAATAGAATCGAAGATTTTTTTCTTTATTCAGAATTTTTTTCTATTTATTTCACAGGTTGCAGCTGCTGGAAATGTTACAGAGCTGCAACAAATCTTAAACAATGATCCGTCACGCATCAATGCCCAAGACACCCGTGGCTGGTCCGCCACTCACCATGCCGCTTCCCGCGGTTTTACTGACGTCATCAGCTATTTATCGTCACAAGGAGGAGGTATAGATTTTAAAGTAAAATCATGAATTTATAAAGTTTCAGATAATTGAAAAAAAAATCATATCGATAACCTCTAAATGTTTTATTTTTTAAACCCAGATATAAACCTTCAAGACAGAGAAGGAAACACGCCATTACATGTCGCCGTAGAGAAGGAGCATCAGACCGCCATAGAGACTCTGATTGATCAAGGGGCGGACACATCCATACTTAATGTCGCCAAAATGGCGCCCGTCCATCTGGCTGTCGACCTGGGACTCATAGAACCACTGCGTGTAAGTCTTGTCAATGGATTTTATTTGTAATTACGTCATGAGACTTAATTTTACTTGATGTATATTTTTCTCTCTGTAGACTATTCTGATCAAAGACAAAACCAGCGCCATGCTTCCTGGAGAGACTGGTGCCACGCCCCTCCACTACTGCGCCTACAAGGACAGAGACGAGTGCGCCAAACTACTGGTACGTCACATTGCGCCAAACTACTGGTACGTTACATTGCGCCAAACTACTGGTACGTTACATTGCACCAAACTACTGGTACGTTACATTGCGCCAAACTACTGGTACGTTACATTGCGCCAAAATACTGGTACGTCACATTGCGCTAAACTACTGGTACGTCACATTGCGCAAAACTACTGGTACGTTACATTGCGCCAAACTACTGGTACGTCATATTGCGCCAAACTACTGGTACGTTACATTGCGCAAAACTACTGGTACGTTACATTGCGCCAAACTACTGGTACGTCACATTGCGCCAAACTACTGGTACGTTACATTGCGCCAAACTACTGGTACGTCACATTGCGCCAAACTACTGGTACGTTACATTGCGCCAAACTACTGGTACGTTACATTGCGCCAAACTACTGGTACGTTACATTGCGCCAAACTGCTGGTTCGTCACATTGCGCCAAACTACTTTTACGCCACGCCGCGCACAGTTTAACTGTCGCAGTAACTTTCTTAAAAAAATAAGTTCTACTAGAACGAACGCAATAAAGCATTATTCAGTGAAGATGTGAGTACTCTCGGCGATTAAGTGAACCATTATTCTACGTCGGAATAACTCTACCTTGGAAGCAATTATATATACATGTATAATGATCTGAAGACAATACTTGAGTGCTTTTACACTTAAGCATGACTGCACGTGTCAGTATTGGGACGGTGAGCCAGTGTGCCTTTATTCGGTTAATGCAAACGTTGGTTATGATAAAAAGTGTTCTAGAGTTCCATATGCAAACATGCTTTAATTAACTTGGCTTTAAAAAATCCCAGTTTCTAAAAAATGATAACTACACACGCTTAGAACTCAGTTGGAGAATTTATTAATTATCGTTAAATAAGCAATTCTGATGAAGGTTTTATCGCTTGCGGTTTAATTCTAATTATACTACTGTGTATTTAGAGACCCATGGACATATTAAAATACTCATCATTTTAATTAGAATTCGTTTTTGTCTGTCAATATCAATTTCACCCTCCTTTCACGCAATTGATTCCATTTTAGCTTGAGCATGGTGCCAAACCGTGTAAGAGCTGTGACGATGGGTTTTACCCGATCCACGCAGCAGCTACCAGAGCATCGGACAAAACGCTTGAAGTCCTCATCAAACATGGTACGACACCACGTGACAGTGGCTCTATGATGAACAAATAAATTGGGATTTAGCCAATTATTGTCTTTGGTTACAATTTTTTCCATTGCATTCTGTTGCTCGATGATTTCAACAGTTAAAGTAATAGGCAACCCAGTACTCTAGCTGCGAGTATATTTTTTTTCACGCATACCGGTATCTTGAGTTGTTGAGCAACCTCAGTTTTATTTAACTCTTATCTGAGATTCTTGCTCCTATATGATATTGGTATACGAGGAAGCTGAAGCAGTTGGTAATCTAAATATAATGTGTAAAGCACACATAAATCTATGGACATTCATTATATAAAATGTTCTAGACAACTGACACTTTTGGTTAGATATGTTTGTCGTCATATTTCTCTCAATCTTGTTCTGTTCAAAATTAAATTGAAATCTCTGGAAAAGTAATGCAAAACAGTAAATACATGAAAACTTAATTTTATTATTATAATAATTTATGAAAAAAATATCGCCGATAATCGATTGTAGACTTTTGCCATCGGTAGTCGGCGATGGAAACCTCCGTCGATTTAGTGATCGTCAGCAACAATCTATCGCTCTATAATTTCAGTTGAACGTTTGGGGTACACCCGTGAGGTGGTGCTGTCCTTTACAGACAAGTACAACAACACTCCCCTCCACTCCGCCGTCAGCAGCGGGGACCCAGAGGTATGATGTCATAACTATATGTAGGTCCAAACATGTGGTAAACCTTTTATATAATGTTCAAACTGTTTTGTTTTCTTTGTAAGGCTGTGAGAGTATGTCTCAATGCTGGAGCTGTTTTGGACGTGCAACAGGTAAACGCTGCTACATAGATAAATCACGTAACTGATAGATACTCATAACAATTATTTAATGCCGCAGAATTTCTGTGCTAAAAGTGAACTTTGAATTTTCAGGAAGATAAATCTACGGCTCTTCACTTCGCCTGTGCCCAGGGTGGGCTCAGCATCATCCAAATGATGCGTCAGCTACAGCCCGAGAAGTTCATGATTGCCAGCAAGAAAACCGACATTCTAAAAATGACGCCATTACACAGGGCGGCGCTCTTCAATCACGCAAACGTTGTCAAGTTTCTGATTGATGAGGTAAGTCACGTGGTCTGACATGGTGTTAAGAAAGCTAGATGGTCGTGGCCATTTATAAACTACTAGTATATAAATCTCTTTAAAAAGAACAGCGCTGTATAAAGTTATAGGAAAACATTAACATTAACAATATGTGGATTTTTTCTTCATTAAACAATACCCGGTAAATATTTATAGCTTAGCAAATCATGTATAAAAATTTAAGGTAGATGGTTGACCACCCAGCCACATTCATCTCCTTTAACAATTGTGCGAATTCGCTATATTCCTTTCAAAGATTATTTTAAATTGTTAGCTGATCTGAAAATTGAAATAAGTATCGCGTCCTTTGAATTGCAGGGTGTCGAGGTAAATGCCGTAGATACACAGAAGAGGACGCCATTGTTGCTGGCTGCATCAAAAGGAGCTTGGAAGACTGTGCATCTGTTGTTAGAAAGTGGCGCGAACATCTCCTTAAAAGATAACAAAAACAGAAACTTCCTCCATCTTGCCATCAAATATGGCGGTAAACTGAATCAGTTTGGTGTGCAGAGCATCAAGGTTTGTATTCTTGCATTGAAACTAAATAACGTCGTTTTAAAACTACATTGTATATTCCAAGTCATCTTAGTTCATTGGTTTATTATTATTATTAACATTTATTTAACTTACATTTTTATTTGTCAGTTGATCAAAGTTTGATCTTTGAATATGCAATATTACAATTTATTATATCTCTGTCTTTGCAATATTGAAAAAAATACTTAAAGATAAAACAGTACAATTTAGAAATTTATTACATAAAGCTTCAAATATCAGGCTCTTAGGGCATATATCATATTTAGACAAGCTCACATTTTATCTTAGTCTCACTTTTCCAATCTTTTATTCCTATTGTAAAAATGAGACTGAGGTCAAAAGTAGCATGTGCATCATCTCAGCATTATGGTCGCGGGTTCTAAGTCTCCATCTTTTCTTTCAGCATTTTAAGAATCTGCTGAATGAGAAGGACGACTACGGCTGTACGCCGCTCCACTACGCGTCACGGGAGGGGTACCTGGTGGCCCTGGACGACCTGATAGAACTAGGGGCCATCGTCAACCCCAAAAACAAGGACAAACAGTCCCCCCTACATTTCGCCGCACGGTGAGTGACCAGAACTAACCTTCAGAGATTTATCATGAGTTTGTTTACGATGCTGTTAATCCCTTCTGACTCCCGTTCTCTTGTCTTGTAGATACGGTCGGTACAACACTTGCCGCCGGTTGTTGGACAGTAAACTGGGCCCCAACATCATTAACGAGTCGGACTGTGACGGATTTACAGCGCTCCACCTAGCGGCGTTAAACGGACATGTCAAGATCATCAACCTCCTGATGCAGAAAGGCGCACGCGTCACACGGTACCAATCAAATCACAGGGTCTCCTCGTCTGAATATCATTTTGTTTGCAATGAGATTATAATTCAATACCTATATAGCACATATAAGTAAATTACAGGGATGATTATCAGTAAAACAAATGTATCAAGGAGTGCTAACACTGTCTTCAAGCCTATGTGCTAAATTAAAAGGATAAGTTAGGGATGGAACCCTCACTCCTTATATACCGCTGAAATCCTCATCGTATATTGTATACTCCAAAGTCTAAAAATGTTGTAGAAATAATGGAATTACTTATTTTCGATCATCCAGGTTAGAAGTGGAGTTGAATTGATTTACCTTAACTTAAAAACTACTGTTTATAGGATATGAGTCGTAAAAGGGTGTAAAGTGGGGGTCAAATTTATTGTCTAAACACTTGACTCCTACCAGAACAACCCAACAAAAGCCGTATATCTTCTGAAGTGCTCTGTCGATGATCAGCAAGAAAACCCTCTGTGGGTGTTAGAAATTTTCACGAGTACATGTGTTTTATGGACCGCTGATTTATAAGTATAATATTAAACCATTACATTAGGGCGCGCGTCTTAAAGGTTTATGGTTATTTCGCACTTCCTCCATATATTATTTGCTGTCCTCAATATTTGGGTCAATATCCGTTTCTTTAGCAGTAACGTTTATAAAGTCTGGGGAGTCGTCTGGAACAGAGGTTAAGGTCGTTTTTTGGGGGTAGTAGGAGTAATCCAGTTAACGTAACACAAGCATGTTCGCCCATTTCAATAACTTTCAAATTTTGTTATTTAAAATTTTATTGCCATCTTAATTGAACAAAATTTAGAATAAGAAATAAATTAAAGAGCACTAAATAAAATCAACAACACTAGGCATCTTTAAAGTGCCGGATCTATAATATACAGATAATAAGCCAGTAAACTGAATATATAAAGCAATAAATATGGCTAACGACAAGAACAATTGAAACTGTCGAATTTTCGGGCCAACTAGTTCCTTCATCACAACTAAAACTCACAACAATGTTTTGAAAGGTGTTGACCATCCGGCCTATAGCTCTCTTAGAAAAAAAAATTAAAATATATATTAACTATTTTGCCCTGTTAATATCAAGATAAAATCTTGAAGTCGGGGGTATGAGAAATTCATAACTTATTTATAAAAAAACTTTTGAAGATAAATACATGTAGAACAGAATATAAACATTGTAGAAAGAAAGCAATATAAGTTTTTGAACTTATGCCTTATCCTATAATTTGAAAAAAAGTATGTTTAAACCAAATATAAACATCAAATTGTTTTGCCGAATAATACTAGTATGTTAAAAAATCCATTTTCTCGTTATGTAACATTAAATTTAAATAAGAGACACGGCAAAGAATAAAGCCGGGGATTTTTTCCAAATGATGCATTGTCTGTGCTTTCAGTTGATGTGGTAATTGAAAAAGAGAGATAACTGGGTTCTAAACACTGGATAACGAGTAATTTATTTGATGTACTGAGCGCTTACTATCGTTTTAGGGCTCATGATGACAACTCGCCTATCCATATGGCTGCCCTTAATGGCTACACAAAATGCATCCGAGCGCTTCTTGGTGTCCATGCCAACATCCTAGACGTCAAAAACAAAAATGGGGTAAATATAGCTCAATTTATTCTTTTCATTCTTAACGCACCAAAACAAGCAGCACTTGCGATAGAAAATAAAATGAAATTTGTTGACATATATTCTAGGACACCGCTCTACATCTAGCATCACGTGCAGGACAGCCAAAAGTGGTCGATCTTCTGCTCTCGCTTGGCGCCAAAATCAGTTTGAATATAGAAGACAAAAGCTTCTTGGATATCGCCATAGAAAATCGCAAGGCAGCGGTAGCACTGACGTCAGTCAAACATGAGAGGTAAGTGTAACTCTTATCCTTACCGAAAAAACGAAGCCAAGCACGAGAGGTAAGTAAATGTAACTCTTATCCTTACCGACAAAACGAAAGCCAAGCACGAGAGGTAAGTAACAGTAACTCTTACCTTATCAACAAGACGGCAACAAAGCGCGAGAGGTAAGTAAATGTAACACTTACCTTATCAACAAGACGGCAACAAAGCGCGAGAGGTAAGTAAATGTAACACTTACCTTATCAACAAGACGGCAACAAAACGCGAGAGGTAAGTAAATGTAACACTTACCTTATCAACAAGACGGCAACAAAGCGCGAGAGGTAAGTAAAAGTAACTCTTACCTTATCAACAAGACGGCAACAAAGCGCGAGAGGTAAGTAAAAGTAACACTTACCTTATCAACAAGACGGCAACAAAGCGCGAGAGGTAAGTAAAGGTAACACTTACCTTATCAACAAGACGGCAACAAAGCGCGAGAGGTAAGTAAAGGTAACACTTACCTTATCAACAAGACGGCAACAATGCGCGAGAGGTAAGTAAAGGTAACACTTACCTTATCAACAAGACGGCAACAAAGCGCGAGAGGTAAGTAAAAGTAACTCTTACCTTATCAACAAGACGGCAACAAAGCGCGAGAGGTAAGTAAAGGTAACACTTACCTTATCAACAAGACGGCAACAAAGCGCGAGAGGTAAGTAAAGGTAACACTTACCTTATCAACAAGACGGCAACAAAGCGCGAGAGGTAAGTAAAAGTAACACTTACCTTATCAACAAGACGGCAACAAAGCGCGAGAGGTAAGTAAAAGTAACACTTACCTTATCAACAAGACGGCAACAAAGCGCGAGAGGTAAGTAAAGGTAACACTTACCTTATCAACAAGACGGCAACAAAGCGCGAGAGGTAAGTAAAAGTAACACTTACCTTATCAACAAGACGGCAACAAAGCGCGAGAGGTAAGTAAAAGTAACACTTACCTTATCAACAAGACGGCAACAAAGCGCGAGAGGTAAGTAAAAGTAACACTTACCTTATCAACAAGACGGCAACAAAGCGCGAGAGGTAAGTAAATGTAACACTTACCTTATGGACCAGACAATAGCTAAAGGATATAACTTTTTTTTAACACAAATAAAATACTTTGTTGTTTAGCATATCATCTTTAGTTTTCTTTGACGCTTTCCAAAGCAATATAACTTTCTGAAAATATACTACCGGTAGTACATATTTCTGATTCTTGTTTTTACAAGCGAAACGAAGCGAAAGAAACATTAGAGTGCTGTTTGCATGTATACGCAATGCCTAGTTATAAAAAAATTATTGTTATTTTATGTTAAGGTGGGACGAAATTTTACATACTTGTTCCAAAACGTTTGGCTGTCCTATGCATGGCCTGATTCAGCATCTTCCAGACGTTTGTATGGTAAGGCATATAACTCTATTAATAGTATATATTTAGAAATTTAGAAATTTTTATTTTTGGGTGAGACGGTGGTGGGGATATTTCTCCGTTCACTTTCTAGAATGATATTAAGTAAATCTTTGTTAATAATCGTGATTTTTTGGTTACAGACAGTCCTTGATCGCTGTGTCACCAAAGTAGGGAATCCACATAAAAAAGACTTCTACGTGAGTAAGCAACCAGGCTGAAGCTAGCAGCCATTAACAGCAGCCACTAAGCCCGTAGAAGCTTGAAGCCAATACGGAAAATCATCAAAGTACTGAGAGTACTCGAACAGAAAATTATAATTTACTATTTCTTCGGCATATTTTAATTAATATCAATATGATTAATGCATTAATATTTTGTACGAGCATTGACAACTTCGGAGGCAGTAAAGCTCGCCTGGATAAGAGTTATAAATGCGTCGTTGTTTAATAGATATCAAATCAATATTGACATTTGACTATACGGTCATAAGTTATGAAAATATGGAAAATGGAAAAACTAAATGTCGTATAAAGTTATATGCAAATGTATGATGATATATAAGACATGATAAATTAAAGTAAATTAAAAGGCGTACAACAATATTCGCTGTGTATTCTAACCAAAACACACATAAACGTCGTCAATTGAAAGCGAACGTTTGGAAAAAATGTTTTGATAAAAATACAATACTTATTATACATTTAATTAGCCCCCCCCCCCCAAAAAAAAAAAAACAAAAACGCAAACAAACAAACAATTTCACGAACATAACACAAGACATATACCCCCCCCCCCCAAAAAAAAAAAAAAAACAACTCCGAGACCATCCACTGTGGCAAGATAGTTTGTTTACATCGAAATTAAACATGTGCGTGTTTAAAAATTTATCCTTGAGTCTTTTCACTACCCGGGAAACAACATTAATCGAAAATCAAAAAGACATCGTATTATTACGAAAATGAAACGATAAGACATCTAACATTGTGATTTTATTCTCATAAAAAATGAGCACCTGTCGCAGTCAAAAACGGCAAAATTCCTCAGGTGAAATTGGGATTATTTTGTCTCGGTCATGTTTTGACGTGAACCTTCGAGGAAATACAATAATGATCCCTAAAAGGGTCGGTTTAGCTCACCCGAACTTTATCATATTTAGCATTTCACAATAATATAGGGGTTAAAGGTGGACCATTATCTCCCTTATCTTTGAAGTGTGCATCAAACGGATACCAGGGCAGTGTAGGGGACCTATAGGGCTATTATATTGCGGTCTCAAATTTGCGCTGTAGGGGTACCACCAAGTGGTTCCCAGGGGTTGGTGCTCATTTCAGGGGTTTATATCTCCCTTGATTTTGATCACAAGAACTTAGAAACGCTATCTCCCTTATCTTTAAAGTTTGCATCAATCGAATGTAAAGAAAGGGTAAAGGAGCTATGGGGATATCATTTCTACCCTAAGATTAGGCATGTAGGGGTACCACCAGGGGATTCCAGCGGTTTGGGCTCACTTTAAAGGCATATATCTCCTAAGATTTTTACCACTAGAGCTTCTGGGGTTTAGATGTGGACCTTCAGATGTATGATGTATTCATAATAAGCATGTAAGTCATCTCAGGCCCTGAAAGGGTCTGAAATGACTTTTAATGCTTGTTATGAATACATTTGAAGGTTCACTTCTAGAGTGCGGTAAATTGAAGCTATTGTAATAACAATCTTATGAGATATTGTGATCAAAATCTAAGAAGAAATGAGCTCAAACCGTTGAGAACTACGATTGTACCCCTCCAAACCTAATCTCTGAGCGGAAAATAATAGACCAATAGGTTCTACACTGGTATTCGTTTGAAGGATATTTGAAGGAAATAAGGGAGATAATAACCCAAATTTTACCCGTATATCATTTTGAAATGGCAAAAAATGTCAAAGTTTGGGTGAGCTAAATAGTCCTTTTTAAGTGTCATAGGCGCCCTCTAACGCTTATTATGAATACCTCTTGTGGTCCTCTAATTAATCCCAGTGTTTCCAAGTTCCTTTGATCAAACTCAAGTGAGATATAAACCCCTGAAATGAGTCCGAACCCCTGGGAGCCACTTGGTGGTACCCCTACAGCCCAATTTGAGACCGGGAAATAATAGCCCTATAGGTCCCCTACACTTCCCTTGTATCCGTTTGATACACACTTCAAAGATAAGGGGAATAATGGACCACTTTTTACCCCTATATCATTGTGAAATGCTAAAAAATGCCAAAGTTCGGGTGAGCTAACTGGACCCTTTTAGGGGTCATAGGCGCCCTCTATTGCTTGTTATGAATACCTTTTGTGGTCCTCTAATTACTCCCAGTGTTTCCAAGTTCCTGTGATCAAACTCAAGTGGGTTCAGGTGAGCTAAATACTCTCTTGTATCTATCTTTGCAATTTTTCTCGAAGGTTCAAGTCAAAACATGGCTGACATAAAATAATCCCAAATTCACCTTTGGATTTCTGTTGTTTTGGTTTGCTACAGTGGCAAATACTTTAATGAGAATAAAATCACAATGTAAGGTGTCTGATCGTCCCATTTTTGTAATAATACGAAGACTTTTTAATTTCGATGCATGTTATTTTCGGACAAAAGTAAACAGACTCGGGGATCAAATTTAAGCATATAGACAAATACCAAAATTTAACTGAATCTCATTAGACACAAACGCATTTATGATTCTTATCCAGGCGAGCTTTACTACCTCCGAAGTTGCCAATGCTCATAAAAATTATTCATGCATAAATCTTCTTGATATTAGTTAAAATATGCTGATAATAAAGTTAAATATAATTTTCTGTTCGAGTACTCTCAGTACTTTGATGAATTTCCTTATCTTTGTGCATCAAACGGATATCAGGGCAGTGTAGAGGACCCATAGGGCTATTATTTCCCATTCTCAAATTTGAGCTGTAGGGGTACCACCAAGTGGCTCGCTCCCAGGAGTTCGGGCTCATTTCAGGGGTTTATATCTCACTTGAGTTTGATCACAGGAACTTGGAAATACTAGGATTTATTAGAGGACCTCAAGAGGTATTCATAATAAGCATTAGAGGGCGCCTATGACCCCTAAAAGGGTTCAGTTAGCTCACCCGAACTTTGTCATTTTTTAGCATTTCACAATGATGTAAATGATGTAAAAAGTGGTCCATTATCTCCCTTATTTTTGAAGTGTGCATCAAACGGATACCAGGGCAGTGTAGGGGACCCATAGGGCTATTATTTCCCATTCTCAAATTTGGGCTGTAGGGGTACCACCAAGTGGCTCCCAGTATAAACAAATACCAATATTCAATTGAATTTCATTAGACACAATCGCATTTATAATTCCTATCCAGGTGAGCTTTACTGCCTCCGAAGTGGACAATGTTCATAGATATAATTCTTGCATAAATTTTCTTGATATTAATTAAAATATTCCGATAATTAAGTAAAATATAATTTTCTGTTCGAGTACTCTCAGTACTTTGATGATTTTCCTTATTGGCTTAGCTTGTACGGGCTTAGTGGCTGCTGTTAGTGGCTGCTAGCTTCAGCCTGGTGAGTAAGTATGTTGTGGAAAACAGACATCTATGACGTAATTACTGTTCTATAGTGACTCGCAGTTGGACCGTTTAATCCAAATTTTATTGGGTTCTTTGATCTCTTTCAGATTGAGTACAATGTTATTGGGTTCTTTTGATCTCTTTCAGACTGAGTACAATGTTATTGGGTTCTTTGATCTCTATCAGATTGAGTACAATGTTATTGGGTTCTTTTGATCTCTTTCAGATTGAGTACAACTTTGAATATCTGCAGTGTCCGGTACGATTTGTACGGGAGGCGATAAAGAATGGGGGCGACATACAACCGATGTTTGCCCTCAATGTAAGAATTTATAGCTTAAAATAATTTATTTAAATTGAATCGTTTCTTTATAGTTATGTATGTACGCCACTGTAATAGTTGTACCGTGTATGATGATTTGGTTGGTTAATGGTTTATATTTCGTTGAAGTTCGGGATTTTTTTCGCGCAAGTCAAATGTTTCAGTGACTGTAAACGTAATATTTTGGCTGTGTATTCTATTCAGCGGTTTACATGGAACCTCTTAAGATTCTTTTAATTAATTAATTTAATTACATAGCCAAGATATTATAGCTAGCTTTTTGAAAAATCAATTTCCGCCAAATATGTATACGCCAAATCAAACACTTCTACAGTATTTTACTTTTAAATTAATTTTTTTTCTAGAATTCTCTTATTTGATTAGCATGATTAACGTCTATAAAATCTGAAGTGATTTTTTTTCCTTCAATATTTCAGATGATGGTCCGTCATGGAAGAGTAGAGTGCCTGTCTCATAAACTATGTCGTACCTACCTCACCATGAAATGGTCAGTGTCCCTGTCCTATACACTGTATCTACAGCATACATGTATAGCGATCCCTTTCTTTTGATGTCAGTTTAATCATATCTCAAACTACAAAACCATTGATTTAATCGTAATTAGATTGAAACTATATATAGAGAGAGATACATATTAAATTTTGTTCTATGATTGACAACAATTGTCAAAAAATTTTGTTTGGTAACTGTGTTTGAAACAAAAATCTTAAGGAATTTTGCTTAAATTTTACTCTAGTTAACATTTTGAAACAAAACTCTCAAGGGAATTTTATTGAGTTTTATTCTAGTAATCTTTTGCCCATTATCATTTCTTTTGAACTAATACACGAGACATAGGTCAATAAAAAGGCCAAGGTCAGAAATAGATATAAGTAAAAATCAAACCCATTCATCCACATAACAGGTAATACTTCTTTGTATTTTTCTCAGGCGGGCCTATGGTATGTGGGTCCACACCGTTAACCTCGTGTTGTACATAGTCTATCTTGCCTTGTTGACACTACTGGCCACGAAAGATTTCACGTCACACACGCCGCTGCCCAACAATTCTACTCTGAATTCAACGCAAATTACAGGAACCAAATCTGATGAAGTAAATACCTAAAGCTTACAAGCTCACTATACTAGCTAGTGTTGAAATTACATTAAACTCATTTAATTATGTATGATTTTGATAAACACGTTTGATAAAATAATATTTTTATTCACTCTAAATTTTAACATGCAGTCCAACTTTGATTAACAAAATGGATGAAAATATAAACCTGTGTCTGCTTTAGATGACCACGTGGTACCGTATGATCACGGGGCTGGTGTTTATTCTGACGTCAATCAACATCCTCAAGGAGCTTGTCCAGATGGCGCAACAGGTAATGCATACACAATATCTGCCATTTTTCGTGACGTCATAAAAAGTACCCATCCCTCTAGTTTGTCAGCAGAAATGTCTACTGGTGAATTTGGTCTCAACTAAGTCGTCTGCTGTTTTTGACCGTGGAGTGTGGGCTATTTTCGTGTAAGAAAGAATCCGAGTTTTCTATGCTCCATAAGCATATAATATTATTTGTTTGGTTTAGAATTCTTGATTCACATATTTGTTCAAAGTTTTATGCTCCGAATGTATTTTATAGACTCTGCAAAACATTCTTTTCCATTTGTATATAATTATGTATATTATCAACAATGCAGTATCATTTAAGCACAATTTAATGAATAAAATTGTGTAAAATGTGGTTCTTAAGAAGCAGCAGAACTATAGCTCCAAGGAAAATTCGGATTGACGGACCGCGGAGCTACAGTTCCATCCATCTAAAAACTGTATATTTAACGCCCACAAAAAGTTGCGCACGGTTCAAATTTCGACTTATTAATCTAATTTAGGAATATATTCTGTAAATATTTTCATACCCAAAAATTGTAGCTACTTGGTCCGTGAACCCGAATTTCCCATGGAGCTACAGTTCTGCAGCTAGTTCTTAAGAGGAAATATAAGAATATTTAAAAGAGAAATGGATTTTTTTACCTATTATAAAGATACTTTCCGATGTTGAAACGGGTATTCACTGTATTAATTTTAAAGCTTGCCAATAGCTTTCGAATACGTTTTAGGCCACACCAATATGATTTCTTGTTCGTCGGACCCCGCGCGCTCGTATCTAAATAAAACTGTACAAATAAAATTATTATTAATTTCCCTCATCCATCAAAGTCTGCGTAGTTTTCTGTTCTATTTCCGCTCTTTTTTTTCGTATTTTAGATAGTTTTAATTTATAAATCAGAAACAAGTGAAAAAATATACTCGTCTGCACAAATTTATTTATGTACCGTCTAAAAATTTTGCCTACAAAAAAATAATTTTATTTTCTAATCGCTCGCCCACTCATACTTTTTTTCATTGGATGTCCGACGAACAAGAAATTATATTGGTGTGGCCTAAAACGTAAATTTGAACACGTAAAGAAATATGTAGGTTTCAGTTGTATTTGCCGAAACAACTTAGAGACGGAACCATTGTTTTCTGTTTACTCTTTCACTGCACGTGTGCTGTGTATTTCCCTGGCAATTTTTTAATTTACTTTAAATGTTAGCATCTTTAAAAAAAGATTGATTTATTAGTGCATTTCGTTGAATATTTTAATGGAAATGGTTTCTGTGAAAAAATTATATAATAATTTTTGTTACCAATACATTGGATCAAACAACTTCCATAATAGAATTGAATTTATAGATACCTTTTATAATGACTATTATTTTTGTTTTCAACCACTAAAATGCATAGTACCTACTCTTAGTCTCCCAATGACGATGTCAGACTATTTGTTTTGTTGCTGCTCTATCGGTCAGTTTAACCAAATAACCCGAATTTGCTCATGGCCTGTTTCCTGTATATACGCCCTGTTTCGTTTATATACACCCCCTTCCTTTACTCACCCCACGCTTCCTTCGTTCACGCCCTACTTCCTTTGTAGCGGCTGCGGTACTTCCTGGACCCCAACAACCTGGTGGAGTGGGTGCTGTACGTGTCAACTGCCGTCTTCATCGCCCCCGTGCTCTTCCACTACTCGGACTCCCTCAACCTGGAGGCGGGGGCAGTCGCTGTGTTCCTGGCTTGGTTCAACTGTCTCCTGTTCCTTCAAAGGTATACTGCACTCAAACAAACGGTATATCTAGTTATTTTTATCGATTATCTAATTTTTAGTATAAACAGCGGTATTTATCTCATTTAAAAAAATCAAATTATCAAAGCTATCCGTGACAATGTTTATTTTCTTATTTTCTCCTATCAAGACGTTCGGTAACTTTTAACGTCATGTCAACATGTGCATTTAGCGACCCTATAGTAGATATTGTCTCTCTGTACAGGATAACATCTCGTTGTTTCTCGTAGGTTTGACGTGTTCGGGATTTACGTGGTGATGTTCCTGGAGATCCTGGCCACACTGTTCCAGGCGCTTTGTGTCTTCTCCATCCTCTTGGTCGCCTTCGGACTCGCCTTCTCCATTTTGCTGAGACATGAAGTAAGACCCACGCTACCTATATACGTCACTATATATCTAGTAGGACTTAAACAGTTCATTATCGCATTATCAAAGCTAACATTTTTGATACATCGATGTCATTTTGTAGGCGCTTTTGCGCCACATGCTTACTACCCATATACATGTGACTTCTATGACTAGGACAGCCACGCCTACTCCACGCCTCTGATGTCCATCGTGCGGGCCACGGTAATGATGCTGGAGCTGGACTACATGTCGTCCTTTAATGAGCCTTACTTTGACGACAAGCCCAGCACGCTGCCCTACCCTTCCCTCACCGTCTTCTTCATCCTCCTCTTCGTTCTCCTGATGCCCATCCTCCTGGTCAACCTTCTGGTGAGTCTTCCCGCGCTGTATGACGTTGTTCAGGAAAATTATTGCTAACCTGTTAACCGGCTTTGCCACAATTATTCAGTCGTTGCCATAAATTGAAAATACTACTGAAACAATTTGAGTTTCTTAAGGACACCATGTGTGGATGTGCATATTATTAGGAAATTCCATTTTCAGTATTAACTGTGAATATTTGCCCCTTTGAACGTAAAATGACAAAATTATAAATGTGCATATTTGACGGAAGACTTGATGGGAAAAGGATTTTTTGACAGTTATCCCCCCTTTATTGAATAAGTGCTTAGCCTGCCATTCATAATCTTGCAGCATTATCTGGTAATTTGGGAGCGTGGTGTATGTAAGCTTGCTCACTTTTCTTTCATTTTATTTGTTATAGATCGGTTTGGCAGTTGGAGACATTGAATCAGTGCTAAGAAACGCAACTCTGAAACGCCTCGCCATGCAGGTCTGTAATGTGGTTTGATGCTTAACCTAAGTATATCCTTTTTAACAGTGCAAAGTGATGTAATAAAACCAATAATATCAAAACAAGCACTTCTTTTTTAAAAAAAAAAAGTATTATCTGCATTGATCCATTTGTAGGTGGAGTTGCACACGGAACTGGAGCGCCGCCTGCCGGCTAAACTTCTGGAGAAAGTGGACAAAATGAAGCACAAGGAGTACCCAAACAAGTGCGGGAAATACGTCAGAGTGAGTGCTCTCCCGCTCAACGGAAGTCTTGATCGATGCATGGTTTATTTTGTATCGGTATAAATGACGAATTCTGTGTTGATGTTTGTAGGTGTTTAAGAACCTAATGGAGAAGGAAGCAGACAGTAGCTCGGTGTGTGGGGGCGAAGAGGCCAGCTACGTCAAAACGGAACTCCTCAAGCAGAAAACCAGGTCAGTGTCCCCAATTATAGTTCATTGGGATATGAACTTGGTTTGTTAAGTGATCAGTTCCTGTCAAGCCAAATGGTAGGTCCTAACCAAATTCATATTGTTGTAAATTTGCAATTCTACTATTCAGAAGGTTTCATAAAAAATAATTTTGCAAATGTAGGCTTATTATTCACGATGGTTTGAGAATGACGCATTGTTTCTAAAGTATCGAATTTGTTAATTCCTTTGTGCATTCATATGAAAATGCTTTTGTAATATATACTGTTTAAAATAAATTGAAAAGAACAAAATTTAAGAATGCGTTGACTGGCAAATTAAGAGAGATAACGCCTTTGGCTTGATAATACCACATATCATTGCACGTACTAGTATTTTCCTCATATGAGAGTTATCTCTCTTATCAAAAGGTAAATGCTGCCTTAATTAAGTTCAGACAGCAAACGACCGAGCGGTGTTTTTATTTGTTTGACTGAATTTATTATTACTTAGGTTGAAAGAACTTTCCGTGAATTTGGAACGTAATTTTGACATGCTGAAACTGATAGTTCAGAAAATGGAAATAGAAACAGAAGCAGACAACCATGATGAAGGCTTTCACACGTCACACAGTCTCGATGAAGTCATCAACCCCACCTGCTCCAAGTGGAACTCAGACGTCCTAAGAAAGAACCTGATTCGACAAAACGCAGTCATCTCTAAATGGAAAGAGCATTCTCAACACTCCAATGTACAGACTACCTTTGATTGCTGAGTTAGATTTTGATGGAAGTCAAATGGAATTTTGGAGGATGAATCTCTTATCTCAACATTGTTATCAAAAATGATCAAGAACAAACCTCTATTGTGTGTCTTGCAAGTCATGAGTTCAATCTCCAATATTGTAAAGAGTTCAATGTTGTTGAACAAAAAATGTCGTATTTGGTCTTATTGATGCAAGTTGATTGTTCATTGATTTCCAACGTCAGTTTAAGGTAGAACCTATGTCGCTCTATATCCCATCATCTGAGAATAACTAAGATGTGAAACAATTTGAAATGATCGGTTTACATTTCGAAAAAAAAATAATTCTACAATATTTACTAAATGAAATTTTGCATTTTTTTAATATATTGTTTAGTGATTTCGCCCAAGATCGTAATACAGCTATCTTTCTGGTTGGTAAACATGGGGAGTCTTCAAGCATGTAAAATTTGAAAATCCTGTTCCGGCTGCGACATAGGTCCTTCCGTAACTGTATGTATGGAATAAAGTACGTGTTTAAACTAATAAGATGATCACTGTATACTATTGTTTGTGAACTGAAGATTTAAAATAAAACAAATTAAACAATAATGAATGTTTATTTAAATGTGTTGAATAGAACAAAAATAAGTATGCAATAAAATACTGTGGAATCAATGGAATTCGTGTAGTGGCTCAATTTGATTGGATTTCGTGGTACACAGTTTATTTCATTATTAATTATTAAGCAAATTCATAAAATAACGTTCCTGTGCAAGAATTGGCATTTCGAGAAAACTGGTCCTCATAAATTTATATAATTTTACAAAACAAGTTACAAATTAACCATAATTGCGCATAATCAGTTGTAAAAACCGAAATTAACATTTTATAAGCCTCATATGCGAGAACGGAGTCTCTAATGAAATCTCTTAACTCATCACTATATGGTTATCGCTCAAAGAATGGAGCCATGGGAGATATTTTACAAATATGGCAATGCAGATAACGGTAGTTTATATTTGCTGTGCTCACAAAAGAATTTACTACACTATGTCATATAGATACACTGACCTTTTGGCGTGTATTGTAATATTACGGAATTTTGCATAAGTTGTAAAATCCATTTGTCTCCTTTGTATGGTTTTAAGAATAAACCAATGGGTTCTCGGAGAGTTGGAGACAAGGATATAATGATTGATCATATAATCTCGTTACTTTTCCATCGAATTCTCGTCACGCGAGATTTTCTCGGGATGAGAAGAGACGTTGTACGTTCTCTGAACTGTGTGTCTTGTTCGTCACTCGTTAAACAGCAGTTCCTTTGTGAATTCATGACGTCATCGAGTGACATATTACTTCCGTTATAGCTGCTGACGTCAGAAACTGAGTTTGCGCTCTCGTAGACCCACTTTAGCTCCATCATGGTGGCGTGTAGATCAAGGAACCGCCGCAGTAGTTTGATGTCGTCCTTTCTGAGGATCACCTGCAAAGAAATCAAGATACAAATTCAAAACACTCGGTTCTTCTTGTTTTAAAAAACGGATTTTCAAAACCATATTATTGAATTTTGGCATATGAGCTTTCAATGAGAAATCATTTAAGCAGATATATTCATTCAAATCCATAATTATACTGTAATTAATAAACAATTTATTTGTATCAAACTTATCATTCTTTGTCTTTCAATTTTGCATAACACAATACTGTTGTTTCGTTATAGATGACTGCCATAAAATGTACATTTTTATCATTTAGCAATCAAGAACCATGCGCGGATCCAGAAAATTGTTCGGGGGGGGGGGGGGTTCCGAAGGATAATTGTGTTTGCCGGGGGGGGGGGGGGGGGTACGAGGCATATTTGCGATAATTTTATTATGTAAATTTAATAAATTTTCATTTTCCAGGGGGGTCGGGACCCCCCCCCCCCCCCCCTCTAGATCCGCGCATGAGAATTATTTCATTTTTGGACTGAGACTGAGAAAAGATTTTTCAAAGAAAACATTATTTATTAGTGTGTGATTTCTTGATACTGAGAGAATTTCCTAGTTCAAACCAAACACATACTCTTTTCTTTTTTTTCCTTTTTTTTAATTTTCACAAAATTCATTGGAACTCTTTTACAATTTCACATATATATGGTACAAATAAATAAATATACAACATAATATTTTGTAAAAGAGTTATATAAGGGAGACAGAAAAAAGAGAAAATGACAGACAGACAATCACATCATGTATATCGTACATAAAACAGCTATGTAAATTTGACTTATCATTATAATTGTAATGGATATTGGGTTCATAGTACATACAAACACATTCTCTTAGTGAATAACACAGACAAATCAAATGTGTTTCGTTCAATCATTGGAAGTAAAACTAGTTTTCCCATGTTGATGTTGATGGAGAAAAATTTTTACCAGTAAAATTAAAAACCTTCTGGAATTATTCGATGATTCCATTTTCTTAATAAAGTGATTTTGTTGGAGTAAGCCATGAACAGCTCTTCCCCACTAGATTAGCCTAATCTGATGTCTTGTTGCACTTAGAGATCAAAGAAATACAAAAAGCGGTAAATAATACTCCCAGTTCACGCTTTACTATTCAGCCATTAGGAGCGACATTAAACAGGTTTAAACTCTTTTAAACGGACTATTTTGGAGACAACCCTGATTAGATTAAGTATCGCGATAACTAGAAAACCATCATGCATTTAGCAAGGTGTAAGTATCCATAAAGGCTGGATATTTAAGTTGTTGTTTTTTGTTCTTTTTTATAGCATTTGTTTTGTTTTCACTATATATACTTTGTTGGTTTTTTATAGCATTTGTTTTTTTTCACTATATATACTTTGTTGGTTTTTTTTTAACTTTTGTGTTTGTTTGGGTTATTTTTTTATTTAAGATTTTTTTACTTGGTGAGGGGGTGTTATCTGCTTGTTTTTTATTTTTGGTTTTTCCCCTTTTTGTTATCTTAATACCATCAATAATACAAGATTACCATTGCATTATATATATCAGTTTCTTCCTATTCAATTAATTGCAAGAATTCGTGATGTTTCCCATATCAATTTGCATAAAGAGTAATTTTCGAAAAGCTATACCAGATACCGTCCCCCATTCTCACGCGACGTTTCCCGCCACCTCTAGCGGGCTTTGCCCTGTGTATCTGACGGGACCTACGCGATAGAGACAGGGGACCAGCAATCCACGATAAATCGCTCAGTTTAGAAACTGTTTACCATTTTTGCTTGCTATATGGCTGATAAAAAATATTATGAGATTATAAAACCCTAAGCTAGTCGTGTATAAATGAATATCAGTGTGTCTTATTCAATGTTGCGCTTTTATGACGGGTTTGCGTGAGAGGGTCCCCAGTACTTACGTAAACAGATAATGCCGGGAAGTGAACTCGAGAATTGTTCATAAAACGACAGCGTAATGGTGACTAAAAGAAAATTGTTTTTCACAGTTCGATGTGAGATTTTACAGTGGGATCTTCTCTTTAAAGACGTTTGATAACGAAAAGCTGAACGATCTCATAAATAGACATTCGTTTGACGTTTAACTGAATATTTCTATATACCACTCAAAAATCGAAATCAAAGTCCTTATCTTTGGAAACCTAATTATTTAGCATTTCCAGAACTTTTATTCAAATTCATTATAATTCGGATTAGGGAACATAAATAGTGGGAATTTCTGCTTTAGATGAAAGGTCTTTGATCATTATAGCGAATAGCCATGTCATCTCAGCTCTATAATCCTATTACTGACCGCAAACATGCATTCTATACTTCAAACATTTTAAACTTATACTTATATACTTACCATTTGCTGCCTGACCCACTCGAGGGCTGATAAAATATCTCTCCCCCGGGACTCGGTACTGTCCTGTGGCTCTTCGTCTGTCCAGTCCCTGCTCACCCTCAGAAACTTCGGGGGGAGGGTCACGGGGGTCGGGTCCTCATTGATGACGTCACAGCGGAGGAGACAGCCGGGTATCGGTAGACTGATGGGGTTCAGGTCTACAGAGATTGGTTGTTGATCCTCCATCTAATCTTCATAGCAAACATTTATAAGACCAACAACTAGAGACAGACTATAACTAATTTGTACCGATCCGGATGCCTGATTTGCGAGTCATGCCTGGCTACCCCGGGGCCTTGTATCTTATCTGCAGATAAGTGCACGCTATATATCTCACAGAAGCTTGATGTGTTGATATTCGATCTTCGCTGATTAAAACACTTAAGCGACATACATTTACTGTCAACGATGTATCAGTTTGCGCCGAACCAGTAATTGTAAGACATACCTTGTGCTATTGTTGACCCTCTCAGATTTTTAATCAGAATGAACAATAGTGATGTGAATTTAAATGGTGGACATTGTGCAGAAAAACTACAATACGACATCACGTCACGATAGTTATTCTTTAAATGTTAAACAATATGTACTATAGCCTTGAATATGTACTCTTTATATATATTGTTATTCCAAATACTGTGTATATATATATATATATATATATATATATATATATATATATATATATATATATATATATATATATATATATATATGCGTATCTGTATACCCGTGTAACTGTACATGTGTTTTCAGGGTGACCAGCTACAGACTCGATGAAAATTATATAGATATAAGGCATTGGCCATCTCCGAGCATACTTTGAATCAGTTAGGGTGATATAGTAGAAGGATTTTTTTTAATATTTTGGTATTAAGATTTTCACAAAATATATATTCCTAAAGTTTTAAAAGTCAAAAAACCGCACGCAACCTTTTGTGCGCAATAAAAATATAATTTTTTGAATTGATGGTACTGAAGCTCTACGGTCCGTCGACCAGAATTTCCCGTAGAGCTTCAGTTCTTAAGCTGAAATATTTGTTTTAGGAAGTTATGGGACTATAAATATACCATGTATCAATTTTAAGAGTGCAAGGTTGACATTGAGCCTATCGAAACTAGTGAGGCAATCTAGGAGGAACTGGTCAGTCAGTTTGAAAGTTTAGTTTGAATACATCGGTTAGATGTGTAGTAAAGGTTCTTAGATCTCTTGGTTCCTAGGTATTAGCTTCGATTTTTCTATATATGACTTTGTGGTTGGTTTGAAATCACTTTTCTTAATATACCTTAAACTTTTTGGGAAGTTTATATATGGGCATCTAGACTGATCTGGACTTTAAATTCCTGAACTTGGCAGTAGGAGATGGTGCATGGAATTTCGTTTAAAGCTATCGTGATTTGCTGCTATAAAAACAAAAACGTTTTTCACCCTTTTAATTCTATGATAAAGGCACTAGCATAATCCATCTAAACACACTTAGCTGATAACTGGTGTCGGAGAAAGCGCAACACCGGATCAGATTAAACGCCAATCGCGGAGCTACTTATCCATTGATCTCAATCGAACACGCCAAAATGGCTGTCGTGAGTGTGGGGAAAGCGCCTATCTTGATGGCAGACAGAAGTATTAAGTTCTAGGCCTGTTGGCTAAGCCTAACGCCAAACAATGTGTCCGCTCCTGTCAGCTCGCCGGCTGATCCCACTTTAATTAAGGGAAAGAAAAAGAATCTGTGTATCAATCACCGACGTATGCCCAATTTCTTGATATAATTAATTTATGTAGGTTTTATATATCCAGCAATAGGTATATTGCCAATAAAGATTATTGCGTCCTTGCGGATGAATGATGAGGCTATTAGCGATCTACCCAAGACGAACTTCACTGCTTGCTGCAGCGGTCAATAGCAATTCGCCATGATTTCACAACATCTAATACCGTAACTAACCGCTTTAAATCGATGTAAATGTTATTGGAAAATGACAACCATTATTGCTGGTCCTTGAAGTGTGTCATTGATTTCCGAGGAAGAGTACTTCTGACAAAAACGGATGGACCAGTGAAACACCGGGACAAGCTCGCGGAATACCTGGAATATCGATCCTGACCAAAGTCATCAGTCAGCAATCAGGACGGGTGACGGATAAAATCTGCAGTTACAAGAGGCGCTAGTTCTATTAAAATTCGGATGTCAAGGGACAGACTAATAGGAACGTGGGATTAAATTGACAGTGAACGAGAGTGCGAGAGGTCCGACAGATGAGGGCTAATTGTTTTCTGATTCCCGGAAGTGGTCTCCGGCATGATTGTCCGGAGGGTGAAGAGCGCGGAGCATGATGCTACTGGCGGGGTGGCTGGTCTACACATGTCTCCACTGGTTGGGGGGAGGGGCCACAGGACTGAGGATCCTACTTATCTGTGATCAAACGTTCCACGAGGTGTGCAGACAGAAACAAAATGACGCCAAGGATGATGTAATAGTGACTTTTTTACCGGTCAGTGATATTCATTCTTACGTTTCCCACGTTCGGAATGTTGACGCCTTATTACGTAACGGCACGAGTTCTGACGTCATGATGGTGTTTGGACACAGTGAGCTAGTCAGCGCTGTGGGTACAGTGGCACAAGATTTCCAAAGACCTGTCATCGCTTATACCAAAGATTCAGCCCCAGTGGTAAGAATTCCTTCCCTATCTCCACCCCAGTAACACCGATTAAACATACACCGAATTAGAGAAATTAAGTAACAGTTTCTATGTATTTCTTTGTCCATGACAAATAGCTATAGGCAGTAATTGTTCCTGTTTGTAAAGCTCAGGTAGTCAAATAACCTGACTTCACAATCATTTTCATTTGGTGATACAAATCCACTCTAAATAATTAATTTGACAGTTTAATAGCTTTTAAAAGCTCGTGCATCGATCGTTATCTTATAGAGTCTGTAAATGAAGTAGATTTTCATTCGGTTCGTTAAAAGATGGGTTTCAAATGCTAATATCCTGTTGCTAACTTAGGAGTTTACCTGCAAATGAAAATCAAATGAAAAGCAGAAATCTAAAAATATATGTTTAGGTCGCAAAGGAAATCAGTATCGTCTATTTTTACTCAAGCAATTTCCTCCAAGTATTCACGTAATAATCACGTGCCCTCCTTTTATGTAACCAGAGAACAGGTGCTACCTAATTAATTAAAATTTTTAAAATGTCTATGGTGCACAGAAAAAAAATGTCCATAAGATTATCAAGATAAAGCTGTTAGACAGAATTAGCTTAGACCCATACAGACTATCATATAAATGATGGAGGATCATACATAAATTCTAAGACAAATAAGACAGAGAACTGTGTCATTTCACGTAACGCATTGAAGTGAGGGTCATTAGTCATTGTTGTTGTTGTTGATGATGTTGATGTTGTTGTTGTTGATATTGTTGTCGTTGTTGTTGTTGATATTGTTGTCGTTGTTGTTGTTGATATTGTTGTTGTTGTTGTTGTTGTTGATATTGTTGTCGTTGTTGTTGTTGTTGATATTGTCGTCGTTGTTGTTGTTGATATTGTTGTCGTTGTTGTTGTTGATATTGTTGGTGGTGGTGGTGGTACCTTAATTTTATCCTCAGAGAAAGTTTATAACTTTTTATAGGATTGTTTAATAATTAACGTTCAAGGATGAAAATAAAACACCAAGCTTATGATACCATGCATTTACTTGTAGAAGCTAATTATCCAATGGGTGTTGTTGTCCTTATCACATGACCACGTATCAGTATCATAATAAACAAGCATGGTTTAAACATAAAAATTTGTTTAAAAGAAAATGAATGTTTAATTTTACTCAATTTCCATCTTATTTCATTTTTTTTAAATATTTGAAAGCGTCATTTACTAAAAAGTAAATGCTGTAGGAACTATTGAAAGATTAGAAGATGAGTTTGCTTAATGATCCTGGCCTTAGGTACCATGGCTGACCAATCAAGGCATAACCTTTCGATGACGTCTCAATAACACTGATCTAAGTCGATGTTGAGTCGGCAAATTCTTGACAAAATTATTCAATATAGGCTTTTTTCACCCGGTTTTTATTTTTGCTTAAGTGTAGTTAACTTATTCAGTGTATATAATGGCAAAAGTGCATACGGTCTTCTTGATATTTCCGTATTATGTTATAATAGGCTACAGTGGGTGGGGAGTTCCTTGTTTCCCTGTCTATCAGTGCGGTCGTAGCTCAAGGTGATCTTAGTGTCTTTTGAATGTGAAATATTTGTATATCACTGAATGTATCGTGTATTGGATAAAAGGTATGACGATGCGCAAAAATCACCTTAAACACGTCAGTTTTTAATGTTCTATATTTCAAATAGAAATGAATTGGTCATGGCGAATATTTGTTCAAGGGCATGATCAAGAGTTGCAGCGAACTACGTATATTTCCACCAAGCCTGTGGGTTGGATGCGGTACGGTATGAATGCATATAATAACTGTATCCAAGTAAAGTGATTGTTTGGTCTGCGTGGGCGGCCATCCTACCTGACAGGTGTTTACTTAGTGGATTGCCCCCACGGGGCAGAGGCCCCATCGTGGGCTTCTACTAGTGACTGTCATTGATTCATGGATAAGATGTGTGTGGGTTTTTTTTAAAGAATTTCCTTTTCTTCCAAGTATAATCCTTGCAATAGAATCTCCATTACAGTATTCATTGAAGTATTGACTACCAAAGATATGTACATACAAATAAAACTGAACGTAATATTAAATAAATCAGACAGAATAAAACACATGCATATAAAAAAACATGATAATTATTTGATAAGAAAATCAGACAACTTCACCCCTTTATTAATTTAGGCTATCATATCCAAACAGAGATGCATACAATGTAAACGTTTTCACAAGCAGGTACCGGTCAATATTCCAAAGTATTAATATTTTGTTCAAAGTTTGAGATTTATTCACTGAATGTTGATTTTGTGAAACTGTTATTTCCGTGAATATAGCGTAATCTTACCCTGCTAGGCAGTTTCCTACTAAACACAGAATGTTCGATGTTTAGGGTTAGGGTGAGTACGTGTGTAAGTATGCATCATGCAACTGCATTCAGGTATTGTTATTTACCAGGAAATGCGATGAGGAGGATAAAAAAACCCCTGTAAAATAGTCAAACTAACTCGTTATTTGCGTTGTATGAAGTTTTTGATCAAAAAATCGAAATATTTCATAAAAATGTTTTCGAAAACTGCAAAATTACGGTTGGAATAGTGGGTTTGAATGTAGGTTAAAATAATATCTTTGAATATCCCATCCCACGGTTTAAGAGTATCGTTTGAAATTCATACATGTGGTTATTCGATTGCATAAACTCTGCCTTATTTTTATAGCAGTTACCATTTCGCAGAATTATGTCAACAGAAAATAAAGAATAAAAACAACAAAACAAAAAAGAGAAAAAAACACATCAATCCTGTAGCTCTGTTATTGACTCTCTGCACATTTCATTACATGGTAAATAACTTTTCCAAACAATGCAAGCGAAGTGTAATGAATTGAATATTTACCAAAAAATATTACATAGTTAATCTGTGGGAAGTTTGCAGTGTATCAATGCGTCATCAGTCGTCAGATAAATAGTCAAGGTCATGACCAAAATTTACAAAATAAATAACTAGTTAAACGTCAAAAAACAAAGGTTTGTTTCAAAAACGTTTTGAATCGATAATAACAATGGAGAGAGAGAGAGAGAGAGAGAGAGAGAGAGAGAGAGAGAGAGAGAGAGAGAGAGAGAGAGAGAGAGGGGGGGGGGGAGAAAGGGAGAGAGAGAAAGGGAGAGAGTGAGAGAGGGAGGGAGTGAGAGAGATTATTTTATTATCCTGTCTATCTATAATACTATTTCACCACTTACATGTAAGTAGCCTATCGCTTAATAATGATCATTTTAGGCATCATGACTTTTTGTAGACAATATCTGATTTGAAACATCAAAAAAGTAATGGATTTATATTTTAACATTAACAGAATAATAACTAAAATATATCTTTAATTATATTAGCTACTATTTTTTGTACATCTACATTTTCAAAATAAAAAGAACTGAAAAAAATGGGGGGGGGGGGGGGTGTTGGGGAGAGGGGCAACAATCAAAATGGAGATATCTTTATTAATAGATTATAAAAATTACTCAAACAACATGACTTCCATAATGTTTATTACCTATTACTATATATTCTATTATATATGTCATGTGATCAACAGAAAGCACGTGATCAACGTCCTTTCTCCTATATGCAACTGACCGTACTTATGAACTTTTAGAGCTGTAGCTATGTCCTGTTTCGTGCTGGTCAGATTAAAATGAGTACGATAAGGTTAAACAAGCGAACCAGTTCAACGTAATCCCCTTATGTCTAATGCTACTGAGTATTGGTGTGGCATTGGTAAACCAGCGCTGTGATTGATACTGAAAGTCACTATCGGTATCACTGAGTCAATCCACAAATGGTCAATTGTATTTACTTGCATGTAACGATATGTACTTTATTTCAACATCAGTTAACAATAAAACAAACAAAAAATTAGGAAATGAGGACCTTTTTAAAAAAAAAAAATATGATTGTACATAGTTTGATCAGATACACAAGGTTGTATAGATCTATTTATTGTCCCCTTCTTACGTTTTACGCTCCCTCGTCCATTTTCTGTCCGGATCAGGTTGCATGTTGCGATGTTTATTCAGTAATGCAATGATTTTCATTGGATTGCAAGGGATCACGGAGTTCTAAGGAATTGTGTTCCATATAAATTCAATCAAGTTACCATGCACTTTGGATATTAAGAAGCTGTCACGAAGAGAGCAATTCACCAGAACCACGTACAATCTATTTAATAAAATTCCAATTACTGCTTGTTTCAAATCAAAGCGCCGCAAATTAATCCCAGCAGTAATCGATTTGCATAATATCCAAAAACCTCGTTTATTACCTAGTTAGAAACGGCAACGGCTTATGTTACTCGTTATCTAACGTAACTTAGTAACTTATTATAGGAAATATGTAGGTAACATTGTATGTTACAAGATAAAGACCACAGGCACCTGACGGTATAAATTTTTCTCATAATGAAAATATATATACTATCCGTAATAATATGCAAGTTACACATCGCCGCCATCTTAAATTTATTTCAAACCGTCACATCAGGTGGAAGTTTCGATTGAAACTCATCGGTAAAATTATTTTGCGATCCTTTCCGTCTCCCGATCGGTCATTCAACATCTAAGCCAACCAAAACGACGTGTCACACCTGTCATTAATAAAAATCGCCCCTCAATTCGCATCTACTGCCTTAGATATGCGAAAAAAGGGTGGACGGAAGTTGTCACTTATATGTAAATGAGATTTCCCTGCACCGTGTCTTTGTGTCAATATTTCAAAATATATGCATTTATAAACATGTTTATATAAACTTTGTGTAATAGTTATAATTAACAGTTCATATTTTGTACAGAAAAGATATTATTTCTTTCGGTTAAAGTGACATGGTGACTCAAAAAATGATGTTTTACTTTTTTAATTATGACAACGGAAATAAAAAGAAATAAATGAAATTTGACCATACGGGAGGTGTCACACATTATAATCATCTTACAGTTTACACGTCGTTAAATACACATACATGTATGTTTGTCATTTGATTGCGATTGTTGTCTAAAAATAGTTACAGTGGGATTGACTCACTGATAAAAATGAAATGGAATTTGAAGTTATTAGATGTCTGTAATAATAAATATCCAATAATAGAGAGTACATCTTAATAAATATACAAATGATAATATATTTTAGACATCGGGTTCCACTGAGAGGCCGCTTGCTCATGCTATATGCCACGCTGCAGTCTTTTAATTCCCCTGCGCTTGCGTTACTATGAAGCGAAAGGGAAACTCAATATTTATGTGTTGGGCCAACGAATAATTCTATTTTTGTCTTTTTAATCCTATTTATTTACTTTTAAATTTTGAAGACCGTAATTTTTCGAAAGTTCATCATTTTTTAATATGATATATAAGATATGTGGAAATCGTGTAAAAGTTCGATATTTAGTAAATCATTGGTTTGTGAGTCACCAAGTCTCTTTAAAAGGACTTAGACACGATTTGAGCTCAATATTTTAAATATTATTTTTCCATTTTTAATGTTTAGAATGGTTAATATGGGTATCTTTAATGATTTGTCAAAATGTAAAAATCAAATATTGATTTATAAGCAAGATACAGAGCTTGAAATTCTTTGTTTTGTAAACAAAGCTCGAGCCTTGTTATTGTTTACATTTGTGTTTTATTGGTATAAGTTCCAACCATATGTTACTTTTCTCTGTTGATAATATTATTTATAAACACATTGAATCAGTTTACCTTGTTTGACATGAGTCATTTTGTCAAAGAAATGGTTATTCCATATTTTACAATACTTGTAAACAAACTATGAGACTCGAGCTTTGTTTACATAACAAGGAATTCTTACCTCTGTATCTCCCTTATAATTTGACTTCCAACATTCCAATTTTGGTCAATCATTCAAAATGCGCAAGTAAACCATTTTATACATTAAAAATAAAAAATAAAAATTTGATCTCAAATCGTGTCCAAGTCCCTGAGAAGTAGTAGCCCTATTTTCAAAATTCATAGAATGTTTTACATTGAAGAAAACAGTAAATTTTGTTATTGATTATAGTGATATTATTCTAAATATTTATCCTGTGTTTAACAGATATATCAAAATGATATGCTGTCAATCAATTCGAACCCGTTCCACCTGGGCCAGGCTATGTCGTACCTGATAAACACCTTGTGGCTGGAAAAGCACACTCACCTGTTGATGGACGCCGACCTGCTGACCGACGGCTTCATTGAGGGGTTCTGGACGGGACAGTTGTTTAACCTGTCCCACACCACAATTCTATATCAAGACCATGAGGACGAAATCTCTCTCTTCTTCCACCTTAGAGATTTACGTGAAAATGGCGTCAAGCAGTTCGTAGTTCATGCCCAACCCAATCAAGTTAATCTGCTGATGCGCGCCAACCGACGGGTGGAAGCCACCGCTGGACGAGGGGGGTATAGGTGGTTCCTGTCGGACACCGCAATGTCGGGTGAAATTGACGACGAACTGATTCCAGTGGGCGCTCTTGTCGTAAAAACTGTCCGGGACGAGAGGGCGATAGTAGGGCACACGATAAAGAGGCTCTACGAAGAAATAGAGAGCATAAAGGACCCCCCGCTCTCTGACAATACGTCCGACTGCTTCAGGTTTGTGATTGACAATTTTGTGATTTTACAAGCAAACGTTGCAGCAAATTAATAAAATGTTAATATTTTAGGAGTGTCCTCCTGAGGAAATCGACCAAGAACCTGCCTCTTTACTGCGGCATCGCCCAGTTTGGGATACACAACCACTTTTGGAGAGTGCTCAATGAGAGTTACAGGGAGCTAGAGTGGATGTCGGCCGGGAAGATCTACTACAACCATAGTAAACACAGCGTGCAGTGGTACGGAAGTACTATACTTGGTCCCACCTCCCAAAGCAAACACTTCCACCGTGTGGTCACCACCCCCGCGCCGCCATTTGTGTTGGTCAAAGGTCCCATCGACCCGGGAGACTCCTGCTATGGAAATAAAATGTGTTACAAGGTTCTCCGAGGGGATCCTATCTATCTCAGTCCGAACACCCGTGTGGAGGATATACAGGAAGTGGAGGCGGAGCGGTACTGCTGCAGTGGATTCGTCATGGACATTCTAGAGTACCTAGCCACGGACCTGGCCTTCGACTATTTGGTGTACTTCAGGGACGAGAACAGCCACAACGCTACTAATCCGTACGAGTCATTGCTGCACGACGTTTGGAATGGAAAGGCCGACATCATAGCAGGTGCGTTGACTGTGACGTCAAATAGAAACAAGCAACTACGTTTCACGGAGCCGTACTACTTTTCTGGATTTGCAATGATCGTGCCGCCGCAAGAGGCACCCAAACCGGCAATGGACGCCTTTACCGCGCCGTTTGATAGTTACGTCTGGATGGCAATATTTCTAAGCGCAACAACAGCTGCTCTGGCTACCTCCTTGTTTGAATGGAACAGTCCATTCGGATTAAATCCATGGGGTAGAAAGCGACTGAAGAACTACACCCTGGGCTCGGCTTTAGTGATGGTTTACTCCGTTCTGTTTGGCCATACCGTCAGCACAAAGTCTCCAAAGTCCTGGCCTGCGAAAGTCCTTCAAAACTTCTGGGCGGGGCTCGCCATTTTCATCGTGGCTAGCTATACCGCTAACCTTGCAGCCTATTTGGCGGGAATCAATACAGTTGATGAAATGATCAGCATCTTTCATAGCACTGTAAGTATCCCCTACACTAAATATGCATTCAGTAATTCACTGAAGATGGTTTAATATGAAGATATTATTTGAATGTTACAGATGAACTCTAAACGAGTGCACGTTCTAAGATCGAGTCCCGCGGCCGACTACCTCAGGGTCATCAACGAGAGGAATCGCAAAAACATCATCATCAGCGAGGTCCCCCCGGACGTGACGCAGCTCAACATCATCAATAACCTCAAGTACGGACATCTACACTGGTTTAAACTTATTTATTGATAGCTCAATAAGATTGGACAGCAAACAAAGCCCTATATACCATATACTAGTACCCTCACCCAAAGGAAGGAACCTCGCTCGTCTTCATCGGCTGGTTTATATGAACCAGTGTATTGGTGAGGAACCTCGATCGTCGTCATCGGCTGGTTTACGTGAACCAGTGTATTGGTTTTCCCGAGGTTTCCTTTTCTTCTTTCATATATAAAAAGAAGAGGGAAGGGACGTGCCATCGTTAAGCGGATTATTTTAAAACGCTAACCCGGCGTCATTTAAATTGAAAAAATTGTTTCCTAGTATTTGCAGGATTTTCATTTTAAGTGAAAGGCAATATAATTATATTCTTGATCAAGAAAAAATTGTTTGAAAGAAGATGGGGAATAAGATAGCGCAAATACCCATTTGGTTTAGTCGTTAAATACAATTTCAAATTTACTTTTTTTCAGTTAAATCTATTTGATAATGTTATAATACAAGTTTGCAAAAGCACAATTTCTAACTATATTCAGTTTTGAATATTCTAATAAATGATATGGAGAAAAAAAAATAACAGTATTGCCTTAAGGTCAGACGACACGTTCCTCAAATTTATATAACTTTTTCCAGGAATTTGTTATTGATTTACTACTACTTTGACAAGCTTTCTTGCAAAAAATTAAGGTACCTTACCTGGCATTTGTGCAAGATACTAGAGTACGCAATTTCCTATATAATCTTATTGAAAATACACTTTAATTGCTGATATAACATAAATATGTTTCAAGGAGCATAATCAAGTATAATTTTTGAAACTAATTTCAGTGAAAATCCAGATTATTTTTTTGGGAACTCTTTATTACGAGGAGATTCAAAAAAGATGCTCGAGGAACGTGTCGTCTGACCTTAAGTTTTGGTGGTATCGAACCCACAATATAAAAAAGCCTAGTTATATAACGTTACTTAATGTCTGATGCTCTAACCACTGAGCCATCTCAGTCACAACAAAGTGCGTTGTTTAAATGCTATATGCGACTTTGCCCACGAATTTACGGACTTATATGATTTTTCTAAAACGTTCAATTGTTGGGATAGAAAAGGATATCTTTAATGTATATTGGGTCATCTCCACGTTTTTGTTGATTGAAATCGTTTTTTTTTTTCATTCGACCTTAGTTAGACTATGACAAAAATATGGAGCACATACCCACTCCCACTCAATGAACTAAAAATACACAATTTGGAGGTTAGGATACGCATATGCCAGTTTAAATCAACATAATCCAAGTATTGAACATTTTTATGGGTTACAACTCTATGTAATATATATTAAATATACATTGTTTTGAATGATGGTTTTAAAAATTATCAAATTGGTTGATATTTTAATTTTTTCAGTATCTTATCCGTCCTTATATAGCTATTTTATACGCCGTATCAACCTATCTCTTTTGAAATATGTGTATTTGAAAAAAATGTATGCATGCACGAGAATACATTAAAATTGAAATCTAATTTGGAAATATAACATGGCCATACTCTTGATTCATTTTATTTTGACAGAAATAAATCATACGAATACTATGTAAACGACCGTCTGCTGTTGGAGTACGCGCTTGCGCAGCATGACAATTGTTCAGTCAAATTTAGCGGCAATGACTTTGGAGAAAACCTCTATGCATTTGGACTGAATAGGGATGCAGTTGATTTGACGGTAAGATAGAGTGTCGTTATATCATTGCTAAAATTAAGGTTCATGCATAAGAGTAAGCTTAAACAAATTCTCTCAATAAAGAGAAGGGAATCAATTTTGATTTTAAATGCATGAAATAAAAATGAAGACAAATGTACATGATGACACTTTTCTCAACAAACTTCATGTATAGTATTCGAATTTTGGAGCACAATAGAGAATTTAAACGCTTTCGTTCAAATAAAATATTTTGCAATGACGCGAGATTCGTTAAAAGTGTGTTTTCTACGAAGTCCGCGTTATCATTTTACTGGCCAGTGCAAAAAATCGGCTTAAATGTATGTTCGTTCCACCTATGGAGACAGATATTACGATGGTTACACTAGTTGATCGGGGATTGTATTTTTTTTAATTACCCTTTCAAATATCTCTTTCCTAGGAGAACATGTCTTCGTTAATTCTTAGTTACCTGGAGGGTGGCCAGGTCACTGAAGCGTTACAACGCTATGTCAAGAACCGGAACTGCGCCGGTCGGTCGGAACGATTTACCCGGAAGTACGGACTAGATCACACGGGCGGACTGTTCATCATCCTCCTGTCGGCCATGTTTGTTGGGGCGTTCCTCCTGGTGATAGAACTGTGTGTGTTTAGATACCTAGTGCCGTACCTGAGGAAAAAACCCAACGACAGTTTGTGGAAGAACAGAAATATAGAGTATGTGAACCAGGTAATCATTGAGTCGTTATAATATATGACCTATTGGAAGTATTTGAAATACTGAAAGTCGGGCTCTGTGGAAGGTAATCATGTATACGTGAATTTTAATTTGCTTGAACTAACGTTTCTGACCTTCTGTTGATAACGCAAAGAAGTTTGTAAATGAATGCAAACCAGTACTTTCAGTACTTTGATTTCATAAAAAAATTGTAATTTTATTTTAATGTATTCATTTCGAACGTTCGTTTCAAGGACCGGATTGAAATAGCCTCTTATTTGTTGATTTCCCTCCATTTTAATTGAAAAATACGTATGATCGCATTATTTAGACAAGTGATCGACAAAACGTACTCTATTTATTTATTCACTTCAAGTGAGTTAACTTTATCTGGGCAGTAAATATTGTTCAGTCACTTTGTAGTCGAACGGGCTGACAGTATTGAATTGTTTCTCAAAGGAGCAATGAGCCCGGCTAAAAATAAAATGCAGTTATTCATTATATGTCTAATATGAGCCATTATCAAGTGTGTAATGAAACATTGATTTCAAAAGAACTGCTACCGGCCTGTTATGACAAGTAGAAAGTAAATCATGACCACAGATCAATATCATTCTACTTTAATTTCCTTATTGTCATGCTATTATTTTAAGGTTTTGTTTGGATTGAAAAAAAATACTAAAAGACTCTTTTGTTTATTTTATACTCTACTCTGCCCAGGGTGTCATTTTAATAAGATTTTGTTTAATGTTTCGATATTCATTAATACCTCTTTTTTTTTTGGTCCAAATGTTACTATTAAATATTCACTGAAATGACAAAAGTCAAAGATGATATTCTTACAAAATTTTGTTTTGTAATTCTTTGTTATTTTTTACTTTTAAACAGCAAAACATACGTGTAAATTTGAAAAAAAAACCAAACAATCAAATAAGTGAACTGTAAGTGTTCATTCTTAAAAATAATGGATAGAAAATATGTCCATGATTAAAATAAAGGACGGGGACAGGTAAAACTGTTAACTTATTGGACAGCTACAGGTAAGCTGGTAACAAGACATTGCATTTGTCAAAAAGAAGCAAATTTAGTATCTAATGTATTAAATGGCACAGATAGCACAACACAGCAGGAATCACTGAAATACTAGTAAATAATCTAAAGTCATACTTTACTTCATTATTTTAGAATCACAAATCACTCTCACCCCTTTGATCATAATAACTTGTAACCACAAAAAGCATCAGAACATGGATTGAGACAAACTTCACTGCGCTATATGAAACACACTTTTCTTAGCTTTAATATGTAAAAGTTAAAGTAATCTCTTTATAATCCGGACAACACCCATCACTCGAAAAGGTTCATAAGATTAAAACAAAACCCTTAATCCTCTCAATACCCTTGGAAAAAATTACTGCATCCGAGCCTGTCAAAGCATTCTTTGTTTTGGTTGGCTTAATCATTTTTTAAAGTCTTTGTGATTCAAATTAAAATTTTGCACCGTAGCATTCCCACCGTCCATATCAAGAATGTCACTTAGAACAGTGCCAGTATTTGCACTACCTCATTTACATCCTTGAGATATGTTCGAGTGCAGAGAAGTGTTTTCTTTAACAGAGGATGAGAAGCTGTTGGTACTCATTACTAGGGTGATTGAATATGAATATCTTTGCAGCTCATCTTTTAATCATTTGATCATAGTTACCTAAAACTATACAATAAGTGAACAAAAGAAACGGTGCCACGGAAGACTGGTTTCATCGTCTAAATTGAACAAAAAATATACGTATATATATTATTTATATTAATCAGCATTATCTACAGGTTTACCTGATACTACCCATTCGTAAAAAAACGAGGTAATGTTTTAAGTCAGAAATAAGCCGAAAACTGTTCATTCTACAGTCTTTGGCTTACAAACTTTACTTAAAAATGTGCAAGGTGTTCCGAAAAGAATTTCTCCAAAATCCCAATAAGAACCTAGCTGTCATTTTCTTTGAACAAAAAGGGGGAATACCCGGTATATGTCAACAAGAAATCCTGTAGCTTTTCCTGTACGTCGTTTTTAATTGTTCTTTACTGATAGGCAGGTAAACATATTTTCAAAAGATGATCGTAAACGACAACCTGGGAGAGAGTACAAACATGTATGTAGAGCATGTCAGTAATAAATGGACAAGTCAACTAAAATATACCGTGTTAATTTGCAACACGAGTATATCATTATCAATGGTATCTGTATATCTGTCCTTGATTATGGGTTTAGATTTATTTTTTTAATATAACGAAATAGGAAATGAAAGCATAGTTCATTGTGTGATGATAAAGGACCATTGATTATTTGTGTATTTTTGAGAGATACTGAACTGCGTTATTAGTTGATGATATGATAGTACTATGATAGGGTTTTACTTTTGTCAGAGACTGTATCGGACAGTGATGAGTGAACAGCTGGTGTCTCCACAGCAAACAGCGCAGGAAATGATTAGGATCGTCAAAGAGAGACAATTCGAACGCCTCTTTCTGAAGAACGAACTGAGTAAACACGTACGGGTCCTTACAATTACTAGTATACGTTATTTAAAAAATAAAAGTATAAAACATACAATATATCAATTTTTTGTTCAGGAGAAAATACGCAACTTTCCTATAAATGTCCAAAGAAATACCATGTACTTTCACAGTCTGTCCTTCTTTATTGTGTGTGCGTGCAGTACTCACTATGCATTATAGCATTGATAAAGATAAACACCGCGTTGCGTGAATGACATTTTGTACAATTATTTTTCATCTCTTAGGGGAGAATCCAAAAGAAAGGGGTTCCGAAAGGTCTTCGTTTAATTGACATTACAGACAATTTGATCAGGTGAGTTTAGATCGCGCTTCAGTATTTGTCAGCGAAATGATGGGAGAAATTAACTAAAAATCTTTGTAGATTCTTCCAATTTGAATATCGGTTTAAGTTACAAGCTTCTTGTATCAATGTTGTCACTACGGTATAAGAAATTTTTCTTTGATTGACCCTTTGATTTTCGTTCGCTCAGATCAAAAAAGGAGGAATCACAAATATTTGCAACGTCTTCCTCTGGTAAGATTTTTACAATTCAAAAACATTCGTATGACGACGATGATGATGTCGAAGATTCCATGAGTGAAGTCAGTGATTACGTAACAGGCGACGAACAGGATATTCAAATTTCATTTGAAGACATTGAAAACGCAACAGTTTTGTCCGATATATCGGAAGTACCAATCAACAACCAAAGAAAGGTTCCGACAAATAATCCGCATGTAACACGGTCAATGTCGGAAAAGGTCATAGGTCAATTTATACGTCATAACCCACGTGTTCGTTACTGTTCTGACTCAGTGGACAGTGGCGTCTCATTTAAATCATCAAATAAACGAAACAAGTCCTGCCCAAGTTTTCAGAAACGCTCAACAAAAGAGAAAGAGAACAAACGGAGAGTATTTGAAGAGGATGAAATTGAAATGGTGGACATGAGTCACATGGCCGAACGGCCGGAGAAAACCCAACTGATTCACAAATCAAAGCGAGGAGCTAACCTCGGTCGTGCGTTCACGTTTTACGGAAAGTCTATGAAGGACAACCGTCTGAAGTCGTCCATTCGGAAGCACGCTATGGCGACGCGCCGACACTCCGAGTCCGTGTTTGACGATTGCGCAGTGGACGCTCTCTCCAAGGAGGACCTGATGGTTTTATGGAAGAAATCGGAAATCGAGTTACAGACCAGTCTTAACCGAGTGACCCAAGAAAACGCTCACTTAAAGCGACTTCTGCGTGTTGTGGATGTGTCAGAAAAAGCACCGCAAGAAGAAGCTCAAAACAGGGAGACGGTTCACCTGACGGCCACTCCGCTGTAGAAGGTGTCATCTACATCCCAGTAGTGTCCAGAACCTGCCCCATTTTATAACAGGGCGTCATCTCCAGACACAGGGCCGCTCTACATGTTACAATATTTGTAGCTTAGGTCATCCCGGTCAACAGCAGCTAGAGACAGTCATATTTACTATAGTGTACAACATTTAGATATCATCGTAGAATAGTCAGCTGCTGACAGTTCAAACATGCACAATCTGTGAAGGGAGCACTTCCATTTGGAATGATATAATTGATTTCCTTCATTTTTGTAAAATACCAAAAAAATTAGACTGTGTTATAGTAATACAGTTAATTTATGACTGACTGTACTTGTTTTATGCAAACTTGTTTCTTTGTTGAAACCTTATGGATACCAGTAAATCAAAACTTAAAAAGGTTCAACTGCCGCTACAACATTTTGATACAATTTATTTTCTTTATATGAAAACTTGTATTATATTTTAAGTGAATCATGACGTCATCTTGTTACAGTACTTTGTGATAGCATGATGTGTGGTGTATATGGTTTTTCTATATGAATGAAAGTTCATAAAAACAATCAAAAACAATTGTAGAGTTGTTCTTCTGCAGATGAATGGAAGGATTTTCTGAGTAACAAAACACATCTCGAATTGCATATCATATTTCCTAACGTCTAAAGGTCTACACTTTAGAACTTCATTCCAGATGATACAAGATACCACTACTATGAATGTGCAATTAATTGAAAATTCATTGACACCTCCCCCCTTCCAGGTTATAAAAATTCACATTGAGCAATATTTCTGGTTAAACTGCCCTGCCCTTTATAGGCCGTTTTCTGGTTAAACTGCCCTGCCCTTTATGGGCCGTTTTCTGGTTAAACTGCCGTATCCTTTATAGGCCGTTTTCGCAGTTTTGACAAGGATTTCTTAAGTTCTATATTTTCCCTTAATGTGTTCTGTAATAAATAGTTCAACTGTAGCTCTGAGGATTTCCACAGGTGTAGTAACTCTTGCTTACTCATGCCAGCCACGTTCAGAGGCTGCGCAGTGGTGTGGTTTAGTGCATGGTGACCTCTGCTCTGAGCTTTATTGTGTTCTCGTGGAGAGCTTTGCATAGAATGTGGACGATAACGCTCACTGTTCGAGGAATGTGCAGATTTACTAGAGTGTCCTCTGTTTCTATCCCAGGTAAGTAAACCACTTTTTTCATCATCACTCTCATCGTCAGAATCACACTGTCTGATTTTGGCGAAAGAAGCACTTCTGTCTTTCGATGGTAATTGACCTGAGACTTGAGACACTTCACAGAAAGATGCCTCGTTTTGACCTCCGTAACAGGCTGCCTCGTTTTCGTCCCTGTAACAGGCCCCTAACGTCTCATCACTAGTTGGACCACTGCTACTGCCTGACTCACACAGGCCAAGTAAATGTTGTTCCTCATATGAAGAATGCACGTCACGTTTATCACAATATTCGAGTTCCTGGTTATCGTCTGCTGCAAGTTTACCGGGAACATACCACATGTCGTACTTGCTATCAGACGCCTGAATATCACACAAATCTTCCAGACCCCGCAGTGTCTGGATGTCGTCTGCTTCGCTTTCATTACACTCTTCGCCGCTGTCGTCGTAATCCCTTACCGAATCAACCTTGGGAAGAGAATTTTGGTACTGAGACCGCAACGCTTCCAAATTTACACAGTTGCTAAGGTTACGAAGAGAGAGGCGAGTGATAGCAACGGGCTCATCAGGTGAGTCATCAGGAAACAAGCTGGTCGATTTCATCTCGTTCACCCTATAATAGACAGTTTGAGTAAATTTATCACCAATTTTTTTCAATAAAAATAATATACCTATATATGATAATGCCTAATGTAATAAGAAACTACAAGTTTACCATTTTGCTTTCTCCACGATGTCTAAAAAGTTTCGATTGATTCGCTTTGTTTTTGCCATGTCTGCAAGCTTGTTTTTCTAAACAAAAAATGGAACCAGATGCATTGTCAACAAATAGGTGTCGTCAAAAATGAAAATAAAATAACCAGACTTGTTTGACGACAATGAACAGACCCTGATAGTGCTCTTCATGAATAATCTAGAGAAGTCGCCTTTCTTGACAATCCCTAACATCTCCTTGGCAGACTCCTGGGCAGAAACCAAAACCGCACTGTTTATGCATCTATGGAGTCTCTGGAAAAAGGAGAAAACGTTTTTTCCACATTATTTCGAAATGTACACACATTTTGTACAGTTTAAAGGGTAGATAGGTGTAATGTTATAAATAGATAAGAAAGATTTCATCACAAAGTAAATGTTCAAACCTGACTGAAAAACATGACATTGAGGCTTTTCCAGAAGCTGTCGTCTGGTCGTCTCCGGCAGATTGGCAGGAGGAATTTAAACACGAGATGTTCAACGAGAACCAACAATATGCAGCAGACGATGGCGATGGAGAGGAGTGCGAACAGACCGCTATGGTGGAAGACGGTCAGACTGAAGCGCTGCTGGTTGATGCCCTGGTTAAAACATTTCTCCTCGTCAAAGTGGATGTCGATCAGGTTCTCCAGGTACCCGGACTCGTGGTAGTACTTTATCTTCTCCGAGACTGGTCTCTGAACATAAAACAATGCTCGCCCTTATTCGTTACACCATTATAAACGCATCTGACTTCTTAACAGTTGGAAGCATTTGGCTGTATACAGACCTCGCCTCTGTGGATGTACAACTTAGATCAACATTGTTCATATCTTTAACTTCTTACCTGGAGCGGCGAATCTTTAGGAAAACCTATTCCATATTCATCCTCGCCAAAAGACTGGGGAACGATATACAAATTACAGTTTGGATCCAGTTTCACACGTGCATAATCCAGAATTGGATAATCTCCTAGGTAAGCGTCGATGTTACCATTTCTGAAAAACAATGATTAGTAAATGTTTTGGTCATCCAACAATTTGCATATAACAAAAAAAATATATGACTTATATGCATACCTACATCAACATATTGATAGCATCGTTTGTCGTGGGCATGAGATATTGCTGACTCCTTTGATAAAGATCTTTGTTGATGTTGCCAGTCAGGGCCTCAACGGCGCTTCCTCCAAGTACTCCAACTCTAATTTCCATCAGCTGGAATAGATAATAGTGCAAGCTTTGAAATTCACGAAACTGCATGCATAGTATGTTCTTATAAAATCTCAACACAATTTTATCAACGTTAGGCTATCTATTCTGGCCAAATGAGATGTTTTTTCACCGATTAATGTATATATAATCTATGTACTATTTTCCTCTTATATACTTACTCTTGAGTCAAAAACGCTGTTATAATCAATCCCATTGTGTTTTCCTGCCAGGAAGGCGGCTAAGTTGGCTGTGTAGCTGGCGATGATGAAGATACATGCAGACGCCCAGAAATTCTGAAGAACTTTACTCGGCCAAGATTTCGGAGATTTCGTACTAACCGTGTGTCCAAAAAGCAGCGAGTAGACCATGGTCATACCCGATCCTATGGTGTAGTTTTGTTTTCGTTTTCTGCCCCAGGGATTTAAACCAAACGGGCTATTCCATTCAAACATGGACATGCCCAAGGCAGATAAACTGGCACTGCCAAATATAGTGCACCAAACTTCAGGAGAAAAGGGCTCTAGAAAGGCGTACATGTAGGTCTTCTGACTCTGCTGTGTATATAGGACTGTAAAACGTGAAAAGTAGTACGGGTAGGAAAAATCAATGGCGCGCAGTCTATTTCCGGTGATACTAAATGCTGCTATGGCCATGTGGGCGATGCCATTGGTCAGGTCTCTCATCATCCCATCCCATGTACCATTTTCCTCTTTCCCGTACGTTGTATCATGAACAATATATAACACGTAGTCAAATTCCAGATCGGACGCGAGTTTATTCAACAGGTCTATTGCAAAACCACGACAGCACTTGAGTTGGAAGCTGGAAGAGTCGTTGATTTTTTCGTAATTCTGTAAGACATTCAACGTCTGATTTCCGTCAGACACCAGGATTTGGATACAGGGTGTGCTCTGGATGCATTGATTCGAATCTTCTATCCCGTTCTCTACCATCACAAACGGTTTGACTGGGTTTGTCACAACGCGGTATCGAACCCGTCCATTCCGTATATCCAAGTCTGGCTCAGAGGGCCATAGAATTCCGCGGGGACGGGCAATTTCCCCGTGGACATACCCAACGTCTTCCCAGATCGACCGACCTACCATGTCCTTCAGTGCCTTTACCCTGTAATTTTTGTTTGCGAGGTATCCATCAGAGTTAAATTCAAACTTCATGGAGAAGCCTTGGTAAACCTTCTCTTGGAAGTGTCTGGAAGGTAATAAAACCAAGAATTTAACTATATTGTGTCTTTGAGAACTGTTTTTTGACATGCATTAATGAACACCTTCTTTAGATTAACCTTTATCAAATCATTGGGGTTTTCAGTATTAATTGAAATAAAGGGTTGTATATTGACTGTAATATGATGCTAGTTTTGAAGTTGAGTTTTGATGGAGCTGATGGTTACAATAGATTGCCTATCATACAGACACTTTATCATTGATACAGATATGCCAGCCACAATTGTACCCGTGAGAGTCGATTTGTCGCCGATTTGGGAACGCTGGACTAATAAATGACATAATGCGGTTACTGACTGAAAACATTTCAATCATGATAACCATTAAACACTATCTGAAGGTTAAATGCAGCATATATCACTTCTGACTCATTCATCTAAGCGTACCAATGGTCCCTGTTTAATCAAGGGCGACTTTTCAGAAGAAAATTACCGATAGAGCTTCTGTCCGGCTGTATGGTGACGATAGGCCCCGTTCATACAGGATTGTCCAACACCACGTGACAACTTGTCATCACGAGGCGCGCTTTGTATTGCCGAATTTAAGTACGAGACACTGTCTGATATTACGTCATCCAATGACGTCACAGAATCTGGCACCATAACAAGAGAGCCAACCGGATACAATTTGATCAATAAAGTATTTTGCGTGTACCCTTTTTCTGTAATAAACCATCTTACTTTCTTGGACGTATTGCACGGAGGTAACGTAAAAATTGACACTGCCATCGCGGGATTGAGGTGAAGAAGAACTATTGTGTCTTCTGTCAAGTGATTGCACAACTGCCTCTGTAGCCTCCCGGGGGTTGTTTTCTTACTAACAACAAGTAGCGAGATGGTCCAAAGCTCTGTATGGTTTAGTGAAATCACTTCTCCAAAGAACCTATCATGAAGCGCGGTGTCTTCAACGATGATTAGAAACCGAAACCAGAAATTCGTCTTGAAGAACGTCAGCACCGCCCTTGCTGTCTCTTGATAGGAATGTCCGAGGACTAACAATAATTTGTTCTCTTTCTGGAAATAAATCATATCCACAATTAAAATATGTTGGTTTGGACATATTGTAATTATAGATAATTTCTTCGTAGAATTTACATACCGGTATATACAAGAGAGAAAAGAACATGACTCATGTCTTTATATGGTCGCGTAACTTTATTTCGTGGTTTTTAAATTGTAGATAAGCATTCTTATTTGTTGTTACCAGATGAATCAATAGTCATTAATTCCAAATTCTCGCCAGCTGTCAAAAAAAATCTTATTAATAATGTATTGCGAAATCATATTCTCAGTGTCTCCCGGGGGTTTTTTACGATTAACGTCACACTTTCCTTCTGGAAATCATAAACAAGTATCTTGATTAATTCAGAAGGTTTGTAAATGGGTGACTGAGTCAGCAATTTAATGGAAGAAAACACACCGAACACTCGAAGCCAATGTTTTCATCTTTTTGGAAAATTCTAGCAGTATTTTTAATTTAGTTTTCTGATTAATTTTATTGCACTCATTCCATCTTCCATCCCCCACCCCAAAAAGCCTATCTGATGCTTAGGGGAAGACCTAACTATAGATATTGCGGAGTGGAGATGTGAATGGGGACGAGAATCGATTGAAGAAAGCTTTTTTATTCTTAATCACGTCCATTATACACAGAAATCGTTGTAATAGAGGACAGATAGCTGCCTTTGAAATTGGTAAGCTCTTTGGAAACAAGAACATAAGGGGGGCTGACAAAATAAAGAAATGCTTGCTACAAGCTGCGGAGAAATAAATCCGCGATCGATGAAGAAATATCTCGTTAAAGAAACTATGATCATTTATTTCAAGCAGGAAATGATTTGTTCAACGAGCTGTGTTATCTTGGTTCCGACCTGATGAATGTACAGTTCATTGACCTAATGTCTCTTAGTTTCACAGTATTTTACGGCATTTCCACTTATTTTTTTAAACCTATTTTAATTAGATATCATTAAACTGACAGTCAAATGTTGGTAAGGGTTAATATCAGTGAGTGATATATTAATTATTAAATCAAATTTTACGGGTATTACATTAAGCTACGTAACGCTGCAAATACATGTATAACGGTATCGTAGCGATAAATTACACACAGAAGGAGCGTCGACACAGAGAAGGATAATCGCGCAAAGGTTTACCTGGAATTTACAATTAAGATTAAAGTTATTCATCAATATTTATGGTTCTTTGACATCTGAAGATTATTACTAGTATTTCAGATCCACCCGGTTAAGACTATAGGTACACTTTTGAACCTTAGTTTTATGTTTACACTTATGACCCTTGGTTTTATGTTAAAATATGACCCTTGGTTTCATGTTACAGTTTGACCCTTGGTTTCATGTTACAGTTTTGATCCTTGGTTTCATGTTACAATTTTGATCCTTGGTTTCATGTTACAGTTTTGACCCTTGGTTTCATGTTACAGTTTTGACCCTTGGTTTCATGTTACAGTTTTGATCCTTGGTTTCATGTTACAATTTTGACTCTTGATTTTATGTTACAATTTTAACCCTTGATTTTATGTTACATTGTTGACCCTTGGTTTCATGTTACACCTATGATGGCAATATATGGCAAAAAGTCCAAGATTTCTTCTTTCACATGTTCCCTCTTTATACTCAAATATTTTCAACATAATCATCTGGGTACTTTTTATGTTGTTTGCAATGAAAAATAGCCGCAGACTTTTGATTTTTGGTTATGTATTGAAACCTGAGGGGCGTTTCAAAACAGAAAAACTGGACTTTTTTCATACTGGTGGATGAATGTAGCTCAGGCACAAATGTATTTATGATTATTGAAATATCAAGCAAAATGTGGTGGAAGCAGAAACTTGGGACAGGGTATAGATATAGCTCTGTATTGAATTTCAAGTGTTAACAGTCAATCGCTTGTCTACGATCCTTTTCTGATTATATTATGGATTAATGGTTTCGCAATATTGCGTTCATACATAGATACCTAACACCTCGATAGAGTGACTTGCTATAGATGTTTAGCATGTACTGGTTTTGGAAATCATAAGACCATTTTGATTAACAAATATTTAGATCAATCAAAGCTTGAAGAGTTGTGGATAGGATAATTAGGGTAGTGAATGATAGGGAAGTTCGGCCTATGTCAGATTCTGTCCCTTGTTGTTTTTTAAGAATTATTATAAAATATGAACTATAGGCCCTATATAGAAAGGTAAAATATGTTCTATGTAGATCGTGAAAATATGATCTATTTACTTAACATATAGATCTTAATCAACGATATACAAACAGACCCCAGTGATGCCGTGTCAATAGATAACCATCGCCAAAATAAATAAGTCTTTGGCAAGCCCAATACATCTACAGAACGGAGAATCCAATTCTCCATCTCCTCAGACGCCGATTAGGTCCCATTTACTCTGACTTATTGTGCAAGATCTCGTACAGAATCGGTATCATGTGAGCGCTTTTCTCTGCGTTCAGACTCCTCTTCAGGTTATGACTGATGGAGACATTGATCTTAGCTAATGTCGGAGTTTGCGCTACGTGCTCATACTTCTAAATAGACATATTAATTATAATGTAGCTTGAATGATCTCAGCAAATTTATCATCAAGAGATTTCTCTTCCATGTTCCCACTCTCAGGGGGACGCTCTACAGGATAATGTTCCGTTATAATCTTGACCTTTCCGCGACCCTACCCTCTCGTTGAATGAACGAAAGCTCGTCCAATGTCTCCCAATAAGATTTCATTTAAGTACATCATAATCAAAATAAAATCACTGTTTTAAAGTTTTTTAAATTGTAAAATATTTGACCCTGAAATGCAATTCAAAAAATCTTATTATAGGGTTTAAAACTCAATATGACTTGCAGATCAGTAGCCTACGTTTTAACCTTTTGTGCTTCGCTGATGCACGTTAAACGTGTGTCAGAAAAATGGTTGTTTTCTTACAATAAAGACAGTACATCACCATGTATTTACATTCAGAGTATATTTCCCCTTATGTTTGCATTGGGAATCTGCAGCGTGACGTTCAGTGTTCAGCATTTACTTTTGCAAATATGCTTCCTTATATGAACCTACAGAATAGCGAAAACTTTTTCATGACGTCACAATGATAACCACACCGCTTATCGCTTGACGGTCAATATTGTAAACGTAAAAACACTGTTATATTAATGATTCTGAATGATTTGCCATTCTTAGACGTAATATATGTAATAAAAAACAATGTGAAAAAGTTCACCGGGATATGAACTTGGTTGGTACGTGATCAAATCTTCTGATCAAATAAGCCCTTCGGGCTTCACAGGATTTGATCACGTGACCTACCAAGTTCATATACCAGTGAACTTTTTCAATTGCTGTTTATATTTCTTAAATAACACACGACAAACTTGATCACGGCGTCTTAGCACAAGTAAACGTCATCACGTGTTTTAAATAGATGTACTTTTGTTAGATTTATAAAAACGTTCAAAATTACCTAACCAATTTGGTATGTAGTTTAATAAAAAAAAAACCGTTAAATCATATCTATCCTTTGTCAATAGAAGAGTTTTCCCGGCAAAGTTTCTGGTACTTTACATGTATATTGAGGCGCGGAAGCGCACTAAATGAAATGTTTTATGGCTGTTCCATATATTATTCATATCCAAGACAAAGAGCGTATATAATGGCCTCTAAAGCGACGATACAAAAATATTTCATAAAAATCAAAATCAAAATAAATATAAATATTGAGTATTAAATGCTATTTTTTTTATCGTCGGTCCTATAACACACCAGGCTGTGCAAACAAATGATCATACCGCACTAACAATTAAATGTGTCTAAAATAAGAAGTTTAAAGCTGTCTTTATCGTATAGAAAAATTGCATGATCATAATTTTTTTCAATTTAATTTACTATAAAAGGCAATTGAATGCAAATGAATCGTAACACGTCGTTATTAACCCTTTCATGTTCGTTTCGGTAAAATTTTACCGGTAAGCCGTTTTTTTCCATTTTTATTTAGCATCGTTTATAGTTTACGGATATTAAGTCTATTGCATAAAGGATCAAAATATAAATGATGCACAGAAGCTTGACATCTACAAACAATTTCTTAAACGAGGCAAGTTGTTGGAACAAGAATATCAAGAACCTCGATTAAAATCATCTTTACGCAAGTTCTTTGGTCGATACAATGACCTTAACAGCAAATACAATGTTTCATTAAGACAAATGGTGACTGACGTTTTTCATACTTGTTAGACCATTATTTATACACCGGTTTCTTCCGTTTTCCACGATCTTAACAATGAGCACATGACGGGTGCGACCGGTCGGCAGGGGATGCTTACTCCTCCTAGGCACCTGATCCCACCTCTCTCTTTTTAGAGGTCCGTGTTGCTCTGCTTTGAATTTGTATTTCTATATGAATTTTTGAGATGGTTGATAGTTTGCTATTGTCATTTTTCATCTATATATACGAACATAATCATATATAGGAAATACCTGTTTGTTTCGGTTACTAAATTTCTCGTGCATAAAGTGATTTTTAAAAACAATTTTTTTCTCCCTGAAACTGAGTAAAATGTCACGATTGTGTAAAGGTTAAGCAAAAAATTACCTGTGCAATTAGTAGCACTCTCCTCAACACCATACCTTATCATGTAATTCACTAGGTGTGCGACAATTAAATTATTCCTTTTTTGCAAGTACATTTTTATGAGTAAACAGATTCTACATTTGTAAAGAAAAAATGTTGCTACCATGTCCTTTACTTAATATTCAGTATTACAAAAACTCTGAATTGTTTTGTATTACAACTTCTTTCGAGCGGAAATAAAATTCGTTTGATTTTATTTCTATTATTTCCTAAAACACCAATTGCAACCGCTGATTTGATGAGAAAACAGATACATAGATTTCAGCCATAGCAAAAGCTTTAGATATATCGGTGAATCAGCAGGTTTTTTTTCCTATTACAGTCAATCTGCACCAATACATGTTGTTACAGCACGACTCAACTCCTCGTGGCAAAATACCGCCGAGCAGACGACAAATGACGTCACTGGATAATTGAACCTAACGTTACACCCATCTGGCGTTTTCATTTACATATATATTTTTGTTACTGTTCTTTGAATCGTGATTTATCTATGAACATTTTTGGTGATATGAAAAGTTTTTTGTGTAACATATGTGGTTATATAATCTTTAACGGGATGATGTAGCTTATCATTTAAATAATTTAACTTCCATACTTAGATTTCAATTTTGCAATTGCGTTTATTGCGGACAGAAGCATTGGGTCCTAATTTCCTATAGTTCTTTCTTCAGCTACATTCGCCCACCATTCCTCATACTCGTCTCAAACCTTCCTACATAACTGTGACCAAACAAACTACTATTTTTTTGCTGTGTGTGAAATCGACACTAAGTTTTTTTCCAGAAGCCATCATTCAGAGAAAACATTGGCACCAGTACCGTAAAAACTCCCGGAAAGTATAACTGTAAATAAAGTTGTTTCTGATGTGAATTAGTAAGAGAGACGGATGAGATACAACTTTAGACATCGGCGTAAAATCTTCACTGAGCTAAATGAGACAATTTAGTTTTATTCTCCAATGTTTGGTACCCATTTAGGAAAAAACAATTACCAAAAACAGGAAAAAATCATTTCATTGCAATTAATTTTCTATCGTTGTAGTCACTATAAACAGTGGTTGGTGCCAGGCCGTGTGACGAGGAATTAAATCAAATTTGTTTCATAAAGTCCTCTTTTTCCAAATTGATCAATAGAAAACCCCAATTCAGAGGTCCATGTTGATGATATAAAACAATTTCTTAAGAAAGAGAAATCTCCCCAATCGATACACAACCAGCGTATACTGGGCGCTAATATGAAATGCTTCTAGAGAATTTCTCTTCCTTCAGTCAATCAGCAAATCAAGAGAAAGACAACAATTGCATCACATGAAATATATATCTGATAAATAAACATACGATGCATTTAACGGGAACTTATATTTTCTCCCTTTGGCATTAATCAAGTAAAAGTTGCCTTGCCACTAGTGGTCTGGGCTATCAAACCATCGCATAGATTGGCGACGAATCCACGGAATACTGGGGAAATTGTTTCTCCGGGAAAAAAAAATCCGAAAACCGGTAAACCGATGAACAGTCAAATAAAAGTAAAGTAATGAAAAGAGAGAATAGCGAGTAAACCACTTTGACAGATTTATTTCTGAAAAAAACCCGGGGAAACTTCATCAAGAATAATAGTGTCCGAATTCCTAAGATGGTGTCTTTACTTACAGAATGACTCTATGGGGCCGTATTGCGACCTACAATTACTTGAGACATTAGAGAAATTTTGTATGGAACCTACAAAGCTTATCCTTCTAGATTAGTTGAGATTGTAAACTATAGGGTCAAACCTATGAATGCTGGAGAATTATCTGTTTTACCACTTAGCCAAAGCCATTGTTGATTACAAGCACGTTACACGAATATTTCAAGGACTACTACTCATTTTTGAATAATTTGTGGATTTGAGATTACCAGTAATCTAATTTCGGCCGATCACAGCTGTCTCCGTATTAGGCATCCGGCAAACTTCATTATTTGCGCAGACATTACGCCTTGCACTACTTTCTTAACTATGCAGTGACAGCTTCATGTAAATCTTTAATTAATAGTGTTATGACTAAGGATCATTGTTTTGATGTATTTCACTTAACATTGAAACATTTTACAGTTACATAATGATTTAAATCAAGTGTTGTTTTCTTTACATGCCTAAGAATTTCGTTCGGAAGTACACTTCGCCTACAAAACGTAAAGTCAATTCTTTCCTTGCTACATGTATTTCGGAAAGCAACAATTCATGCTTTTTTTAAAGATCAATTCTATGTAAGAATCAAAATTCGGTTGCCACGCATAGTCACGGATTTTCTTTATACTTGGCAATTTGATAGACTTTGATGAGTAAAAAAGCCGAACACCATTAATTCGTTGCTATGTGATCCGGTTGCCATGGTAACAGAGGGTAAAGATGTAAAAATGGCATTTTAATGCTTATTTAAGAACATACTGTGTGTAATGTGCACAACTTGGGGTTTCCAGGGTAGAATATATTATCAAAAATAGTTGTCATTTTTCAAAAGAAAGAAAAACATTCATGGAGAAACGCATATTTTTAGAGCATTTCCATGGTTACTAAACAGAAATTTAAAAATATGTTTTCTTCATTTAATTTGAAAAAAGGAGAAATCTTAGATTTTATGGTAAACGCTATTATGATTGTGCAATTAAGAACTTAAATATGAAAATTGAGAACCGTTGCTATGGTAACAAGCTAAAAAAAAAGGTAAATTATAATATTTTTAGGCATATTTGAATGGATATTATTTACATATAATGAATAAATATATAAAATCAATTGGTGAGAAAAATTAAGTATGTCCTAAACTTTAATGACAATTGGAAAAAATCTGACATTTTCAAAACTAACTACCGTTGCTATGGATTTTTCAAAAAGTAAGAATTTTTGTGGGATTTTCTACGCAACTTAATTTTCCATAGCAACAACACTTCTCTGTTGCATAACGAAGCTTTTTGTGGTATATAATAAAAATTTAGATATATGTTTACAAGTTCCAACTAAAACAATTGCTAAAATTTTCTAAAATCAGGAATTGAAGCATATTAAAATCATCTTCAATTTTTCAGTTTTTCCTATTTCTTGGATTTGTTACCATAGCAACGGATGTCAATTTTCATCATAAAATATAAATTGCATGGACATTGGTAAGGATGTAAAATTTTTAAAATTTTCACAGTTCGGCTTAATAAAAGAAAAACAAAACAAAAAACTGATTAAAAAATTTGTAACGGTTTCCATAGTAACATTTTAACAGTATTGGTTCCTCCATCAATTTTCTTATATAATATAAGAATTGAAAATAGGACAAAGGCTGTTTTATGTCTTTGATAGTTTACATTGGTGGGCAAAACCTTCTAATATGGCTTCAAAGTAGGTAAGTTTTGCTATTTTTCCATCTTTAGTCTCGGTTACCAGGGCAACGGTTACCCCCAGCAACCAACTTTTAGTGGTTTTTTGCGTTTTACACCTAGATGTGTCCATGTATGTAATATAAGGAAAATTGGTGACTATGCGTGGCCAGACCCTTTTATAAATCTTTGATTCTTACATAGAATTGATCTTTAAAAATGCATAGTGTACTTATGGCATGGCATAAAAACAGTTCATGCTGACAACTGATATCAAAATATACTTGTTTACATTATATTTTATTCCAAATAATACATGTATATGACAACTTGTGACTAGCATGCAGCATCCCCTGATCAAACTTTATAGATATTAGTTTCTATTTATTAAGAATGTGTGTATATATATATAACCCACGTACTATTAGCCCACTCCTGTGACAAAGCATGGCTGTAAAACAATGATGTAACCTTCCTTTAAGTTATGTTTCAAGATTAGGGCATTTTTATAGTGCGTGGCCTACACTTTAACACAATTATGTCGAAGTCTATTACGACCACAGAAGTGACGTTTCTAACATGCACTACTGCGTTTGACTGTACATGCCCTCAAACGAAAGTTTTCTGACGAAATCACGAAAAGGTTAATAGTTGTTTTATGACCATTAACAAGTGCATGCGAAGAATCGGTTTTCTGACCAGGCGATGGGTGACAAGATTTACATAAAAAGTATTTGCTCCGGTTATCATAGCGCATATATCGACTTTGTGATTCTGTATAAAAACTTTTTACATATAAAGCAGTGGTTGATGTCGAGGACCTCGTCTTGTATCGACGGGAGCCTCGCTATATATCAACGCTCGGGTTACATCGTAATATCTCAGGATACCGACGCGAAAACAGTTGATTGCACCTTTATTAAACTATGAAACTGTCTTTCTTTACTTTTTGAGGTTGGGGAATTAAACGTTATCTAAGTACATGTATTGTAGGGTCCATAGAAATGTACTCGTGTTTGTGGATACATACACGTAGAAGTCAGTGAGTACACCGTTTGCCGGATGTTATTGGTTTATTTATACACGGAGCTCCTCGGGATATTTGGTATTGACTGTAAACAACGAGGGGACTCGATCTCGTTACGGGGAGCAGCTGGTCTCACGATCACTTGTTGGTGTAATAGTTAATGATTCCAAATCAGGACTAGCTGCTACTGCTGAACAATCTGTGAACACGTCCCTAGAACGTTACGTCACAACCCTCTGTTACCCGGAGCAGCGGGCACCTGCTAGGGACTGTGTAAATTAACACAGACTAGAGTTATTACAGATATTGTCGTATCTGTTTATGTCAACCATTAGCTTAGATGAAAGGTGAAATTGTTATCAATATGATTGGGTTTTATAAAAGGAATCTCTTATATACAATGAAGACTTTGCGTTTGGTGATTATCTCAGCTTTCACTGAAGGGATCTTGAGGTTGACTATGTTGTGGTTTCACTGGTCATATAGAAATCAGACCAAATCGACAACGATACTTATTCCTCTCGAAACTTTTTATGGTCAATGCCCGTGATTATTTAGAATGTAAAGAAAAGCAAACACTGCCGCTAAATTGGAATTGATTCATCTATTTGAACAAAAGGGGATACCCACTACTTATCGAGTTATGGCTGGCACCAAACCCAACCATCTCACGACAGACAAGGGCGACAATGGAGATTCGTCATTTGTTTGCTCTCCAGCAATTCAGTCTAAAGCCACTCTCCTTTTTTCAAAAAGTTCACTCAATTGTCATAAAAATGAAATATTTAATTAAGAGAGCGTCAGCTTAACGCGGATCAATAGATGGCAGCGAGGCCAATCGTATATACCTACAGAGGGACAGATTTGACATTTTAACGATTGCAACGATAGTTTAACCCGCGAGAATGATTCTGCTTCACGACATTTACATCAAAAACAGATAAACAGAAAATATTTTGCAGCATTAAGACTTGATTAGCTGGTTAGTGTGGCCAAGTCAATCCGTCTTATCAATCTAGGAGGGGGGATATATATCGATTGTATATCGGGATGATACTGATTAGTTTTAGGGACAAAATTTTGATACTTTGTCAGATATATAATCAGAACTATAAAATTAAACAAATAATTTGTTTAGGGTGTTATAATTATATCCGATTCTATAAGCATTTCTGTTAAGATCTGACAACATTTCTGTAGTCTCTGAAAACTTTCATGTAGAAATTGGATTAATCTTTAAACCTTGGTTGAGAATCTGACAAACTTGCTTTAGGGATCTGACATCCTCAATCAAACCCCGCCAGAAGGGTTAATAATTCTTGCTATCTAACAACCTTACATTCAGAACTTACTTTGACAACTTTGCCGTAAGACTCTGATAACAATGCTTTAAAAATCTGCAACATTAGTTTAAAAATAAAAAAACCAATTTGTACAAATCTAAAATCTTTAGTGTTAGAACTTTACTGAATGAATGTGTCCTGCTGTAAGAAGCTTCATGAATCAGACAACTTTGCTGCTTAAATTATCCCAAATATCATTCGCGTTTTCAAATTGTATAAATGTATGTTCATACAAATGCAAGGAAACAGTACAGTGTTAACTTTTAGATTTTCTTTTCATAAGTTTTAGCGAGGCGTAGGACTTTTTACAAAGGTGATTATTAGACACATTTTCAAACTCTCACAGTTCTTTCTATATTTGCCGGTTTGCGTTGGACTGACAAAGAAATTAAAATTCCTTGGTTATCATTTTAGACAACTTATGAAGTTCTGCTTCAAAAAGTGTTCCAATCTCCAAATAATTAGTCGTAATATCACAGTATATCCCTTTGAAAATATGTGAAAATTAGTTTATACTTAGCATATCAAAGCGTTATTACAATATCTGAAATAAAACCATGCACCGGCTTTTTTCCAAGGTTTGGAGAATCTTGATTGAACTAGAATTATTTGGTAATCAGTAATAACAACGCAAAATGCCTATCCAAAATCAAAATGATACAAATTTGCAAAAAGCAAAACCTAATTCTGATGAAAGTTAATCCGGTTATTTGCAAATTACGTGCATGATATGACCAGCCATAAATTTAATGTATCAAGCAATCAGACAGAGTAATTGGACAAAACTGTGCAGTAATTGACACACGTACACAACAGGGGGATTACTTCGTCCTGAGAGATTTCACAGGACCGGACTGAGAGGATAATCCGTGTCACGGGACACCACCTACCCAGTGTTGATGTTTAGGAGTCAGGGGGAGTGGGGATGTTAGAAATACTGGTCCATGAAAACTTAAACACATCTCTAGAGACAGATTTACTTCTTTAAATTCATATACAGCATTATAATTATATAACTAACAACTGTCAAACATTTCCTTTTTCAAAACGTAAGTTCAGACAATTCAGCAATCCTGGTTTCTTACTGTAAACTACTGTCAACTACTGTCCATTCGTAGATAGCAGGTCAATAATGGGGAACATCATTTACCTATGTTTTTTGAAAGAGTTCAAATATCAAACTTAAAATTATGAATTTTTAATTGTACTCAAAGATGGAAAATGTTTAAATATAAACGAATATTTGCAGATTTAATAGTCTCGCTCTATTTACTCATTTATTTTCATATTTCCATGATTACGAATTCTCCCATAAAAAGTTTATAGTTAAACGAATATGTTTTTAAAATAATTAAGAAAGCTGATTTTACCTTTTCATAAACTGTCTTTGAGTCCTTTAGGTAGGCCAAGGTAGGTATTCCAAGGACATCAGTTACCATAGAAATAAAATTAATAGATTCCCTATTCCCCACTACGAACACCGCCAGGGTGCGCTGCGTCAGGTAAGAACACACCCCGTGAAGCTGGTCGTAAACACCTGTATAGGTAGGGTAGACAGCCCCAGACACGTTCATATCCGGTCCTCCCACCGACAGATAAAACGTCCGGAAGTGAATGTTATACACATCTTGTTCAATCACCGCCACAATATCATTCCCATGACAACAGAACGGCAACAAGAGGAGAATGCACCACGTCTGAAAAGCCATAACGTCAAAATAGCATTAGTCTATTCCTCTATTAGACCGTCTTAAAAACCTTGTCATTTTTAGCTCTATTTAAGGTACGACCTTTTAACGGACTCCAAGCGAGTTTCTTGGCGGTTCTGACAAGAGTTTCATTTAACATCTGTGTTTCCTGTTCCGTTGTTTTAGACTGGGAACATGCCAGCGTTTGGTATTGACTTCCGGTGAACCTATACATCACCATTCGTCGCACAAAATGACAGCAGATCATATCTATTGCAAATTTATAAGTTTTTTCCGATCGCTCACCACAGATGTTGAAAATCGATGCGACATTTACGCCGTGCATTGAAGGGCCGCCATCAGACGAGAATTGCTACTCGATGTCGACCGTAATGGCCGAATAGAGTGTTCATCTTCATCATTATGGCTAATGAAAAAAACACCATCTGCTTGAATTAAAAACAAAAAACCGGTCCTCGTCAAACCATATAGCTCTTTCTTAATGAATAAGATCAACTTTTCCCTTGCTGGTGGTGACCAGTTTATTGAAGTCGAGACTTTGATGAACTGTACGCTTCTTCTCACGAGACCAAATCACCAGGGAAAGAAATTGGTCCTCTCAGATCGAACGCGTCCTAAGGTTGCCAAAGGACAGAAACAGCGGTTAATTAAGTAAGAGTTGCTTACAACAAACCACTGCTTGGATTAGACTTTATTTATTTTGATTAAATAACATTGCTTCGGGAGTGGTAACAGCTAATTTTAGCGTCAGAATTTTTTTAAATAAATGTTAAATGGATGACGTAGATTTACATAGCCACTATTGAATGATAGATGGACAAATGGGCAGAGTGAAAGAGAAGAGATGGGGTACTTAAATCGGTTATATGCGCATCCTCTGTTTTAAATGAACTTTGTAAAACCAAAGTGGTTGACCCCCCCCCCCCCCCCCCCCCCCCCCCCCGAAATGATATGTTATAAATCATAGTTGTAAATATCATTTTTTTGCATGTTGGAATTTTTTTTTGTAGCTGCCCGGATCTTTTAAAACATCCCTGATACGTGAGAGAAAGTTAAAGAAAAAAAGATGATTGTGACAGATAGATGGATGAATGGATAGATAGATAGATAGATAGATAGATAGATCATACTTTTTGAGATTATTTAATTGAAGACTGACATTTCTTTTATAGTTCATAGAATGGTCCGACATGTCATTACCCAGTGGCGTTTTACTGTGAAATTTCATGCACTCTGATTAATCTAAATAAGCTCGGGATGTTTTTGTTTAGTAAATTAAAATCGCTTCACATTGGAGTAAAGGTTTAAGGATAATTAATTTGGATAAATCAATACGTTCATATATCTGACGGAATCTATCCATAAAAAAAAGCTTCCCGCGGATGAAGCGGGCCTAACTGTCCAATATTCTCTGGGTGCACTGGTTACTATAACAGTGTCCGCGGACACAGAGGGGGGTGGGACGAGCGCTGTCAACTGCACGTGCTGGTTCCTGCCAGGCCCTGACTGGGGAGAGATAAGTAGTTATTGATTTTTGTATGTCATTTTACAGATATTAAACATCTTCTGTCTTTGATTAAACATTTATGAAAACTAGAACTAATGGAATCGAGTAATTCCAAATTAAAGTTCATAGTGTATAACTTTATAATAGCATATGTTGTGTATCTTTCATGTCTATGGACAAAGTGTGTCAGGATGACAGCAGACATACTGGCATAGTTTTACGTAGAATAGTTGATGTCATCTGACGTCAATGCATTGTCAATTAAAAAAAATAACCATTTTGTTTACAGGCAACAACATAAAGAAATGCAGATCGAATTTTAATCGCTCCCCAGAGTATAAGGACTCTCCATTTATCACGTGATAATGTTAGCTAAATGCTCCGACGTGGGGTATTTATAGACAATACCATATCAATTATTCTTTAAATATTCTACCAGATTAATTTATTAGTAATAGTTTTGCCCTATTTGAGTTAATTCTAACTGTTGAAACTGTATATTACACATTAGCGGATCCGGGGGGGGGGGGGGGGGGGGGGGGGGTCCGGTGGTCGACCCCCCCCCCCTTTCTCTAGGATATATGAATTTTTAAAAAGATTTGATGTTTATTTAAATTCGATTTTTCCCAATTATAATCTAAATACTATATTCATCTCAAATAAATGCTTTGAAATTCACTTATTTATAGAATTTCAACGGATCGTAATTTATCAAAAATTTTCTTATGAAAAAAACCGTATCGATATTTTATCTATAAAGCTATAAATTATTGCATTAACAGTTGACATCGCCAACAGCTAATGATATAATGCTGCATAATAATACTAAGAATTGTGTCAGTAAGCGTCACAAATGTTAAAGCTGTTAAACTTTGTCATTTTGTGTATAAAATTACAGATAAGGTAACTCTGCTGTCCGGATAACTCATCCTACAGTTATACATATATCAAAGATGTGCATATGACTTGGACTGTGGGTTTTGACAATTACATAATGAAAAAAATACCAGCTGTTGAATTTAATCATTTTTTTGCTAATATGGAAAACCATTGTTTAAATAAACTCCTCCTACAGTTCTCAAGTTATGGGACTTTTTGTTTTTCAGATCACATATACATATACCAGATACGTGCATAGTCATGGATTTTGATTTATAGTTTATGCGGAAAATACCAGCTGTTGAAATTTCTTTGCATAATATTACATATAAGATACCTTATTTGTCCGGATAACTCCTAAGTTTTCAAGACAATATCTTTTTTATTTTGCCGATCAGTTGTTTAAATACCACAATGTTCATATTGGTTGATTTCAATTTATGATAAAACATCAGAAAAATACCAGCTGTTGAGCTTAGACATTTCTTCACAAAATGTTGCATATAGAGTACCCTATTTGTCTGCATAACTCCTCCTACAGTTGTCAAGATCAAACTTTTTTTTTTGATTTTGCATTGCCATTGTGCATATATATATATATATATATATATATATATATATATATATATATATATATATATATATATATGCAAGATGTGTCTGGTACTTGTATTTTGTTGTTATTGAACTAAATATTTTTTCCAATTATATTGCACATACGGTGCATCATTTGTCCAGATAACTTCTCCTGTTGATTTCAAGATATGAAGTTATTTAAGGAATAAGGAATCATGCTTTGGTATTATGAGGTGATAATTTTGGTCGGGGCGTGGTGAAATCCAAAGCTCGAAGGGCTTTATGATAGATTTGGCCATGCTCCGACCGAAATTATCACCTAATAATATTCAAAGAATGATTCCTTATTACTTATGTTTATATTATTTCCAATTTCTACACTTTGAAAACAACATTTTAAAAACACTATTTTTTCATGTAGCACATGCTATGTATTACTACGCGGTGCAGCCAATACTGTTTTGCGGTTATGCTATAAGACACGCCCATTTTGTGTCGCTCATCTTTTATGAAATTATTGGGCTATAGGCTTCAAAATTGATTCGTAATATTATCACAAACAAAGACAGTTGAAAATGTAAATATTGTCAGTTCAATTCTACAGATATGCACAATATAGATGAGAATCATACTCTTTGTTTTTGATATTAATATCATGAAAAAATACCGAAACGAAATTTTGACAATAAGAGGATTATTTCGGGTCGGGATTGCCCTAAGGTAGCGTTGATCAATTCAGGGTCGACAAATTGCAATACGAATATTGTTCCCACAAAAGAAAATCCGGTTTCTTGTCACATTGACAGCTTATTACGTTTTAGGTTACATCTATTACATTACTGTTTTAACTTTTTCATGACGTCACAATGATTATCACACGCGCTTATCGCTTGACGGTTGCATTATATCAAACGTAAAAACACAGTTATTTTAATGATTCTAAACGGTTTTCCATTTTCAAACGTAAATATAAGTAATAAACAGCAATGTTAAAAAGTTCACCGGGATATGAAGTTGGTTGATAAGTGTTCAAATCTACTGAGAATCCCTACGGGCTTCACAGGATTTGATCACGTGACCAACCAACTTCATATCCCGGTGAACTTTTTAACATTGCTGTTTATTTCTTAAATAACTGGTTTATACGTTATATGACACGTCACAATGCACCAACGTCAAAAACGTACTAATCCGCTTGACGTTACGTTTAAATTTTGAACAGATTATATGATTTTTAAAATTAAAACGTACTCAATTTGTACAGTAAATTACAGAAAATGAATTACATGTATACAGAATTAACTCAAAATCTGCCCAAGTTATACTCGTATAACCTGGGTTGGAGATTTACGTTTTTTTATAATCTGCTTCGCGGATTATAAAGCGTAAACTGTCCCAACCCATTCATTTCTTAAATAATTGTTCACTACTATTAGACTGCTTATTGTAAAATTTAAAAAGAAAAATGACACAAAACTATTGTGATTGTCTTTACATAAGTACACAAGTGAGTGAATAAGCACACACAAACCCCTCCATATTCAGTTACTTGTGATTTAAAATCATTGCGAGACGATTCCGTGATTTCCTACGGGAGACCAAACTTAAGGTCAAGATCTTGTAAATAAAAGGCGCCTACAGAATTATGAAATTCAAGATATGAGTCCTTTCTGTGATGCTTCCTAACAATAGCTTTGTTAGATAGGGTGTACCGGTGCTTCAATCTTTGGTGACAATGAAATAAGTAAAACATTTCGGAGTTTTGACGGTCCATTGTTGACTAATGAATAATATCTAGAATGCCCACAGTCTCTCCAAAAATGAAATTAAACAAGCACCTGACCTCCTCTTGAATGATGTCTAATTGAATGTAGGTATCGGGATTACTTTTCCCGTGATTTCATATGTAATGTCAAGAAATTGTTTCATTTTCTACATATTCCCTTGAAGTCCTGAAGTCCGGGAAAAGATTCATCAAATCAATTATACCGTCATGATAGTTTTAACCCCAAAAAGACACTCTGGAATCATTTACTAGATCTTATCAAAAAGACACTCTGGAATCATTTACTAGATCTTATCAAAAAGACACTCTGGAATCATTTACTAGGTCTTGACCTTATGCAAATGAGAGATTTACAGACATTGCTTTCTTCAATCTGATTGAATTACAGATCTAAACAAAAGCACACGCCCTGTGCTATTGTAGATATCTGTATTTTTCTTTCTTTCCATATAACCCATTGGTTTTAAGTGGTATTAATTGGTATTTAAATTCGGACAAACCACCTTATGGAGCCCATGCTAACCAGGAGAGAAGCGTTTTTGGAAATGTGTATATGCATTTGTATTCGATATTTTTGAATAATTTAAAGAATTTCAAAATTATTTAAAAAATGAACATATCATTCTCGATTTAGGTTATAAGTGATAAATGTAGATAAAATCATTATATATAAATTTTCATAAAAAAATTTATTGGGAGAATGTAGAAGGATAGTATGAATATTTTAAGATAGAAAAGGGGGTTGCGCTCGAAGTTTCCGATCCCAATCTCCCAATGCTTGAACTCCCCTTGTAATAAAAAGTGTATCTTTAATATCTTCTTAAACTAAAGATGATTCCATTATTTTGAATTTAAAAATTTAACCCCCAAGGTAGGGTGTTGGATGTTTCCAAGTCTTGTGATTAAAATTACCTTATAATGAATACTAGTATTGCATTTTAAGGTTGGGCCGGATCTCTCTAGCTAAAGATGATGCTATCACACTTGATTTTCGACTATGATTGAGATAATCTTAATTGTGAAAATATTACAAATAATTAAACTATTGTAAAAAAAACAAAATACTGTTAATAATGGCAGTGACAATAAATATGTACAAATTATCAAGTTTTCAGTAACAATAGTTTAAAATATTTCAGTCCGTTTTCCTCTATCAGTTTTCAAATCCCTGCCCATTTTTGATTCAATTTAACCAAAAAAAAATGAATGATGATAACACTAAAACATTAATAGTATTAAAACTACTTTAATTGACCTTATTCTGCGGGCAAAAATTTTGTAGGAGGTCAGTGATCAAAATTTCGAGATATGGTGTCTTTTATCATTTGTTTATCATTTTTTTATATTTTGCGTGCCGTACGATTATCTTAATGAATAAGTGAGATAAAACCAACAGAAAATACGCAAATTTATATTGACGAACAAATAAAATCTTTACTTTTATTATTATATTACTGTTAAAAAAGTTTTAGCTGAAAAACGAAATCTGAAAAATTTAGTCCGAAATTCCTTTGTTTTGCAATACGTCCATTTTTGTTGGAGCCAAATTCCATAATATAGTAAAAATATCGAATGTTATGTCAATAGCTATTCATTTTATAAATACTTTTTGTGCTTAGAACAATTTTTTTTTTCATGATATTGAAAATTATAACAATCCGAATTTAACAACTCACACCCTGAGTAAACAGCACCATTAAATTATAACTTTCCATTTTTAAAACGACATTTTAAGATAAGCGTCTATGGCATATCAGTTTCATAACTTAAGACCCGTGGACAAAGATCAATTTTTAATTTATGTTCTATAATATACTTAATAATCTTCCATGACCCAGGCAAGTCTTAATTGCTGCCTCCGAAGTTGTAAATCATCAAACATATTTATTCATGCATTAATCATCTTGATATTAATCATAATATGCCAATGACAAAGCAAAAAGTAATTTCTATTCGAGTACTCGCAGTACTTTAATGATTTTTCTTATTTGCAGCTAGCATCTACTGGCTTATTGGCTGCTGTTAGTGGCTGCAAGCTTCAGCCTTTTTGTCTGTCTATTTAAACACGTTCTCTATCCACGTAAACGCATTTTGTCTATCTATAATCTATAAATATTTATGTTTCATAGCTAGATTTCTTTCACAATCTTTCTATCCTCATGCAACTATCTATTTATCTGTCTGTCTGTCTGTCTGTTTGTCTTTATCCAGTTGCATCATTCATGTAGAACTTGTACAAAACAGTACAAGTGCATGTTATCGTAAAAATAACATATTACTAAAACTGGGAAAATAAAGGGAAATGAAATGATGAACATATTTCATAAAAGACTGCTTTCAATTTTAAAATCTTATGTCATTAATAGGTGCGACTGCAACGCTTCATGATAAAAAGTTTGTATCATAAGCGGTTGAGGATGTAGATATTTGCGTGTTTCATTTAGCGTTAGGGCTGCTCTGCATTTGGGACGCCTAATGATACAATTATATCATTATATAGCTGCGATATATCAGTAGCCGTTGTTAAAGAGGTTCGTTCCTCTCTTTTTAGGTAACTATTTTATGTCACTCCTAGTCTAAAGATTCTGCATCATATATTAATTCTATTTGTATATTTATATTTTACAATGCCATATAAACCACATTGAATAAAATTGTTAAATTAGTTTACATAATTACAGAGTTTAGTAAGGGACTATATTTTGTGGCGGAAGGTTTTCAAGAAGAAAATGAACAATATTTATAACTCAATAGTTTTACAGTACGGTTACTTTAGCATCCTAATTTTCAGCGCAGATCAAACTTCCAAATAGCTTGTGTATTACGATATATTCATGTTGTTCTGAAAAACATATTTGATCAATATTTTGATATTTCTATCGACATATTTTGGCATATTAAGCTTAACTATTTCATAGAAGTCAAGAAAAAATTAACTCCAATATTGCCTAAAATTAGCTTATTCCATGACATATATCAATTTTTTTTTTTTTAGATATTTAATATGAGACGTTAAATGTATGTCTACAGTATGCACATTTTTGGAAAGATGGCATCACTAATATTTTTTTATTTGCGTTATAATTTGATTACTCCAAAATTGTGTAACAATCTTAACAATCTGCTGTTGTGATCATTATGCACTGGCATGTAAAGCAAGGTTTTTTAAACTTTGACTTAGATATTACTTTTATAGTCAATACATGCGTTCAACTTCATACTGTATTGAAATCATAATTAAATAATCTTTCAAACTATAAATATTTGTTTGATTTCTTCAAATAATCAATTTCCATGCCAAATTTTCACAATAATTTCAGGAAAATTATCACTTCTGTTTGGGGTTCCATATTTTCAAAAATGGCATGTAACATGGGTCACAAATAAAATAAATGAACATTTTAGGTCCCCATCTGTATATCCAAGTAGTTTGCAAATGATTGACATTACTAGTATTTCAGGAGGCAACCACCTTAATGCAATAATTAATAGCTTTAGGCGTTGCAATTGCAACACTTAATGATACATGTATTTATATCATTAAGCAGTGTTGTATCATTTACGGTTGTTACAACGCATTTTTTACTTTTTAAAGCTGCTTTCAGATGACTGTATTGTTTAGCTAATTAAATATCAGCTATAACTTAACGGAATGATATAAAAGTGAGAGAGAAGAGATACTTAAATCGGTTTTATGCGCATCCTCTTTGTTAAATGCAGTTTGCAAAAAACCAAAGTGGTTGACCCCCCCCCCCCCCCCCCCCCCCCGAACTTATACATTATAAATCATAGATGTAAATCTCATTTTTTGCTTGTTGGTTGTTTTTAAGCAGCCCGGCTCTTTTAAAACATCCCTGATACGTGAGAGAAAGTTAAAGAAAAAAAAGATGATTGTGATAGATAGATAGATAGATAGATAGATAGATAGATAGATCATACTTTTTGCGGCTATTTAATTGAAGACTGACATTTCTTTTATAGTTCATAAAATGGTCCGACATGTCATTACCCAGTAGCGTTTTACTGTGAAATTTCATGCACTCTGATTAATCTAAATAAGCTCGGGATGTTTTTTTTTTTAGTAAATTAAAATCGCTTCACATTGGAGTAAAGGTTTAAGGATAATTAGTTTGGATAAATCAATACGTTCATATATCTGACGGAATCTATCCATCAAAAAAGCTTCCAGCGGATGAAGCGGGCCTAACTGTCCAATATTCTCTGGGTGCGCTGGTTACTATAACAGTATCCGCGGACACAGAGGGGGGCGGGACGAGCGCTGTCAACTGCACGTGCTGGTTCCCGCCAGGCCCTGACTGGGGAGAGATTAGTAGTTATTGATTTTTGTATGTCATTTGACAAATATTAAACATATTCTGTCCTTGATTAAACATTTATGAAAACTAGAACTAATGGAATTGAGTGATTCCAATTTCAAATTTCTCTTCATCCTTCTGTGGATTAATACAGAGGCATTGCCTTTTTGACGTGGTTTTATCATCATGCAAAAAAGATTAATGTGTTTTACTTTATAGCATATGTTGTGTATCTTTCATTTCTATTGACAAAGTGTGTCAGAATGACAGTAGACATACTGGCATAGCTGTTATGCCATTATACGTAGACTTTTTATGTCATCTGACGTCAATGCATTGTCAGAGATAGAAAAAAATAACCATTTTGTTTACAGGCAACAGCGTAAAGAAATGCAGATAGAATTTTAATCGCTCCCGTGATAGAACCATTTTAACAAAAGCTTGGACTTTGGGTAGTTGTGTCAAACAGCAATGTGACGTAGGCCTGTCTATTTCGCTGTTGGCCAAATATTCTATCAGATTAATTTATTAGTAATAGTTTTGTCCTATTTGAGTTCATTCTACCTGTTGAGACTGTATATTACATTTTTGAAATAAATCCTCTTTGTGGACATCATATTCTCTGGGTTTGATTTTTTTAGCTCTTAAAGAGGATATTCAATTTCTTTGATGGTGACTGTGTGTATAAAAACATAGTCAAATAAGTGCGTTTGGTCTTATAGATCCCATACAATATCTCTGTGTGTGACTGCTGATGTGTAAATACCCTAGCATATAAATGCAGATCTTTCCAAAACGAATTCGATTGGTTTCCCGGACCCCGTGTAGCGTTAAAACGACTACGTGTCCGGGAGATTGGAGCTGGTCCGTGATAGATGTCGATCTTGGAGAGTTTGGGAGACAATCAGCATAAACAGAGGTCTGGAGACAGCCCAATTCTCTCGACTGATTGGTGTCCCAGAAAAAGGACAGACCACATCACATCTGTCACTCAGCCGACAGTAAACGGTAACCAGACCATTCTGATGGGCTGAGGCAGGGGAGGAACTAGTGTTCTTACCAATGTCCTTGCCTTACCTGATCCTCTAGACTTGGGGTGAGGGGGCGTCGATGAACCAGAAGTTTACAGAGTCCCTCTCACCATTCAATGATCTGCACTCTCTAATCTTTACTGGGGGAGGTTGGTGAGGAACTAGCTTCATACCAATAACCTGCCCCTATCCACATATGTAGACTTTACATGAGTGGAGAAACTAGCTTGTTATCAGTGGTCTGGTCTTTGACCATAGGATTTGGGGGAGGAGGCTAGTCCACATCAGCTATCCGGACCTATTTGATCTGAAGACTGCAGTTGGAGAGGGTGGAGGGTGGGGGTTAGCTCCTCATCGATTCACCAATTACCTGGTTCTAAAAGATCCAGTGGGGCCAAGAACACTTAAATTTCCATCATGTTAACCTGACTCACTACCCACCCAATTTGTTAGGATCCTTATGATGAACGCCTGTCATGGCTGATCAGTTTATGGGTCTGCTTGTCGGGCTGTTCAAGAGCTAAAGGTTACCGGGTTTGACAGTTATGTAATGAATGCTGAGAAAACAAGGTTCCTGATATACATTTACTTCGGTGTCCTTTATTCTTCTACCTTTTTTAGGGAAAGAAAACTTTCTCTTAGCTTTATACCGAGTCAAATACATACATGTATACTACATTCAATATCCATTAGGTTATAGCATCAAGATACGTCATGGTATTTTTATCTAAATATTGAGACATCTAAAGAATGTGGCTATCATTTTACAGTATCAAGTTACAATACCTGTACTTAATCAACAACAGTGAATGGTTATATTTCTGTTACTTAAGAACGTGGTCACGTGATCAAATCCTGTGAAACCCGAAGGGCTTCTCAGTAGATTTGATCACGTACCAACCAAGTTCATATCCCGGTGAACTTTTTAACATTGCTGTTTATTACTTGTACATGTATTTACCTTTGAAAAAGGAAAACCGTTCAGAATCATTAAAATAACCGTGTCTTTACGTTTGATATAATGCAACCGTCAAGCGACAAGCGCGTGCGATAATCATTGTGACGTCATGAAAAAGTTCACACAGAATTGAACGTTTTCGTTTTTCTATAGGTTCATATAAGGATGCATATTTGCAAATGTAAATTTATCTGTTTATATACATGTCTATAACTATTTACACAAGTAAACTCAGATGTTCCTCATTTTGAATTCACATATCTTTAAATGCAATTGTGAATATAGGTAAATTGCACTAATTATTTTTGTGTAAATTGCACAACATGATTTGTATACATTTTGTATCACTAACAGTTAAAATCATAGACAAGACACAACAGAAATCAAACAAGTTACAGTACAAAGGTTTCAGATGTTGACAATTTGTTCCAATGAGATGAGTTGATAGTTTTGGCTGGGGTGAAGTCCCTGATACTTGATGTCGATGTCACTGGTCCCTGTGCCCCGGGATTCTCAGATTATTATGCGTCGTCTGGGCGGAGATTGAACAGACTCTCGATCACCGTCTCGTCTGCTAGGGTTGTGATGTCACCTACGTCCCGGTCCCCCACCGCGATCTTGCGTAAGATTCGTCTCATGATCTTACCAGAGCGAGTCTTTGGCAGACTGGGAGCATTCTGAACGAAATCGGGCATTGCAAATGGGCCAATCTTAGTTCTCACTGCAAATGAGAAATGGCAAGATCAAATTATTACTGATGAAATAAATGTAGATAAAATAGGATCACCATCAAATAGCTAAAAGTAGATTTTGTAAACTAATGACAGACCTTTTGTCTTGAGTTCGCTGCCCAACTCTTCACTAAACGTCTCACCCTGAAATGAGAAACAAGAAGTTACACAAATAGACAGAGAGAAAACAATCGGTAAATTAGATAAACTTGTTGCTGAAAACAAAAAGAATCTAGATCGTAGATCTAGAATTTAGTGAGAATAAGTACATACTATTAGTGTAAATATACATGGGTGTATGGTATAACATTATACTTGAAGTTAGCTACCAGTCCATATTTTACAGAAAATATAGTTTTTTCTTTTTTTCAGTAATCAGTAAATTAAAATACAGATCATTTAAGAAAAGTGCATAACAGTATACGCTTTATCAATCATGATAACAATATAAAAGCCTGCCTGGGGAATGGAGATATGTATCTATTGACAGATTGAAGAGTACATTTATACCTGACAATATTACATTATTAATAATGCATAAGGTGTTGTTCTTTTAATGGGAATGAAAAGTGATAGTTATCAGTGCTTATCACACACGTTGAGTCAAAATATCAACACATATATGATGGAGCGATACTTCTGTATCAATATTATATTAATATGGATAATCACTCGCAGCAAGGCCGTCAAGAAAGTCGTTTAGACAAAAAAGTTAAGGAAATGTACATTATGACCTCAAAATAATCTGCTCGCCTTTAAATGCTGGTACTTGTTAGAGCATTAATTACATGTACTATACTATATACAAACAAACAATGCCGGTACTTAATAGAGCATTAATTACTATACTATATACAAACAATGCTGGTACTTATTAGAGATTAATTACTATACTATATACAAACAAACAATGCCGGTACTTATTAGAGCATTAATTACTATACTATATACAAACAAACAATGCCGGTACTTATTAGAGCATTAATTACTATACTATATACAAACAATGCCGGTACTTATTAGAGCATTAATTACTATACTATATACAAACAATGCCGGTACTTATTAGAGCATTAATTACTATACTATATACAAACAATGCCGGTACTTATTAGAGCATTAATTACTATACTATATACAAACAAACAATGCCGGTACTTATTAGAGCATTAATTACTATACTATATACAAACAATGCTGGTACTTATTAGAGATTAATTACTATACTATATACAAACAAACAATGCCGGTACTTATTAGAGCATTAATTACTATATAATACAAGCAAACAATGCCGGTACTTATTAGAGCATTAATTACTATACTATATACAAACAATGCTGGTACTTATTAGAGCATTAATTACTATACTATATACAAACAATGCTGGTACTTATTAGAGCATTAATTACTATACTATATATAAACAAACAATGCCGGTACTTATTAGAGCATTAATTAGTCAATTCAAGCTACTGTATACAGGGTTATTTTCACCCGGGGTTATTTTCGCCCTTCTTCACTTGCAAACGGTTTCGCCTTGTCTTGAATTCACCCAGACAAAGTTGTGTTTAAAGAGAGATAATTTGAGATATTGGAATTCACCCAGTCTTAAATTTTACTGACCCATGTATAAACCATATTAGGTCAACTACTAACCATGTAACTAATGACATTCATCCCTTGTACCCACTTACCTCTTTGAGGGTGACAAAACAGTAGGTACACTCGCCCTTAATTTTGTGGGGGTGGGACACCACCGCAGCCTCCGCGACCTTGTGGTGCTCCACCAGGGCCGACTCTATTTCAGCGGTGCTCAGCAAGTGCCCCGAGACGTTGACCATGTCATCGATTCGTCCTGTGACCCAGATATATCCGTCGCTGTCCTTCTTCCCGCCTGTTAGGCAGCATAGTTAAGCAATGTTATACTGGTATCTACGGTCTCAAATACTTTCGTACAAAACAGACCATATCAAAACAATCATTTACAGATAAGGGGACACATGTTAAATATGGATAGATTATTAACTCAGTCTCTGTAAGAAATCTACATGTGTGGATATCATAAAACATCTCAAGAATTTGAAATATTTCATGAAAATTTTAAATCTCACCATCTCCTGTGCAGTAGTATCCTGGGAACTTTTTAAAGTATGTGGTCTCGAATCTCTGGTGGTCTCCGTACACCGTCCTCATGATACCCGGCCACGGCTGCTTAAACACCTGTAACCAACAAACAACTTTCCTCATTAGATATCACAGATATCTGAAAAACAACTCCCTTCATTTATGTTACATACCAAATTTCTTGGATCTCGTGATTAAATACACTGAACTAGCTATTATGTATCCTGTAAACATGGATATTTTTACAATATTAAATTTTGCTTTCTCTATATAGGTATAATTCATCTTATTTGAAATATATAAATGGTATGCAACATGTCTAATGTCTTTCCTTTAAACATCATACAGGAGCTATAATACTTGTTTTACTGTAGAAATCAGACAACAACAGTGACTATTCTAGACAACAGACTATAATCTTGTTATACATGTTTACTATTGATATCAGGAAACCACTGAGCCATTCATGATATCAGATATCTGTTTTCATTATAGATATCAATTTCCCTTAGTGCCTGTCTACGCACTGACCAGATATCCTTCCTTGTTAGGCTCCGTAATCTCAAGCCCTTCCTCATCCAATATGACCGGTACCACGCCAAAGAACGGGAAAGTCTGGAACCAAAACATGAATACATCACGACTGATATAGACTGTGAACAAAAGGGCAATATCTAAGTGTTGTCTACAGAGCTTCCACCAATTAATGCAGCAAAAGTTTGCTATCAATAAAAGGCATCATTAAAAAAATTAGGTCATTATACCATATTTTCCTCTTTACACAATAAAAATTCTAATGATTTCTGGCAGTGACAGAGAAAATCCTTTAGCACTGGCACATAATGACAAAATGATAAAGTCGTTAATTTCTGTGATGTTTGACTGCTGTGAGGATGACAGAGTACAGATTGGTTGCTATGGATACTTACCGCTGACCCTGGTTTGGTTGTTGTGGCACCCGGGAGAGGAGTAATCACATGGCCTCCCTACAATACAATACAATACAGCCAAGATCAATCAAAATAAACCAATAATCAAAGATCAATTAGGCAGATAAATATAACTTGATGAACATTTCTATCATACAACCTGAATTTTTCGCAGTTAATTTATTTACTATTTTTTTTTAATACACTGAAAGATTGTATCAATATCAATACAGTATTATAGTCTGTCCCAAGTTATTTATTCCGTCATTTTTTGATGTTTTTAATTAAAATAAACATACCTGTCAATGAAGTACAATTCAAATCAATAAAAGGGAAAAAATCCAAGATTTCTTCATTGACACATCATCTGTTTTTACCCGGAGAAATTCGCAGGAACAAAAACAAATTCTTTCTTATGAAGATTTATAATGGGAAATGTTTACATCTTTTCTCCATTCGAAAATACTTGAAATGCCTCACACCATTTTTAATATTTTCATCCGGGGTACTTTAATGTCATTTGCAATGCAAAATCCCCTGTACTTTTTATTTTTTGCAGTGTATTGAAACCTGACAAGCTAAACTTCATATAAACCCTGAGGTATTTATTAATATCAAGTAATTTAAGAAAATATGCTGCATAAATATCTTGGGACAGAGTATACCTGCTATTAGGTTAAGCTTTCATCATAGAGTTGACAGGGAAAAGGTTGTTTACATTTTACTTATCATACCTCATACAAGTACACTGAACAAGAGAGTGGGAGGATGGACTGTCATGAACAGATAGCCATCATCTGTGTTTTTTAGATAGAATACATTTATTTGATATACACATGTAGCTAGAATTTATATGTACATATACAGAGTAGCAATCAATATTCCTTACAAACAGTGTAATCTTTATTGCATACACTCAGCAAGCTGTGTCTTTTCCACAGTAGTGAGGGATAATCTGCCAGAATCACTGATGTGATGGAGAGACAATAGATTTTATACCCATAATTTCAGATGAAGAGTTATCAAAATAATCAATCATTGCCAGCACCATCTGGTTGTTTTAATTATTTCTGGTAATTATACATCTAAATCTCGTTAAACTAAGGCTTCAGTTATACTGTTTCTGTTCACTGTTTGACCAATGTTCCATAGAAATGGGGTGGAGGAGTAGAAAAGTAGGGATGAAGTGAGTGTATGGGGGCGGAGCAGTAGGGGCGAGGTGTGTGTATGGGGGTGGAGCAGTGGGGGCAGGTGTGTGTATGGAAGTGGGGCAGTAGGGGAGAGGTCTGTGTATGGGGGTGGAGCAGTAGGGGCGAGGTGTGTGTATGGGGGTGGAGCAGTGGGGGCGAGGTGTGTGTATGGGGGTGAGGTGTGTGTATGGGGGTCGAAGGGGTGAGGTCTGTGAGGTCTGAGGTCTGTGGGGGTGGAGTAGTATTGAAGTGTGCGTATGTGTGTATAGGGAAATGACTGTATGCTGACCGTTTCTGTCTGCCAGAAGGTGTCCACTATGGCACACTGCTTGTTCCCAACCACATTGTAGTACCACAGCCAGGCCTCGGGGTTGATGGGTTCACCCACGGTACCCAGGACCTTCAGTGTGCTCCTGTCATACCTACGTAGAATATACACAAACAGATACAACACAACTTTATGACAATAGTCAGTCTAAACATGTATATTACTGCATGTATATGAATGTTTTTGTTTGAGGAAAAAAAGGAAATGATTCTACACCCTGCAGGTAGAACGGTTTGTAGTACCATGCCAGGAAGGCTTTCAATAGTTTTGAAGTGAAGCAGTGAATTACCGGTACTCATTTGAAGAGGCTTTTTTGAAATTATTTTGAATGGTCCAATTATAAAATTTGAAGGAGCTAACTCTGATCACTGATACAGTAAAAATGGCCTCCTACATCTCCTCATTGATAGTTCTAGCAAACAGGGATATCTTACATGTACATTGTTTTTGCTAAAAGGTGGACACAATATGATAGCCCCCTTCTTAGTTACTATGGAATGATAGCCCCCTTCTTCGTGACTATGGCGCTTACTTGGTGACAAAAGAGTCATCATATTTCATGAGAGCCCTGATGGCGGTAGGCGCTGTGTAGAATTTGGCCACTTTGTATTTCTCAATGATGGCCCAAAATCTGCCAGCATCAGGAAAAAATGGAACTCCTTCAAACTTGAAAAAAATAAATTATCAACACAATTATATTGAATATCAATAATAAATTTATATATCTACTTAAGTTTCTATATCTGAAAACAGTATATCCCCCCATTTCCTCCTCAAATCAAGGAATTATAAAGTGTGCCAACTTTCACCATTGACCGTGATCCACCTGCTTTATTGCCTACACTGATACTTACAATGATTCCTGTGGCGCCGTTGTTCAGTGGACCGTAGCAGGTGTAGGTGTGTCCAGTGATCCATCCTACGTCAGCCGTGCACCAGTAGACCTCGCCCGGGTGGTAGTCGAAGGAGAACTTGAAGGTGGTGGCCGAGTACAACATGTAGCCGGCCACCGTGTGGAGTACACCCTTAGGCTTCCCAGTGGAGCCACTGTCATAAAGCCACCGAAAGTTAGAAACCAATAACATCATTGACAACAGAACCACAACAACTCAAACAAGAATGAAACAACAAGATCTCTTTGTATTTCATCTACAGGTAACTCGAGATACCTCGAAGTCCACGGGACCGCGATAAAACTTCGAGAGATCGAGAGTTCCAGGTTTAAAGAGTCCAGAATTTTTCGGGTTGGCTTTCAGGTTTTAAATTTTGTCTAACCGAATTTTATGATTCAACTCTTTATTTTAATGCCTAAGTTACACATGAACATTTAACAACGATGTTTCGTTGTGTTTTTCAGGTGAATATTTCGGATCAAGATGGTTAAAAAATGAATATAACTAAGAATATTGTATATTATAATATTTTAAATGTAAGGTGGTTTTAAATTGAATAAAACTAAGAATATTGTCATAATATTTATACATTATAAATATCGTTTGCATTTAGGATGACATAAAAACGTACTAGACAGTTCTGTAAGTACTTGTTTTGCAATAGTCGTCATGATGACAATGATACTGCAATGATTTAATTCTGTATTTTTATACCGGTAATTCATTAAGCATTGACACCATCTCAAAATCATCGTCTCGTCTCTTAATTATTTTCTTCTTTTGACAACGTCTACTAATTATCATAAGTCACTGGCAGTTTTCATTAACAGGTATTGAAATAACTAATTATCAATCATCACCTTCCAGTTTACCTGTGCCACTTGCTTAAACTCCCTTTACACGGGTCACGTGTCTAACGCCTGGGGTCATTTAAATGTCCACAGAAGGTCTTAATTTGGCATTGCTTGAGTTCACACTATTACTTTGAGGTATCGAGGGTAAATTACAATGGATTATGTATAACGGGACCGTATTATGATTTCGAGGTATCGAAGGTTTCAAGAGATTGAGAGTTCGAGAATTCAAGGGTAAATTTGCTTAGTAATATAGCGGAAAAAATTGGGACCGGCGACTGACTTCGAGCTATCAAGAACTTCGAGAGATCGAAGTTTGAGCCATCGAGAGTTACCTGTACTTGTAAATTACATGTAATTAAATATCTAATTCTTTATAAAAAGAGATGGCCATATCATCTTAAATTACTGTAGATTCATCTGTTTTGCATCAAATCATGAGAATATAAAATTGCGAACACCAAATTTTAATCAAAGTTTCATTTAGTTTACATCTGTCCAAAAAATAAAATCGAGATTTGCTTCACACAAATTTATATGGATATTAATTCCTCACATTTATTATGAATCTACAGTATTCATGAAACTGAATTAGTACTAGATATGATTACTGAACAAAAAACTAGTATAATACATGAACAATTCCATATCAGAACCCATTGGACTTGTCCTACCTAACTCTGTATGAATAAAACTTCATGCATTAATTTAGAACTGAACTAAACTTATCTAAACCTGCTCTGTGTTGAGTTGAGTAATGCTGGGGTCTAGCTTCTGTTACCTTGTGTACAGCATAAAGAGGGGGTCCTCAGCCATCATCCACTCCGTCTCACACTCAGGGGACTGTCCAGTCATTATATCATGCCACCACAAATCTCTTCCATCATGCCAGTTGATCTGTCATATAAAACAAATACAACAATCAATTGCATTCTTCCTTACTCATAAAAGCAATGACCAATCAAATTCTTTCTGAAGTCATTTAATTTGCAATTCATAAGAGCAGCAACCAATGAATTCTTAATACAGAAGAAAGAACCAATAAAATTCTTCTTCATTCTCAAAATAGAAGCAGGAACCAGCAAAATTTTCCTTCACCAGAAATCTTCTGACGACTGTATGAACTACATCTCGGGTAGCTTTTATAACTACTTGTACCTTGAGTTTGAGATAAGTTCAGTAGAACTAAATACCTTGAGTTTGAGCGAGGGTCACTAGAACTATACATGCCTTGAGTTTGAGTGAGGGTCAGTAGAACTACACATACCTTGAGTTTGAGTGAGGGTCAGTAGAACTACACATACCTTGAGTTTGAGTGAGGGTCAGTAGAACTACACATACTTTGAGTTTGAGTGAGGGTCAGTAGAACTACACATACCTTGAGTTTGAGTGAGGGTCAGTAGAACTACACATACCTTGAGTTTGAGTGAGGGTCAGTAGAACTACACATACCTTGAGTTTGAGTGAGGGTCAGTAGAACTACACATACCTTGAGTTTGAGTGAGGGTCAGTAGAACTACATTTACCTTTAAGTGAGGGTCAGTAGAACTACACATACCTTGAGTTTGAGCAAGGATCAGTAGAACTACACATACCTTTGAGTTTGAGTGAGGGTCAGTAGAACTACACATACCTTGAGTTTGAGTGAGGGTCGAGCAGCAGGTGGTTCTGTATTCTCATCATGCTTCAGGTTGTTTATTTCTTCCTCTGCAGGTGAGAGATGTCTCACAACCACACACGTACGAACCTCATGACTCCTACAGATTTACAAGCAATATGAAATGGTCAGCAGTACATACACATTGATCAGACTCAAATAATTGAAATTCTTTGTAAGGAAGTCTCAGTGATGCTCAAGTATCATTTTATTGCCGTATAGCTGACTTTCTTGCTAACACACATAGATAAAACAACTTGCATTCCAAAGATATGAGTTCTCTTTGGTTTATGAGTCATCGACTTGCAATTTTGACTCATCTATGTACAATTTTGACTCATCAACTTACGATTTGGTGCAGATGTCTACAGCATCATCAACTATCTTCTTTACATTTAACAACTTAGCTCCTCTCCACACACCATCTACAATATTGTACACGCATGCAATCAGGCAGTAAAGTCAAGGAACCCCTTCCATAGTTCCTTGGAGATGCAAAAGGAGTTTTTCGTCTTGAATGACACCAATAAAATTTACAGGATTTGTAAGAGCAGATGAGAAATATCAAAGAGAATGCATTAAAAAAAACTTAAACCACATTAGCTTCCTAAATTTTTTATATATTATCACCTAGAAATTTGCACCACAAATATTTATCTTTTTATTGGTGCACTACCTCCAGTTCTGGGCAAAATAATGGAAAATGACATAATAACCCTTTGTATTTGTGATCATTATAAATTTATTTTAAAAATATATTTTAAGTCCTACCAGCAGTGATAACTACGTGACACTTGGCATCAAGGATTCTACCGGCCAGTGAGTCGGAGGAATAGCCAGCAAACTGAAACACACAAACATCCGCCACTCTTAATGGCATGAACCTTGTTGCAGTAATCTTACCAAAAAGACATTTTACTAGATCATCACTAGTCAAATACTTGTTGAAGTGAAAATTCCTCCGGTCTACACCTGAATCAGTGTGTGACCTCTTTGTCGTAGATTCGTTTTCTGCTCTGAATAGTACTCACAATGATGGAGTGAACAGCTCCGATCCTAGCACATGCCAACATAGCAACGATGAGTTCTAATATCATGGGCATATAAATGGCCACTCGGTCTCCTTTCTGTATACCTGTCAAACCCAAAAGCTTAGTTTAACTTGTTCACACGGATAGTACAAAGAGAAAAGTATCAGGCGTGAGACTATGAGTCTGAGGGGTACATACCAATCTTTTTCAGAACATTGGAGAATTTGCAGACCTCTTCCAGAAGCTTCTTAAAGGTGATGGAACCCTGGTCATTGGGATTGTTGCCTTCCCTGTCAAATACAATGTACATTGTTTAATCGCCGCTACACAGATGGTGATGTAACTGACGTTTAAGCTAAGTCTTCTATGTCTTCTGTTTCTATGCATCATTATACAATAAATCATCCCTACGAGTCCTATTTATTTTCAATCAAAATCTAGACAAACATATATCTCACATGTTTATTTGAATATACAGTATGCACAAAACCCATTCTGACATCTTCGTGAAGTAATATCAATATCTTATTTCATGAAATATTCAGAAAAAGATGTTTAACATTTAAATCCATAATTAATCATTATTTTTAAGCGTAAGTCATCATATTACATAGGATAAAAACATTGGTGTGCAAATGATCTATAACATTTATAGATAAAAATTATCATTATATCTCTTTAACTGGGTCATTAGATTTCAAACAATATTTCTCTCTTGAGAATTCTAGGCCTAACAAGTTTTTATCTGCTTAACATCTTATGACAAGGTTTTTTTTATTATTCATTATCAAACCAGGTTATTTCGCCAATACTCACCAGTAAAAGGCGATCTTATCGCCCATGCCCCTGTCTATGTTACGATCTAAGGCGTTATAGCATATATTGGTCTGCGCCCCATCCATCCACTTGATGAAGATGGGGCCCTTGTTGCAATCAAAGTTATACTGGAGAAATTCACCGGTCGGGGGAGACTTCCAAAAGAATTGTTTTGAGATTTCATCCCAGAAGCCGGCGGGGTCCTCGATGGAGCGCTGGTACATCTCCTTGTACTGATCAAACGACGACACGTGCGCGTCCCGCTGTATCCTCTCCAGTGGAGAGTACATGTCCAAGTGTCCGTTGTCCATGGTAAACTGTCAGAATTTGTCCGTTTTGCTGTTAGTATTATTGTTCCTCTTAGCGCGAAATGAAAGTGGAAAAAAGTGACGCCACGGAGGCAAGACAAGTCGTACATTATCACATTCGTAGTTCGTGTTCAAGAAATACACTACAGAAATGACAAACTATCCCTTTTCCGGTTTTTTTTTAAATTTTAAATAACTAGTTCATTTCAAACCAATCGTCAATGTATTCAAATTTATATTGTAAATATTATGAATAGAGAAAAAATTACTTAGGTACTTATGGATATTGATCAAATTCCAATGCTAAGCCTTTTGGTTTTCTCACTTCAAGTGAAATACTGAGTGAAAATATTTCCATGAATACAATCAGAAAGTGTCTAATCTTAATTCTAAGCAGAAATTTAAAAAATTGAGACAAAATATCACTTAATTTACTAGTATTCTTTAATTAAGTTTTTGAACCATTCCAAAGTATGCATGTGTATAAATCACAAATCCTTAAACAATAAAACAAAAAACAAAAGCAGGACTTAACAACTCTCCCAATGTCTGGGGTCTAGCAAGCAGTTTATTAATGGATTTATACAAAGTTCTTTATAACCCCAATCATGATTGTAAAAGTGGGTTCGTGACCCCTGACCTTGGGAGGGTGACCATTTTTATCTCTATCAACTGAGAGCACCATCTACTTGATTATAAATAAAGCCAATAATACAACCACATTATATCAAAAATACATATACAAAATTCTAATTAATCAGTACTAATTAAGCATACCAAACCTTAAGTACAACTTACATCACTAAATCCCTGAGATCTGGCTCCATAAAAATAAGACAGACTAGCTACGATCAATATTTTAAATTATAAATAATTTTAGAAATAGATTCAGTGATTAGATGACATGTTTCCTCTGTAGGTTTGCATACCTATAAATACTGGACAAAAGTTATAACCATATAAATTTTACGATCCAAGTAAATCAATTGTAATTAAAATTAAAAATCTATTTATTAGATACATAATTAAGTTTATTATTTTCAGTTTATGGTGTTGGAGCCAGGTGGAGATGTTATTGGATATTGCTAACCCGATACATTTGGAATGTTTTACATATCTGTGACACATCACAACAAACATACACACAATTTCTAACCAAAACTCTTTTCACGATAAAAGAAAGCAACAGAGATAAAGTTTGCCTCTACCCATACACTGAAAGCTGAATATTAAATAAAATTCTCTTTGTTAATCTGTTCATGCCTATGGGAATAATAATTGCCTGCATTGCAAAAAATTACATACAAATATGTTTAAATAAAACTTTAATAAATGAAAACACAATGAATGAGTAAAATGTTAGCAATTTCATTTTCACGTGTTCACATATACATATTTTATATACCTGCAAAGTAACTACTGGTACATCAGATTCATACATTGGGTTTTCACAGCATATGACTAATCCCTCTGTTGAAAAAATCATGTGATATCATGCATTCACATGATTTTTGCACTGAATACAAGTTCAAACTCTCATTCTTGCATTAAATTTTTTTGCATAAATACATGTACCTGTATGGAAAAATAAAGCCCCATTCATGTGTACTAAAGCTCTGTCAGAAATTTCATATACATAAAAATATAATGAATTACCCCTTCAAGGCATATTCTCAGACACAAGTACATCCAAATCACAGTATCGATCACAGATATTAACATCAAAATCAGTTGCTGTTCACAACATGATGGAGTCTGGGATTGTACCCCATGTTTTGAGTTTTTGCGCGTTTTATCCGTGAGCCGTATTTCCTTTGTATCCAGTTTCGTTTATCTTTGCGATGTCGCTCCTCCGTGGCTTGTTGAAGAGTCTGGAAAAACTCAGACATGGTGTCCGGCCTATACTTCTGGTGCAGGGACTTCACTATGGCAACACTATCACCTGGTTTTCATTATAAAAAAAAATTAGTTTTTATGAAAAATCATGTACAAGAATTTTACCACTGCACTATTCCAAATTTCAAATTAGAATCTTATTAATGAAACATTTGAGAACTATGAAGTTAAAACCACTACATTTCTTCTTAAATAAATCTAAATTAACTCAGGTCCCTTCCAATGAGAAACAATATATGGTCTAGCTGGTAGGTCCCTACAAGAGGAAACACCCTCTGAGAACTTGCCCCCACAAATAACTAGTCCTATTTACTGCTAACCTTGAGGTTCCGTGGGATACTGGTCCAGCCTGTAACTGAACGGAAACTCCACCTTCTCATACATCATTATATCCAGCTCTGTGGCATTGTACGTCATGTTCTAAAGTAATTCAATATTGGAACAGCGTTAAAAATTATATTGTTACAGTACATCTTGTTCTAAAGTAAATCAATATTACTTAGAAAAGCATTAAACTGTCTGTCACCTTTAATGTAACAATGTAAAGTCCAGAACAATCAACTTCGTAAAGTAACAACGGATTCACTATATCATCTAACTCTGTACATTTGTACATGTACGTTGATTTATTTACTATGTTATCTAACTCTGTACATTTGTACATGTACGTTGATTTATTTACTGTATGATCTAACTCTGTACATTTGTACATGTACGTTGATTTATTTACTTTGTCATCTAACTCTGTACATTTGTACATGTACGTTGATTTATTTACTGTGTGATCTAACTCTGTACATTTGTACATGTACGTTGATTTATTTACTGTGTGATCTAACTCTGTACATTTGTACATGTACGTTGATTTATTTACTGTGTCATCTAACTCTGTACATTTGTACATGTACGTTGATTTATTTACTGTGTGATCTAACTCTGTACATTTGTACATGTACGTTGATTTATTTACTGTGTGATCTAACTCTGTACATTTGTACATGTACGTTGATTTATTTCCTGTGTCATCTAACTCTGTACATTTGTACATGTACGTTGATTTATTTACCGTGTGATCTAACTCTGTACATTTGTACATGTACGTTGATTTATTTACTGTGTCATCTAACTCTGTACATTTGTACATGTACGTTGATTTATTTACTGTGTCATCTAACTCTGTACATTTGTACATGTACGTTGATTTATTTCCTGTGTGATCTAACTCTGTACATTTGTACATGTACGTTGATTTATTTACTGTGTGATCTAACTCTGTACATTTGTACATGTACGTTGATTTATTTACTGTATTATCTAACTCTGACATTTGTACATGTACGTTGATTTACAGTATTGTTGGCCCTACAGCTTAGCATCATACACTGGAGACCTGTCACTTACATGAGCCATAATGTCCAGAGTGTAATTCACAAATATCTCCCATCGTGGTAGGTAATAACTGGAAACAGAGAAAAGATCAGTATGATTCACTGATTTTCTGAAGCTGTTAGTCAAGAGTAATTGCAGTCTGACACAAGTCATTACTGTAATTACTTAAAAATAAAATGCTTTATTTGATGGTGCATACAGGCTTATTGGTTGCTGAAAATACACAATCTTTGCCATCTCTATTTAAGTTGTTAATACCCCTGGTATATAAAGTAGTTCAAAGATTGACATGAAATATCCATAGTAAGTATATGTTACAAGATACATGCATTTGATTTTTGTTAGTTATCCTAGGTAATGCAGTTGGTAAATTGAATTGATCTAGTTTACCTTTTATTATGCTCAACAAGAGATTTCCTTAAGAATTTTATGAGAAATACTTAATAATAAATGTTAATATAAACTTACTCTTTGATCAAGCCAGACCACTGCTTACAGGCATAGTCCCTGATCTACAACACACAGATATCATTTACTGGTAAGTGACTTTAACCCTCCAAGTACATGCATCATAGCAATAATCATACATGTATTTTCTGAGATGTCTTTGCTGTAGCACAATAAAATTATCAGGAAGTCATGCCTCACATAATACATCAAATACATATCATTTAACCCCAAAACTTTATAATTTTGTATTGTTAATTCTGTGGTTAAAATACATATCAGATTCTAGTAAGATTATGGTGTGGTTAATGCATTAAAACAATATAAAGATGAGGGTACGAGACATGCATGTAAATGTGTCTCCCTGATCATTTGACTGACATTCTCACCTCTCCTCTTGGACCCCAGAGAGTAATCTGGTTCCTGGCATTGAACTGAAGGAACCAGCTATCCTGCATGTCCATTGCATGATCCGTGGCCGCCTTTATCCAGCGTCCCAACAGGAAGTGAGAATCTGATCCCAGCACTGTGTCCATGTCGCTTAGCAACCCAAGAAGCTGATTTCCATGAGATCTGAATGATGAAATATTCTAGCATGTTGTGTAAAACTTAATGTTCTCCTAATTAAATCACACACTGAACTATTCTAAACCTAGGTACATGTATTTTAGCTGTCAAAAATATTACATTGTAATGACAAATTTGTTTGGCAATTGTTTACATTCATTAAAATATGACAGGGTTGGCAAAGTCCTAAACAAAAATGTCCTAACCTCAATATGGTTTTCAATAATAACATGATATACACATGTAGTTACATATTTATATATATACTGTAATACATATTACCATAGTTTTCCAAGAATTAATTAATAAGACATAGTAACTTACTCTACTGCATGGATGTCCCCACGACCAAATGCATAGACAAGGTCTGTGTAGTATTTGATTGACAGAATCTGTAGACTGTTACGTGTCACATCTACAATGTCATACCTACAATAAAAGTCCATCATTATAAGTACATCAGAAACAAACAAAAGTGTGCCGATATCCTGAGACGTTAAACATTTAATAAAGGACCACTGTAAACCCATTTTATTCCTGATGACTTTATTTCCCAATATACCACTGACAGAGGTTTGCAGTATCTACTATCCTGATTGAGCCTACGTAACTATGTTAATAATTTTAAACAAATGAAGGAGAAATCACAAACCCCAAACATGACGATATCCAGAGACAAACAATTAAGTAGACTGTAATCCAATTTATAATCCTGAGGACTTTATTTCACAATTTTTCAGTGAGGTTTACTGTAACTAATTTTTAAGTCTGAGCTTAGTAATTATTTTTTTTTTACCAATAAAGGACACATCACAAACAAAATTATGTTGATATTCATAGATAAAAACAATTAAGCTTGATGACTTTATTTCACAATATACCACTGGTAGAAAGGTGTGCAGTGACTATTTTCAAGACTGAGCCTGTGTTAATGATGTTAAACAAATGAAGGACACATCACAAATACAAAAGTATGCTAATATCCAGAGGCAGAACAATTTACTATTTATTGTGCACACAATGGTTGCTAGCTCTTTATATATCAAATTAAATAAGCTGTTTATACTTAGAGACAACAGCTGATTGACAGGTGTATGTTTATACCTAGAGAAAACAGCTGATTGACCAGTGTATGTTTTCTGAATGTCATTCACACGCAGTACTCACATGAAGAGAGAGCTGTTGCTGAACTCGTCCAAGTTCAAGGTCATGATGTCCCAGGCCACATACAGGTCCTCGGGGTTGTACCACACCTACAGGGGCAGATAACTCTGATGTTAACCCTTTCACACAAAAGTTTTTAAAAAATTGTCAAATACCAGTGCCTGTTTTTCATGTCTGCTATTAAAGGCCACCTAAATAATATGCTGCATCTAACTAAAAAGAATGTAAGTAGCTCAGTATACTTTTGTTCCACTAGACTATTTAATGCCTCATACATGTACGTGTACTAAGTATAAAGCCTTGAATCCAACATTCTATCCCTCATTGACCTGTGTTCTCTTTGTTCCATGGTACATGTACAAGTAATTGACACAACATCCCAGTCAGAAGACTGTGACTCTGAAAGGA